>OU745311.1:2505000-3755000 GCA_916618145.1 Emmelina monodactyla | reverse complement strand
ATTCTAAAGTACGAGTCTTTATTTTATCGCATACATAGTCACATCCCTACTATAGGAAATGACATAGTGCGTGATATGCGGAAAAGAGTGTTTCCAACAGAAGGGGCCGCCGACGACGGTTCCCTCACACACGCTTGTAATTGTGTTGTTTGAAATGAATTACGTTCACTTTAATTTATATTTTTGTGAGGAAACACAAATTTTAAAATTTGATATTTGAAATTTTTATATCATCATTTACTAGAGATAAAAATGTGATTTTACACAAATATAATAAAGTAAATGTTTTAGGTTACTCAATATTTAGTTAATTGAAGATTGAAAAATGTTATTTTACATTCTACAAAAACTCTTTTGTTAACACAAAAGTTACGAATAAAAAACTTCCCAATGTAACTTATGCTTACCATTATAAGAAAGTTTAGTTAATATGTTGTTAATAATTCATAACATTTAGTTCGCTTGTTAAGTAAATCGCTTATTACCATTCGATTCTTTACTTTACTAAATAGCTTGAGGGCAAACCGATAATTTTAGGGTAGAGTCCCGTGAGTCGAAACTATTTCAGTTATTTCGTTCTAAACACGCTGTGATTCCTTGTTATATTGTACTTAAGTAACTAAATTTAGTATACCAATTTGCTCAAAGGTTATTTGACTTACTATATCATTAATAAACGCTATAGACCAGCAGGGGGCTTCAATCGCAGGCTAATTATAAAAAAGGTCCGTTTTCTATTATCGAATGGTAAGCTTTGTCAATTATTAATAAAAATTGGAACATTAAATCAATAAATAATAATAATAACTAACACAGCTACTAACAGATTAGAAGTTTGAACTTTAAGATTCGAAAAAGACATGTGTTAGTCAATTGGGTAATAAATAAGGCCGTTTTAATTAAAAATATGACCTTGTTTGGTTGTTAAACACATGTATCTTTAGACGTTAGGATCTTAATTCTTTTTGTAAATCACATTAATGTTGCGAATAAAACGCACATGTTCGTGTGAAATACAAACAAACAGTAATGACTCACACAACCCCGGCTTTTTAGCAATAATGACTCGTTTAACGAAAAATAATTCATAAAAATACTATGCGACATAAATGGTGAATTGAATGTTATGTGTCATAAATTATGGTACACCCCGAATTTTAGTCACCGCTGAACTGCGTAAGCGCACGCTTTGCTCCGACCAACCCTACATTTAATTTTGACATTGAATACAATGTTAGACGTAAATGTTCATTGTTAAAAAAAACATATTATTTATATGACCCCGCATGTGTCTCTGAAACACAAAAAGATATTCGAGATTATTACATCTTTCCACGTTTAATTGTTCACAATGGGTAAACAACAAAAGCTGAATTTGTGACAGTTGCACTTGAAGCTTTTTGGGGACACGAAAATAGAATGATTACATTTGTTGCGGCCGCGACTCCAAATAATACGAGCAGAGCGAAATTTGAATCATAAAAGTATGATAAGTTCTGCTTCATGTGAATAGATGAAGATATATTAATCTAGTTGGGGTTAAATATTAAAACTATGATTAATGATGGACATGTAAATGTAACGAAGGATATTCATGGTAACTAAAATGTTAGGTTAGTCGCAGGAAGGGAACAATTTGTCTTCATCGTTCAAGTATTAAACGGATATCAAGATACTAAAATCTAAATTAAGCTTTCATAGATAATAAAGGTTTGGTTCGTTTACAAACACGTCGAGTTGATTCACAATTTTAATTAGTCAGTTTAAATATTTAGGCAAGTGAGTACGTAAATTTCTTGCAAATCTTGATAATGAATATAGGTATTACAAACAAGCTTTAACCACTTCCTCTAATGCTAACAAAATTATCCGCTTTCATTGCTTCCAAAACAGAAACACTCCCTTCGATTTACTTGATAAACAAACTACCATGTCCAATACATATGTAAGGTAAACAGAATCGTAAATTTTGCTCTACAATATATCTCGCTTCGGAAATTCTACATCAAATCAAAATTCAGCTACTTTCTCATCTTTATTTGGCTTTCGTTACGCTTCCGTGTATTTTATATTCGACGGAAACATGATTAGCGCATAAAAGTTTAATTTTTGCCCTGGGCTATTGCAAACTCGTATGTACTTGCTCTTGTACGACCGAACTTTACTCGTAAATTTGATAAATGACGCGTAAGCAAAATGTACCGCATTACGCACTCTGAACACGTTTTATTGGTAGCAAGTATGTTCATGTTGGCAGTTTATTGAATTTGAAAAGAAATAAACATTGGAGCGTGATGAATGAAATTTCGATAATAAAATTAGCATAATCAATACATTGGATGACAATGTTGATTCCCCCTTTAACTCTCTGCCCTGTGGCGTATCGTTGTTCGGTTCAACTGAATTGGCAGTCCTCCATACAAGTTGCCATGTATTTGGTGCACATGGAATTGAAATTAAGCATTATTTCATGCAAACGACCGGTTGCTGCAACAATTATTGTGATACGATCGCGTTTTACTATGAGTTTCCGAGTTTATTATCGAATCTCACTCATTCGTTCGGCACGGTTGGTCGTTTTTCAGAATTTTTACTATATTTCCGTGACGTACGATTGCTTGTTTGTTTGAAATGAATAAAAGCATTCCATTTTTCAAACATCAATAGTCCGTCGAATGCAATGTGTTTGTGTTTTCAACGTTGCTATTTTTAAAACTTTTTGCTTTACGCATATGATTATTAATCAATCTGCTTTTACCTTTGGTTCTATTTGTATTTTGCTTATAGGTAGACGACCTTTATATTCAGAACTGTGTTAATTGTTATTAACTAGATCTACATCATGTTATAGATACGGATTCCGACCTATACAATTACATCATCGTGGAAGTCCTACCACAAATTCAAGTTAACTGACCTAATAAATTTATTGTGCCATAACTACGAGCATCGGTGAATTTATGCCTCAACTGTATGCTTCTTCGTTCCCATTGTACTCGATCTAATATAGATATATGATTGTTAGCAATGGCCGATGTGTCGTAGAGAATAAGAGGTGATTAATGGGATTTTGTTTTTTTTTATTTATAAACTAGAGTCTAATATTATGTTTGTGTTCAGATATTTTAAAACTTTGTAGTTTTTTTGATTTTTTTCTATATTTTTTAATTAGTTGGTATCACATCTATTAGTTATAGTTAGATTTATAAGTATAGCAAATTTTTGGCTAAGAATTTAAGTTGCTTCATATTCGATTTGGTAATTTTACTGTTCTAAATATATTTTTTTCTGTTTTGCGCTAATATCAGAAAAAAATAACCCACCTAACGACTTTTATTCAAGTTTACACTTCATGTTATGCCGTTTCATTAAAACTCTTAAGTCTGATGATATCTAACAACCTAGTTTTAACCATACCTAACTGATAAATGCACCGATAAACTGCACTAGAATATCGTCTAACCCTGTTATATGAAAACGTGCCATGCCAACTGTTCTTCAGTCACAATTTTGATGAAGATTTATGAAGTGTATGCTAAATCACACAGCGCATTATTCAAAATAACACCACCATGTTAGTTTGTTCTATTTCAGTGGTAATAAATACTACTGAAAAATCTCTGCAACTTTTCAGTATAATATTTCTGAATGGTGTTGACGTGGAGATATTTTCGTTAGTTGAAGCTGAAAGATCAACATTAAACGTCCATCAGAGAACTAATTTTGTTTGGCTAGAGTTAATTAGTGATTTCGGGAAACAAATTGTGTTTTGATGTATTGTATATAACTATAGTATTTGGTTCGTTTTCGTTTTTAATAATTTACTTTACTTCCGTAGTTTTATATGTATGTGTCTTCTTTATCATATTTTTTTTCGATTTTGTCTCTGCTGGGATTATTAATTTTAAATGATGTGAGAAACAATAAAGCGAAATCAAAAACACCTCTATTTACAACAGCGGGTGTCATATTAATTCGGCACTGCCAAAGCCCCCTATATCATTAAACGACTTTGATTAAACACATAAAGGGTGGGCAAATATGTGGGGATGTTCTTTTTATCCACAAAGTCGGAGGGGAGGATAAAAAACGACCAAAACACAGCGTCAAAAAAGGAAGAATGAAAATTTCAGCTTTCGTATCGGTAATTATCTAGTGAGATTTATAAGCTTTGAATTTTCCTCAGTAGCTTCAAAACCTTGTTTTATTAGATGCTAATATTTTTCAGAGTTGCTAATAAACATTTTCTTTGTTTAATAGAAAACATAACATGTATTAATCATCAATATTTCGATATAATAATTGAACTAATATACAATTTACTACTGCATTCTCACCATTGCGATGTCGTATTAATGCGAATTAATTACGCAATGAATTACCAACACCTACCACGTTTTATGACCGTTTACATAAATATTTTTATTATATCTCACACCGGGCCTTAATTAAGTGTGTTTTGGTGGCTATATATTTATTAGGACTGACTGAAAATAGTCCATAAACAGTGCGTATATTTTTGCGAGTGAGTTTATATGTCACGCTTTATGTGTTGGTAACTTTTGATCCCTCGAAATAAATCTCCATCGAAAATAGGGAGGGCTGTAACCGGCTTAAGCTTAAATGTGACTAGTGGGCCCCGAACCTTAGTTTAAATATATTGTAATAATGATAAAATGTACTACAGTTAATTTTGCCGTCTATTTATTTTTGAGATAAGTTGCATTTCATCATAATACTTGTTACCCGCTTGTTTATTTAGTGAGATTGCGGGTACATATTTTTTATGTTTTGTATTTTTTATTAGAATTAACTACTAATTTAATAAATTTCTTAAATTAAAAGCAGTAAAAATATTTGTCGCAATTCCATTGTCATATATCAAAATTAGGCTTAATATAATAGAATAGAATATGAAGCGATTTAACATTCACGCCGTATATTTTATGCATTTGCCAAATGTTGTGGTTTTTATTACATTGATTTCAACGCATGTTGTCATAGTATGGATAGTGTTACAGTTAATAAAACAAGCGGTATTTCAAATTCTGTTCTGGGAAATGTTACTGATAAAGACTTAATTTAAATTTATCATATTGATAATGTTGTAAAAGTTTACATAACTTAATATCCTACTTATAATATAAACGTGAAAGTTTGTACTCTTTCACGTAAAAACTACTGGACGGATTTGTATGAATAGGTTATAAATCAGAATAACACATAGGGTACTTTTTACCTTGGGAAAACACCCCATTCCCACGGGAAACCGACTTCCACGCGAACGGAGTCGCGGGCAGGCACTAGTGCATAATAATTGCAAATAGAAAAAAAAATATGTCTTATCCACAATATCTTAATCTGTTGTGTTATGATATGAAATTTAATATCGTCATTTATCGACTGGCCCGTCCCGCATTGAGACCGAAATGTCATTGTGACTCCTCCATTTGGCAGATTTGTCAGATTTCAATGACCGTAAACATAATAGGCGAGTAACTTGTAATGGTCCAGTAAAATGTTTTCCGTGTTGGTGATCAATAATCACATTTCCATCATTATCCGATGTTCCCAAGTGTATAACATAATGGCGGTCCTTAGTGAGACCTGTTTGGTGTTTTCTAACTTTTATATTATTTGTAAAGACAGGAAATGTTATGCACTTTCAAGACAGTTAATATAAATTGTGAGTTGAAGTCTGATTATTATTTAACTTGTGGTCGCCCGCGACTCCGTTTGCGTGGAAGTCGGTTACCTGTGGGAATAAGAAGTTTTCCCGCGATAAAAAGTACCCCATGTGTTATTCTGATGTATAAACTATATTACTGTAAAGTTTCATCCAAATCCATTCAGTAGTTTTAACGTGAAAGAGTAACAAACATCCATACATCCATCCATACGTACTCACAAACTTTCACGTTTATAATATTAGTAGGATTGTTGTACGAGTAGATTACAATATTACAGTCGAAACCTTAACTGTAGCCTAGACAATATTTAGTCTTATATTTAATAATAAATTCATAATGTAGTGTTAATTAAATTTAAGAGTATATTTTTGACAAAGTTCTCAGGTATCATATACCTATTAAACACAAAAAATAAACCCTTTTATACGTAAAAAAGTCTAGCAAGAAAATAGAAACGTAAATAATATTCAATTGCAAAATATAACAAATACAAACATATCAGCCGAAAGCAGGCAATCTTGTACAAAAATCTCCCTATAACTCGGAAATCTCGCCTAGTTTACGAAGGCGCTTCTAAATCCGTTTCTACAAGCAAAACCCCGATATTCCAGGGGTGTGTCTGCCAAAATCGTATTTAAATTCCTGATCCCAACAAAAGATAGGCAAAATCATGAGTTACACAGGAAGGGTTTGGATTCCTGCGGCGTGAGGTCGCATAATTCGAAAGAAAGGGGTGCCTACAAAAATACTGTGGAGCGTTTAAAATTCTACTAATATTTAACTGTTGAAATTAAATAATGTATTTCTGGATGGGATTGGACAGGAGCTTCATGTTTACTTTTTGAATTTTACCTTATTTATTCTATAAAAATTAAAACGGTGTTTTCTTTGAAAACTAGTCCTTTATTAACCTACAGGCTGTAAGTCAGTATGATAAAAGTAATTGTTTTTAAAAAATAAGTAAATTTACTTTACTTTTAATTTACAGCGGCAGAAAAACATTGATTTCTCTGTTTCTAACGCAGTCGGGTTAAAAACAAAAAGATAAGATTGCTAAGAAATGAAATAACATTTTGCGGTAATCTTGGTAAGGGTTACAGTTCAAAAAGGGGAGAATAAGGGTAAAGGGTGATTAAAGATAAACAACAGTTTAGAGGCTGAACACGGCTGGATAATTTGCGATTCTGTAATTGCAGTTAGTGGTAAATTAAAACAGGATTTTTATGTTACAAAAACAATGAAGAAGATTTATGCTGCAAGAAATATACTGCAGCCGTTAAAATTAAGAACAGGCTAAAGATTCCAACGAAAATTAACAGCCAATAAGTATGTTTTATGAAAACCACCCATTAAAATATAAAAAAATGTATAGACGGTCATGAAACGTTGTTAATTTAACCATAAAAAACATGTTAGCCGTCAAACTGCAAATTACTTTATTTAACAATAATAGTTCTTTAAAGAATGACTATTGTAAAAAATTTGCTTATCACTGACTACTCGTGAAGATTTACAATAGTTTATTAGTATGCAGGACAGATATACCGCATCCGCTGCAATCTATTGCAAGGCGCACAATAGCAACTATTTCATTTAAGTTCCAGACTAGCATCGCTAAGAGAATAATATTAGGTATACCTACCTTCAGACAAGGAAGCAATTCTTAAAAAGTCACGTAATTCATAACGGCGTATAAAAATATACTAAAATGCACCAACATGTGATACTGGGAGCCGCTTATAATCTGATTTATTTATTCATCCTTAAGCTATCTTATTCCTTCCTCATTTTTACCATTCCCAAAATAGTGCGTGCCCTCTACTTCCATATTTATAGGATCGTGCGAAGGATCATCTAAATTATGCATATTTTGCTGTTCAATCAACGGAAACCTTTCGATTTGGACCTTTGACCTCATCCCTTCCTCTCGATAGGAAGCTTTTATAGTCTCCAGTTTATTTTTAAATTGCTTCATATTTTACGGCAACTGATATTGACGCGCCGGTGTTTTAGGTATCGCCTTTTCTTTCATAGCCAATAGTCTTATCTGTATAATATGATTTTTCAATCGTCCAAATTATTATGCATGATGTATTCTTACAGCTAGTTTCAGCATTAAGTATTTGAAGTTGAGGAACATTCTTTGAATAATACTTAATTAATGTAAAAAAGAATCAAATTATTACTTTACACAAACTTTCAACGGCATGGCAAACGTTAATGCCGTTGAAAGTTTATAGACCCGATTTGTGTGTTGTCTTGTCGGTCACCTCATATTTGCGCGTCCCGCCAAACAGATTTTTTAAGGAATCCAGTACTATATGTGAGCATATTAAATACTGTCGATACAAATGTTTAAGACCAATACAAATATAGAAATGACGAAAATAATGGCTGACATAAAACGATCCTCAGTAATAACAATAAAACATAAATGATTTCGTTCAAGTATCAATGTTGTTTTGTCAACGTACGAGACAAAAATAAGAAAAATAATATATCCTTGTTTCATCAGGAAGTACCAATTTCTTGGAAGAATAAGGCCTATGAATATCTTGAGATACACGAATTTGTGTTATAGCGGTAAAGGATTTCTCTTTTTCTTCTTTTCTTTTATGTTAAGATTATTCTGTATCAAATCTAGTTTAACAATGTTCTGATTGCATATTTTTATGCGGGTGTAGGATTACTTTAACGTTGTCTACCTCTGAAGTTGTCTTTTGTTCTTGTTAGAGAAACTCATGATATTAGTCTGGATGTTGGGCAGAAATGAGATTTTCTTTATTTTGTATAGGTACTTTGGCATTCTGTAATTTGAGGTTCATTTCGTTTATGTCTTACAAGTCGGAAAATGTGTGTACTTAGCTGTGTGGGAAATGACTTTAATTTATAAAAGAAAATATTCTAGGGTTTTATAAATAATAACACAATATAAGGTTGCTGATTATCTGTGCTACTTTAATTTTGTAAAAAAATACTACAATCTTTATGAAGTCAAAAAAAACAAATGTAATTTTGATTACATCATCCGCTGTTTTAAGGAATGTAAAGAGTTGACATCTAAATTAAAATTGTATAATTATTTTTTGTAAGTATTTTTTACATATTGATAAAGATATTTAAGAACTTTTCTTATTTCTTTATAGAAACTTTTATTATTTTTCTTACGTTTGGAAAGCTAGTTGCCGTTGTAACAACTCCTTAAACTCCCCCATATGACATCAGGTCATCACAAGTGGGCCGTACTGACAGGATGCTTAACCATGTTATTGACCCTAACCTATAGTTAACACCATATGGCGGTGTCGGAATTATCTCCAACTGCGCTCAAATTGGCGAAAATTCCTCATAATAAGCGAAAAGTTCACGCGAAACAAACCTGATAAAAGGTGAGTTAAATTAACCGCTCGACGCTTTATTTTTTCACGTTTTTGTTTATTCTTTAAAGACGATAGTCATCTGGATTTTGCTGGAAAGCTGTTATGTTTTCGAGATTTGTTTAGCTCGGGGCTATTCAAAACACTTTGCGTTGGTTTGTTTTTTGTTTCTGTAGGTTTTTACAAAAGGAAACAGTGATCGAATATGTGTTAAAGGGTTTTATTTAGGCCAAAATTTTGTGCCTATCCGAAATCAATATATTTTTTGCGGGTCAGATAAATCAAGAACCGAAATTAGTCAGTTCGATGATGTCGAAACAAATCTCGTTAACAACCAATTTTCTTTCAACAAGCGTCCAAAAAACTGCAACATGTTAGCCGCCCTAATTTAAAAGCAACATATGGCAGAGCCAGTTGACGGGAACGAGATTCAACGTGAAATTATAGCCAAAACAAGAGCTCAATTATCATCCGATAGACAAGGGTAGACGTGATAAAAACAGATCTCCTAACACGTAATTACGTAATTGTGCTTGCCCGATGCGCCGGCGCACCTCGGCTAACGACGCCGCACGAATATGGCTCGCCGCAGACCAAAAAATAAAATTATAGGGGAAATAGTATGGATTCCCGTAAATTTGGTGAGGAACAATTTGTTACTTTTCACAAAAATTATTTATCAACTACAAAAAACAAACAAAAAAAAAATAGAGATTTGCATGAATAAATAATCTCTTCATTGAGGTTTAGACTTAAATATATGTTTTGTTTTGACACAGATAAATAAAGCGTTATTGATTTGATGCAAGAACCAATATCAGAAAAAATTGTTCCATGTCTCTTACTTTATTTTCTGTAAAATTACTTCGATCTTATCCTTATTATCCAACACACACCGCGTTAAGGTAGTACAAAAAGGGCCGAAAACAAGTTTAATTTTAAGGTGGAAGTAAAATATTTTTCTTTACCGGAATTGTTAATAATAACTGTACGTTTGTGGTTCACATTCTGGATTCAGTTGGACCTATTAATTTAAAACCTCTGTCGAAATGTTAACAAGGCTGCAGTCTAATGATTAGAATTAGTTTCTAGAAGAATAAACAAGAATTGTCTAGTAACCATTTTTGTTGTCATTATGTACTGCATCTAACAAAAATCCAACAGTTTGCTTCATTTCATTAAATTCATTTCGTTAAAAGCTTAGTTCCTATTAAAGTTGGCTCAGTGAACTATTTCATAATAAATTAACTTAAAAGTCAACGCAGTAATTGAGTGGCGACTGTCTTAGAATTTAATGAAATGAATGAATGTGTCTACGAAGTTATCGTTATTTTTTTAGACCTCTTCTAAAGCTAATAATAAAATGTATATATTAATACTTTAAAGATTTTCCCGAGTTCAAGTCAAGAAAGATTTTTTTTTCTAACTATTAAATATTACATTTAAAACAAATCCCTATTTAAAAAAAAAGATTTTAAGTAAATCATTATACTTGTTTTTGACATTAATAACTAGATGTCGCTACTATGTATATCAAAATTTGACATAACATGTTACGTATAATGCAGGTACCAAGTTAGAAATTAACCTCGCTCAATTGAGAATATTCAGAGTTCATGTAAGAGTAAACTTGGACATTATTCGCAGCATATTATAAATTTGCCGACAAACAACCCGTTACACTTGCGTAATAAACTGTATCCCGACTAAGATTTTGAATTAATTATGAAGTTCCCGTTTAATATTATACCCCACAGTCGATAGTTAACTACTTGTACATCTATGGTAAAGTTATGCATATTAATCAGTTAGCATATAAGTATATGGAAGTTATCGTAATTATATTGTGGCAGATTGTTAAACTACTTACTTTTAGTTTGAATTTCAATAAGTATATTCAGTTAATATTCAAATTACATATTTTTTGGGGAACCTAAGTATAAGCATATAAGGCCCAATAGCAGGGAACGTTTTAACCTCGGGTTAGCTAACTCAGATTTAAATGGCGCCACCATCGATTGTAATAAAAAGTAGTTACAATAGATGGTGGCGCCATTTAAACCTGAGTTAGCTAACCCGAGGTTACAGCGTTCCCTGCAATTGGGCCTTAGGTATTGTTTATTCAAAACTAGATTTAGATTTCAGAACAGAAGAGAATCGAGAGCTAAAACTACAGTAATTATTTTGTTAACGACCAACTTATTTCCTTGCTTTAATCTCCCAAAGTTCTAACGAATTTGACATTCTAGTGTGATAGCTCCCATAAATTCTAACATTTCTCAGAACTGAGTAACAATTATGATGATTATCACTCCGTCACAGCTTCAAGTCGCCGAGACGGCTATAACAATAATTAAAACCATAAAAAGCTTTATCACCATAAAAAACAGTAATGTTCAAACAAAACACTGTCTCTACTAGGTTTCTGATTTTAAGTTTACGAGATCTCAGAATGAAATAAAATAATATTATCTTCTTGTATTATGATTGACAATGTTAAAAGAATAAGAGATAGTAGGAAATAATGGCTGTAAAATAAACAGGGTATTTCAAAATAAAATAGATAAAATAGAAAATTAGACAATAGAAGATTTAATAAATGGTAAAATTGATAAAACACCAGCATTCCCAGACCCAATTTCATTTTAAAACTTCACATTTCTTTCTTTTTAATGAATTATAATTATAAACAATTACTGTCTGCTTTAATGAATAAAGTTAAATACGGTGGAATGCGGGAGCGAGACATCGTATTCTTAATGAAGTAGGTGTGAAAAGGAAGTGAAACGCCTCCGTGGGTTTCTTTTCTTTAGATACGATTCGGCGAGTGATAAAAATCGCTGGTCTTATTCGTCAGTCTTATTTTAATTAGTTAAGGGGTCTGATATGTGAACCTTGAGCGACTCGGCCATTGTGTGGAATATAAAACGAATTTAAATGATCCAGCTCCATAAACAGACATTGATATGCTACCAAGAACATAAACAATTGTATTTTAACTCTTTTAAGCCAAATAAATATATTCAAGATTAAATTCCTCGCAATCTTTACGTTAATATAAATTTGTGTTAGTGTTCTTATTTGCTAGGCAGGTGGGGAACTCTTTGACAAGGAACTACATAAAAAATCAATAGATCTGGATCTATTGAAGTAAAAATCACAAAGGAAGGGATATGTGACAAGCAAGAGCACTAGCACACAATAGTTTTGGAGAGCTTACCAACAAATTTAAAAAGTAATTTGTTACATCTGTAGTGACTTCTATTCCTTAAGCCATAAGGATCATAATTGAAGGTTTACATGTTTAGGAACACCACTATTCTACAAAAATATACTCGTTCATGAATGACATTATCCAAAATGTCTCCGAGAGATTTTTTACAACAATGATCTGTAATTGGTGGGTTGGGTACCTGGGTTAGGTGGTTTTGTGATTTGACAATACCAATGGTTTAATAATAATGGATCAAGAATACAGAAGTAATTTGCTCATTGAATTTAATGAAATGAATATCCCAGCCAGGACACGTTGCGTGAGTCAAAAAGGAATTAACGGAACCAAACAGAGATAGCTTTAATTATACGCTTTTTTTCATAAAAAAAGATTGTGTAATGTATTTGAATATAAAACATTTGTAAAATTACTAACATTTAATAACGAGTATAAGGCCCTTTACTCCCCAGGAAGCTTTTAGATACGCCAAAATTCGCAACCGCAACATCTGGTGGTATCTACCTTTAACCAGAGCACTCGTAGATTGCATTTTCATCTACCTAAATACAGCGTTTCCCGAATTAAACTCTATTTAACACCACAAAGGATGAATTTTGCTTGGAAATGATGGCAACTATGGTGGAGATTAGGACCTTTTGGTGTCAAATAAGGCAACTTCAATCTGTTGTCTCGTCTAGCTATTCCGTACAGATGCGGATTACGAGAGACATTGCGACACAAACTCGATTTTCGTGGCAAAATGGAAACACAAAAATCTATGGATCTAAAGAAAAAGTGTAGTCTAGAGAAGGGAATCATTACTTGTAGACTATAATAAAATAACGTGTTTATTATGATAAAGGTTAATGAAGATAAAATACACATAAAATACTACTTGCTTGTATCAAGATAGGTAATGATTATGATTTTAATAGGTGTGCTCTCCAGTGGGATGTCGGAACAACGTTGCGCCCCGGAGCAATCCCGGACAGGGTAATTGCAGTCACAACACTAGTGCACTTGATGCATTTTTATAACATTGTATAGTATCGATACTTGTATTGCTTGTACGCCTCATAATGCGAGAGTGCGCTAACCTTATAGCAGAGGCTGTATCAGTAGGTATCAAAATTATTGCCTACTAAAATAAAATATATTCCACTGATATTCATGGTAGTGTAGTCGGGAACGAAATATTGAAAAATAGCTTTTATATCAGACTACTTCACGTACATAGGCAATCCTTTTCATAATATATTTTAAAATACTCAAAGCAAACTTAAAAGAGAAGCATAAACCTTTATTTTCAACGTAATATTAAAGTACTTAGATCAAACATTTTATTTGGCTGAATTCCAACTTCCAAGTTTCCTTCAGGCAACACAAGTGTTATATCATTTTTGAGTTGGTAAAATATCACAATTGATAATATTTCTTGATTATTGTTAACATTTGAAATTGATTTTAATTATTTCAAAAATATAAGGCCAATTAAAAAGACAATACAAGATTATAAATTGAAAGACTGTTAAATATTCTGATCTTGGAAATAAATCTCGAAATGCCGTGGGTGGCAAATCCAAACATCGTTTAAACTAGTAGCAACATTGTTCACAGATCAAAAACAACCAATACCCGATCTAGCGATATCCGTCTATGGAAATCTACTGAGTGGGTGTTGGTAAATCAAACATATTATACTATTGGTATAGATTCGTTATTGTCTATACAACTGTTTACTCAGACGAACGGTAGGCGGACGGTAGTCTTCGAAGAAATAACCCATCGGAATGTCGTAGCACGCTCGGAAACACTTGAATCGTCGGTCCTAAACAAATATGTTACCGGTGTTGTAATTGCTCACTGTATTTACGGACTTTTATTGTAGATCGCAAAATAAATATTGATCTCAGATGCATCAGTGTTATCTCCAGCTGCAATCCCGGAGGTTAAATTTTCTCAGGCTTAATATATAGTTAATTTGATTTTAAAAGATAAAGCTACCTACCTGATGTAAATGGTATTACAGAATGTAAAATAGAAAGTGATAATTTTGCTTATTAGTATAATTGATATGTGTTTGTTCCTTTACTTGAACCAAATCCAAAACGCCAAAACTTGACTTCAACGCCCATTTGCAACGCCCTCCAAATGTTATTAGGTGGCACTTCATACAAATTACTAAGTAGTGCTGCAAAAACTTTTCATTGAAAATCGATATTCATAACCACCTACCGCTCTCTTAAATTACAAAGAGCTACCGTGTAATACGAGATTCCAAGGGAAGCTTAGGCGACAGTCTGGGACATTTAAAAAAAAGCAAACTTTCAATCGAGCGAGAAAGAAATTCAATATGGTGGTGCAATGTGGATTAAATTTTGTACAATCTAAGGACGCAATCGGCAGCTGTAGCCAAATTTTTGTCAGGCTTTTATCTTCTTCGCAGAAGGCTCCTAATCCTGTTGCAATAGTTGGCGTTGCGCACAACCCTTTATTAATTAGTATTGAGCAGCAATCCCGTGAAACGATCCCATGCTTGGATATAAGGAATAACTAAATCTACTAACGTGTATTAATGATTATTTTACTGTTAATTCTGTGTTGTTTAAGAGTAGATAAATTTTAAACATAAAAGACCTCCGTTAAGAACTATATTGTTTATTTTATGGGGATCGTAATATTGGTTTTCAATAAATGTGGCTTCTAGTTAAGAAAAAGACAATAGTGACAGAAGTTTAACGTTATTACATGACTTTAATAAATGTTAAAACGATTTATGCACCTCATATATCAGGAAGAACAACATTTATCGCAATTTTATGATGCACTTCGTTGGATATCACGGACACGAATAAAAATTCATCCACTTCTTTTATGGATAATATTTAAAATGTTTTTATTTTTACGATCATGTTTCAAGAGTGTATGTTTTAAAATAATGATCATAACTGAACGCTTAAAGATAAAGGTAATAACTCCGTAAGACTAACTTAATAGTATTTGCAACGATCTTAGGACTTCTTTAAAATTTTAAAATCGAGTAATCATAGAAGGAACAAAACTACTTAGAAACATAATATAGCCGTTGTGGAACAATAAAATTGGAGTTGACAGTCTTAACTTGTTAATTTTTACCATATCATAGGTTTTAAATTACAAAAACAAGCAACTGTAAATTTGAATAGAAGTCACAACTTACAAGATCTCTATCACCAGTAGTGACAAATGGTTAAAGGTTGAAAAAATAATACAAGTCCCAAGACGAAGTACCAATCTTATTCAGACGGTTTCATTGTTCTGACAACTCGAAGACTTTTGATAGCTTTCGAATAAGTGATCCCAGAAAAATACGATCACTGACAAAACGTTTCTTTTATTGTTTCTCCCTGAAATCTCACTTTTTACTGCGAACACTCTTGTACCGATGATATCATAAGACCCTTTGTCTAAAGCATAAGCTCCATTTTTTATTCTGCGGATGAAAATACTTTCTCAACAGTCGTAAGTGATTCAGCAGTAACTTTTGTATTTGCAGTTTCTCGAGGATATTCAGTTTTTCAGTATCTATTTGTTACTGTTTTAAAAATACAAAAATAACTGCAAGTGAATACACAATATTGAAGCACAATCATTGTATTGTTTTCTAGTTAAATTCAGAAATGTGTATAACGTTCGTAAAGTTTATTTAAAAATGTTTTTTTTTATTTGAATGCAGCTTATAATTTGAATCCAGGAAATGTTAAATAATTTTGATCGGTATAACTCGTAAATAAAAATATATCAAAAAGGTATTTTATAAAGAGTTCAACAGAATGGATTATATTTTTTTAAGTTTCATGACTTTTTATTGACCTCGAGAACGCACACATTCATTCATTATAGGCAACGCATGTTTCCCACAGCGTTTTTTGTAATTTACTAAAAAGGTTACTCCTTTTGATCACCAGAATACAGTAGAAGCATTGGTGACATATCAGAGATCTTATCCCGACCAAACCTTCGCACAATGCCTCGTAATAATGGACGCACAAAAAATGATCGGTATCAAAAAGCACCAGTAAAGGGGACAAAAATACCCTGAAAACACACTCGGCCATCTTTTTGGTGACAAAAAATATAATAATGTGTGCGCATGTGTGTGTTTATACTAAAGGGTTCGAATCAGCCCATAGATCTTTAAGAACTGAATGGATCGACAAGAAACGGACAGAACAGATTTAAAATTGTTTAACAACAGGCAGGTCATAAAACTAGATCGGTCCCTGAGCCTGTCATTCTTTATACTTTTTGTCAATCTGATTTTTGGTCGAGATATCGTCCTCTCCTGTTGGGCACTCACGTTAATAGGAACTTATGAAGCTGAACCCGCATTATATGTACACGGATTTCTATACACGACCCTACGTGACAAAACTTTGTCCCTCCCTACATTCAAATACTCTGAAGAAGCAATTGAAATTGGAGATGGTATAGAGAATTAGAGCGGGGTCCTTTTCGAACGCCCGTTTTGTTTTATAAGCTTTGAAATCGGGGCTTCTTTTGAATCTCGAGCAGGCACCGAAGTGGAAGTGGGGGCAGCGGTTATTAGGATTCCCAATAACCTACCAATCGGCCGGTGTGACAACGTAATCTAATAGCTTATTAATAGGGGAAGCCTTCAATCGGCCCCTATTTTTCTATGCTAGTGAACTTTAAAAGAATGGAGTATTTCTCTCCCGTTCGTTTTAGTTATCGGATTATAGTATGTTATTGCCGTCTTGTTCATACGAACGGATACGCATCGCGAAGTGGGAAGGCCGGTGGCGCGCCGATAGCTCCTCCCACAAAATTTATAATACAATAAATGAGTGAAGTGGTCGTAGAACCGGCTGTGAAGATAACACGTAATGCGAGGTTATTGCGTAAAAACAAACGGCAAAAAACTCGTTTGCCGGAGATATACGGTCTCGCGTGGCGGACTTTTACGATTCTGACTAATATAGGTAGGTTCACGTTCCACGGGATTATAATAGGCAATAAAGTGGATAATGTTATGCCCGTAACAGTGTTGCTGATTAACTAGGATTTAGTCAAACGTCGGTAGGAGCTTACTGCATACAGTTTATGTCTGGTTTATTCAAATGTTGATGTCTAAATATAATTTGGGGACTATAATTCTCTAAGCCTTAGTATTAAACTGCCTTGATTAATTTTATATGCTGCGACATTTATGTATATAAATGATCGTCATTATAATTAAAACTTGTTAAAAAACGTTAAGATAAAAAATAAGATCAGATTTTGTAATAATTGGTCTTAGATACGGTAGCTGTAGGATTGGAATAAAGGAAATGACTTTTGCTTTAACGGCAGAGCCGTGTAATTGGTACGTTATGGTTAACTATGTTTTAAGAAAAACTTTTATTCACAATGAAACGGTCTACCCAAATCTGTTGGGAAGACCACCCGATACATGAAATTTCAAAATCAGATATCAGATAGTTTGCATTTCCAATTCATGTAGACTTTAGCAAAAACTTAAACGGTTAAAAAATAATGAGAACCAAAATAATAAACTTGTACCTCCAAATATGATTCATGATAAGATAGTTGTTACTTATATGGTTGCCATTGAAATGCTTTTAACAGTTTTAAGTCTTAACACCTACACATAAGAGTTATTACACCGTGTTCTTCTTAGATTATGTATATTAAAGAACATTGAATTACCTACTCTTATCTTAAATCAAAATTCATCGAACCGCGTCATGTATAACAAATTCGTTCTTTGTGACTCAGCAAAAACTGCCGTCAAAGCCTCCAAAAAGCTCTTTACTAGCTTAATATAATCTGACGGGGAGAATAATGACGTAACAAAGTTTTACTTTACTCGATTTTGCCCACTATACATGTGTCCACTAGTTAATGGACTTGTCATGTTATGATAATGAGATACAAGAATATTAGTCATTTATCATTTTATTACTGTACAGCAAGAAATACCACCTAGAACGCTTAATTCCGGTAAGCTCTTATCGGTCAAGTAAGTTTTTTTGATTAATGTTATGCTCGGTTTATACAGAGCAATCGTGTTCGATTCCTTCTGAGATTAAGAATGCCATTTAAGCTAGATGATAGATGCATCCACATTTTATCAAGACATAACAAAACTATGTGATCTCCATGTAGTTCACGGACAACGTAAAATTGTTATCAAAAATTGTGTTATTGACCTTATAATTTTTGGTTTATCACACCAATTTATGGGCAATAAATAGATCGGATTTATTGATCCTTGGTGTAAATTATGTGCTAGAAACATCGTTATAAGCACATTGAACTGAATTTTGTGATAAACAACCAACGATTTAAATACCTATATTGTTCTACGTGTATACTGTTTTTAAAACGGAAGTTCCTTTGTTGAGTACAAAAAGTATTGTCTTGTTATTTAAAACAGAATTACATAATTCATAATGATGAGTAGGCCTCATAAATATAAGAATTGCATTTGACTAAATGGTCTATGTATTGAAACGATTTTTAACATCTTGTTAGACATTTTTTTTAAATATTTTGTGTGTTTTCGTTACATTATGTTTTTCAACATCTGTATTGTCAAAACATTAGAATTATGTCTTGTATATCGACGGCAACAACATAAAACTCGACCTATATACCTTCTTAATGTTATATTTAATAGTTTTTTTTTTCGTGAGACTATTTGAGTTTAAAGTTATTATTGTGTACATAGCAATCTTTTGCACTCCTTTAAGTAAAACTCATAAATTAAGATTTAAAAAATTTAACCCTTACTAACTTTTTTGTTGTAAAAAAGATCAATGAGCAGTCCAAACTAAAGTTAATTCTATTATCTTCTATTTTAACCGTGAATATACAGTCTTAACTATGATTTAATATATAATATTATTCTCTCTTAAATTCTAGTTGTTTCATCCGCTAAGGCATTACGACATCAAAATATCTATAAATAGGTCATACGCGTCCGCTTAATCCACTGATCTAAACTCTTTTATTCAATGTGATTAAATATTATTATAGTGTCTTTGAAATTTGCACCCGTGTCAACCTTAATAGAATATTAATTATTTTAATTAAATAATCGTTCCAAATTAAACTTCTTGCATGATTTTGGAACATTACTAAATAGTTCCCTTTTTTAACTTGAAGTACTTTTGGTTCTATAACATTGTACAGAAAATAGTATAGATATCCTAATGACCAGTACCAAGTGTTCCTAACCAAAGTCATTCATATCTGACTCGTAGTAAAGATAAATGGCCCCTAGACTCAAATAAATACATTTGAGGGACCGCACTAACAATACGAGTACACGCACGCAACCAATGCACATCTTCAAAGACAGCCATAGTAATTTATTACATGGTGTCTCCGAAGCCTTTGTGGCCTTCGAGAGACCTTTTGTCGCCGTCTCAAGAGCCGTAAGCGGCTGTGTAATATGAATTAATAAGCACAAAGAATCAGTGTAACGTGTTATTTGTCACTAGAGAATGCTATTGTCGAATGTTGCTAGCCGGAACGAATATTTGGAGATCGCGTGCGCAAGCATCGGTTCACGAGGTAAAAGTATAAAAAATTGCAGTGAATTCGATCTCGTGCAAATTGAAGATTTCTTTGAAACAGATATTGAAAAGCGAATGAGGTCATTTCTTGTATTGGACATATTTAAGAGATTTTTTTAAACATTATTTTATATAAACTTTTGATATCAGAAAATTTAACTTATTATAACCTAAATAGACTCAATGATCATTAACGAAAGATCTTCTTTGTGTAGCTGACAGGGAACCAAAAAGATCATGTCAACTGTCTTTTTATATTTATTGAGAGATTAACGAGATCCTACTATAAAAACTAATTCGAAGTAGCTCACGTCACATGTGTTGAAAGATAAATATAAACTAAGAGAGGGGTAGATTCCACCAGAGGGAAGTTGTTAAGTGCAAGAACCTCTTAATTCGATAAGTCAGTAATTAAAATCATATTAAATTTCAATGACGTTTTTAAAGGTGTTGACATTGTAGGAGAAGTATCATTAAACCATATCTTTGAATAACTCCTCCTTTTATAAATAGAAAAACGTAAATATGCAAATGTATAAGTAGTTGTGAACATCGCCGAAGGGTTTCTCATTCTAATAAATTATGCAATTTTGATAAGAGTAATAAAGTGAGTTAGTTAATATTCCTTTAACTCGAACTAAGCTTTAATCATATTAACTACAATAAAATATGAGCATCCATACATGGTTGACGCTCTATAATATAAAACTACGTGATTGGGCGTAACTCGGTACCTATATTTGGATCAGAAAACTCGAGAACTACTATAGCCTCAGGTCAATTCGTGCAAACGTAGGTTATGCAACAAATATGAACTCAACAGGTTCATGTATACCTGTTCATGCAATATCTTCACTAAAAAGGAGAGACTACCGAGATAGATAGCCCATTTTATTATTTAGCTGGGAGCCTGTAAATTTTTAAACATTTAAATCTTAGTTGATTTTATTGATAGGTACTTAAGATGATAAATTACTGTTTAGAAGGAATTATGATTTTTAATTATTTATTTGTACAAAACCAAGTACAAACTTAGGTAAAAAAATCTAAAAAGTCGGATAATGACACCACAATTACTTGAGAAATCGCAAGAAATTATACTCCGCAATGACAATGTCTCGTAATAAAATAAATAACAACCTCCAAGAAAATGATTGTTTTATACAATTTGAGGCACGCAACTCAAAAAAATTGTCGCGTTACTTGATTTCACTCACTTTTTCTGCATTACCCAAGTGTCATTACCATCGAATCTCAAATTATATGGAAGTCGAAAATTCTGACAGTAAACAGGAAATGACACCAAGCAGACAGAAGGTTTTATTTCCCATAATTTCTCTATTCATTACATGAATTCTCTTAAATTGACTTTCAAAAGCGGAAAGCCAATAAAATCTTGTAAATATAAATACTTAAATAAATCTGTCAGAGCAACGTTGATGTTTTCTATCTTTTCAATTAAAACTGAATTCTCATAAAGATCCAGATTCCCATAACAAGCTTGTACCGTTTCTGTGACTTATTATAATTTCCTATATAAATCGAGTCGTTATGTTACCGACGAATCCAGTAGTCATAATCAAAGTAGCAATCAGAGTGACAGTTGAATTTACGTCCACATATTTTGGTGAAACCAACTAACGAAGATTTAATTAAAAATCGTCCAAAATAAATGAACGCTGCCGTACCAAAATTTACGACACCGCCAAAATATAGGACCGGTATTAATTTAACTCATTTTCTAATAAAATAATAATGTTATACGAGCCGATTCTAATTATTAATTAAAAGTAAAAGAGTATATAATAATCTTGTAGTTTCATTCGATTTTAGTTGGAATTTTACGATTCAATTATTAAAAATTATAGATAAGTAAAAGGTCATTAAAAATCCAATGTAGTAAATACGAAAAATGGTTTTCTGTATGTTATTCGAGTAACTTGAAACTATTAATGTTAAAACTATAGAAGATACGATAAGAGCCCTGACGCTATTAATTTAAAGTTCAACATTGCATGCATACAACAGGCAGTTGTTTTGTAGCTTTATATCAAGACGGCTAGTAGCGTGCGCGCATTTTGTGTTTGCATCCAGGTGTGGTGCTGACAAAACAATCGACCCTTGAGCACAAATGGGGTGGAGCTATTCATAAAATTTATGAAATCCACAAAAAGCAAAAGCGTTAACATATAAAAACTAAGGGCGGCGATTTGATAGCTAAGCAATATTTTACAATACTAACCACTTAAAGAAGTGAAGAAGTTTCTTAGTTCATTTCATATAAAAAAATATCGTGAACATGAACACCTATCATAAAACTGCAACTGGACTTGGACAATATCTTTTGTACCTTGTTTTCATAAGCCTCAAAGACCGCCTCTAGCCTATTCACTTTCCCAAAAATCTCAACGCTTCGATGATTTTCTTTGCCAATAATTAGGTGTATATCTTACAATTTGCTATAGATAGCTATTGTTACCTTTGTGTTGTAAGTGGATTTTATGGCCCCAAAAGAGCCTGCCGCTACCTTTGGGATTTCGATACGTGTGTGTATAATGTTATTATTCTTGGCCGCATCTGTCACAAAGGCCGTTGCGTCTGTAATTTTACAGTTTAATCAGCGTTAAATGCCAAGAAAGAAGCCGCACGAGGAAAAAAATGAAGTGTCTAAGGGAGCCACAGGAATTCGTGTTCATCAATCATGCCGATGACGGCGACGATAGTGTTCGTAGGAATACTTGCGCGTACGCTTAACAAAGGACATTAATATCAGTGCAAAATATCACAAAGATTATCATGTTTTATTTCATCTGCCACGAACATGTTAAAGTTTCTTAAAATAGTTATTTAAATTAACTCGATTATACTAATAGATCTGGACAACATGACAAACTCCAGATCAAAATAATGTCGCAACGGCATTAATTTGAAGACGCTACTCTGTGCTAGATAGAAATACATCAACGTTAACCAACGAGACAAAAGTCCGGAGTAATTATAAATTATGATAGAGTAACACTTTCACTTCAAAGGAATATTCCTCAGTTCCTTATAAAGGACGCCTGACGTTGTTCATTCAACTATCTATTCGAGTTATTGTAGAATGACCACTTAGTGTAAGAGGAAATAACTTATTCAAAGCGCGGTCCTTGTATTGTAGCTCTCGCCTTGCTGTGGTCATTTATGTCTATCTAAATTTATATTGACCGTGTTTTCATTGATATTTAGGATCCAGACATATCTAGAGCTAATTTATATTAATGACTACATTCAAAATTATTTTATCGACTGTTGGTGTCATCGTCGTATATAAAATACCGGTATTAGCCGATATAAAAAAAAACAATATTTACTGAAGTGTTTTTTAATTTTTATTGATTATTTTTTGGAACCAGAATAGCTTTAAAGATACTAATCTTTTCAAGTTCGACACATTTTCTTCCGACCACCCAATTCCACCAAACTAATTGAATCATAAGCCTTAACAATTAGTATGAAATATCAATTAACGCATGGTAGCTTTTGATAATTAGTGTTCTTGCTTCGTTTCACAAAAACAGCAGCTGTAAGTTGGGTTGGTTCAGTGCAAGCCGCATTATTAGTAGCTCAGTTATGCTTAGTTTTTTTTCCTTTTGCTAACCGCCCACAGTACACACCATCTGTGTTCGGCTATGGTTCAGTACAAGATTTAATACACACAGGTCTTTTGCTTGACTTACAACCAAAATCTTTTTTATTGTTTTACGTAATATTTTCTTTTAATTTCGTATTTTAATCTTTATAACTACATATTACACTTAAAACCAAACGCAGCGTAGTTATTTTAGTAAGAAGTTTGTCTACCGTGAACTCTGTGTGTCTCCTAAGCTGAGTTTAACTTAATTATAACATTTGTCTATAGAAATCGTACGTGATTGTATGACTGTACATGTGAAGGGGGAAGATTTATTGCGATCTTACCGAGTCGGTTAGTAAGTGTTCCTTATCTTTTTGTTCCTTTCCCTTCACGGTTAATCACCGCCTGATCACGACCTAATGTGTTTTAGTTCGGACTTTTGTTGATGTTGTTATGACTGCCTTAGCAAGAAATGTTCTGTTATTACTTTCATAAACATTCATATTCAGTTACAAACCGGGCAACAAAAATCAAGGTCAAAAAAGAAGCTCCACACTATAGTAGTACGATAAAACTTAGTTTTTTACTATTTATAATGTGCCATTAGAACAAGATAATGGGAATTTCATTACCTGCTAATTTGTTATTCAGAATCGAATTACAAGTGCCAGTGAACTGGTTCCCGAATATAAAATAATTATTGAACCTATAACAAGACATTCTATATTTTATTTGAAGCTCAACTAATATTAACATGAGGTTATAAATTTTGTTTTAATTGAATGTCGTTAATTTATAAAGGAACGGACCGACTCTGCTTTAATTACATTTATGATGATTAAAAATTGTATAATCTATGGCGTCGATAGTTTGAGTCGGACTAACTGTTGAAACTAAAGAATTTCTTTTACTTTAAGATCCATAATAGAAATGAAAATTATGAAACCGATATTAGGTTTATTTGAGAGAACTATACACATTATATGATTGATTGGTTTTAATAGTAAAATAGTTGTTACAAAGGTAGCATTTCCAAGATAATTTCAAAACACATTGTGTTGTTAAGTACAGACTCTGACAATTACTTTCGATGACTCGAGGTATATCATTGTAACCAAACAAAATAATTTTAATGCCGTTGATGAAATACTCCGATCATTTTCTTTGTTTCTCATGATACAAAACACTGTCCAACACATGTGTGATTTCATTTCTTATAATTTGGTTGACTTATTTTTGGACCCTATCAAACCAACTATTCACATTACGGGCAAAGGAAACATAAATATGTTTTAAGGGCGTTTAAATTTTAAATAGATGCCGTAACTCAAAAATATTATTAATAAATTACAGGCATGACAAAATAGTTCTTAATACCTTCATCCCTCAACCTCAGTGACGTCATCCTAAGCTCATTTAGGAGGAGAATTTAAATAGTGTTTTTTTACATTACTAGTTGCGTGCGTCATTAATCTCGTTGTTGTGGATCGTCCTTATGACTTCTTTCGTCCTGGTCTTTAGAACGTGCATGAGTAACAAATAATGCACGCGTATTATCTATTTTGTATTATCCTTGACAATAATTAATGACTGGATTTAAACGCTTCCTCACGCCCGTGACATTAACGTAAATAGAATGATCTTCGCTCAGTTCAGCCCCTTTGATTTCCCTTATTTTTAGCTTTAGCAGCTTAGTTTCGTTTATTAATTTGTTTCATGAAGTCAAAGATCTGTTTTCAGTACTTTGATGTTTGTGTCTGGGGATTTTCGAGCCTCCTGTGACGCGTCAAGTTTTGCTGTGGTATCGTTAAATCGGCTGATACAAAACCATACCTAACATTTACAAATAAGGGAAAGATAAATCTCACTCTTAATGGAAAACAACACAGATGACAAATTAAGTTAGTGAGAGGCCAGTTTCTGTATTCAATTTATTGTGAAAGTGGTATGTTGGATACAAGTCGTTACTAAGTCTTATAAAAAAATCAAACTCAACGCAACTTATTAAAGAGGACGGTTAATCTTTTTCATCAAAAATTTTAATGATGATGTTTCCCTTTGTCTTTTTGTTCCTATCCTTCAAAGCACGTATTTTGCACGTCACGCGAATCTCGTCTAAACTTGGCTTGTTATATTGTAAAGGCAATTTTACATTACACTTGTGTCTTTTATAATATTATGCTTCTTTCTATGTAAGAAGTTAACTTGATTTTATTTTTCAAGGGATAGGATTTTTATTTTTCTACGAAAAATAAAGGAAGCATAACAGAAAGTCACGGATAGAAAAACAATGATTCAGATTGCATGAAGCAAAATCGTTAAAAACCAATATATGTTAAACGATCCAACTATTTTACCATAACATTTTTATAAATAGTTTTAGAAAAAGTGTGAACAAGCTCTCTTAGTAGAAATAAGCTCATTATAAAGTTCACAGATTCCCTCAGAAGATTACAAAGTTCATGTGTGACACATTACGTTGATGTTAAAATATTTGCGAGTTTATCCCGAGTTGTTTTAACGGGAGTTTGCTATTTAATTTTGTTAATAAATATTCTTGTTCACGAGAATCGTAGACAGTCATAAAATGAACGTGAATTTAAGAAGTCATGGACGAATGTCACAACTTTCACAAAATTTCTTTCACACTAAAGGTACGTTTTTCTCCATGACTAAATTATACTCGGGAAACTAGGTTAATATGTGAACGTGACAAAATGTACTAGTATTGCCTATAACATGTAATTTTAGAGTTGATGCGAGTATGAAACGTGTGGGCAATCTTCACGGCTCGTAATTTCGAAACAGGTTGTTAGATATGAAAAATGGACGGTCAAGATCACGGTTTGCACTTATAAAAACGTGCTTGAGAAACCTTGTGTAAGTTTGAGAGAAAAAAGCGTATTTCTTCTGAGTTTATCTAACTACTTGTGCTAAGAATGTTATAAATTGGGAAATCACATTGTTAAAAAACATGTATTATTGATAGTCGTTTTTTTATTTCAAGTTTGCCTTGAAGCTACAATTCATAATCGACGGTTCCTTTAAACAATCTTTTTTTTCATAACCTCAGGACAATCCCAATTATGGAATTCCTCGACACATTAAATGTATTTGGAATGGCTTCGATTTCAAACATCACAATAGAGATATGAATTATGAATTGAGTTGTCATGATTATATTGACTAATAGTTTTTACACATATAAATTTACAATATCTGCCTCACACCATTTCATAATCGATAAAATACATCAATGAATAATTTATAGGAATTGCAATAAATTCAAGGAAAAATAACTAAGGTTTGTTTTAGGTGGTGATGGTAAGGTCAATTTTAAATTCTAATAAAAAAATACTCAAAAAGTAAATTTACATAGATTATGAGGTACAAAAATGAGTGAATATGCAAAATTAAATAATACAAAATTCACAATGTAAACGCAAATTCGATGAAACCATTCCAATGTTGGACCATTTGCAACCAATTTACATAATAAGATATCAGGCATTTGAATCATTTAATTAGTTATCTAGATTGACATTTTTATTGCTGCGATCTCTCTTAAATGTATTTTGTTATTTTATTATAATTTGATTTGGATTGCTTCTTTTAAATTAAATGGATTAAAAAGGTTTTAAAAAATTTAAGTCATTATTGTTATTGTTATTTGTGATAGCTTTATTATGTTAAAGAATAAAAAAAATTCAACATTTTGTTGATGTACAAAACGTAATCTACATTGTAAGTAATTGCATGTAGCTGTATATTATACAAAATGTTCATCCCATGCCATTTCTTTGCGCCATTTTTATTTTTTCCTGTACAAGAAAAAAATGATAAATTACTTGAGGCTTTCGCCTGAATGCAAATCTCTGGAAGTGGGTCAGGATTACGATATTATTTTTCTTCAAGTTATTTTACTACTTTTGGTACCTCGTCGTGAGTGATCGATCTCTTATTGTCTAGTGACATTTTTACGATACACGGATGCAATAGAATTTTTACAACTGACACTTTTGCTTTACTCAAGTATTCTTTGTGTGTGGCTTCCTACGATGCTATTTTGTTTACATTTTGGATTTTGTTATAACGCATCTTGAAGTTCCGGTCACAAAATAGCCATGTATCATTGAGGTGTTTGAATTAAATGTGACATCACTTTTGTAAATACTTACGTAGTGAAATTTTTCTTACAAAAAAAATCCATTGTGAACTTGAGGCAAAAAACTGTTTTAAAAAATATTGGCTAAGATTAAGCTTTTAACATTAAAACTGTTGAACTTTAAAAACCGCAAGGCATTCGATTTTCGTGTAACAATCACGCCATTAGTGGACTAAATTATAAGCTATAAAATGTAAAAAACTTGGAATCTGGGCTTGGAACATAGGATGATGCATGTAATCTTTGTAAAACGGCTGTTTCTCTTGTAAGTTTGCAGTCTTTATGTAAATTGTATACCTGTTTTGGTGAACTATTTTGGTTTGTTTTAGGGATTCAGATTTATAACGGGATATGATGAGAGGCTTTAAAGTTTACGATTAACATCTTATATGTTTTTACCATTGAACAAAAAAAATAAAAAACATTTTGAGAAATTGATTAAAATTTGCATATTAAGGGAACTCTATAATTTTGCAGATTAGTATCAAAACAAATAAGAAAGTAGATTAAAATCTAGGGCCTTTAAATTCGGGACCTTGGCAGTTGTTCCCCAACCCTAACAGTTCCCCAAACAGTCATTGAGACCTCTTAATCTTGATTTTCGCAAAAAACTTTTGAAAAAACCCTCTTCCAGAACAACTTCACAACGGAGAACACTCTAATTTAAAAATTATGATCCCCTCTACATAATCACAAGAAGACTGATACTAAGTCATTAACACTGGAACTAACTTCGGTTTCTAATTTCCATAAAATTAGGCTGTCCGCGGTAGAATATTAATCACGGCTCGGCTTGACTTCCCAAAACTTATAAGTAATGATGAATTTATTCATTAAATCTATGGAAAAGGAACCAAGAGTTATATGTGCGTAGCTATTTAGGTTATGAATGTGTTCTAAAAATAATATGGAAACCTGTAAAACCATTTTCGTCCAAGTCTAGCATTTCATAGCATTATTTTGTATTTCTCATAGTTTATATAATTGAAACTAATGAATAAGTAACTATCTATAACAAAAGGCAATCACGATGCGGTGACAATATAAATACATATCCCACAGCAGTTTGGAGGTATTCGTCGTAAAAACTTGGTTTTGTAAGATGATGGAACGAACCCATACGTAATACTATAATTCGATGATGATGATGATGCTCTCAGTGGGTATAAAATGTAATCATCTGTAACGTTTGACGCGAACGCAGTCCGTACGGACAGCAAGAAAATATTTCCACAACATTCTTGCATATTTACTTACACTTGCTTTAATAATAGATTTATCTTAGTTTTAGTCATAAGTATTTGTTTAAAATTTTGCACGAAAAAATAAAAATATATTTTGTGCTTGTTAATTGCTATCTGTACTTTTCTTAAAAAGTTAAAGTAATTTGACGTAAAATTAAAGTCAGGATTGTGTTATTAAAGCAAATCAGAAATTAATTGTGGTACTAAAATTTATATTGTTATGTAACGAAAAAAATCTGTTTTAAGTATGAATAGGACAAAGGCTATTAAGAAAAAAAAACATTAACGTAAATATAAAAGTATGTTTTGTCCTGTGAAAAATCTCTAATTATGAAAATATGAACACAACATGAAACTAAATATTTTAGGAGAAAAGTATAGGTTTCGTTATTTCTATCGTATAGAGTAATTGGGACTATAATCCGATACAGGCCGTGACCTTAAACATGTATTGAAAACACGTACGCTTTACAACAATATTGGCCACATGTTGTGGTCAAAACTGCTACAGTAGGTTAAGCATCTATTGTTTTACACAGTACCCCAAATTACAGACGAAATCTGACCAGAAGCGGTCGGATCAACAACCGTAAGCAATAATCATTACTTTCGTCTCATCAGCCTTGAGAGATGGTTTATTGTCTCGATTCGGCTCGTTGTCGACTTGTTACGACTACAAAATAAAAGTAAAAAAGGCAGTCATCAAACTTGGTTCGTATTATAAAACCTCACGCAATCGCCGCTCGCGCGTGGGGAAAAAGTTGGAATAATTTCATGACCGAAATCGGAACGGCTGCGTAGAAATGGGTTTTCGTATACGAGGAATTGTGTTTAGCAGTATCATAATTTTGCATTATGCCGTCGTGAATAGCAGATACTTTGTTTTGAGAAGTTTGATTGTTTCGTTTTGTTGGGGGAATGGAAAATATAAATCGACTAATTCGGGGATTATTGGTTATTTCGTATTTTAAACAAAACAACGGCGATGTGACAATTGTTTACTTTTTATCGCTGTATAATTTTATTTTGGTTCTTTTTAAGCTCTCCTTAATTGCAAATTTTCGTAACCAATCTATGTTATTCAAGTGTGAATCTTTATTCACGACTCGTATCTTTGTGAATGTATCGATTGATCGAACTTATCGTGGATCGAAGTCGCTTAATTGCGCTGGTGCATGTTGGGTAGGCTTTAATTAGTGATTTTACCCACGCGCTATCTTGCTGGATCTTTGATTTGAATGCATATATTGTTTTCCTGATAAAGAGGACGATGCTCAACAAAACCTACCCAGGCTTTACTTTAACTATAAAATGTTTGCTTAAAATCTGACTCTATTTTATGAAATTCCTTTATTTTAGACATGAAGCCAAATCATATTTACTTCTAAACATTATTTTCATAGAACGGAACTGCGGCTTTATTCAACGCATTCTTGCATGAAAGTGGAACTAGGATGGCAAAACTGGAACACATATTCTATTAACTAGAATTTTTCGAATTGCTTTATTCAAATGAATGCATTGTTTGCCTTTATATGGTCTGGTTTCCCAGCTCGTGTATAGTACAATTTGACGTTTATTCATACAAAATGCGGTTTTCAAATATATATGATAAATTCTAAATTGAATATTTATTTATATTCTTTTTAAGTTAATAAATTGTGTGCATAAAGTCATCCAAATTATCTAACGCGACTGATCTTTAGTCGCCCAGTGAAATGTGAAGGTTTTCTTGTATGGTCGTTTAATATGGCGACAGCCGCAAGGGGTGGAACTAAAAGGATTTAAATTTAATTAATTTTGCACTACACAGACTTCTTTAATAATGTCTAAATATTCAATAAGTAATCATTTCATAATTTGGAAACTACTGAAGCTATATTTTAATTTGAAAATTTTATTTGTTATGTAGAGTTATAACCACTAAATGAGTCACGATCCTTTTAGAAAAGAATTAAAATAAAACAAAAACAACGAAATACTTTGAAAAAGAATACCTTCTATTGTATTAAATAACCACTCAAGCTCATACTCATCTAACACAATAATCGAATTAACATGTCCAAAGCATTTCTGGTATTCATTCAATATTTTAAACCATGCGTTACGAAGGCAACAATGGACTTCCAATTCATTTGCTTATCTCTCTAGAAAAAGCGGTTTGAGAGTTCGGGAACATTCAAAACCAATGAAGCCTAATGTCACAAATACTTGTGTTAGCTTACTATACTTTACATGTGAGGTAGTGTATTGAGAAAAAATGTAAATTACGTCTATTTACGTAGGCAGGCTTGCATACATAAAGCTTTGGTTAAATATATTGAAAGTCTATTGGATGAGAAAGCTTTTTAGGAAGATAGGAAGATAAATTACCTTTATATGAAGGTTTCAAAGTATGTACATATTGAAATATGTTTTTCTTGTACTAATATATTTCATTTGTATTATTCATAAAATATATGGTAAAATATATGCCTAGGAATTTTCCGCCAATATAGCACAGTAAAAAGTTGTATTTTATAGCATGCTTCTCTTTATTTTTCGAGGGCGTCGTCTGTGTTTCTTGCCAAATGGTGCACTTAAATGTCGTTCAAGAAACTGGTGCCAATATATTTACTCTTGTGTGCGACAAAATTGTAAAAAAGTTACATGAATTCTATTAAAAAAACTTTGACACATTATCGATTATCGACCATTGGCATTCATCACCTCGTACAGTGGCTAAAGCTAACAGCGTAGGTGTCAACACAACAGAAGCTAATGTTATTAATACAATGTCAGGCACTCATACACTCATATTTAAACCAATATCGATTGACCTTCTCTAAGAACATGCGACCATACACAAGCTTTGAGTTGGTACGGATCATTTAGAGATGGTCAATACTCACGTGGGAGGTACATTAGGAAAGAAATCAAGATGGCTGCACCAACGGAAGTCAGGTGATGCATTGCCTCCCGACTCTACTTCTCAATCGAAAGAAAATCAAGATTAGAACGGCTTCGCTTTCAAACGCAAACTGCTTCGAAGGTAGATTTGTTTGCTCAACTACGATTCGTCTTTCCAGAACGCCAGTTTATTCTTCCGTTAGGCGAAAAAGTTAATGAAGATTTATTTTTCGCTAAACAAGCTATTTGTTAGGTTTCAGATTAGATTTTACTTTGCGGTAATTCAGTTGCAAAAATACAATATCTTCTAGATTCTGGACTGTAACAAATCAATTTTTCTTTTTTAATATTCTATTATACATCGAAATCTTTAAATCAAGAACCTTTGATTTTAGCCAATTTATATTTGACAAGAGTTCAATTTAGCTTTTGTAATATTCTATACGCATATTAGATTTAAATGATTGAGTGTCAATATAAGATAGAACTAACTAATTGTTATTTCCAAAGTTCACGTGTTTCATCAATAAAGCAATTTTAGAGATAATTAGTTTTATATATCTACCCGCTAACGCTCTTTTTTAGTTGCGTGATTTACTCATTATTAAACACCTACTATACAGGGTGATTGGTAATGCGATACATTCCTTCTAAGAGGTTAAAGTAGAGCTTATATGCAGTCAATTAAGGCATAATATGCTATGTCCGAAAATTGATAATATCTGAGATATGCAACATTTAAGATTTTTTATAAAAAAACCCATTTTCGAAGTTCAAATGAATCCTTTTAGTGAAAAATTCAAAATTGAGTTTAATGTTTTGTTGTTTTATGGTAGTTTGATAACTAAAATTACATTTTAGATTCAAATTTGCTAAAATTAATCGTCCTTATTTTAGAAAAAGTCAAGAAACCAAGAACAACTTTTAAAAAAAGTTAAGTGTTATGGTAATAAAAAGCAATTTTCTAAAAAAAAGTCCAAATAATGTTGCGTACAAATTACATAAAAAACTTCCCCAATTCATAAGCTATTCAAAATGGTACATTTGTCATACTAAAACTGAGTATTTGATTGACAACTCTAGTAATAAAAGAAGTAACCTCTCTCTAAGAACGTCTCTACTTTGTGGTTACCGCGCACTTTTGCAGCGTTTTCTTTGGTTGATGTCGCCGTTTTGCACAGGGATAATGCAATAACACTAAAGTCTGCCGTTAAATAAATAAATTTTGTAAAAAAGCAAAGCTTTAAGTGTGCAGCCTTTGCAGTCAAATAGAAAAAAAAGTGTTAACTAAGCGCGAAAAAAGAGACATCTATTAAAAGAAAACTAACTGCATATTTTCATTAAGAACTCTTGAAATGGTACCATTTAAGATCCTTGCCTTCGAAGACTTTTTGTAGCGATGCTGTTGCGCGTTAAGTAAACGCATGTTAGTCGCATTTGCAACGCGCTACATTATCGCAACTGTATCGATGTAAAGACAATACTAACGCATCGCGACTGAATCGATACGAACCACGATATCGATGCGAACACACGGCAGCATCGCTACAAAAATTTGCTGTGGGCAAGTTCCTTTTGTAATGAAGATTACTCAGACATTCTTCTTATTTACGTATTGAGTAATGGCAACGCTGTTACAGCCAAAAAAGTACTTGTTGCGTTTCCGTGAATGGACGTGAGTCAAACGTTAGAGTGTAGAGGGGGACGTATCGACGTCTCAGAAAAATGAAGCTTGTATCCGTCCGAACAAGTGAATCTAGTAGACCTCGAATTTGGCGAAGTAGACGAAGAAATGATAGATGTTTTTCGCAGAAATCTAGCAACCACCACTAGAGTTGGCGACATCGACCAAAGAGAAAAAACAAGTGATGTGTAGTGATTAATGAAAAAAATGTAGTTATTAATAGCAGTAACTTTTTCCGCACTCAGCATACTCCTTTTTTCTAATTAATCGCAAAAGCTACACACTTGAAGGTTTGGCTTTTCAAAAAAAATATTTACTTAACGCCAGATCTTAAATGTTATTGCATTATCCCTGTGCAAGACGTCGACATCAACCAAAGAAAAAACTGCAAAAGTGCGCGGTAACCACAAAGTAGAGGCGTTCTAAGAGAGAGGTTACTTCTTTTATTAGTAGAGTTGTCAATCAAATACTTAGTTTTAGTACGACAAATGTACCTTTTTGAATAGCTAATGAAGTGGGGAAGTTTTTTATGTAATTTATACGCAACATTATTTGGTCTTTTTTTTAGAAAATCGCTTTTTATTGCAATAACACTTAACTTTTTTTAAAAGTTGTTCTTGGTTTCTTGACTTTTTCTAAAATAAGGACGATTATTTTTAGCAAATTTGAATCTAAAATATCATTCTAGTTATCAAGCTACCATAAAACAACAAAACATTAAACTCAATTTTGAATTTTTCACTAAAAGGATTCATTTGAACTTCGAAAGTGGGGTATTTTATAAAAAATCTTAAATGTTGCATATCTCAGAAATTATCAATTTTCGGACATAGCATATTATGCCTTAATTGACTGCAAATAAGCTCTACTTTAACCTCTTAGAAGGAATGTATCGCATTACCAATCACCCTGTAGATGTTATTATTCTATTTTCAAAAATAGAAAGTATAAAATCATAATGTCAAAAGAGATATTGAAAATATTTTCTTCCTTTTTCCTGGTAAAAAATGTACAAACTTCAGTAAAGTTTTTATTGGGAACCAAACTATTTCTACAAATTATAAAGCGTTCGTTTTGTATTAATTTGAAAAAGTTAAAGATTCGTTGAATAATGTATCCAATAGTGTATTTGAAGTTTACAAGTCGTGGGTGTCTATCAAAAGTATCAAGACAGCAAGAAAATTATAATTAGATGTATCGTATTAGTATAAATTACATAATTATTTCAACAACTTTTCTTATTCCTAAGGAATATTTCAAATACTAATTTAAGACATTAGCAGTTTTGAGGTTAATTGGAAAACTTTTCAGCCTATCCAATGATTTGAAGCCAAATCCGATATCGACGTATCTTCGATAAATCTTTAACTTTAAACTTTGTCCTGCGGGTACATAAATTACGTAACCTAAAACGGTTTTCCTAGGTGCGTTAAAGTGCCGACATTGTACATGGCTTTGTTAAAGATAAGAACATAATGTCCCTTACAAAGAAGGTACGCAACATCTTCTTTCTTATAAGCGGTACCCGGACTCATTATCTTTTAACACGCTGCGAAAGTTATGCTTCTCCTACGTTATTCCCTATCTTACCGTCGTAAGCTTTCCTCTCTTGCCTCGGTGTATCCTTGGGCTTGAATCAGATAGGACCTCTCGCACGAAGCAACGGTCTATACACTTATTTATTTACGGACCTAAGACGATTATTTACGATGTAAAACTTGTAATAGCTTGCTGTATCTTGTTTTTCTTGGGATCCGGGCTCCGCAACATACATCATTTATTTGAAAAGCTAAAACAATTCTGGGTAGGTCCGATCGTACATAGAATTTCTTTTCCTCAAAGATGGTATTCGCAACACGGCAAGATTAGCATAGGAAAGTCATTTAGAACGAATTGCCTAAACGACTTTTTTGAAAAATGTGACGCAATTTGTTAAGATGAAGAATGTTAATACGTGAACACGGGCTTTGGCTTTTCTTAACAAAACTACACTAGGTGAGCTTAAGAATAACTTTTCCAACGTCATCACATATGCCGGTCACGTTTTATATTTTTATGAAGAAATTGTTATTCTTTTCATAAAAAGGCTTCATTTATTACTTTCTAATACCCACTTGTAAAACTTTGTTGGAAAGTATTACCGAACTTTAGTCCCTTTTTTCGTTTTATATTTTCTAAGTAACATATTTACTACTTATATCTACGAGTGAATAAGTGCGGAGCAGTCATGTTTCAAAAACAGAAAACACGAAGTCATATTTATCATAATTCCAAGTAACAGATAACCAATTTAAATCACTGTGCTAACAAATTGTTTACTAACAATTAATTTGATGATCGACAGGCAATAAACAACAGTTCCTACATTTTGATAGTTTTATGCGATCGTTAAAATCGATGCTTCAAAACAGACTGCGATCGATAAGCCCACACATTGATTTATTTTTCAATTAATAGTTAGGAAGCTTTAGTTACCAATGAACCGTTTTATTTACAGCTTCAAATTTAAAGCTGAACCGAACTTAAAAATTTGCGGTTCTGAATGCCAAATATGGATAAAGGTTGTAAACCCTTTTTGTTCGTGTCTCTGTTATAGTAATACAAAACAAATCTATTTATATAACAATAGCATCGAAAGTGTTTCTATTGGAAACAATAAATATTAATGGCAGAAACTTTCGTTTATGGGTTCTGGTTCGAACCTTCGTTCAGTGAAAGTATAAACGGGAACAATAGGGATCACTTCCTACTGGTATATTTTGCATAATCTGATTAAGACGAAACTTCGAATTTCATATAGCTTTTAGTTGTTTACAATAGAGTTTAATTGTTATTGAAGTCGGCGGTTTTAATGTTGGGGTTTTTGACTTTGCAGCTATAAATTGGGAGTAGCTCTTTTGGGAGTATCTATATCGTTCGGGTTTAATGATCTTTAATCTCATATCAACCTCAACAATCTGTTACGTTAAAACTTCGTAAATAAAAAGTTTTTGTCATTCTTCAAATTTGCATTTGTGGATTGAGAACTTATACCGAAATGTGTTATTATAAGCATATTTCCTTCAGTCACTTATCAATCTTTCAATAGGGCAAAACTTTGCTCCTACTTCCAGAACTTTCTCCTTACATTTGTCCTCTTCATCGACCCCTATATGCAAATTTTGACACAATTCCCGAATATCTAAGATTCCATCAGTATTATCATAGTCGTAAATAACTGCAAAGAATTGTGGAAGAATTTCAAAGGGACATGCCGTGTTCCATTGTATTAGAGGAAAGTGAAAGCTTGTCCTTTTACTGCAAAAAATCTATACCCAAAGTATTTTTGTTTATTGTTTTATGAGTAGAGTACGGGCAGAGTCACTTTCATGTTTTGTTATTATTTATCGCTAAAGACAATACAATTTTATGTTGTCAGTCAGCATCTATTATGATTGATAAATTCTGTTCACAAATTTTTTCAAGCATAATTTTACTTTTTGTTAGGACAACTCTAACAATTTCGTAACAAATACTTAACGAGCCCCAGCTTTATCTTAGGCCTTTTTATCACAGTTGTATAACTTTCTCCGAGATCTTTTACACTAATAAAAATAAATAGGCCTCGAATACGTTGCCGCAAATAAATCTCATTATGTTGCCTAATGGCTGATCGGGTAGTGTGTTACTAAACTACCTTAGTTTATTTGAATTGACGTGCTGCCTTCTACAAGTCTTAGAATGGTATAAAGATAAACTTACCTACATATTTCGTCGATCGATACTAACACATCAATTTGAAACAGATGAGGGAGATAAAACAACATTTGAGACGTAATTTAATAGCAATGAACTAAGAATTTTATATATATTTTGTAACTATTGAATTTAAAACTTTGCTATTTGAAATAATGTTCTTGTTAAGTTTTCTTCTTGCAGTAATCACAAAGGGGAAACATACTGAAATTTCATTAGATCCCCTTCCTTTCCAAACACATTAAGGGATCTTTATTCAGAGTGTGGTAAAGAAAACAATTCGGAATTTCTCTGCCCTTAGCTCTAAGTAAATCCACGCGAATATTTTTATCCTTATACTGCTACAGTCCCTCCGGATCCACCTGGATTTAACATTGTGCTTAAAAATGATCACGTAAAACATTTCAATGTGATCAAATATATGATATATGTAGAAAAAACTTAGTTAAGTAAAGATGAACTTATTAAAAACATAAAAATTCAAACATGGGTCCATTCACATCACGAAACGACCTTTCGCTTCGACACTCCTAAATTGTGATTCCATGTCGCATGTCAATAGAACATGGATATAACTAATTTAAAGTATAAAAAAGTCTATGACTATATCATTATACATAATGATACAAATTGTAATGAAGTCGGACAGCTCGCCAACGCGTGTTTAAAGATCGATATAAAGCCAATCCAAGCTTACAAAATTATGAAAACGAGTTCCATTTGTACTGGCAACACAGTCTATTTCACATCGGTGTAATCGAACTTTCCTTTTTAATAATCGAAGTCAAAAGATAAGAAGATGACGATAGTTAAATTGGCGTTCAATTGTTTTGGAGTATCAAACTAGTTAATAAGGTTATACATTCTTTCTTCCTTTCTGTGTGTTGACGCAAAAAAATTAATTAATTAGTTATTTCTTAAACTATCCTACTAAGTAACTTAATGCAAAACATTTCTGTAATGGATTTGTAAAATAAGAGATAAATGGCTTTTGCCATGTAAACTGATATCTTCTATATATGTATACTTTATTAAGTGTGACTTAGATTATTAACGGAGTTTCTACAAATGTATTGACACGTCGTTCATCTAATACTTTTTTGTAGTTATGGTGTTTTAATTTAAATTCTTTTTCATCATTAGCATAGTTATATGGCTGAGTATATTATATTTCTTTAAAACAAAACCTTTTTTTTCACAGGAGGTGCCAGCAGTCAGGTCTAAAATTCTTTAACAAATGGGCTGTCATCTAAATCAAAGGTAATAGTTACCTCTAATGTTATGCATTGATTTATTTAAAAAGGTCGTAAATAATTATTTTAAGCATCGACACATATTATTTTAACTTTTGTCTATACTAAAGCACCTACTCCACCACTGAGTTATTGAACCTGACAAATAAAAATACTTGATTTATTTATGCGTAGGAGTTTATATCCAAGAAGTTTTGGATACCGTCGTCTATATGATAATTAAATTTGACCTAGGGCTACGAAACATTTATATATCTTGTTGTATTTATGATTACTATGAATTTTACTTGACACTTTTAGGAACCAGGTGCCGAATTTGGCTGTAAATATTGTTAGCGCTGCATATTAAAGTGAAACTTTAGGAAATATTCAATGATAGGTGCGTATTGGTGACGCCCGTAACACTTATGGGTTTTATTGCGGACTAATTGATTAACGGTTCTTTAATAAATGTACACGGTAAACAATTTAGTTAAAACGTTTCTATATCCTAGTTCTACAGTAACATTATCTATACCTACCTACATTTGTCTTGATTACTAGTATAATATAATATGCTTTTTATTATACTGACTGAATCATTAAATGTTTAACAGTCTATCGGATGATAGAGATCTCTAACTATTACATTATTTTCGAATAATAATATAAGCATGCAGTTCAAAGATATATTAATACTCCAGATTTCATATACTAACTATAATTGAATAGTCACTACCTATAATGAAAAACCCTTTTAACTTCTCATTAATAAATAATGACTAATTCTTTACTATAAACTAACCACAAATCACTATGTGACTCTTCTATAAAAACATTTCCCTACTCTAAATTTAAGTAAGATAAATCAATACATCACCGGAAACTGTGCCATTAGTAGGGCGTACTAAATTTAACAAATTAGAAGTATGACAAACTAAAATTAATGAATTTTAGCCTCCAGGCGTTTTTTAATTTCACACATTCAGTCCTAATGACGAGGCAGATGTCAGCGCGCGCTCGGAATATTCAACTGCATTTTTGTTATTTTGTTAGGATGGAAAATCCTTGTGCGGTCTCCGCACTACTTATTTTTTATTAATATTTTCAGTTACACATTGAAGAAAAATTGCTGATTGTATTATAAACGACGCATTGATTAATGAAAACTTAACTAATATATCCTAAGTCGGTTGTCAAATCAGTGAATCTGAGTTCCTCGAACACAGTCCAATAGTTTTAGTTCCCTCGGGACCTGAACCTGCTATAACTCATCGAACTATTGGCCGTCATACGACCAAGAAAGCTATATATCAAGTTTGATAGTCAATTATTGGCACTTGGTGTAGTACTGGATACGGCCGCGTCCGGACTATGTTTGGCACACCCGCAGTTTGCAGAAACTTACTGAGTAATACCACTTTTAAAATTTGGCCTCATGTTTTTCGGAAGGTCGTAGATATTAATGATAAGTTGCTGTTGACTAGCAATAAGATTCAAAAGATAACCTTTAAAGAAATTAAACTAGTTTCTCCCATAGTTAGTTCAAGATGCTATGTAGTGATAGTAAGTCAGATCCGTTTCAAAATTACCTGTGCCGTGTCGACATTTCTATTTTTACTTTTATTAATTAGATTTAACTAGAAATCTTATAAAGATTTTTATTTTAATTGCTGCGTTACACTGCGGCGAAAAGATTTATTATCTAAAGGATACCAAAGTGACATTTAACTCTAATGTTGGGAAAGGGAATATGTGAACTTACGGTAATGACGGTCCCTCGCTGTGGCTATTTACTCCGAAATTCTCATACTCGTCGCCACTCACATTCTTTACCATCCCCCGGATTGAATTAACGATGTAAAAAGCGCACCAAACCACGGAATCGTAAATGAAATTAACCTCACTAATCACACATAAGGCGAAACACCCGAAAACAACATTCTTTGAACCAATACCGATTTAGAATGTGACTTGAGCGCTGAAGTTTTAACATTCTAATAACAAATTTGGTCGAAGCAAACGCTATAGCCAGTTCTATCTATACGAATCGCTTTTTGTTGTCCAAAATAGAAACGAGGACAAACATGTTCGAATTCTTTGCTATTAGGCAGTCAATGTTTTTCGAGTGCAGTAGCGCATGTGATTAAGGGATGTGACATTATCTCTACTTCTTTGTCCCTATTTGCCGTTATTTGCGGTTTGCGGTATACAGAAGCACAGCTCATTCTCGTTCTTATTCTAATACAATTAAAATCTAATTTACGGATGACTTAAGAGTTCTGAATAAACGTATTGAGTTACGCAAACCTTATATCTTTCCTAGATGAAAGCTGATCTGATCGAGTGACATTTTTGAATCGCGTAAAGGCTTATCGAATGACAATAGTATTTTTTTTCTAGTATATTTTCGACATTGAAAGCCGAAAATGCTTTTAAGCTTGGACTATATTAAATTGCGCATACGTCCTTTGTTATGTCACATGGTGTTTTTAACAGATGGTACTTTTAGAGATTAGACATACTTGACAAAATTTATCTTCGTGCTTAAAAAGATAATTACGGCAATTTAAGGCTTTATGTTCAAGTTCTCGTAAGTTTATATAAATCGTATTTGTAACCTTAATTGCATTTAAACTATTTAAAGCGACATTTTAATTTCTTTCTTTCGTCACCTGAAGTCTACCGGGACCGCTGCAGGCTCAGTAATGAGCTTTTCTCAGAAGAGGCTAAAATCGTTTCTCGGAACTTGTAAGAGAAATGCCATTACGTACAAATATGTGGAAAATGAGTGAATGCTTTAAATGTTCATCGAGTAAAGTCGATATGTTGTAAAATAAAAAGAAGTTGCTACGTACTCTGATAGTAATAAATACTTATGACAATCCGTTTTAGACATGGTATGTTTTATCTTTTCCAATAGTAATGACCATTTCACAAAACAAAATGTAAAGCTAAAAGTTACTTATTTAAAGATTTTGAGAAATATTTTTCGTATAAAAGCAGTACATAAATACAATTACCCAAATAAAACAGATATCCCTTCTAAATAGAATTTGTTAGTCCAATTAAAATCCCCCCTCGTACCTAAAACGAATACGAGTTTAAATATAATAACAATATTCATCCTATAACTCTATTCGGAACTTCTCTTAAACTATTTGCCACAACTCGATTTAAACAATTTGGTGTTTTAAACTAAAATTTCAGATAACGGTATCCGGGTGTACCTTTTTAGGCATTAACTGAGCAAATTGCTAAACTAATATCGTAACGACCGTCCGTGGTTACAATTTTAATCCCATTTGTAGATACTTTAAAGTTTGACTACCAACAATTAACGTGACCTTATAGTTAAGCATTGTGAGATGTATATGACAATATAAATTGTTTATCTAATTTGTGTACTTAGTTCTTTGTAAAATTGAAATTTAATTTGTAAAATAATGGTATAAGTTTATGTTTCTTATCTATCTATCTTTGACTCAAAATATAATGTGTTAAAGGTTTTTACCGAAAACGCTTTTGTCATACAGAAGTTTTTCCATTTGTACCTACTTGCAAAGGCTATGTAGATTATAGACAAAAACAGAAAAACGATGTTTGTCATTTTAATAAGCTATGTAATCCCCATAATCCAGACTGGTACATACTCGTCTAAAAAACTTTTCCGTGTCATATCCCAGTTGGTTGGAAACAAGTTTTCCCATTATTTCTTCTGTGACCCATCCCCAGTTAGTTTTGATAAGGGTGAAATGGCAAAAATAACGTTGATTTTGGTTTGATTTGCGTCGCTGTGATAATAGCAGTTTCATGAGTTGATGGCTGGCTCGAACTAGATGACGGCAGTTAAAACTGGATAAAACTGAGTGGAGGGTGGAGAATAATGTGACGTGAGCGTGCGGTAATGGAGAAAGAATTGTAAGAAAAATTTGAGGTTAGGAGAGCGTGGTTTATATTTTACTAGCTAGTGTTCTAACTTTTGATCCTATCATCATCATATTTTAATTTTGTAACAAAATAAGGAAAATAACCGAATTGCAAAAACGAAACAAAAGCCTACCAAGGTAAAGAAAAAATAAAACAAAATAAATTAAATTTCAAAATTGTTTTGTATTTCATTCTTTTCATGATATCATTTTTAGTAATTTACACATTTTTTACAAAATAACAGTTATTTACAGTCTTTTAATGACAATAATTACGTATAACAAATTATAATAATGGCAATCTGTACAAAATAAGTTTAACTTTGGCATTATAATATAATTTAAGCGAAATAAACAAAATAGTGTTTTTAATTTAATATTTGTACAATAATTTACAGGATGCTTTAGCTATTCCTAATATTATGCAAAATGCACATTTACCTATATATATCGCAGAAGTATGGAAAATCTATGACAACATAACCCTACTATACAAAGAAATGCACTTTATCGAGGCAAAAAATTACCTTATAGTAACAACTATTAATAAATACGTACAACTTAAATCGATTATCACTTGTGTTGGACTAAAACGCTTAAGCGTGGCAAGGAAATGGGGGTTTACCTGCGTTGGAGCATACGCTACGCCCAGAGTTGCGGGTGCGGTGGTATTCGGTGGGTGTGCGGGTGGCTGGCCGGCATCATGGCGAGCCCGTCACCCAGCAGGGGCGGCAGCTTGCCCGGGGGCGGGGGCGGGGGCGGCGCCGGCGCACGCCCCCCTACCACCGGCGACACCGACGCGTAAATATTCACCGTCGACCTGTGATACTGACACTTCCGCAAGTCCGGCATCGCGAAACGCAACTTCTGCCAGAACTGTCTATCACCCCACTCTATACACGTATTCGCCTTCAAACACAGTCTCAACTCGGGGTCAATGTCTCTATTAGGCAGGTCTCCTAATAAAATTATTATCAGTCTTCTACGTCTCTCTTTTAACACTTCGTGTAATGCGGTTTTAAACTCAAAACGACACCATTCGTTGTTAATGAAATTTTTTGATAGCACTATAATAGTTCTTTTTGATGATTCTACGGCTTCAATTATTGTGTCGGCTACGTATGCCGATGCGTTAAAATCACGATAATGTAGACACAGCCGGAAGCTAGGGTCGCTTGATTCGAGGCCGGGCGCTAACATTTGAGCGACAAACGCTTCGTCTTTCACGCTGTAGCTTATGTAGGCGTCAAATAGACGATCTTTGTCTGCTTCTTCGTCAAAGGCCGTACTTTTGTAACACATACGGAACCCACACTGGTAATATATCCACACTCGAAGCTCTCGACGCCAGTAGAAAGCTCCACATAACAAGACTGAACTCAAAACAAATACACACAGCGATATCAAGAGTAATGGAAGGTAATCATTAATCACTTGATTTTCAATTATCGACGAACTTCCACCGACATGACTCGTGCATATTGTTGAGTTGAAATCAGACATGTGCGGCCCCACAGCGTTTGTTACATTGTCAAATATACAAGTTATTTTATCAGCGTCTTCCACTTTTCCGAGGTTATTTTTAAACCAATTTCGGAATTTATGCATGTATTGACAATCGCACGACCACGGGTTGCGAGACAGGCTTATCTCTACCAAATATGGGTTCATCGTGAATTGCCACACCGCAAAGCTGTAAATATTGTTCCCTTCTAAACGCAGCACCTCCAAATGCCTCAACTCTATGAATGTCCGATTGTCGATATAGTATATTTTATTGTCCTGCAGATGAAGTTCCCGTAAACTTTCTAGAGGCGACAGTTCAAAACCGAGTAACTCTTTAATATTATTTTTTTCCAAATGCAACACAGTTAAACGTTTTAGTCCACTGAACGTATTATTATACAAAGCGTCTATGTTAGAATTATTTGCGTACAATATTTTTAAGTTCTTACGTCCTATAAATGCATGACTTGTTAAACCACCAAAGTCGTTACCGTCTAAATACAATTCCGTAGCGTCCATAGGTATTGTGTTTGGTATTTCGTTATATCCAGCCGCTGAACAGTCCACTATGTTCGCCGACCACGGTTGGTCGTGATAACACGTACAGTTCGATGGGCACGTCATTTCACAATCACACGCGTCGAAATCACAACAATGGCACAGGGTGAAACAATGAGTCTTATATGTACACAAAAACTGCGATGATTCCGCTTCGATTAACGGAATATAAGTCCTTTCACGATTGTAGAGTAGCTTGCAGTAAATACTTTCTAGATCCATCACACGTGGATGTTGTCGGAGGTGGTCGAGTTTATTTATTCGCTGTAACCACTCCATAGTACAGTCGCATTGGAAAGGGTTCCCTCCGATGTAAAATTCGGGAAGCGACCTCCCTGGATCGACGGGAGTGAGGCGAAGAGCATTCAGATCCATACTAGTTATCTGATTTGCATACAAATCGACTCTCGTTAAATTGGTTTTTCCAACAAAAGTTTGAGCTTCGACTTGCGTAATTTGATTATCATTCAGAAACAGCAGCTCCACGCTGCTTGGGATTGAGAAAGTGGATATTTTTGTCATTTTGTTGAAACTGGCGTCTAATGTTTGAAGTCTGAGTTCTTTATCGAGTCGGTAGTTATTGCTTAGCTCTTTGATGTTGTTGCTGTGGAGATCAAGCCATTGTAGACCGAGGGGTATAACAGTGTAATCAAACCATTCTATTTGGTTATCTGACACGTTCAACCACAACAAAGATGGGATATTTACAAAAAGGCCCTGTATGTCTTTGAGTTGATTTGCATCTAATCTCACCGCTTGCAGGTTCGTAAGCTTTTCAAATGCATTCATGTCGATGTGTTTAAGTTTGTTTCGTGCGAGATTCAGAATTTGTAGCGAAGGCAAATCCGATAAGACATCTTTGCTGATATTTTCTATTTTATTTCCAATAAGTCGTAAGCCATACACATTGTGTAAACCAACAAAGCCGGGCTCCTCTAGCGAGGTTATCTGATTTTCTCCAAGATCAAGTGTTCTCAGTAATCGCATATTTCGTAGCGCTACGGGAACTTTCTTCAGACGATTTCCATTTAAATTTAAATCTTGCAAAGATGAAGTATTTCTGAAGGCTTCGGGGTGTAGTTCTTCGATATGGTTGTTATCAATTGATAACAAAGATAGCACGTAAAGACCATTCAAGGCATATGCGTCAATGTGCGAGATTTTGTTATAGGATAATATTAGTGTATGCAGATTATTCATTGGTGAAAATGTATCCGCTTCAATGCTTTCTAACATATTATGTTGAATATTCAAAATTTGAAGAGTATACAAGTCTTTGAAGATTTTCGGTTCTAATTTAGTGAGTCGGTTGTTTGACAAGTTTAATAACACCATTCTGATTAGACCAGTGAATGTATTTTCGTTAATCCAAGTACTTGTTAAATGGTTGTTAGATAAGTCCAACGCCAGTAATTGGTCTAGGTTAGCGAAAAGACTTGGTGAAAGCACGCTAATGGAGTTGTTTTGTAAGTATATTTCTTTAATTACCGGTCGGCAATCTTTAAATAGATCTTGGGGTAGAGCCACGATTTTGTTGTTTGACAGATCAATTATTTGCAACTGCTTTAAACCAGAAAGCGCCTTGTCAGCTACCATAGAGATTTCGTTGTCATGAATATGTAACTCTTTAAGCCTTCGTAAAGCCATGAACCCATTTTCTGGCATTAAAACAAAATGATTATTTGATGCATCCAATACTTCTATGTCTAGTGAGCACGCAGGATGCGCCTGTGATGGCGACGAAGGGGATGGGTTATCTAATTCACTAATCAAAGCTTGATGCATCGCTCTTTCTCTAAATCCCAAATCACTCACATCTTGTAAACGATTCGAAGACACATTCAAATACACTAAGTTTGTTAGAGGGCAGAACAGGTTTTCTGGGAACGACCAAATGTTGTTGAAGCTGAGATCTAACTTTTCTAATTGCCGCACCGCCGAAAAGCTTTCAGATGCTATCTCCAAACTCATGGCGGCCCATTCTGTGTTTTTCGTTCGAATAGTCAAATTTCGAAGATCTCGTAATCCAGACAGGACACCGGGCGGCCATCTTCCAATTTTACAGTTATCCAAAACAAGTTCGCGTAGTTTCACTAAATGCGCAAAACTGCGATCATCTAATGAGCTTTTGTACATCATTTCTTCATTGCACTCTATTCTGAGTGATGTAGTGTGTTCTGATGGTATAACACTGAAGTTGGTGGTGTCAAATTCACTGTTGATGGTGCGTAGCTTACATGTGAGGGAAACTTCATGGGCGTCATTAGGACCCCTCAGCCACCACTGGCAGTCATCCGGCGCTTCATATTTCAGCGGCAATGAGCTTTGGTCCGCGACATTTAGTCCGATAACAAACCAAAACAAAATTTGACCGAAGAAATGTCTCCTTGAAAGTAATTCTTGTAGAGCCATGGTGAAAAATCAAACATCAAGGAAGAAAGGAAACAAGACACGGTAAGCTAAGTGTCATGTTTTTTCCGACGGCGTACGTATATCACGTCCCCTTGCCGGATGTGATGTATCCATCAATTTATTAGTCCGTTTTGGCGCTAATACAAACAAATAGTCCTTGTTTTGTTAAAACACATCATGGGGGTAATTTCAGTCACTATTCGGCGAAGCGGTTAAGTCCGTAACGTAAACAAAATATTCACTTCACAGTCAGCACGTGTAAAGAGTTTTTGGTGTTCACTTAATCCCAGGTTTAAATGTTTTTTATTTTATCACTAATAATTTGTAGTCCGCGTTATATTATTGTACGTTTACGATAAAGGTAGTCGTATTTCGAGACGGGTTTGCGGAGTGTAGGGGCGCGACCGTTCCGCGACGCGCCTCGGAGTCAACTGAATCGGAGGCGAGCCATTGCAGTTGACTAGAATCTACTCGGAGAGGGGTATGGGGTTTTGTGGCGGAACCGGCCGAGCTGTGGCGAATGCTCACGATGCCTTATTACAATAATTTATTTTTTACGGAGCTTTAAGCGATCGACCGTATGTATCCGAAACCGCAAACTTTGAATGAACGGCGGTATCAGCTGCTTGGAGTTCTTAGCTAATTTTGAAGCTATGGCCTCAATTGAAATTAATTAAGCATTTATTACTCAGATAGAAAATTGATTTTAGTTACTAATATAAAGTGTTATTAAAAATTATTGTCTAAGTTCTGAGTTAGCTGTTTTACGCTTTAAATTATTTTCCGCAGCTCATTTAATTTTATGAAAGTTTCGCGTTTCCTTTTAAGTTATTCTTGTTTCATCAATTCAATTGAATTAAAACGAACAGCTATTATTATTCATAAATAAATAAATATTGCGTAACAAAAGCATTTGAATATGTTTTGACATCGAGACAACTTTTCCTGAATATCGATGTTTAATGTTAATAAATCTTTTTTAGTGTTCACATAATTGTATCAGTATGCAAATTTCTGATATCTGTGATATAACAAGGGCAAATTCTTAAATATGTTTTTTGTGCGAAATCCGGTCACTGTGGTTTGCGGTGTGGGAATTTCCACCATCAGGCATTGAAGCCATTCAAGCTATGAAATATTTGTCGAGCCTTACCCATAACTGGAAGCTCTATCAATAAATAGTTCACGGAATGAATATTGATGAAAACCTACAAACACCTTGTTTGTCGACCGAAAAATAACGAAGTACAAAATATAGTACATTTAGTAGTAACTTACAAAGACGGTGCAAATGTTATCTTAATTGCATTGAAAAAGTAAATCAAAGAAAAGTTGAGTCAGGGAACACTAACATAATTATTAATAGGCACGCTTTAACTAATTCCATTAAAGAATACAGAAGAAGAGTTAAAGAAAAAGTGTAATTCTTGAAATGTTTTCCAAGCTTTCGGAACGCAAATAATTTAATAAGACTTTAAAAACCAACGAATCCCTTGTACAAATAAAAACTTTTAATCCCATTAAAAACGTTATAAAGTCTTTCAAAGAAATCGAAAATGATTCCGCCCAAGATGGATTGGAACAGAGGAGGTTACAAAAGAAATCTTTTACCCAAATCCGGCGGTGGGATTAAAAATCAACCCTTTATACATTGAATGCTGAAATTAAAAGTAATAGTATAAAAGTATTAGCAGATTATGGTAAAAGAATTTTGTGAACGTAACAAAAGATTATTCAGTTCACGCTTGGTGGACCACACTGGATGTCAAAAGACGGAAGATATCATTTTAATCCTTTTAGGTAAGTTGACTATGAACAGACAGATGCTCCGTTAGCAGCGGTGTTTTTCTTTTGTCACTTAGTTATCGCTTTAAGTCAGTTGAATTAAAGGACTTTCCTAACAGTTGAACTGAACTCAGAACGGACTTAGTGACAATCCATTTAAATAAACGAATTATTCATCTCTACGGATAACGACAAAGAAAAAAAGCATTGAAAGGAAGTTCAATTAATTGAAAAAAGTAACCTTATAGCAAAGCTCGTTCCCATACACTAAATTATTTGTAAATGAAGTAAAATAACGCAAAACAAGCTAATTGGCATTTTTTAATGTACGTTTAATTAATTTTAAAACGTACGATGCCGTTTCAAGAGCGACAAACGAATTTTAATTTGTGTTATCAATAAAATGTTGATAAAATTTATTGGCAGGACACATTCGGAAGTCTAAGCCAAGTCGGTAGTAATGAGGCTAATAAATATGCTTGTACATATGCTAAAAGCAATTATGAACCAATAATAATAAATATGCAACTTATTGGACATTTTGTTAACAAAGCGAATATAATGTAAATGAAGAATAGACTAAAAAGTGTTGGAGCTCATAACTGGAGGTGTTCCATATACCAATCTGTCAGCTTTTAAATGAATAATGATCAATGTTTCTCACTTATTTTTGCCGAAGGCATCCCCTTTGCCCATATCCATATTTATTTGATGAATGCAAAACGCTGCTGTCAGTTATAATTCTTACTCGACTACAAACATAATCGATTCTTGTTGAATCGAGTTTGTATGATATATGGAAATTCAAATCGAAATATAATTCGTTTTTGAACGTGTCTGTGTTTTAGATAACAATTAAGTAAACGAGTTTTCGTATCGTTTCCTAATTTATGAAAACTGTTTAACAGCAGGATGTCCTGTACATATTTTCTAACGTGTCAATATATTATTATTTTTCGGCCTTCGCTATTCACATTAAAGCCTATCCTATTTTTGGGCTTAAAACCTGTGTGGCCTTTAATATTGATGAAATATGTGCATTAGATTCGGATTAAGAGTTGACTATTGACAAAACTTAAACCCACATAAATTGTCAGACAAAAACTTAAAAAACTGAAGAAAGGAAGTAAAATAGGAAACGTTTCCTTCTTAACTTTTTATCCTTCATCTGTGTTGACAGTCACGGCCACCAATAACCTTCTATTGGCGATATCACACAATAAATTTAACCCAAGAAAGGTAAACATACCATTCATACAAAAATTCCATATACAAAAGCCTGGAGCGTATAAAATTTCAAAATATGAACCCTGACAGCGTGCGTGAATCGCTAAATTAATATTCTAAAAATATAATCAAGGCAATTAAAGTTAGTTTTTTGGTGTCCGCTGTCCCTTTTCCTCTTGAAGTGTGTGAATATGTTTGTCTCGTTTGGTCTTAGTTTTTTAAAGTTTTGTGACAGGGGTTGGGTCGCAATATTTCACGAGCGGTGTTCGGAGGCACCCACGGTCAGGTAGCAAACATTATCACTCTACGAGTGTTCAGAAATTAAAAAGATCGTTTTATAAAAACGGACACAGTTGCCAGTAGAGTTGGTGGGTTACTTTATTTAATTGTTCTGAAATTTCACTATCACTACCTACATAGTATAAAACAAAGTCGCTTTCTCTGTCCCTGTGTCCCTATGTATGTTTAAATATTTGAAACTACGCTACAGATTTTGATGCAGTTTTTTTAATAGATAGAGTGATCCCAGAGGAAGGTTTATATGGATAATATATAGGGAAAGCGGTTTTACTCCGAATTTAAAACGTGCGAAGCCGCGGGCAAAAGCTAGTTATTAAATAAAGCTATGTATATTAGGATGCGCATCTAATACAAAGTTATAAGTAGGTTCCTACTGTTAATTTTAATTACAGTAACATATTACAAAATTGTATTAGTTATCCCTCTAGTGGCTAAGCTGGTTTATTTAATAAGCAAATATTAAATAATTAATGTTAAAACTATAAAATGTAAAGAATCTCCACGGATTTCTGTACCAAAGAACCCAACGAAACTATGGGAAGAGTTTCAAAAAACACGAACAAAAAATGTGTAAATAACAAAAAAGATAAAACTTTAAAGCTCGCGTTCTTTTGCGATGCCATCTTTTGTGCCAATTATGAGACAATGTCTACTTTTTTACAGGTGGGAATCAAAAAAAACGAAATCTGTCTTTTTTTGAAATATTCAACAAAATTTCTTACTTCAACTTATTTTTGCTACAACGTACCGATTTATTTTTTGTTTTAAATTTTATAATCGGCACAAAAACAATAAACCAAAAGCTTCCTTCTACCTTTTCTACACCAAACTAAAAATTACAAATCTAATCAACTGTAAAGTGGTTTATCCCATGTAAGATAAAGACACAAAGGTTTAATAGAATAAAAATTTAGAAAAACAAGATTGCAAACTCGATTACAATGGGATTAGGCCTTTGGAATTCCCAGTTTATTAAAGCCGTTTTAAAAAAAACATTTAACAAGCAAAAAACTAGCAGTTGCACCGTCATTTTCTGAGATCGGAAAACATTTCTAAATACAGTAAAAAACAGTTGATGAAAAATGAAAAAAGCTTTATAAAAGTCTTTACTTCGCTAACTTTGTAATTGTTGCAGCTATAATAGAAATAATGATAGCATTGAGCTTCCCTCATGCTAAGTTCTGTAGACAATGAGTGCGATGTCCTCACTTTGCATCGTAAAGTGGAACATCTGACAGTTCCCAATATCCGCAACTTAAGTTTATTAACGGCTCATGCAAAAAGTTTCGATCCATACGTGAATCAATGAAATGGACGTCAGCTAGGTGTTTCATGTTGTTAGTTCAAGCATTTTCTTTTGTGTATCTTTTTAACGTTATTTTAATGCAAGTGCTTAACTATTGGGAGTATAGTTGACGACCTTAGTGTAGCGGTATGTTTAGCGGACTGTTAGTCGAAAGGACTTGGGTTCGATTCCTAGGTCGGGCCTATTTAATATTGAAAGTAATTTTGGAAATAAGGTCGTGTCCGTTTTGATGTAATCACATAAGCGCTGACGGCACTTATTAGTGCATATTTGTGTTAAGTTAGGTTAGTTAAGGGAATTATATTTACATTGTTATAGTTAAGATCTTGTAAGGAAGGGTTAAAAAAAACTTATTGCCAAGTACTTGGGGTGAAACAAGGTTCTTTTCTAGCATCAATTCTATATAAACTCTACTAACATAGAAAGCCTACTAAAAGATTTTCTTTACCAGAAATTATTGTTGTTTTTTTGTTTTTTGTAATTAATCAATTAATTCTTAATTATATCCAGGTAATAAGTACATTCTAGGTTTTGATGTATTTGACTTGTAACCGCAAACAGAACTCCTGATAAATTGTGTTTCTCCTATCTCATAATTAGAGAAGTTCATTCCCTGAGAGAAATCAAACTTTGGATCATAACGAATCCACGGCGATACCGCAACCTCATACGCTAATAACACAGAATAGAGAGGTGAAAAGAAGACTGCTGTTACCTGTGTTTTACTTGTCTATACTTGTTTGTTACTTTACCTACTCAATTATTTTTAGATTGGCTTCTTAACCTATGTGTAACTAACTTTAAAATGCTACAAGTTCCCATACGATAGAGTTTTTTCAGATACATTAAAAGTTTCAAAGTAAGTAATACAATTTACAAGCTTTATTTTAACTAAATTTGCGGGAAAAGCTTGTTGGATTTGTTACTATAATGGCTGATCTTCTGTCCGTCTGTACTCTGGTAAAACTAAATTAGAATCGATTTTGCGAACGTCTATGAAGCCAAGGTAAAAACCACGTGAGTTTGATTAGTTTTTGATAAGCTTAGTTGAAAAATAATAAATGGTACGCCCTGTATAAGAAGAGAGTGACCCTCGATTTAGTCTATCTTTTACTAAACTACAAAACGACAGTCGTAACGGAATGCAGAAACATTCGAATACAAATACGGAGCGATCGATATATCGGGACAATAGCTGACATATAATTCGATTCGCCTTTTGTTGAATCGATTCGAAACGTTCTAAATCCGTGACTAGTTGTCGAGTCACCTCGTAGGGGAATCGGCGTGAATTGCATAGAATTAGTTTTAACGATGCTATACTCAATTTGTTATCATCAAAACCTTAATCGAAAGGAATTCTCTAAGTTAACTAGGTTATCCTTCTGTTTCAACTTGATAAACTATAAACTTCATTTTGTTAATACTAGCAATTTAATACAAAAGTTCGTTAGTTATTAGTTACAATGAAACAAACAATGATTCCAATTAGTAAAATACTAAATTGAAAAGCGATTCTTTAAACAGAGTGTAGAACCCAGAAGTCTTAATTAAACACAAGCGGAGACAAGTTATCTAGCTACCGAAGAAAATATTTCATCAATCATCAATCGGTTGATTGATAATGTAACGTGAATTACTGATAGATTGTGCTGCCAAGTTAGGGAATGTTCATCTCAATTTATTTACATATGTTTGTACTGCTTGTTGAAGGTTATTTAACGTTAGCTGGTGGTGATGACAATACACGAAAATGTTGATATGGCAGTCCACAAAATATATTTTAAAAATATTAAGGAAATTAATTAATTTGATATAGGATTATAATCAGAAATATATTTCTTTGATTAGTTAATTAAGAAGCTGATTGCTTTTTTTGTGCCGAATTGATTGAATGATGGCAAATACATACGATTATGTTAATGAAAGCAAAATTAAGCTATAAATAAAAATCAAATATGAATTAACGTTATAATCTTTCGGTTAAAATACGACATAATGAAATTTAAAAACTTAATTTGTTCTTTATCAATTGCAAATATAAATTGAGTAACGTCACTTATTAGAATACTACAAAAAAAGCATATCCAAACACTTCTAACGTCATTGTCTCGATCAAAGATACCATTGCTAACGAAGCGTTGGATATGATTGAAAATCATCATCGAAGAATTGTGTCCTACACGGAAGCCACTATTAATCACTTCTGGACAGAAGCTCATACATCAATACACTCAATCATCATGATACGCAATACAAAAACACTGAACTACTGCCAATATATTTAGAGACGCAATTAAAATATTTTGGAAGAATTGAAAGTTTGAAAACAACTTACCTATTTGATTGGCAGACAAGTTTGTGATGTGTACTTTTTTATCGGCAATTGACATCATAACAATTTGGTGAGAGAGCGTGCTCATTTTTTTAGGTAATTCTCGTAATTTGGAGCAAGGTTTTTTGCGTCGTCATTTTCTCCATGTCCCTCTAATTAAGCACCCAAACAAATTTGAGCTTGTTATGTTACGCGAAACCACTAATAAAATCACCAATTATCTAATAACAGACGTTGTGGATCCCAAAATAGTTAGTAGGCAGGTGAAGCTTCTAAAGATCACAATTATCAACCGGCCGGACATCAATTCGATACAAATTTGACCATTTATTTACACCTCGTTGAGTCAAGGACTCTTCAAGTCATTTCATCAACAAAAAAGTAAAAAAATGACTTGAATTAACCGATTCAACCTGTTTTGTACAAAGACCCCTAAAGAGAGGTAACTGCTAAGGTGAACTAATTTATAACCACCTGTATAATAAACAGTGCGCAGGCGTTATACGGGATGTTTCGAGACGTATTAAAATATTTTTACCGCGTGAGATGAAAAAGGTAAAAAGCTGAAATTATGTTTCTTGGTGTCACGACATTCGCCATTGTAGGTGCTTGCGTCTTGTTTAACGCGGACCCCCACTGTTTTGTTACAAAATTTGCATGATCTTGAAGTATTACTTAGCATAAATTTTCGAAGATTATAATTAAACAAATTGGAATTTCACTTTTTTTTTGACGCAGGTCGTTGTGTCAACAATCTGGATAATTAATACTTAGATATAAAATTAGTTTTAAGATTAATATGTTCGTTTTAATAAGGAAATTTGTTAAGTATAATTTATGTTATGTGGATTTAATGAAGAGGCCTTTTACTTTTTAGGAATACCTACATTTTTATTATAACGAAGGATAATTCAAATTAGCAATAAAAAATATTTTTAACATTATTAATTAAACGGACAATTTAACCGTACACAGTTACAAAAAAAGATATATAAATATCCCAATTTTACTATAAAAAAACATATTGAATAGCATTACCTTGATAGCTATATACGCCATGTAACACTTGAAACATATTCAAATTGGTAGAATTCAATTATTTTTTTACTAATTAAACGTGAGACTATACTTTGGGGTTCCTCAAGAAGAACCTTTTCCATCGGCCGACAATATTCCATTTGGTTGCCAGTGGGGGTTCGGCCATTTCAATCGTAGCGACAATTAATCACAGTACAGCACTGTCATCCAGCAACGCGTTTTTCGGAACAACTCGAACCGAGTCCAAAACGCGCCAGACGAATTTATTGTCCAGCTTTTTTACGTATTTATTCGCGCGGCAAGCGTTACGTTGCATTGCTATTGACAAGATAATTGCACTGGTTTTACTGAACTATTCAGGGTTAAGCTGCGATTTTCGTTTGCAGCTCCAAAGGGTTAACACTTAACCGTGCTTTCGCGTAATTACTAGTTTGAAATTGCAGAAACATAAAAATATAAATGTTATTTATACTCATTGGCCCCATACTTTAATGAAGTTCCATGAGTAATGAAATTCATTACGGGTCCGTTAAAAAATGAACTCATTAACTTTTGAATAAAAATGAATAATGGTATAATCAATACAGAAGCAATTTTTTAAGGATTGGAGCGAGATAATGATCATATTAAACCTTGCCAAATTGATAATAGTAGTAGGTTTGTAATAAAGTTTTTGTGTTCCAAATAAAACTCTAGGAGTGAGACTAATTTGATAAATATTTTACTTTCAACCTCGCGTTCGAAATTATCAAAAAGTAGCATGCCTTTGTGACTTTATGAGGGGTGGTCTTTATGTTGACTACGTCAGCCGTGGCGGGAGGACATAAAAGATTTGCGTATGAGTTCGAAAGCTAAGGGTTATGAAGTAACCTGAGTACAGGCTAATCAAAGACGTACTACAGAAATTTATTGTGTACACACTCGTGGCAAAGTTATTGTGCAAAGGAATACGACGGTAGCAATTACTCAACTCTCACATAAACCCGATCTTGTAAGATTTTGCTTTGTTACAAATAAACCCAGCGATTGTAACAAGAAACATCGAGCAGAACTCATAATTTAAAAACACAATGTAATTTTTAATTCTTGCAATAAAGTTCCAGAGAAATATGTAGTTGGTAATTTGGTTTTAACTCATTCTTTCACGTTTATGCGTTTAATTTCTGTTTTGGCTTCGAAACACTTTTTCATACTCAATCTTCAAAGTAAAAATTTGGGAGATCAAAACCATTCCTCAAGGTTTTGTCATGAATAGTAAAGTGATGATAAAAGTTAATCCCAAAAGGGTTGTTGTGGTTTCAAGATTATAAGATTACAACAAAAAGAATTTGTAAGAAAATGGAGAGCGGCAAAAGTTACCAGTTTTAATTTTAAAGTTCCTCATTTCGTCCGTGCCAGCAGCGTTTAATTTCCGCAGTAGAAATTATCAGGAAGAACTTAACTAGAATGCTTTAAAAAGTAAGTAAGTAAACGCCACGGACTATGCCGCGGACGATGCCGCTTTGGCGTAAACTACTTGTCAACTATTATAGCTTAACTGCTATATTGCTAATTAAACTACCTCAAAGAACATAAATTACAATCGGAAGTTTTGAAAAGTAGCAAACAACGGCTATAGAAAATCTAAAGGAAGAATAAAGACGTGAAAAAGCACACATAGGGCACATTCAAACGGATTGAAATAAGCAATTTTCTAGTTTCTCGTGAGTGCAGGCCACGGAATATCGACTCTACCATGAGATTGTGAGAAGAAAAAACTAAATTACAGTCAATTTGTTGCGATATCCTTATGGAGAGGCAATCCTCTTATGTGTAGAGTTATGGGAGATTGGAACTTTCAAACGATCGTACATTATGACCGACCTAATGACTATCTCGGTGGAGAAGATTTTCGCTTCAATTCTGACAAAGTCGCTCTTGGCGTTTGATAATGTACTTTTGCGAAATCTAATCATGATATTTTTAAGAAGCAATCTCTATAGAGTTATGTTAATGAACCGAGTAACGATTGATATACATTTTATTATTATTTTATAAGGAAGAACCCGCATCTGAAATTGTTTAGCAAAGTTGCAATTAAATAGCTTTAAATGCAAAATCCACAGTCTAAAGCTTCACCTAGCATAAAGGTAACATGATCCACAACAGACAATGCAAGCTCCCTTATAACACAGCTCTTAAATTGTTCTGTGGTTTCAATGCAAATAGTAGAGAAGCTAAATTTATTGTCATTGTTGTGCAACCCTACACCGCTTTAGTAGACTCTACACGTGTGGAGTAGGCCTTAGCTTGTTAACTACTCTTAGATGGTGGTCTAGGTCGAGGCTTCTAGTAAATAACTTTGTTTAGAATCTGCTTTAATACAGACGCTTTGTTGTGGCTTTTGGTATTTAAAAAACAAAAGACGAAAGAGAACTGGCGATACCTAGCTTTTATAACGAAGCAGTTTAGAATGTTCATAAAAAAATAGAAAACTTCGGGCTATGGTTACCTATCACGATCACAGGTGTGTAATAGCATGCAATTGTGTGGCTAAGTTCACGCATAACATTTCGACAGCCTCATCATAATATCACAGTGCTTGGTCTTCACGAAATCGAGTGATACACCTGATCATTATATCAAACAGCGCATCATTTCTCTGTTACTAATTTAATCTGACCTTAAAACTATTTTGAACCTTATTGCCTTGATTTTGGGTTTCTGTTACATTATTGACACCAATATGTGTCTAAAATAATAGGGTAGTGATTGACGTATATTGTTTTGCATGATACTGTTGAAGCTATTATATTGAGTGTTCTTGTGCAATATGTTTTGTAGGGTACTTTCTATATCTCGTACGTGATGATTGCATTCCACACGAAATGTGAAGATTATTTTGCCATTTAAAGCAAAAAGTGAGTTTTTGGGTGATTTTTATCGACTTCTATAACGAATAAGGTTATGAGTTTCATGTTTATGTATTTTTCTTAAAGTAGAATGTATGTTACAAAGTATTTTAAAATATTGGTTTAAGGATTAAAAATCCCACTTCAATAATAATTGTAAATTTTAAAAAATATTTATGCAATGGAAAATGAAATATTTTGAATTGCCCGTACACATATATCATTTTTATGCATTTTCTCTACGCCGATTGCGCAGTAAGTAATAATATAATAAATTAAGCTTCGTAATTACATATCGATTTAAAACGCAAAAGGCGTTACTATGAAAAAAGGCGTAACTGTAATCACGCTTGAGATGCCGATAAGTAGATTACTCTCACATTAGCACAATACCGTTATTGCTTAATTACTTTTAAAAGCGTATTCAAAAGATTTTAGTCGAAATAGATATAAAGAACGTTAGTACCTTTTAGCGCAGGGAGATGTAAGAATTACTAGTATTTGTGATTTGCTAATGTCACTCTGTGACTTCTCATGCATAATTTGTTCCATACTTAGTACCACTCTAGTCCTATATGGGTAGATATAGCCTCCTTATATATCATGTAATCGTCCACAAATACTCCAAGCGAGTCTTTAAAGCTGCGATTCCTTACCTTGAAATTAACTGTTTATTGCGTGTTTTTAGTACTTTCCCGACAACGAGACGAAACCAACAAATTACATTATTTTGTTCTTAGGAATAATTAAAATTAATGGAAACGCATTCTTGGCTAGGCTGAAGACAAAGACACAAATTAAGGCAGACATTTCAATTAAATTCTTGTGCAACTATTGTCTACGAAGTTCTGTTTGTTTAATTGTAGGAGCATGTTTGTTTTACTTTGTAAGTGTTAACTACCTATAGGTACGAATGGTGTTCTAGGTACTTTATATTGTAATCGAGCCACAAGATAAAAAAAATATATTTTCATGATTTTACAAAATGTGACCACTATTAAACATTTTGCAAAATCCTCTTATAGTAACAAATTATTTACGGTTGGCTAAACCCACGCTCAACCAAATGTCCAACATTTTGATGACAATAGAGCAAAGATGTAATTTTGTTGACAAATCTTTGGCACCAAGAATATCCATTTAACTGAAGAACTTAGTAAATCAATCTTTTTAAACACAACCTTTTGCTAAGTTTCTTTTTGTGAAAAAAAACATCATAATAAAAATATATACAGACGAAATCTAAGGGAAACCGCTTTCCTGGTTCCGGCGACAGATTTTATATTCCGGGGGTCGTAACTTTTGCAATTAAGTTCGAATTTAAAAAATAAAATCTAAAGCAGAACAGTACAGCTGTTGATTAAACGCCATCTAGCGGGGACCCCATCAATAACAACAGTTTAATTAAACACTTTTATTCGAGACTGAATGGTCTGGACGCAAGCGCAGTAGCCATAGCGACGCAGTAAATCAAGATTAACGGACAAAAAAGCATGTGAAAGAATAGGTCGATGAGTTTTAAAATTGCCACACATTCATGCATGCTGTTGAGTAAGCTTAAAGTTAGATATTGCCAGCGTAAAAAATTGCTAGGAACTGATACGTATTTTTAAATTATTACCTTTTAAACATATACTTATTGCGTAAAAAGTGTAATGGACAAATCGAGTTATTAACATTTAGTTATTAAACCAAGTAAATTTATATTGCTATAATTTAAAAAAGTACCGCTTTTTATACGACCTCTTAAACCTGTTAGCTGCTAATACACTATTCTTACACTGCTTGTCTAAGAACTAAGCCTTATACATTCAAAGTTTCTTATCGTCCCTACTGTGCTTATAGTATGCTTCTATACTGTTCCAGGCTTTTAATTTGCTTTTTTTATTTTGAATTCTTTAATTTTTTGCTTAATAGGGTAGACGTTGAGTTCGAGACAGAGCATGGTTAAAGGGGCTTGAAACAAAAGGCTTTGGCACCGAAGTTTATATTGTATAATAAACAATATTTTAATAGCCAACTTATTGTGAAAAATCAATTTTTGAAATATGCTTTAGTGGTTAGTTTACGATTAGATATATTTTATAATAAACTTTGGCCATAGGATTTGAATAAGTTATAAAAAAGCTATCGAAATATTCAAAGACACTAAGAAAAATAAATAATAAAACAATTAAGGTTTAAAAAAAATCAATATATTACTGAAAATTAAACATAACAAATTTAAAGAAATAAAAAATAATGAACGATCACTTTTAATGATAAAATGTTTAATGACTCTACAATTTGTCGTAAAACTTTGCAATAAAGATAAACATCAAGAAACTGAATATTCGAAATAAATAATGCATACAAGAATTCAAGCTTTATTTTCCTATTATAGATAAAGCATATCATTTACGCAAAGTAATTAGAACAATGTTATCTTTTAAATAAAGGATATATCTAATTTTGTAGGGGAAATATCATTACTATTCAAATAATTAGAATTATCATTAATTAACTGAATTATTTACGTTATTTATTTACTCTTATTAACATAAAAACATCATTACTCTGCTATTTAAATACGTTGAACTATAAAATAGCTTTTACTCTATTTAGTTAGTTTTGTGTTGTAAAGCTGTGTGTAGTTTAATTTCAATTAATATGTATAAACTCAACGATGTTTTAATACCATCAATAACATAATGGAATCATATTAACTCTACTTTAATTCTATAATGTGTACTAATAAAATTAAAATATGGACATAATAAACTACATAAAGTTACGATAAATTTATTTTGAGTTCAAAGTAATAAACATTTTGTTTATAATTACAGTATATATTTTACTATTGTTCGATTTAGTACGAATCTCGTTCAATTTCATTAAAATACAAAGTTACTCAGTTTTTTTTTTCTTGTTCTTGGGCAGACTTTCCATGTGCTTTCATGTCTCATTTTGAAATCCGAACAGTTAATTATATTGAAAACAACAATTCTGTATTATAAATATTTTCCTTAATAAAACTTACCCAGTAGCTACAGGTAATCTTCCGTTTAAATTATTGTTTCAAAACAAATTAGAACTCGTGTCACATGTTTTAATTTATGTCTTTTTTGCAATTCGTTATCACAGCTTCTATTTATGTCAAACCTGTTTTTAAATACTAATTAAATTCAATGTCTTGCGCTGTTTTATTGTTATAGTCCTACATAAGATAAGGCACTGGATCCAACGTTTTTGGACAATGTCGCCGACGTAAAAACTGATAAAGTTGATAAAAAAAACATTTTTATTGTAATGTAAACGTCGGATATAAAGAAATCTTGTGTCTTTTGGTCAATTTTATAGCATTCTATAATTATGTAAGAATTCGTAATTTAGATAAGGTTAAAATATTTATCATTCTGAATTCTTCCTACACGATGACAAGAGTGGAAATTTTAAGTTTAAAGACGTTTGGGAAATTGGCAAATTTATTGTGTTATTGTGAATTACGAATTATGATTTTATGAATTGGGTTTACCCAAAACCGGTAAAAAGAAAGGGAAAAGATAGAGCTCAACTATCAGATTTTAATGGCAACTAACAATGATAACAACAAGTTTTCTATCAATCAGCCAAACGCCGCCCACACCACAGCGCCAACTACCACGGTTCTGGGCAGCCCGCATTCATCCACTGCTAATAGTAAGTTGCTTGAATTTAATTAAAGTTTAAAACATCATTACCACTACTATGATTGAAAGTTGTCTTGCATTTTAAGAACAATTTTATAAGTGTCAAAAGCTCTTCATATAAACTATGTAGATACGTTTTTAAGTTAGAATTCAGGTTTTGATTATAAATATTTCAGAATTCTACGTATGTTTGCATCAAACACTTTTAACACTTTATAGCAAATAAAATTCAGCTTAGAACAGTCTTAAGAGAAAATGCATTTTTAGTATAGAACATTTTCTTTTATGGAAGACACTTGAAAACTGACTACGTATACAATTTAAAGTTATTAAGTTATATCTGATACTGTACATAAACCTATTTGGTTAATTTTGAAAGTTTATGGTATAACAATTTTTAAGGAACTCTTAGAGGCTATAAAGTTGATGATTATCCAATAAATCACTTCTACTGTTCACATACATGGCTAACTGGTACTAAATTTAAAACTTACTATCAAAAGCACATAAATGAACTCATCTTCATATTACTTACTAAAAAGATTCTCTCTGCGGAGATGCAAACATTTTGATGTTGAATCATATTTCAACGTGATTACACGATTGAAATAACATAACTTGAGAAATGTCAAGAGTTTGTTGACAAGTGCAATATTAAAGTGCAGGGAATTCTGCGGAAAAACTTGGAATAAAACTTGAAGAACATTTTTCGCATGAGCGTTTATTTTAACTATGATTGAATGGAACTCTTCCAGTTGATGTACTTACATTAGTATAACGTGTTTATGACTTTAACTTGTAAGGATTGTAATCGTTTTTGAAAAAAAAAGTCTAGTGAATGTTGTAACGAAATGTGGGTTTTGCGGAAAAGAAAATATAATTTATCTAATTTTAACTGTTTTGATTGTTTATGACATTTTATTAAATGGTTCTATTTATAAAAAAATGGCATGCAAAAAAATTATCTCCTTTTATTTAGTTAAAAGTTTATATTTTCTCATACTTTAATTCCATTATTTTTGAAATGACTTTAACTAACTCTTGCTGTGAGCTGTACATTCTCTGATAGATTTTTTATTACCTTCGAAACAAATCAAGGACGATAATTTAAATATGATTGATAAGTTGTTATGGATCTGGTTTTTATAGGTGTGATCATTTTATAAATGACTGTAGGTAAAAACACGTCTGGTATTCGAAAATAGAAATTTAAAATATGTGATGCCAAATATTGGAACAAACTAATACCAAAATGTAGGTTTCTACCTATATACTGACAAAATACCTAGTAGGCAATATTGCAAATTGTTAATAATAAGGCTAAGGAATATTGTTAATGAATAACATGAAGGCGAAATTAACAAATAAAAAAATAAAAACCACCAAATAGGATATATTATAATCCAGTAATCCAATAATATCTACCAGTAACAGTTAACGTTCAGATTTCATTTTTAATTGGTAAAGCAATTAATAATTTTATATTTGCATTAGTTAGAAAGAATTTTTTAATCGTTTAAGTAATTGTTGCTCCTAGATTTTTAAACGTTGATTGCACCTTCTAAAGTTTTTATCGACTTTATGTTAAAAATTAAAGCAGCTTTTAACCATTTATTTTCTTCCAAGGCTGATTCCGGAAGCACTTAACCATTTAGAGTGTGTTTGGGCTAAGTTTAATTTAAATTATAATCTCAACATCAGTTACCTATTTGTTGAGTTACCGTTACCGACACAATTAAGTTATTAAGTTTGCGTGATAGAAACTGGAGCCATGCATTTGTTCTTAAACAAACAATTCTAAAATACTTTAACAAATGTATGTCAAACGTAGGTTCTTTGTTATACTTACTATAATTATATTCAATTTGCAATCCGGTAGGTAATGCAATGTACAAAGTTAGCCTTGAAAGCTACTTTACTAACATGCTATTAAAATGGTCACTATACAACTCAACAATATCAAAAACATTAAAATGAAATTGTATTTGCATCCAGCTTGTCAAGGTATTTTGCTAATAGCTATGGTTTAAATTTCTAAAATAAATTATTTATACAATCAGAGGCTATTGAGCAAGTAATAACTAAAAAGCCCTTTTCGATCGAACATCGATCTATAACAACCAATATACAGGTCATATTAATGGGCATTTAACGATATATAGGACTCCGGAGAATGCAGAGGTTACTTGCGCAGACTTCATTTGCCGTTTTTAACATGCTAAAACTAGAATATAACAGGCCATGTTTTTTCATCCCGTTAGTAACGTAAAGATCTAGCAGGACTACAACACTGTACATTTATTAGACAGACAAATGTTCTTGTACGAAGGAAACCTTTGATCAGCAGTAGATGAAAATACGAACCTCAAAGTAATATTAAGTCTAGTCTTATCTATTACATACAGAAACCGAACTCTAAAACAGTATAGAATTGGGCATTGAACCTGTTCCGTGCTGCTTGTAATTTCATATAACATCTTAAACATAAATGATGTATTCGTCTACGCCCCATAGAAACATAATTACAAGTTGCCTATACTAATGTGATAATCTTTTTAAAATTTCTTTGATGAGTTCATCGCTACAAAAGCTTCGTCGAGGCAAGCATCTTTAATTAAGTTAGAATAATTAGTTCAAAGTAAGTGCTTTGTACGGCTAGTAATACGTATTTGAGTTTGATGTATTGGTCTTAAATTAAGTTATTAAGGTCAAAAGGCAGATCAGAATTGGTATTATTAATGGAAACAGAATTTAATTTTTGTAATATTAGGTTATTTTCTATCACGAAAATAAGTAACTTTTAAGGATTTTAAGAGTCCATGACCATTTTATAAAAAAAGTATGTAGGTAAACTACGTATCCAAAAACAAATATACTCTATAACAATATATTTTCTGTATAGCTTTCTAAAATTACAATTCAAATCCGAACCTTTGCTTTTTCGTAACACATTATTATACATTTTAAAATTTCAACCGAAAATTCACACCATTCAAGTCACTCGCCCATATTAACCGGTTGTCTAACAGCACCTCTGAGAGAATTCAACTCGAGTTGATGCATATACGAATTAGTATAGTAATTACTAGGTTTGAATTATCGCACCTTTAGAAGTGCGGGAACAAGACAACATAATAATATGAAACAACTTGCCAACTTGTTGCCAACTACCTTTGGTAGTTTCGCCACCTGCACATGTTGGCAGGACTGCGGTATTCCTAATTCGAGGGAAAACAAAATGGCCGATATGTACTTTCCCCGTTTTAACCGTTTCTTTTTTAATCTGCGTAAATTTTGTAATTTTTTTATATCAGTAAAACTTTTAATATAAATGAATGCCCTAAGGTTCGCTTTTTAAAATTTTTTGGTTATTTTGTTTCAAATTATAAAGCTACGATAGAATTACAAGCAGTAAAAGTTAAGATATCTAAATATGTTAACAAGCCTCGAATATCTTTACACAGATCTTAATACGCTAGTTAGCTGTGTTACAACCAAAAATTATATAACGGTTTTAATATCAACACTAACAACTTAATATTGTGGAAGGCACTTTAAATATCTTCACCTTAAAATTAAGAACGCAAAGAAGTTACTTTAACTTGAACCGTGGAATCAAAAAATACGCCGTTATTAAGCTAGGCACACCTCGTTAAAGTAAACCTAAATGCCACTTGACTAAAAAAAACGATTCCTTAAGATACTCAAGCAATAAGCTTTATATTGCCATAAAGACGAACACGAGTCAAAGGCCTTATAATAGTGTCTTGTTAGCGGTAGTCACTCATTCCTTGACGCTACGAACTCGCTTGGTGTAAACGAGGGCTTATTTCTTGGCAAATGTGTGAATACCCTAAACGTTGGAAGTATGAAAAACGTGATAAAAAAAGAGAAAAAATATAAATCAGAATTGAAGTGAAGTTTTGCTAAAGCGCAACCAAGTTATAAAGTTTACTACTTCAATTTTATTAAATGTTGCAGTTCCATAGGCTAAGCTTTTAAGATGTCTAATTTAAAATATTTTTTAAATTACCATACAAGTATTTCTTTTCTAAAATTTAATAGCACGTAGTTTTATCGTTCCACTTTGTTCAACATATAAAAATACATGTTCAAATTTTATATCCTTTACCATAATTCACGCCTCTTCTTTCAATTGCTGTTGCTTCCAAAATGTTGTTTCCTTCGTACCTATACTTATGGTCTTTCTTTGTAATAGATTTATAGCCGTTTCATGAGCTTTATTTACTTTATAGGTATTTGATGCTGTAGTAGATTTAGCTATAAATAACCCACTACGTTGTTGGACTTATGCTTTGTGCTGTGAATAACATTTTCCTCTTAATATGTTTTCGGTTATAAATTGGTGAGATTTATGAGAGTCCTACACTGTAAATAGCCCATTGCCACTTTCTTTAAGTTAAACTCCTTCTAGTTGAGATTGTATTTATTACACTGTTCGTTTCATTTTGGAACTTTATGTGGAATGAAAATTTTAGTTTATTTATTTCTTTTGATCAAAACGGTGTTTGTAATAAGAAATTACCGTTGTATTTCTACTCTGTTTTTTTTTAGTTTTAATTAGAAATTATTATTGTCCTAATGAGACCGTCACAGATAGTAAAGTTCAAAAAATTTTGATAGGCATATTTGAAAATCAGAAGCGTAAAATATTTTCAACTTTGTCTCTAGAATCTTTTTTCTACTATCAAAGGTATTAGTTGCCATTTATTTTTAATTGCAACAATGTAATAGCCCTTGTCTGGGTTGAAAATATAGTACGTAGTGGTAGGAATTCTCGATTATCCAAGATATAACGAGATGGTTATCTTGTGAGATACGACGTAATAATTACGCGGTATCTAGTTGCGTTGTATATTCTACGGGGATTTCTCACCTGTTTGTGTCACCTCGTAACTTTTCTAGAAAAGGGATAAGCTGTCTTTTTATACATGAGAGAGCTGTTGAGGTATTTTTAGCTGTTTAGCTACTTCGGTGTATCTAACAAGTGAAGTTTTTGGAGCAAAATAAAGATAGCTTTTTCTAAGTTGTTTTGTTTTTTCGCTTAGTTAGTTTTTTTTAGTAACAATTTAGTATTATACGTTGCTAACTAATTAAAAATAAAATATACTCGTTAGTAAAACTGGTCAAGGTATTTGTAAAAATGTACTTCCAGTAGTATAATATCTTTAAGTAGCGTTCTTAACATTGTTTATTTAGTTTTTTACGCAAGCCGCATACTTTCGACTCCTTTTGAAAGGTCGGAAACACAAGCTGTTTCAAAAGAAATGTTAAGTTGTTTCCTCAAACGAAACCGACCAGCAAACGTAACCCTGGTTAGTATTTTAAATCTCTTTAAGTAATAATAATTACCTACCACCAAATACTCGTTATCTATTTATGGTGCACAAAATTAATAGGCCATGTTGTCGAAAGCCCTTGCTCGATTTATTGTTTTTCAACGCATTTTGACTATAAATTCTTTAATTGGACCCTACTTTATTCTTAACCGACCCTTAATTTGGAAGGGCAGGCACGGTCAGTCGGTTATTTTTTCTAAACCGTTTGGTAAAGGAAAATCTATCTTATTCTTTGGTACTTACGACCTTAAATACCACTTAAAAGTGTTAAAAATTTCATGTACGGAGAACAACATTCACGGGAATAAAATGTTTGATATTTTGTATCATTTAGTTGTATTTTGTGTAGAGTGTACGTCTCTAACTGGCGTCGTATAGTTAACAAAACTGCTATCATATAATTTTGTATACACAATGATTTTAAGCAGCCGCCGCTCGAAGAAACGCGCAACATTATAATTTTCACATTTCAAATAACAGTTTACTTCGGATTATCCCAGTATAAAGGTGTATTAAGTCTTTATTGGTTCGCCATTAAACGTAATAACCGTCTGCTATGAAACATATATGTAGATATATACGTATATTAGAGAGCTATAATATTAACGCAGGTGATTCGGATTAAACTTAGTTAAATATTACACAACGATGAAGTTTTGAATCTATTTAATAGCATTGACTATTGAGAATAAGCTTTAGTATCTGTATATTAAGTTACTATATCTAGTTTTTTAACTAAAATAAGTTTTGTTTTATAGGGACGAATGTAACTGTGTAATAAGATTTTCTGACATGAGTACCTTCAACAATGTTAACACGTTCCGGCAAATAAGGCAGACACCTTATATTACGAAAATCGTGTCGGCAGCTACAACAAAACATGGTATTTTAGTCACAGCGTCTCTCAAAAGGTTACTAAAATACGTTATCATAGATTTCGTTGGCGCCATAAGGCATCGAAGTAAAATATTCAGGGTAAGAGTCAGTCACGAAGTGCAAGTTGCGATCCTTTTATACCATAAATGCAGGTATTTTTGCGACTTATGGTGTGTAGAAATAAACGCCTGTTGAACATGAAATATGCTTAAAATGCAAGGGAGAATCCTAAATACATGCTAGGGTACTGAGACGTTCTGCTGACTCAAATATTGTTCAACGAAAATAAAAGGTAAACGGAAACAATATAGAACAGAAAATATATAATTGCAACCGCTTTCACTTTAAAAAAATTAAACAATAAGTAAACGAATAGTGCAACTCCGTTTATGATTCATACCAATAAATAAACAAAAACTGAAAAGCAAAAGTGAACTACTGGAAGGACGTTTATTCAAAACGAAAAGTGAAACCATATTTCTTATTGTTCGAACAAATAATATAACAACATCAGAGATAAAACAAGTGGGCAGTAAACAAGTAACAAACATTCTTTTGAACAAACAATTCGACAAACTGACGCGCAAACAAAAGTTTTCGACAAAAGGTCGCCGCGTCACCCTTTCGGCTTCCTAAAATTGTTATAGCCGTAATAAGCTCTGGGAGAACATGTGACTTTTATTGCAAGCAGTTTTGTTGAGTTTCAGGGATAGCACATTTTGTCGCAGGCGCAATTACCGAGATCCAGTAGAACGTAGTCTTTAGGACAATTATGGCCACTTTTAACGTATTGTGTCCCCGACGAGTCCGTTTTTATAGCCTTTTTATATCCCAGATTTCGGCTTGATATTTCGGCCACAGTCCGGCATGTCGGACATAAAAACAATATTGCTGTGTGTCTATCTCAAGCAATTTAGCAAGAATAAACAAATTCATATATTTTCTTCTAATATTACACCAGTAAAAGAATCCAATCTAAAAATAATCGTTGAATTCCTTGTTTCGTTCGTTAAATTAATAGGTCATGTGTATGTAAATTCCGAGCCTTGGATTATCATTACTATTTTGTATATTTCTCATAATACAACCTTAAATGCAAAGTACTAGGAACATTTCAGATTATCTTCCTCATTTAATTACAAATTTTAATGTTCTGCGAGAACTAAGCATTTGGCTTATTAAGTTTACTGCCAGTGGGGACTTGAAGCTTCACCAGTTACACAGTTTTATACTGCTCAGTTATAAACCTAATAAAATTTTGTTCTTTCAAACTTTCCGCCTTGAATACAAAATGGATGCAAAACTCCAAGTCCCCTTCTCGTCCTCATCTTCTCGATTATTTCATTAGAAGGGACTCAAAGGAAAATATGTCAATTTCGTTAAGGGTATTAAGAAGTTACCTGTTTCAAGATTAACGTACTAATAAGTTTTAATTCTCTTAGTAGGTATCCACTCTGTAGTTTAATGAACCTTATATTTGCGATGAAGTTTGTAATTTGGAAAATGACTTAGCTATAGGGCTGCTTAAGAATTTTCTGAGCTTTGCAATCAGGAAAATAAGTATAATAACAATTTGACCACCTGTACACCGATAGAAATAGGGGTTACAACTTCAAACTAAGGGTCGACCAAACGACGCGTAGCTCCGCCATTTTTACTTTTTAACGAGCCCTCAGGCTATGATTATGACGTCACCGTGTCAGGCCCATATCAAACTAACATCCGGTTTGCATACTCTGGGCTACCTCTATCATCAAAATTACAACGTCTCTAAGCAACGAAAGGGTTTAAATGATGGGAGAGCCTTCTACATTGAAATTATGCTTAGCCTGATTAGGATAAATGATTTACAGATGAGCTCATGACAATTTAATATCAATGTAGGTTAACACGAGTCATCAACAATTACAAAGGAAGGAATTCTAACCACGGAGATACACCTGTTACTTTAAATAAATATGGTGGCAGTGTTAATGTAACTTTAAATAGATATTCCGAAGTGATGAATTGTTTTGTCTCTGATTTCTTGTAGACAAAAGATAACGCGGTTTGTTTTATTCAAAACATGATCATGTTTGTTTTATATTTAATTGTGATTAATGTTTCTAATGTTGTAGCATAACCAACATAATAAATGATTTCAATTTTGATAAAGTAGCTAGAGGCGAATTGTGTTGATGTGTATCATCGTTATATATCTACCTATTTAAAAAAAAAACATATAAAAAAACATATTGATATGACTAAAATTAATGCAATTACTCTCTCTACCCCAAATAATTGGCTTTCGCTTAAGCCTTGAACAATTAATGTCTTTCAAGTTAGTTAATTGTCAAATAAGGCACACAAAATTAACTTATAGGTATGATAAGTCATCAAACCGTCTAGACTACAAAGTCTTTAGTTAGATTTAGTTTACACACCAAATTGGCTTTCAAGTCAATAATTGAATAGAATATGTACTGTGTACGAATATAGTAGACATTGCAAGTTTAAGCCTATTATTCACAAGGCGTCTAAACCCTTTTCCAAGACGAGAAATCACACTCAATATGAAGGTTAGGAACCTAACTGAAGACTTTATTTTATTAATTGTCTAAAATGCATTCTCAGATTTTTTGGTAAGTTACTTGTGAAGCCTAATGAAGATGATAAATAATTGATACAATGTAATATTATATCTTTAAATATGTACTTAAATTTTAAAAATATGTAGGTACGTGGTACATTAGGATACGACGAATCATAAAATGGGTTTTGGGTTAAAATTGACTCAACAATTACCCCCTTTAGAAGGTTTTTATTTAAGTGAAGCTTCTAATAGCAAGTAAAAGGTCCTTATTAATTAGATCAAATAATAAACTTATGTCACTTAAAGTGAAAATAAGGAGTATTTTGATGAACACTTAATTAAATGAGCGTTGATATTGAGAGCAATTCTATCCCTTTAGCAAAATAAAAATTTAAAAAACATCTTACAAATGTAAAAGCAATTGTCCAATCTGACTCATACAAGCCATCACAAACGCATTAACATTCTGTATTACAGTGATCCTACTGAAGCCTCAATGGTTCTCCAACAACATTGATTGATAGCCCTATACAAATTCAGTGCGATATTCACCAAGCATTTCAATGTCACTAAGAAATAAAAGCAGACGTAATACTATCTAACCGTAAGTCTTCAAAGAGCGGCAGTGTAGTTAAAATGCCCATCGCATTAACATAATCGACGTTTCCACAGGTGTATAAGCATATATCGGCAGCTGATTTAAGTGCCACGCCAAAGTGACAGGAAGGATTGTAAGACGTATATGGTACTTAGTGGGCTGTGAGGAATCCTTAGGGTTCTACATTACGCGGCAAAAAAAACATTTTAGCAACGTCCTCCCAGCTTCCTAAAACCAAACATTTTTTTGATTACGATGCAGTCTTAAACAGAGACACAATAAATTGATCTTGAAATCTGGAAGTCATAAGTAAATATTGATTTATAACATTGAACAGAACCTTAAGAACCTGAGATAGAATCTAGCTTGTCTCCATTCTTCGAGGAGCTAGGCGACAGTGCTGTGTTTATTGAACGCTCTTTCAGATGCCGACTATTTAGTACAAGATTGCATCAACCTCTTTCAACACCTCGCCTTAAACTAGCCTCGTACTTTTAGCATATTCTTGGAAATGTAAATAAAATAACAAACGATTAAATTTATATTTACAATGTGGTATCATTTTCAGAATATCAGTAGCGGTTGTACCACTCTTATCCCGGCTTCTAGAGTTTGCCACCCAGGTATGTGTGTACACTGATTTCGCAGACCGGTACCAATTTCTCAAATATCAAGGATATTTAGTTACATTGTTTCTGGAAGAGCCACCGGTAGTATACCGGTGCGGTGTGATAAAAACCATAAGGTTTTTCGTCATTAGATAACTTATGATGGACAATTAAGACCTTGTTATTAATAACACTAGAAGTGTCGTCAATATTTGTCATGGATAGTAGTTTCGCTATTTTCGCGTATATTGTTATGTAAATGCAATAAATATTTTTCGAATATAATTTCACTATAACTTTAAATCATTTAAAATAAACATAAATCACGCACATTTGTATAGGTATTCCGTTATTGGACACCTGCGGTATCCAAGTGGACACAACAAAATCCAATTAAATACATCTTGATATTATACTCAAACATCATTAAAGTGTACAAGTCTTGTTAGGAGCCTTTAGAAGTGTTTACTGAGAAAATGATAGTACCTACCTATGCTTTTCGATTCATGATTTACTGGGAAAATATATTTAAGCGTCCATATTTCGGTTGTATTGCAAAAAATATTAATTTAAAAATAGAATTCGTAGAAAAACTAATTTACTTACACATTTTATAATATTAAAATATTCATAATATTTTATAATTTCAAATGTAGAGAAAAGATTTCATTGTGCTGAATTTAATGTCAAGTCTAAACACGTAGACGAAATTTCTAATGTGACACGTCCCCGTTTAAAAGCTTTTCAAGTTGCTCCCAAGAAATACGGAAGTTTCAAAATTTTATTACATTAAACGTACTTTGTGTATATCTCTTCTTTAACTTTATTATTAAATATGTGAAATTCGTCGTTCTGTTTTGAGTAGGCACCAAAGAGATGGTTAAAGATTCCATGGGGTCCAAAAAGTTTTTAGCAACGTATTAGTAACACAATAAGTATTAGGTTTACCTGTATCTTAGTACTCAGGAAAAATGTTAAAATGTACTATCGAATATTTGAAGTTTGCATCTAATTTATAAAAACTACGACTTCTTGAATGGATCATTAAATTACGAATAGGTACAAATCCTAATACTCGTGTAATTTTACACACAAATCATAAATGAGATCCAATGGTCTACGCAAATTGTCAGTATAATGAGAAAATGTGGTATCTAGTTACCAATTTATGGAAAATCAAATTAACTGTAGGTTATGGCATGTATCTTCCCTTTTACTCGTTATAAGAGGGGGAACTCAAAGCAAGAAAGAATTCTAAAAGTGAGTATATTTTCTTAAAGAATTGATACAGATATTTTTTATCATATTTAAGAAAATGTATTAAGGAATATCTTTTGTGTAATAGGTTCCTTTAGATTAAAGTAGATGTAAATAACTAACAGGTAAAAATTGTTATCATAGGCCATTACCACAAATATTTATTTTGTTGTTATTTGTCGTAAGCAAGCAATTTTTATCAGCAATCTAACAGAATATTAAAAGGTCAAATCACTACATAGTGTAAAACAAAGTCGCTTTCTCGGTCTGTCCTTATGTTTACTTAAATCTTTAAAACTACGCAACGGATTTTGATGCGGTTCTTTTTAATAGATAGAGTTATTCAAGAGAATGCTTTATATACAATGATTAATAACATATATAGAGAAAGGGGTTTTACTCCGAATTTAACGCGTGCGAAGCCGCAGACAAAAGCTGTAATAATATTAAGCAACTTCAGTTTTAAAGAAATACAAGTAAAACTACCCCAAAAATACGCAACACTTTATCTGAACTCAAACAGAACTTCCTTAAACAATAAAAAGGGAAATTGATAGACTTTGATACTATTGCTTCAACCCCAACAACTCTCTACTTAAATAAATTCGACGGCCATTTAATAAAACGGCTAATGACCCAGATAACGAGTACCAATAAAACCCAAGGTACGCCAAATAAAATTGTATAAGAAACTTCAATTAATGACTAATAATAAATACCAAAAAGGGGTTTCTTTTGATCCCACACGACGGCTTTTATATTATTTTGACAATAAAGATTAGAAGCTATATTTTTAATTAATGAAATGAGTTCAGAAATAAACAAAACTTCATTTAAATCGGATTGAATTTGGGTGGTACAAAGACGGCTTGTTTGATAAACTAAAATCAATCTTTGAAGTACAGGCTTATCTACAGCTTATCTTTAGTAGAGGCTTGACAGATGTTTAAATTGATTTATTCTAATGCAAATTGCTTTGATTTTATTACATCTATTTGATGACCGATTTGAACGTTCAAGTGATCGTAATGTTTTTTATTAAACGCCGTTTCTGTTTTAAAGGTTGTAACAATTTTACGAGTAATACCTACTATAGATATTGTTTAAAGCAATATTTGTTTTATTGCGATCGGTTGTTCTGATTCTCTGGGCCGTAAAAGTCTTATCTGTTGTCGGTATTGTCCGTAATAATAGGTACCTAGGCACTCTCTTTTGTATTAAAAACATCGCCATATGTTTACTTGGTAATAGTTACTCAGGTAGGAATGTATTCGATTTTAAGATCCAATTACATTGTAAATATGCTGCTTCATGTATGGTGAGTAATTATTCCAAGTTAGTCTCGACGATTTAAAGTTTACAGGAACTTTAATACCTACTAGTTTATTGATGTTAAAACCAATTTTATAAATTACCATTCAACAAAAACGAAGGTTATTATTTCATCAGTTAGTCATAATGCCCAATCAGTAGCCAGCAGTAATTAAAATCGGTGTATCCGAATCAAAAGATATTTTTTTATCATCTTATGAGACAAGTTTTTTGAACATTAGATTTTAAATATAGATAACTTCTATATTCCGGTTAAAAATGGGTATCAAGTTTGTGATGAAAATCAATAAAACTGTCATAATTAAAAAACCATAACTTGTTTGAGATTTTGATAGAATCTCATAAGATAAGGTGACGTCAAATATCTTCGGTTAATCTTTGATCTTCTTCTTTGTAAGTATCAAGCTTCTTACGTACGTCTTGCTACCTAGCTCATAGCAGTAACAACTCTTTAATTATGTATTTATCTAAGCTTTCAATCATACCTACACAGACACCAAAATCTTTGAAACACATTAATTTAGTATCCTATCCCTTAAATATATCTCTAAACAGAAATCTTTAAAGAACACATAACCGGAGGTATGTTAGCCTTTGTCGATACCAGAAGTAAGAAATCCATTAGTCCTATCACACATCGAGCTGTTAGTATCAAATCGATTATTGTTTCGTAATATCGATCTTGATAAGATGCACGGCGGAAGGAGCCAGTCGTATCGAAGACTCGATTGTTACGAAATCGAATGTGTATCAATTAAGATTGGGAACAAGATTTATAAGGTTCCACATATTTTTAACGCAAGTAGACTTAAGTTATCTTTAATAGCTATTATATGGTCCAATGGATGATAGGAGATGAAATTCAATTACGCTACGCAGTCATAAGAAACCAACTTAGAGTTAAAAATTATAGGTTTAACTTTTGAAATATCAGCCTTGGTAATACAAAACGGAAATAATAAACAATATTCTAGTTCATAAGGTTGTGTAAATGAGGAAAAGCCGTAACAATTAATATAGTTTTAATTTCCTTGAACATTTTACTGCGGAAAACTAGAGTCCCACAGCACAGCTGTTACTTGACGCTATTATGAAACGCTTTTCAGAATCAGGTGTTGATAATAACGAAGGTTTAATTAATTAACTACTGGCTTATGACATTGTAGATGAATGATAGTTCAGAGAAATCATGCCTAATATTGACTTTATTAATTTGCTGAAAGATCTTATTATGATAAGACTGACAATTTTAAACAGTATTTACAGAATGACTGAGAGCTTGAAAAATATGGAAAAAATAAAATAAATTGATTAGAGTCTTATATAATTGGATCTTCCAACAAATTCAAGAAATATAATCTAATTCGGATTTCTTTAAAAAGAACCGTGTCTTAATTTTTTTTTCGAAAACATTCTTGTGGAAAAGATCCGTGTCCTATTTTTTTCTTTGCTCTAAGCATGAATGTTTAACCATATTCTAAGAAGTAGTTTCATAGAAAGTGTTACATATGCGGAATCAGTTTGTTATTCTGGCTCTGTCTAATTCTGCATTTAGGTTAAAAGCAGGCGAAGATCGATGTTACGTGTCGATCAATTGTCAAAACTCAACACAAATTACTACAAAGAAACGTGGAACTGTTTTAACGATTCAATAAAAACGGTTAGAACACTTTCAGCAGATTTGGCTAGAGTTTATTGTTTGAAGATTGAGATATTTTTATCTAAAATAAAGGTTAAAAACATTTTTTAACAAGATAGTAAATAAAACGCGCTATTTTAGAGATAAGCTATGATTAGTGGTCGGTTTATAAGCAAATTGACTGCCTTTCCACTCTTGCATGACTGAGTAACTAGTAATAACACCAAACATCTAAAGCAGAGTTTCCCAACCTTTATTTCGCAGAGCCTCCTCGAGCCAAAAATAATATTTTCATGCCCCCTTTAGTATATTGTACACAGAAAAGTCAACATTTGTTTAAAACAAAATATAAAAAACGCTTATGACTGTTTTTTTTTGGAAATGTAATCTTACATATTACGTACCTACGTAGCCCCCCCCTTACATTTTTCTATGCCCCTCCTAGGGGGGCGTGCCCCCTTGGTTAGGAAGTCCTGATCTAAAGTTTCACGTAAAACAATACCTAAAAAAGCTTGTTCAAAGTAAAGTCGCTATCGCCTTACAAAGCTAATATTGGGAAATAAAGCCTTTTAAAAAGGATTAAATTGATACACTTTTTAACTAAAAAACCTTAAGTAGCCTGTTAATAAAGCACAAGTGAACTAATTAACTAACTTTCCAAAGTTGTTGGTACCCAATAACGCAACGTCAAATAAACATCACTTTTAATACAAGCCAGACGTTTCATTCGCGTCACTCTTGTTGAAAATAATTATCTGTTTCGCAGTTACGCTAAGTTCATAAATTATCTTAGTTTCTGTGTTTAAACGTTCGTTGTAAACTCATAAAGTTTCTTCAAAGGAACCTAATTTCGTGTAATTAGGTTTCAAATCCAAGGTCGTAGAGATTTGTTTAGAGATGAAACAGATTACGACGTCCTGTTTAGTAAACTAAGTCTATATTACATTTCCAAATCTGTGTCTGTAAACTTTATATTGCCTGAATGTTTGCAAAGATCTTCTATTTCTGATATACATGTAGATATCAAATTTAAAGATATTTTTGACATAATGTACACAACAAGAATTTTAGCAATAAAAATTTTCGTCAAAATCAGTGCCAAACGAATAAAGTCATAACAAATCAGCACTTGAGAAGATCCTTTGCAAATTCGTCGAAATTTCAAAACCGATCGTCCCGCCCTATCACGTAGGTCTCATTACGATTATAATGCCGCTACACTCTTGTACGAACGTTCGGATAAGATCGTGGTCGTGAGCGAATGTGTTGTTAACACGTAACAAGGTGTAGAGCATGTACCACCGGGCGAGGTGTGGGCGCTTAAAATGACGTTTCGATTTAAAGCTCGGTCTTTAAATGACGGAGTGGCATAAATTGATGATGATTGTGATCTTTGTATGGGTGAATTTTGAAACAGTGACCACGAAAGGAATAAGAACAAATGCTTGCAGAAGTGTTATTTTCCAAACAAGAAGTTATGTTATGTTTTAAATAACTTGTCAAGATTTTTTTTTTAAAGCGTAAGAAGTTATTATTTTTCAAACTAAAATAGCATAAGCTACAGACACATGCATGTTTCACCAACTTCTTTGACCACTGACCCTCAATGCAACGCAAATCCTTATCTTAAGCAGTTTATCTCTATTTTTACTTTAAACCTAGATTACTTAAGAATAGAACTCACATTAGATTGTATTTCGTACTAGTATAAAGTGGATTTGATTTACGAGCAAAGTGTCGGCACAAGCGATAATTTGTATGCTTCATTTTAGTACTATTATCTGTACGTGAGCTTCGTATAACAACTCTAAAAGATGGTTCATGGTACGTACAGGGAAACAAATGGATTTAAATTACCGAGGTGAGGAAGAAGCGGATTGTAACCAATTGCAGTCCTGAATGTTTATCTAATATGTTGTTGGAAATCAGCAAGCATTGTTCTCAAGGCTTCTTTATGTAGGAATGCTAAAAATATATGGAATTAAAGGTTCATAGAGATAAGTGAACCTACGCGATTCTATATTGTTATGTTCATTTGCCGTGGCGATTATTATCCTATTACCTTCATTATTTGCCCGTAACGATATGCCTAAGTAAAAGACCACACCATACATTCACACCAAAGTTCAGATGTTTCTATAAGATACCTTTTTATAGTTTAAGATTTTAGCTACCCTTCTAGTGCTAGTATGCCATACATAAATGTATACAATTGAATTAGTGGCACCGCTCAACACTCACAATTCCTTAGACAAAAGGTTGACAGTTCAAACACAAACACACGATCTCTGGATCCTGCTGGTGTACATCTAGGTATCTTTCGCAGCCTTTGTTGATGCTCCTTTAGCGTTGATAGCATTACAGTATTCAGGCGTGGTTCAAGTATGAAGCGTAAAGCGAAATTGACACATTAATTAAAATGCAAAGTAAAGCAGCAAACTTTAAAAGTAAAATAAAATTAAGAATATTAAAGCTTTAATAAAAAAGTACATACACACTTATTATTAAAGTGTTGAAAAATAGCAAACACTATATATTTTTTTAAATTTTAAATTTTATAACTCATCAGACTGACACACAAACTGTGTGGGCCTAAACTAAGCAAAGCTTGTACTATAGGTACCACACAATGGACTAGGGAAGAACCTAGTTACACCCTCGAACCCGGAACTATCCGCTTAGCAGTCCGGTGTATATACCGCTGAACTACAGAGGTCGTCAAATAGCAAGTTATAGCAGCATTAATAATTGAGAGCAAATGGACTTGCAGCCATAAAACAGTAAAGCAATTGGTTAACCGTAAAGATGTCAAAAAAATAATAACAAACACCTAGTAAATTATCACCCTTTAATTATTTCCTTGTCCTTAAAGTAGAAGAGTATAAAAATATATGGCTTCGCAATATAACACAAGTGTTAAATAAAGTCAAGACAAAAATGCAAAAGGTCACAATCAACAAAGGCAATTTATTAACAAGCAAGCAAATAATTTACCTATAATTACTTCCTTACTATCAAGCGAGGGCGTTAATATGAAATGTGTGCATACGCATATAAAGAAAAGACAATCAAGATAGCAGAAAATGTTGTTAATATTATTTTATCGGTTCGATCATTTTAACACATATTACTGTGAATTATCACCGTTCCGATGGTCACGACTTCTGATTCCCGAGTGTGAGGCGGTGTTTTATAAATTATACTTCATAAACAATTTAGTGAGGTGAGGGACTGTTTTTTATTTAATAAATACATATCGTGTTTTTTTTTCTTAAATCATCTAAGCTACTGCAGTATATGTAATTTATGTTTATTGTAAAGCCATATAATGCCTTAACGGAATCACATTTCTTGTCGAATCTCATAGATTTATGCATATTTTCTTTAGTAATTTCTATGCCGTTTTGTGGTTGTATAATATGGAATGTGATGTTTTATAGGCCATCTGCACATCATATATAAATAAAAGCAAGAATGAGCCTTTTTCGCATGCCAATGAGCCTTAAGAACACTATTGGTTTATTTATTTACTGAATAAGTAAAATCTCTAATTCTAGGCAGTTTAGGCCAAGCTACAAGAAGGAGGATTCCTGTAACGTGGTATAAACCCTAGATTCATGATAACTACATGAAGATTCTGTCTTACTTTGCTATAGTCATTTAGAACTCTGACCTATTTACTCTATTTGCAAGCAAATATGTTGAAACAAAATTCCCTTAAAGAGGTTTTTGTGAGCAATTATCCTACAGTTTGATAACGTTTCTGTGTACAGGTTTTTCTATATAACTGAAATAGTACTTATTTTAAATTATTGATTTCTACTGTACGCCAAATAGCATTTTCTTAAAATAATATCTGTTAGGCTCATATTTTCACTAATAGGTACTATTCAAATGATCTCCGAAACCCTAAATTAACTGAACATATAATCTATATTTTGAACTTTGAATGTAAACTTGTAAACCTTAGCACGTAAACCTTACCTACACATACGAGGAAGTAAACGAAAACAAACAAATCTTTTGCATATGAAAACAACTATTCTCAGCTTATGCGCAGGTAAGACCGTTAATTTTTACGATAATCGCGTCTGCTTGTAGTAGGCGGAAACTTTGTTTAGTTGAACAAACCGACTTATGAAGAACAGTCAACCTATAAACCTTTTTTATTTTAAAAACGTTTTTTTTTATTTATATGGAAAGACCAGATTTTTTCTTCACTCTTTTTGATTTAACCTGTATAGACCTGTAACATCAAAGATGGAAGAGTGAGTGAAAGTGAAAAGCTAGATAGGTTTATCGCATCATAGCTTCAGATCAATAGATGCACCAAAGTGGTTTTTGTTATATGCAATTTAAAATAATCTGAGGTTTTAAAATTCCGATATTGCATTCTGATGCTGGCCTTTGACTAGTCTTTCACAAAATTTCCAGAGTTAGATAAGAACAAAAACATACACTACGTTCCATATTTGCTTAAAGCCTTAGCTTGCTTTTGTTCAAGGAAATTTAATATATTATCATTCAAAATAGAACTGTTGCTGTGTGTACTGAAAATAGTGTAGGTAAGTTAGCGATATCCAGGCTAATGTTTAATGAAATAGCCTCTTAACATGCCTCTATTTAACGAATATTATAAGCAAAATCCGCATAATAAGCGACATAATACCTACTTTCATACCTATTTAAGTAACTCTATAAAGTATTAAAAATAAAAGGTATCACGAAGTAATGTCGATAATAACTCAATTCTTTATTTATCTTCAATAAACCAACGTTTGTATATTTCTCGCTTTTCCTTACGAACAGAAAAAGGTTTCCGTGGTTTTTACCCATTAACTAAATTAACAAAATTCCGCTGTAACAAAATGCCGGCCATATCAATTAATTACATAACGTATCCAATCAATACGAAATGAGTAACCATACAGACCCTTTTCATTCGTTAATTGAACCCAAAAGCGTTGAACTTCCAAATAATAGGCTCTTACAACGCGTTGTGGAGCGTCAATCGAACTCAGTACATGATGTCAATTAACCGAATTTTCAACTATGAGTGTAGTGGTCGCAGGATTATCCCAGGGGAATTGGTTTTTAATTCAATGGTGGGCTTACTAGAATAAATAATGAGTTTGTAATCGATCAAATGGTTTGCAGAGAATTTCGTTGTGGTGGATTGGACAGTTGCACTGCTATTTGCACATTGTTTTTGTTTTTTTATAAGAACTAAGTAAACGTTCCAGTCATTTTTTAAATACATTGTAGGAAAAATAGAACAATAAGGTGGAAGAATGTTGTTGACGGATTGTATAAGGTAAAAAAAATAATTCTTATGTAAAATACCGTGACGCTCAAATATACAACTTTAGATTTGGATTGGACGTACGTAATGAAAGGTTTGTTACCACACTTTGCACCTACGATATTAGTAATCTGCCGCATTACGTCACTCACTTACTTGCTGATAGACACTTCAGACTAATGTAAAACAGAATAGAATTACCAAAATCAAATCAAAATCATATAAGAATAAATTAAGTATGTTACTATTCCATCTTAATACGGGGTGTAAAAGAACTGCTTCCGCAAACAAAAACTGGGCATTGCTTAAGAATTACATAATACTTACTTTGGAAAGATGTCAATTTTGTTAAAAATAAATAAAGAATAAATGATTAGAGGTATTATTGTCGTTTTTTATCGTCGTTACTACTTGCCCCGGTAGACGTTACAACTTGCCCCAAGCACGAGGTAAGTTGAAACACCGCACTTCTTTTAGAAAATAATTGATTGTTAAATAATGACCAATAGTTATGATATTATCTTTTTTTGATTTGGTAGAGGAAGAGTTACAGTATCCATCAATCTTTATTTAGTAGAAATTGAATCAATAGATCTCAAGATATACTAGTTTTACTGAAAACTGTTACAACAAGCCCCTCGCTCCCCTACTCGTTACGTTTTAAGCAAAAAAAAAAATTTTTTTTTACTTATTTGTACAGAATTTCATTTATACTAAGAGATTTTGCGATGATTTCAAAGCACAACGGTGATACTTTTTTGTTTTGCCATCTATCGATGAATAGCAGAACTTTTAATGACTTGAATGAATGAATGAATGTCATATTTTGAACAATATCAACTTCTCATTTATATCAACTTATCATATATCGGTCACCACGCTCAAAAAGTTGAATTAATATCAAAGAAAAAATTTTTTCAATCCTTAATAACTTTTTTAAATTGAGTTTTCTGGGTATGCTGTTAGTGAATTTAGTTACTATTAAGGCCCAAGAATACATTGTTTCAGGCTTCGGAAGTGGTAATTTTACACCCGTTACACCATCGGTTTCTTTTCCTACTGTATGAATTTCTAAAATTGATTATACTGTATATTAAATAGGTTAAAATAACTTTGCAATTCGGTATTCATATTAAAACCGACCTTACACAAACTTGTTATTTTTCCGAGACTGAGCTTCTTTCCGAAAATCTGACAAGGAATCTGAAATAATCTATAAATTCATTAGTTCGTGTAATTTTTGATATAATGCCAATTTTTATCATAGCGTGAAATTTCTATAAAGTCGAAGATAACTGCTCTGAGTACACAACGCAGAAGTTAAATTTATAACTTTGCGGATTGGAGTGTATTGGTACACACTGCAGTGGTGAACTGTTAAAATGTGATTAGTGCTCGCTTTGCGGTTTACCCAAAATTGTGAATTAATTTTTGCGGTCCAATTAAACTCTAACAAACGAAATGGAAAAGTTTAATTGTGAAATTTCGTTTTGAATGCAGTTAAATTGTTTTGATTTTGAAAATTCGAAGCAATGCAGTAATTGTTTTGTTTGTTTTAGATGGTTAGTATTTAGGTGTATAGGCAGGTTGTAATATTTGGTACCAATGACAATTATGTTACTGCTTTGTTAATAGATGAACACCCGCAAAGGTTGTGTAATGTAATAGAATATCCCAATATCTATAGAAGGCCTTCTTTGCTGAAAAACATCTACACTTATACCTGCATGGAAGTACTTATCTACTTATTTATTTTTTATTAGGTATTACATTGTTACGTTAGCCAACTAATTTTTAAAAATTCTTAAAACACCGTTATCAAATCACACCGTTCTACTAGTATTAGTAATATTTGCACGCTTTGATCAGAATCGAATTTTCAAAGGCTGACCACCTACACATACATACTTCATATACCTTTTTTTATAATAGACTGAGGTACGTATAACGCGTATTTTTTACCAAAAGATTAACTAAGAGATATAATTTAGCTTGAGAAAGCTAGTGTGACAAGCTTGTAATCAATGAAGTGTGCAGGTGATATTGAATTACACGAGAAATGAGGTGAAAGAAAAAACTCACAACAATGATGTGAGAAAATTAGATCTGCTTTACAATTATGTCAACAGTCCAATAGCTTGTTCGTTTAATCTAGATTAATTTTTATACTCATTAATTTTCAAATTTTAAGAATTTGCAATACACAGTGTTTAAAATAGTTGCCGTTATCTCTTTTTATCCAATTTTCACATGTTTTCAGGTTTCGCGGTTTCGCTTTGTTCTATTAAATCAAGTTTTTATTGTTTGGACCTTTAAATCAATCAAAGTATTAAACTCTAGATGAAATATCTACAAATTCACCTCTACAATTTCAATCATCAATGTATGTGAGGAATTCTCCCATACGATTGTAATTTGATATGAAACGCAGTTCAGTGGCGGTTCAGTCTCCAACTGATGATGATCGATCAAGTGCGTGTGACTGATTAAAGAATTCGTGACTTGATCATAAGGAAATACCGTTAATAATTAAGCTGGTCTTGTCTATTATTTACCATTTCTTTTTAATCTTATGGGGTACTTATGAACTAACTAAATGATTTCACCAAAAATGTATTTGATAGTACTTTTGTTATGAAAGCGTTTTTATGAATGTTTTTTTATTGCATACCGCTCTAACTGGACGATCCAAAATCGACGTGAAAAGCCTAAAATTCTTTAAGGCCTGAAGATATTTAGTAATCTTAAGAATCCCTATTAGGGCTTATTCCTACTCAAAGTGCTAATTGTATTTGCTTATTAGTGAAATAGGTCATGGAACTTCAGCTCAAGTAATTAAACTACCACAAACACTTTAGCCAGGTTTGCCCGTGTCCTTATTAACAAACTCGATTGGAGCTCTTGAATCATGGAATATTTAACCGATGGAGGTATACGGGGGTGTCATTCAAAAACAAGAGGAAGTTATTAAGGTTGATTCAGTAACAGTGCAGTCAATGAATGTTCGTTGAATGAATTCAATCTTCTGTGTGGGGTTTGCTAATCACATGCTATTCTTAAACAACGACACTTTATTGAAAGCTTTTGTTTTTATTGAAAACTCCTGAAATGTGTTTTGGTCAGGATTGAAGTATGCTATGCTCCTTCCACAGGTTATAAAATCTAAGGACACAATTAACTAAATATTATGTAATACTGCGATATTAACTATAACCGTAAGCTAAGCCAATATCAGTAAAGGGGCAATAAGACCCCACAAAGGCAATTAGCTTAATTGAGCATACGTGTTCTAGGAGCATAGTAATTGAATGATAATCAAGTGATATTGCATTGACAATATTAGCGGTGAATAGTAAAAGTTGCTAATGAGATAAATAGAAATAGAACGTATGTCAAAGAAAGTTTGCTATGGATAGTTTGTTTTAATGTTTCTATAACTCTAGTTACTATAACTAATTAAACTGTAACATAACAGACGCATAATAATATGTCAGACGGTCGGTACCAAATTGTGTCTGTTAACAGCAGTGGGTAGGCATAGGTATTTACATAGTAGGAAGGTAAGTTTAAAAACTTTATTTTACGGATTTGCAATATAATTTTATTCTTCAAAACCTGCATTAACCAAGCGTGAACCCCAACAAAGGAAACACATAAAAGCGCACTTTTTGCGTTTTTCGACATGCAAAATGAGGTGCTCAATTTTTTCAAGCCACCATAAAATACCGCGAGACTCAGTGAATCGGTAAGTATATTAAATTACTGGTAATAAAACCCGTACAATAGGTTACAAAAACTTTTACAGGAATATGGGAGAAGCCTGTGATGGACCTTTTTCCATACAACGTAGTGGCCGACAATAATTTCAAGCGACATTAAATTATAGCCCGGGATTTATAGGCTTTCGATGGTGTTTTCATCCGTATAAGTACAATGAACGACAGTTAATAAATGAAGCTAAAATACTGATGGTTTTTATTTATATCAAGAGCACTGCCAAAACAAAACAAATAAGCCTTTCATACATTTAAAGTTATACATATAGGGTACCTATTTAAAAAACATGTTTTGTCAAGTATGTTTTTATTAAGCAGAAAAAAAATATAAATACATATACCTAAGTCATCTCAGTAAATTTTTCAATAAATGTCACTTTTCTAAACAGTTGATAATTCACAACGCTTTCTTTTCCGAAAACAAAAAGGGTAAATGTAGGCAAAGAAAGGTGTTCCTTAAACAAAATCCACCATCATTATTCGTGACTGCAACACTATGTGCCCCACACGCCTGCGGTCCTCAAAACACAAATTACATACTACATCGTTCACTCTTACACTTTGCACCTCTCGCTCGTTTTGCAAATTTATATGAATCATTATTGGTTTGAATTATAGTTCGACGTCGAAAACCGATTGTACCGACAGGTATGGACGTGAGAAATACCACGTTATGGATAACCTATGATTACAGCTAAAATGGGGTATCGCCGATGGCCCTTAATCAGTTTGTTGAACTTGGGGATCATCTGTCCATATTGTGCACTACTTGCTTTAATGAAAACAACTTATAATTATAATATTTTTTATTTTTTTATTGTATTATTTTAACGAATATTTCGTAGTCAATCCCCTAAAGTTGTATTATTATATTAGGTGTTATGTTATAATATAAGCGGTGTTGGCGGCTATCACTGTCTTAATTTTCTTTTTCTTTCCATAGTTCTGATAGATTATATCAAATAACCGCTATAAAATATTATTAGTTAATTATTGTATCTTGCTGTGCTTTAGAATAAAAGACAATACACCTTCTACCAATGAAAAAACAACACATAACAAAATTATGGCACAGTTATGTCAAATGTCAAACTAGGCATGTCATCTTAAACATCTGTTTATTTATTATATTTATTAAAAAAACTCTATCAGGTAAATACCTGGTAGAGTTTTTATAAACTCCATTATTTTATCATATTCCAATCATGGCCACCTCTCGTTTTCGTGAACGTAAAATTCTTGGCGTACTTCTTGTTTTGACACCGATTATTATTGCTTATGCCTCTGAAGTTAGAACCAAGGTAACGGCCCCAGCATCACATCTAGGAAAACGATATACCCCTCAAGGAAACAAGTTACCATATCATAATACAACCATGAGATTATTCACGGGAATTTCAATTTTGGCAATGGCGGATTCAGCGAAGAGACTTGGATGCTTATCCTGTTTTGTTGAGTTTCCTTGGCATTCGGATAAGAAATGCTACGACGGTGATAGGTAAGTCAACTTTTGTGGTGAGATTTCCTATACTCCATCTTGTTATTCCGTACGTTTGTGTAAAATAATTAAGTTTTGATTAGTTTGTGAATTTATTGAAAGGAATGGATAATCGCTGTATTTTCTCAACCATTTTTAAAATTCTTTATCATTTAGATTCAACGTTATCTGTGATAATGCAAATTTTATAGATAAAATAAAGTAGCGGGAAGAAGACTATATTCTTTGAATAGTTTATTCTTTTTTTAGTGGAGTTCCATGGAAGCGTTGTGAGAGAGACGATGAATGTTACACAGAGCTAAACCCTTTATTCATCAGAAGAGATTGCAAGTCACCCAGTAGGTTAAACAGAACCTTCGTTTGCAAATGTCCATTGTGCAATGACAAACCTTCGAATGATACTTCGTTTTATGAATACGAAACTACGGATGACTGGGAGTATGACAATCACCGCTTAAAGACGACCGTCATAGACGAGCTTTTGTGTAAGGTGTGTGATACTAATGGTGTTAATGAAGCCTCTGATGACACTTGCAGAAATGGAAGAAAGTAAGACACTGTTTTCATTAATTAGTTAAATTAGCATTTATTAGATATTCACGGATATCCGTTGACTTTACTAATGGCAAAATATAAAAAGCTAAAACTAAATGTGAAGCTTTATTATTTTATACGAGAAATATAAATAGTGTAAAAACTTGAAATTCCTTGAGGTATAAGACTAACATCTAGCTTAACATATTGCTTTGTATTTTCAGTGTTGATTTCATGGCTTGCGAAGACCAACAACTTTGCTTTATAAATATGAATAACGAACAAAATTATGTGAGTCGAGGTTGCATCAACAAGCCCGCGCACAATTCAATGTATTTCTTTTGCAAACAAGATGGATGTAATCGGGAAACTTTACCACAGATAGCCAAACAGAAAGTAGTTATAAGACGGGCTATGACAGCATCAAGATTTTTCAACCACGCACAAAGATATGCAGAATGGAATCAATGGTTCCACGTGTGTTTGTTTATTTTAATTCTTATGTATATGTAAACTTTTCCAACATTTATATTTAGTATTTTTGAATAAAGTTTTGTTAACGTACCGAAGTGTAATATATTTTAACTTAGCGAGCTTTATATCGGGAAAAATTTAGGTAATAAGCAAGGGTATTTTATATATTGGTCAATGCTTCAAACATTCTTAAAACAATACTAATAAAAAAAACCGAGTCGGTTATGGAATAATAACGAAAAGGTGTTATCGAAAGTATGAATAAAAAATAGCATATTTTTGTTTAAGTAAAAAAAATGACACTTATGTTACTCTCTATAATGATTGTAAAATTTTTGCATTATAAACGTAGGATTAGGGTCTTAATCTTTCTAGATCATCATTACATAGTATAAATCCAAGTCGCTAATTCTGTCTGTTTGTATGTTTGGCTGCTAACTCCTCCTTAACCAGTTGAGGGATTTTAATGCGGTTTTCACCATCTTTTAGGTATTTTTTTCATTTAAATTTGTAAATAAAATAAAGAACAATCGGAAAAAGTTTGTTTAAGTTAGCCAAAAATCAATGTTCCGTGAGCAAGTCGGCCAAAATTACACCATTGCGAAGCGTGGGCGGGTCGCTAGTAATATACTTATAAACTAAAGTTAATATCTTTGTTGCCTTTGAGGTCTCCGATAAAAAACTTACGACGAAACGATAGAGAGTTCTTAACAGAAGGCGTAATCAAAGGTAGAATTAACTTAATTTTGCTGGGTGGCTTATTTAAAAATAAAGAATGCCAATTATTTTAATTGCTACAAAATGTCTCTTAATATTGTCAAATTCGGGTTTTGCAATAATTCATCAATAAATTTCAAAAAAAGTAAAATCAATATTATGCCATACATATGCCATATTTGACATAATTTCAGATTATTTGACATGAAATATTTTAGCCTAAACTTGTTCTAAACCGTATTTAATTATTATTTATACTCATAAGATTTTAACAAAAATGAAATAGTTTCAAAATGAATTTTATAATTTTGATAAATTTATCGCTCCTTTTTTCTTTTTCCAAATGTGAAAGATATTCGCCAGCCAATGATTCAGTGCATGAATTTAGAAAACAGGTTGAAGAGATCGAGGATGATATGCCCAGAAACAACAATGATGATGTAACAAATTTATTTTCAGTACTTATAAACCATGTCAAAGATTTTTTTGGCGATGAAAACATCAAACACTATAACAACTTTACTAAAACCACTGTGACGACAAATGTAAGAACTAAAGTTTCTCAGTCACTCAAACAAGAAACTACTCAGTATCAAATGAAGTTTGACTCATCTACCTCAGCTACACCCATTCGAACGCATTACGTAGATGAAGATGAAGAAGAAGACCTAACAAGCACTAAACGGAATGATCCTATATTTGATAACTATTCATTTTATCTCACCACACCTAAAAAAAAACATCATAGCCTCCCTTCCATGAATTATCTTGGTCGGGGAGGAGTCGCATTAGAAAATGACCAAGAAAACCCCATTGAAATACCAGACGGTCTTGACAACGCAATGCCAATAGTACAATATTTAAACGAAACTGAAGAAGAAGCAACGACAGAACTGTCGTATTTAACAAAAAGCCCTTCAGTTATTGAAATTAGGAAAGAAAATGAATTTGATAACTCTACTAAGGAAATGAAAGCTTCCTTGTCGTGTATTAAATGCAACAATGTTGATTTGGTTGAATGTTATGATCCTTTGAACAAACTGTGCGTATTATTAATTTTAATATTTACTCGTAATTTAAAATAACTTAAGAGACTCACTTTAATGATTATAATATTAATAAATAATTTTCTTTTAGGGTGCTTTCAGTTATCTGTGATGATAATGAAGACCTTTGTTATTCTACCCACACACCTTTTGGAATTATAGATAGAGGATGTTTCAACGTTCGTCGTTTTATGAGTACTTACGTGTGTTCTTGTAATCTCTGCAACTACATCCCAATTTCGGAAATGCCTGTTGTGTTTTCAAGAAAATCCGATTGGATTGAAAATGTTTTTGAACTATCTCGAACTCGTCGTTTCAAAGACTCAATATTCAAGAGCATGTTATGTTTAAGATGCGAAGTCAATATCACTGCTGAATCCGGAAATAATAATAAAATAGAAAATGTCAACTGCCTAGAAGGGAATGTGTAAGTTACCTCTGTGTATTTTATCTTACCTCATAAAATAGTACTACTATAAAAAATAAACATTAATAGTCAGCTAATGCTTACCCTTTTTATTATTTAAGGGGCACGTTGCCGACTCAAGAATGTAAACCAGATGAAATATGTGCAGTCAGAGCTATAAGAAGACATGGTTACATTTGGAGGGGTTGTGTCAGTCAGCCCCTATTTAACTACTGGTGGACTTTCTGCGATAGTGATTTATGTAATTATGATCCGCTAATAACTATTTACGATGATAGTAGTGAAGGTTTTTAGCACTTCTTGTTTTTATTTATTTTATGTTTTATAGTGACTTTTGTCTTCATTAAAAATTTATGAAATTAATATTTTTTAATGGAGTATGACAAACAAATAGGTATATCCTATAACAAGTTAACATAGTAAACTGAACCAAGAAATGAAAAATCTTGAATTTGCACGATATTTTTTCATCCAAGATAAAAGCTTATACAGTCTCCGACTAGGGAGTAAGAGCGCGCTCGAAAGTGGCTACGATCTCTTACACAGGCTCTTGAGCTGCAGTAACATTTGCTATCTGAAAGAAATGCCGTTTTATTAATAGAACGAGTTTTTTCTTTTCTTAAAATAACATTAAAGTTTACGATATTTTACTTTTTTATCAAGCTATGTTCAAACCATACCAGTGTCAGTGTAGACTCTTAAATGTCATTCAGAGTCAAGTTCCTAAAACTAAAGAAGGGTCATTAGGCAAAAATTTCTATATCTAAAATACTTATTATCAACTGAATGCTCCAAACTCATAGCGCTCCGGTTAGCTAATTGAATTTCACAGTAGTGATGCCGCTTCTTTGAACAATTCATTCACTGGAAACGTTCGTACGGATTCTCAGATGGAAAAGTGGTAAAACGAGTCGATGATCTGGAATCCTTTGAAAACTTTACTGCAACCATCTAGAAGGTAGTCTGTTACTCTGGTTTGCAGGTACATACAATCTCAGTAGAATTTATTTTTTCATATAGAATTGGTCATCTGTTTGTTCCAATCAATTATCGTATAGCATACAACACAATTTATGTACTATATTACTTACTTTTCCAGCCCAGCAATTTTCTAGTAGCTTTTTTTCATGGGTAGGAGTAAAAAAAAATCCCATCAGTTGTTCTAGGTTTAAATCAAGTTTCAACATTCATATATACAAAATACATACCTATATCCCCACGAACTTTCACACATACTATATTAGTAGGATAGGATATTATTACCGATTTTCCACCTTTATATTTCCCTGTTTTTTAATTTATTTTTGCAAGTTCATTCAAGTGGAAAGAATGCTAAATGTCTGTTTGAAAAAAGGTTGTAGAGTCTACTCAGTCATTGTATGCAAATCGGCACAGCCATTCCTCGAATTCTATTAGTCAATTAAATTGGTTTCTTTTAAACCCTGAACAATTCTTGATTTTACAAAATTTTGGTTACTTATTCTTCACTGTTATTTTCGGAATTTTCTCTACAATTTCTGAAAGAACCTAAAAATATATTGGCCTGACTAGAAAGTAACTAAGAAGCCTATAGGAAAAAATAACATTTGAATAATGCTGACGAAAACTACCTGAACTGAGTGAGCTCACTTTATCTTGGCTAGCCGCCAGCAAAAATATCAGAGTTATTTTATACTGAGCCTTGACCTTTCATTGCTTTTTTATTGAAATCACTTTCTGAGAAAAAAATATAAATGGAACCAAAATAGAAATTTATAAAAGAATCAAGATGTTGAAAATGAAAAGAACCCAAATGCTAAAATAGACATTTATAAATACTATCGTGACATCGAATTCTTTAGTAGAACCGTATTTTGAGTTCAAGTAATAACAACAACCACAAATTACCTGATAAAGTTCCCTACCTACACCAATTTGGCAATAGAAGTAAACACACCGAATGTCCTTTTAATGATCGCATTAATCTTTTAAATGAACTACTCCCTGCTTTTCCTATGCGAAAACGGTATCCGTAGCAGTTCCCAAAATATATGGTCTGTCTTATAAATACTCTAGTCTAGGTACTGTTTGAAATATATGCTAAGTGAATTTCGCCATTTCAACCATTTTATTGCATGTAAGAAATACTGCTTGAGTAACCAAGTCGTATTTTTGAATGTTAGATGAAATGTTGGTTTTTTATTTTTATACGTTTCGAAAAAAGTTAATCACATATTTAAGAAGCCTACACGATTACGCGCCTTCACTAGTCTTGTAATAACAGCCTTTCGACTTTGAATAGGTAACATGGTAATGATTGGTGTAGCTAAAGATAATACAAACTATTTCAAGAAGCCATCTTTTACTTAGGTTTTAATACGAATGCATTAGGGTTCAAAATTGCATCAGCATGACAAGACGTTAATGGTATGTTAGTTTGAAATGCCTCGAGGCTTTGACTGTGTTTCTTTCAACGCGAAAGAAGCTCTGCGTTTAATGCTCACTTTAGGTTCATATCAAAGGTAGTATGGGGAAACCTGAAAGGATTTGAGATATACAATCATGTTGCGGTAGACAAAATAACATTTTGCCATGGGCAAACATAGTTGGTGTTTTCTTTGGTTAGTAAACAGCATCTATGTAGCTTTTGGATGTGACGAGAAAATTATAGCCTGCGATCCTCTCTCATGCAAGTGATGGTTTAAATATTTGAATAACCTTAGCTGATGAGGTCAAGATGTCCCTATATTAAATGTGAAGGGCTATAAATTACAAGTTGTCTAGAAGTTTGAAATAATTCGAGGAAGTTTAAAGTATTTAGTAACATATGTTAGTTAAATAAAAAATCGGCATTAACAAGCGTATGGAGCAGGTAAATACCGATATAAAAAAAAGTGTCCACTAACGAGCACACGCGCGCATCGATTTGGTTTGTTCCTGTCCGTTAAAAAATGTTTTTTTCCTGGGTATTTTGAAGTTTTTATAAATTAGGCTATTGGTATGTTTTGTTTCTGATAAAAAAAACTTTTTTTTTAACGATATTGCTATTATAACCTCATTAAAGTTAATTGTAAGTAACGTAGCAATTTCATATATTAAATATTAAAAATTCTTAGTTTATCGGACTTCAAAATGTTTAAATACACTAATGACCATAACAAAAAGATTTGGGAATACCACTTTTTAGAAATACGGGAACAAACTTACAGCAAGCAATAATAAATAACTGTTAACTGGCCGATTTAACTTTAACACTGAACAATGAAACGCAGTATCTTCGCAATTTAGACTAGGTACGTACATAAGTAAAGTGTTCTAACATCGAGTATTATTAATAACTGCTGTTGGTTATACGATTAAAGTTAAGCTTCTGGACAAAATATTACGCAAAATAAATCAACACTTCTTTAGCTGATGTTATTTTTGTTGCAATAAACATAAGCGATGACGATTCTTAGCGAACAAAGATTATTGTATTTTTATCACACCATTATTTCAATGTTATTTCCCAAGCATACAAACTTTTTTCCATTCCGTTAAAAAAGTAATCACAAAATTTACTTGTTAGCCATTAAATATCTAATTACCTTTATACTAGAAACTGGTATAATTGCCCCAAGTTAAACCAAGATGGATGTAGGATAACGCAACTAGCCAACATTATGTTAATGTGAGGAATATTTCAATGCTGTCCAACAAACGGGCCCTACAAGATAAAAGAATGATGAAACTAATACCGATCAATATCTTCAAATAATTAAGGCAATATTTAAGAAATCTCACCGTACTATCAAGAATGTGGCTCCATGTGTCAGCGGAGACAGTAATATATCGTCGACATAAAACTCTTAAGATTTGACTAGATATCATTTCTTGAAATGTTGGGTTTCCGCTCCCATACTTTAACTACTATCACATCCTTAAATTGTATTTTTGTTGAGCCAAATTTATTAAGAAACTTCTTTCGTTGTTCAAATTTTGAATTTGAAGTTTCTATTAAATTCTATTATTATTAAAGAAGTACTTACTGTCGAAAACGTGCTAAAAGTATAGCGACACTTCAAAAAAGATTTGTGACGTAAAAGAAAACATATACCAGGCAACATCCAAGAAGCTTCATTTTATGATCACTGGAAATAACATGTGCCAATACGTCGTGTGTAGGTACTAAAAAATATACGTGCCCTACAATATATGACCCTAATTCATGTCTAACTTTGCACTGATTTTTATTTTTTAAAATTTCTACTTGATAAAAAATTTTTATCAACATAATAAAATTTATATATAATGAGTAGGCACACAAATCAAACGACTAATCAGGCGAGACCAACTTTACGACTGTTTGTTACCATTTTCGACTTGAAACTTAGCACTCTGTCAAGTAGGCGTTAATAAATAGACTCTGATGTCATATAACGGTTGGAAATATCAGAGTATCGAATGTTTCGACTTGTGCCTTCACATTGTTGTGCATATCACTTTAGTGAGAGTTAGAGAGATGAATGGATCAAACGCATTATCTTTTTTGTTTTTGGTACGTCAAAATGATCATCAATCAAGCTGAACAGTTATTTTATACTGATGCAAAACTGATGAATTGTACAGAAGGTTGATTTTGAGAATTTGGGTTATTCATTGTTCGGGACGTGTGGTAAGACGAGATTCTGTGATGAGATTGTGTAACGGCTACTGTTGTTAGGTACTAGTCTTTTGTGTGGCCGCTAGTTACAATTAATCAAATTTATAATGTTGTAACTAGGTCTAGCTCGTGTAATAGCTTTACAGAACTGCATCTCGATTGCTTAATCACTTATTTTCAGAGCTTTAAATGGGTTATTACTTCTCAGTTGCTCCTTTGTCAATATTGCTTTAAACCAGCTGCAGAAGTGATCGCAGCCTGATTGTTCTTCTGTCAGGCTCGGGTGACGAAAGACTTATTATTTCAATGCCGCTTTTGTTGGACTGTTAACTTCCGGAGACAACAAATTATTAATGTTCTCTGTCACCAGCCAGTACTATGTAACAGAGTAGCTGGTTTCCATCAAAGGTAATAAAATATTTTATGTTTTATGATGATTAATAGGGTGTCGTCTCTGTTATGAGCATCATTTAGTCATGCGTCATTTAAAACGCAGCTTTTTTCAACCGTCGACTCTATTTTGAGAAAAATGAAGTTAAACTAGTACAGAATCGGAATTCATCAAGTCAAGAATAACGAGGGAAAAATTATCTTCAATAAGGTAGGCTAATAATGCCCAGTGGGTCAAAATAATCGTGCCGACACCAAGAAAGAATCGAAGCAATCGGGCCAAGATGCGGTGCAATTATATACAGACGCCGCAGCAGGTTTCCACAATATATACTTCTTTATTTTTTCTTCGTCTTTTGCGATACATCGACGTTTTGTGGCAGATTTACAGCTAACCGGTGGACAATGTAAACTAATAAAGTGAGTGTTACATGTTTTATTTTTGTCCCCCGCCGCGAACGGTGTGCGAAGAACATTAATATGGAAAGGCTATTCGACGCTTTTTTGCAAAGCGTTTAAAGTTAAGGGTTTAAATACTAGTGCCTACAAAATTGCTAGCTGCGTTTAATTCTTTTTATGAGGCTATTGGATATATAATACGCATGTAATAAAATATAATTCAACGGGTATTAACTTTATGCAGACGCAAAGTTCTCTTCGACACTTGACACGCGAAATTGCAGAAATATTGAGCTATAAAGAGCGTTATTACTTTGAAAGAAACAAAACCAAATCAGCTCTGCTCGAATAATCAATATTAAGAACATAAAAGTTCACACTTATAGTGGCAGCTATTGTTCTCGAGATATTTTGTTGCTAACAGCGTGATTGTTCTGATTCGCATCGGAGGGTTTTATTAAAATTCTTCTTATTTGTCGGCAGAATTTGGCGCGTCGTTTTTTTAATCCAACGCCGTCGAGCGCGTTTAATTTTTGAAATTTTTCTTAACGGCATTCTAGAATTCGCCGTCAAGAGTTCGTTAGAGATCCGCGTACATATGTCTGAAATCCGAGTTCGAAATGCAGGTTGCACTTGTGGAAATATTTCCAGACCTCTTCAGACAGCTAGAATTTTGTTAGGACTTTTTGTAGCATCGTACCTACACAAGTCTTCTGCCGTGTTAACAAGTTTGGTTAAACGACTTTTAAATTCTTGCCGCTCGAAAGAAGAGTGGCAAAAAAATTGACACATTCTGAAGAGTGGCCGGGTGCTAAGTTTCTGCTTCAATTCAGAGCAAAGGTATGAGAAAAGCATGTTCTTCGTGTTTGTGAACAAATGTGCTGCATTAGTTATAGTGTAGTTTGTTTTCTTAGTTTACGCCACAGGACTAATGCGCGTCGGTCAAGATTTTTAAGATAACACTTTTTGTGGCAAATAGCTTGCATTTGGCATAGTGTAGCATAAAGATGGCATGCTTTAACCAAACACAATCTTTTTTCTTTATTTTAATTGCTTTATATTATCAAAGCGCTAAGTTTGTAGACCAGGATTTAAGAATTCTGTGTTGATGATACTGTACTTACGTTTAATTAAAAACGAATATTAGTTTTTTAATAAAAACTCGATAAGGAAATTAAGAATACGAAGACACGATTGTGTCGATTTTACAACTGCATAATTTTTCCCACCTTCGGTTATTTCTTCTACGCATCACCGTCTAGTGGCGGAAAAAAGTGATAGAAATATCTTTTTTAAACCTATAATTAAAACAAATTCTTATTACATATCGCAAAACAGTTCTGCAAATTTTGTGCAAATATAGAACATTTTATCTTAACATTCATTTAATTGAGTGGTGATTCTCAGTATTTCAACAATTCTTAATTGTCAAGGGCATTTGTGAAATAGTGTGTTTACTTCCCAGTTTTATTTTTGTGTCCATCGAAAGTAGATTAATGGCGAATCCCAGCGTTAAATCACTAACGAATCGTAAAAAACATATGACGTTTCTGTGAAATCCTACTATTTAGATGTTTCATGTGCAAAAGAGTGGCAATTCTCGTTTTAATGTTTCTTTCAGCATTGTAAGCCATTTGTGTTTCAAAGATTACTTTAATACCTATCAAATTGTTGTAATTGGTACTAAAAATCATTTAAAGACTATGAGCCACTCATTTGTTATTTAGTAAATGGCACTTGTCGTTTTTTTGAGTTAACACTATCGCTTTTGCAGAAGATTCCTGGGATTTGGTAATAAAATAGAACTTAAATTATATGATTCAAATAAAAAAGAAATTAACTTGTGCAAACTAATTTGCCCGCCTTTTACGATAAAAACTCGTAGGTCAAATGTGTTTTATTACTGGGACTTAAGCCAAACAACTCACACCCAAAAAGAAAGTATTTTAAGCAATAAGCATTACTTTTTAATTCTTTTAGTCTAAAAGCAATACAATATCACCGCTATTAATTTCTATCAAACAAATAACTCATTATTGCTGCCCATGTACAAACAATTTAAAGTACACCCGAGAATAACCGTTGGGTTGTTTATCATTACACCACTGGCATATTAATATACTAGTGTAGCCGAAAATTATTGTTTAGTATGTATACTAGTATGTATATTGTAACGCGGGTCGAATACAAGACGTTGGAAAGCAGCCCGGCCCTAATTCCAATCTTAAAGGAGATGGCTATGATGAAGAGCTAGCGATTTTAGAATTAGTCTGTTGGCTAATAGGGGTTATTAAAAACGTGTTTATTAAAGGGTCTGTAGTTTTTTGTGATAGTTAATGTTCCAATATTCAGTACATTTGAGAGAGAACGTCCTTTAATAATGCATCATATCATATCATACCAGAACATAAGTAAAAAACTACGTATAATTGAGAGGATCTGTTATTCTAAAAGTATGGGGTTGCTTGTTCATCGTTAATTCGCCACTAATAACGTTCAACCCTTAATAACATTATGGAGTTTGGTGCCAAAGTCACAGAATAATAGTGGTTAAGTTCCAACATGCTCTAATTCACACTTGTTAATTTGTAGCACTTGCGTTGTTAATTAAAGCAATAGCTACACATTTGTTTACTTTAATTATCAAGTAGTAAATTTAATACATTTTATTTCACAAGCATTTAACTAATTTTTAACAACACTCCAAAGCTTAAAACAACGGTGGCCTGTACAGGAGCTTTTAAAACTTTTCACCCAAATTGACATTTAAAATTCTTCGGTCCTGAAACATGCAAAGGTTGTTTTTCAGAAAAGCTTCAGATAATGATAGTAGAAAGCTTGTGGTCTCTTAGCCACCTACAAAAGCTTTCTGGAAAAATGAGCTTTAATGACTGTGAAATCCACTTGAAAGCCAAACGTTCTTTTACTATCACGAAGTTGAATTTCAGAAGAGTGTCTTTAAAAAAGGATGAAAATATGCAGACTCGTAAAAAACCTGCATCGTAAAAAGCCAATATTTCCAGAGATATTTAATTACTTTATAAAACGTTTAGGCATTCCTCTGAAGTAAGACTTCCTTTAAAACTCCTTTACAAATTCCGTGTTTTATTTAACCAAAATGTTAAACACCGAATTTCACAAGTCGGTAATTACGAAGAACACCTTAAAGGAAATTGTGGAACTAATGAAAAGTTATTTGCTGAAGCAAAAAGGAAGGCAGTTTGTGAAGCCACTGTTAATTAAAAAAGTCCAAGGTCCGGGGTGTTTTCCTTTTCTAACTGATTAACGGATTGCTAGGATCAAAGTGTAATTTTGTCCGTAGTTGGGAGCATTTTCCTGAGAAAGGGATCAGAGTATGTATATTTCATTATTTTCTGATAAGTTTTGTAACCAAACTGACTTCGACAAAGGTTCGAGGTCTCTCTATTTTCGCATGTAAATCTAAAATTAAATGCTGGTTTTTAGCTTCATTGCTTCATAGCTTTGTTGCATGCCTATTAACTTACTCTTTGTGACATGTGAGCCCTAGTCTCCAAGCTGTTTATTTAGTCGTTAGCACACAAATTAGGTTTACCATAATATACCTATCCTATATTCCTTTGGCATGCTAATTTCAGGATCACAAAAGGAGTCGCATATACGACATAATAATATAATTTACATATATGTTAAAGCATATTTTGCATTGTAATTTACTAGTCCAAAAGTAAATAATCCAATTTAGTTGTGTAAACAATCCAACCCTTGTAAAAAACTTTGAAATGAACAAAGTAAAATGAAAACGCCGCAAATTAAAAGTCTTAAAAGCGTACCGTTAAAAGTCGTTTCATTACAAATGTACAGACGGACAGTTACTGACGTGAAAATAAGTTTTTGCCAACTTATGAATATTTATCTCTGGGAGTGCAAACTTTTAGCCGTTTCTCACTTGATCAAACTTTGCTCCAAGGGCCGTTAGGGGAGTTTGCGTGATACACCAACTTTGAAATCATATTGCTGAATAAGGAAATTTATTTTTTGGTTAATTTACCAGTTAAGGGAAGCATTTCAAGTTATTTCGGAGTCTTATTGTCGTAAAGACAGGCTGTCAAAGTTTTTTGCTTCCGAGCAAAAAGACATAAACTGTCTTATAGTTGATCTTTTAGTTCCTAAAGCTTTATTACATGGCCTTGAAACTAGTTACCGTTCTCAAAGTTTCAACTCGTTAACAAGATCCTTTCGACGTGATTTGTCCGTCAACACGACTCAGGTTTGCTATAAGGACAAGTGAAAGACAAAGACTACAAACCTGGTCCATCGGTCCGCCTAACTTTTGTTTGGAGTTCAGAGTAAACACATTAGGGTACGTTTGTATAGGCGCCACGCATTACCCAACATTACCCAAGTCTGATGCGAGACAAAACAAAAGTCGTACTAATCAGGAGCAACTTTGCCGATTTATGTTTTTAAATTGTTGTTTGTACGGGCCCCATGTTTTCAACTGGAAAGTTGAATGTTTCTGTTCAGAAGCCACACGTGCTCCTTTTTGAAGTTGGTTTTGCATTTGTTCTCTGTTTGTTTGCTCTGATGTTATTCGGGTCGTAATTTGATCATGTTAAATCAAGTATGAAGAACATTGGTGTTTTGAAGTCAAAATCTTAGCATGTATAGTATCATATGATATAAAATCAGACTTGTTTAGCTGTGGAATCTCTATAAACTCTGTTAACCAATATTTCACTTCGCAACGAGAGGACATAAACTCGGGGTCATATCAAAGCTGTCCACCTTTGAACAACAAACATTAATCTTAACCTCACTTTACTTTAGCATCAGGCATTTGGTCCCATCGGCGCAAGGTTAAAAAGGATTTAATTATAGAAGAAAAAGCTTTACCGTGTGGTCCTTCGTCTTATCATGAAACGACGGCTAAATTTTATCTCAAATGCATTTGTAATGGGTCTCATGATAACTGACTATTAAGTGGACTTTAAACAATTTATCAGACAAAGTGCAACTTTAGCGAATTAAAAGCCAGCTTAAATAAACACTAAGATGATGAAATTAGCATAATTATTATGAGAACGTTTTAAATTTAGCTACTTTAGATTGTTTATTATTAATTTTTGATTCGCCAAATGTATATTTTTAGTCAATCAGCTATTTAGTTTTCAAAAATTTCCAAATCCACGTAGACATTAAGTTATAAGTATTAAGAAGAAGAGTTTTTAAATAAAATACGAAATCTTAAAATACCATTGCGAAGTTGGTATTACTTTAATATCGAGTAGCAAAAAGAAAAATAATATCCCGATTAGCCGGATCGAATATCTGAATAAATTGAAAGGACCAGATTCGCCCCGGGCACTATCCTTTATCAACTCTTTCGATTAAATCCAAATTCGAATGAAAACTCTTTTCGAATAAAACGAACTTCGATATTTAACCGTTCCCTTTGATTTTCATTTACAACTTTTAAAAGTATTTCCTTGGTTCGTTTTAGGGATTTTGGGGCCCAATAAAAGGACAAAAAGATAATTACTGTCTCGTCTGGTGGTAGCAACTGTCGAAGATATTATCAGATTTGAATTTCGTCCCCGAACGCCATATGGTGATGGATTGAAAAAATACGTTGGCATTCTAGAACCTTGCTTGAATATTGCAGACATGATTTTTATTATGACTATTATGACCGAGTCTAAAATGCTCTTGTATAAAATGAAGTCTACTGAAGTCTCAGCTTATTGAACGCCTTCGTTTCAGAAGTCTAGTTCTTTGTATTTTTTGCAAAAAACACTAAAAGTGAAATTGGAGTTGACGTCTGCGATTACGAGTCATAAAATAATAATTGTGCTCGTATTTTTATTGTGACTAGACATCGGATCCTAATAGGTAACGTGATTTTATTAGCTGTTAATCGTCAAATGGTATAAAAGATAATGAAATGTAAATAATACTTTTAAAGAACTTGAGGCGCAATAAAAAAGTTTTAATACCCATAAATTATTGCAATGTATCTCTAGATAAGATAAAGAAAGGTAAAGTAGCAATGAACAAAAAATTGCAACAATGCTTTAAAAAAATAACGCCGCAGAATGTTTAGCCGTTAATTATTTTTAACAACGAAAGCGGTCCTTTTGTTCATGGGATGATTTCGGGTTGACTGGCCTTGACTTGGTTTTTTTTTCAGTGAGCGTCATGTCATGTGCTTTTTGCGGTGTTCGAGCGAAATTTAAATGACAAATGTGCATGTGCCGAGTTGCAGCCATAGAATAAGTTATCGTAGAATTAACGGAACATAGAGTAACCGGGTTCGGTTGTTTAAATATAAGAAAATATCGTAATTAGCTGGTAAATAATTAAAAAAATTGCCTATTCTTAATTAAAAATGTGAAGGTGTAAAAGCTTGAGAGATAAGAAAAGTCCTTGGTTCAGTCAATGATATAACAAAGAAACTTTAAAAAAAACTATCTTATCCAACTACTACTACTAGACTAACCTATTTAAAACAAAACTGCTCTCATCGCTTTTGTCACTCATCTGTAACTTTGCTCTTAGGATCAAAGTCCAAATTGCCGCTTATTGCCGACAAAAGAGGCGCTACGTGGCATGCGAGTGTTTCACACATTTCGGCTACCGCATGCGAGCTTTGGTTCCGAAGTTCCAGCCTAATTCGATATTATTAATATTTTACCAAACAAAATCTTTTGTTTTTAAATATGAAAAAGATTCAGCGACGTAATTTTTTTGTTACTGTTTTTTTTGTAAATGTAAAACAAATTATTTCAGAAAATACTAGTCGAGTAGATATACTAAAGAATCAAGAGCTAAGAAATCTGTTGTCTTAAGGAAAGCTAGTAAAATACTACAATGAACCTTTTGATCTCAGCTTAGTACTTATACAAGCAGTGGAAACTATGAATTACTATTATCTTCAAAGAAGCGCGCTGCTCCCGTAAAACAATCGGTCTCACGAAGAATCCAATTAATTCTTAATTAACTATTCATCCTATACAAAGTAGCGACTCTACTACGTGTTGAACACTTTCTTACTAACATCGTTAAAGGATTTAAGGGGTAGCAGATAACTTTGCAGAAGTTCGTTACGCGGCGAACTTAAAATATACATGAAATAGTGAAGAGTCTTGTTCAATAAGGGGACTCCGCAACTTGCCTGGAGTATATCTAGAAGGGTGGGTATAAAGGGTGATCGAGAGCGGAGGGGTTTTTATAACATTAGTTTTCAATTTGACGAAATTTATCTCTGGAATATTGATCTACTCAAGTTACTGCCAGGCATAATATGCTAGTTTCATTAGCTATCCTATTTTTGGAAAAATAATTTTTTTATCAAACTAAAATAATCATCAGTTTAATCTTATTAATTCGCTTGCTGAAACCTGCCCTGCTAAATTAAATTTAAGTTGTTCCAACATCCTGTATGTAGAGAGAAGGTACTCGTATATAGGCATCTCCGTACGAGCAACGAACAAATTAATCCAATGAGCAGTGACTTTGTACTAACTAGGTTCGTCGTTTGCCTCTTGCAAGGCGGGCTAAATGTATTCCACAAATTTCTTGAAATATCTTCGAGAGCTTGTGCTAAACCTATATTTCTTGTTACTGTATCAAATTCTTAGTTTTACTTCTATCAATAATTAGGTTTAAAAAATTTAAAATGAATATGAATATTCGTTTTTCTTTCGGAAATTGCACTTTAAGTTCAGCTACTTAGCTACCTTTGAGAATCTGTTCGATTCCATTTCAATACTTTCCGTCGACAATTGTGTCTTGAACTGTTTGAACGTAGATTGAAAGGCTTTGCCTTGAACTTGTATTTGAATTTACTGTGAACTTTCTTGAATGAGATTGATATTGTCTTCTACGTCGTCTTCAGTAATTGATGGATTACCTCGCTTGAGAATACTTTTACTAGAACACTTTCAAGGAGTTATTAGAGTTAAAGTCGTTAGATGCCAAACTATAGTTTGAAAATAGGTCAATAATGTATTGGAAAAACATCTTAATCTTCCGATTACATGTATGGTCCTAAGTAACTACAGAGTTTTTTTTTTCAATTTTATCCCTTCAAATATATTTGTTAAAATCTATAGCTTTTATAAGGTAACCTATTGAAATCTCGTATTTCTGGTACCCGAATCTGAAACCCCGAAAAAGGTTGATAGAACTTTTAAAAGACAGATTTAATGAATCACAGCTTTTTAAAATTCATTTTCTAATTTCACAGATGAATCAGTTTACAGGTGAAATTTTTAAAATTTATTTTTTTTGTTTCCCCGTTTTCTCATAGGTAATCCACATAGTTATACCAGATTCTCAGAATACTTTTTTTGTTTCCCATCGAACCATTTTTCAAATAAACTATTATCAAATTTTCATATCCTCTTTATTTGGTTCCCATACAATCATATTCCTGATAAACTATTGCCAGATTTTCATAATCTTTTTATTTGGTTCCCATACAATCGTGTTCTAGCTAAATTATTGCAATGGAAGCCGCTCTTTTCGCATAATGTCGATTGTCATACATCAATGTTCATAATCATCAAAAATCATAACACTCATGTCGCATAATTTTTCCTTCCCATAACTTTTAAGTGGCATCCCTAATTTCAATTGGCATAACATTGACATTAGGCAGTCCTAGCATGCTTTAGCATAATTTAATTGGATTATAGAAAAAAACAATCGTTTTCGGGATAAGGATATTCTGATTATTTAAATTCGGGATTAGGATAGGTAACCCCTTTATAATGTGAGGTACCTTGTTGGCGTTAACTATTAACTATACTATTTGACTGAACAGATTTTGCCCTTAGTTCCAACCGCAACAATAATTGCAAGTTGCAAAGTCACCTAGTTTCCCACAACGAGTTTGGATGTAGGTACTCCACCTCGCGAACTACAAGTATATTCAAAATTCACCACTTGCTTTGAGTTGACGCCTAACTTCGTTATTACTTGGGAGACGCAATGTTACTACCTTTGCAGAATAAATTGGGGCATGTTATTAGGAAAGGCAACATGCAGCATAAATAGGCTAGAGTTTGATGCCACAAAAAATATGTCACAAATTCGACTTTAAGTCTGACTTGGATATTAAGTAATTTAATAATGGTTGCTGCAGAAAATTATACTCAGTGCTAACGTATTAATGTGTAGAATAAAAAAAACTGAAAGCAACGTAAATAAAACTCTGAAATAATTTGTTATTCTGCCTTCCACAGGAACCGGTAGTTCGCCTCATTAGTTTCAGTAGTTCTTCCGTAAATATCCCCTAGTCATACCTGTGGGGAAATCGGGAATAGATTTGCTTGAAAGTTTTCCGTAACTTCTGCAAATGATGTCCTAAATTTGTACTTGGAAAAAGGAATGTAATGCATGTTGGTAGATGTAAGTACAGATTTTTAAAACTGAATTCGTTTAAGCAAGGTTGAAAATATTGTTATTGTTATAGATAGCCTAAGTAGCTTTACGACATGTGTATGAGTACGATTTTACCAAAATATTTTATATAAAACTTTGTTACTTTTAAACACAGACAAAGCTTCATAGGTACAATAGCACAGTCGCAAGTAATATATGTGTATTTTTTATAATAAACCCAAAAAAAAGATAGATAAAGAGAGAAAATGAAAATATTAGATAAATTTAATATTTATATTAATTTTACAGACATAATAAAAAAATTAAAAATGTTTTGTTTGTTTTAAGTTTTCCGGCTTAGGGAAATATACTAAAAACAGTACTCTGATTCCTTCCTCATGTGGATTACCTGAAACGCACGAGGAGAGCAAATTTTTTTTTTCATTCTAATTATTTCAAATCGTTAAAAAAAAAGTTTTTAACAATATTTACCTACATTTAAATACGTAAACAAAAAAATCAACAAATCTGTATTCATTACGATACTTTGTTGAAATTGCGTTGTTGTTTGTCCAAAAGTTTAACATAGGCGTACTTACGTTTTGAATTTCAAATGTTAACGACTCTTTCACCGCCCCTTGCCAAAAATATGAACAATGACATACGATACGAAACTACTGTTTCGTATTAGTTTACATCTTAATTAGAAAAAATGATGACTTAAGGGGTGTGGTTAAGGGTAGCATTAAAGGGAAGATCTTCACACGTGGCTAAGTGTTGAAGATCTCGGTTATAATGTTTGATGATTTTGTTAACTTTATGTTTTTCTGTAAGTTTTTTTAATATGCTCAACACTGTCTACAATAAAGGCTTGATCTATTTGAGTTACTTATTTTAATAACACGGCACAAATAAATGTAAATTGGTGTCCATTTACTAATAACCGAAAAAAAATATGATTCATACTTACCGCATTTAAAATGTCCCTAATAATATTAAAATTAAAATTAAACTTTAAAAGTTGTCAACGGGTTCAAAAATTACATCTACGAAGGCCTTCGTATAGGCGCTGCGCCAAAATGAGATGGCCGCTAGAAGCATGACCAGTGCCACAGTGCACAGACATTTCTGATTAATGGCCCGTTGGACCCGGCCAGTGCATATCAGATGCATGTGACGTCACTTAAGCGACGGCAGAATAATAGAGCGGATTTTGAGAATCGGATAGGGAGACCTTTTGTAGGAGCCTATGAGTTGGATATGAGATTTGGGATCGATCCAATTTTTTCAGGAAAAGTTTTTGGTGGTTTAGCTTTGGACACTGAAATGGAAATTACGTTTGGAAATCGTAAATAATTTCAGGAGACAAGATAAAATTGGAACGTCACAGCGACTTCTCAAATACAATAAAAACGAATTGCATTAAAAAAAACTTTGTGACGGCCAGACCAAATAAAAATAAAATAAACCTCGTAAAAGGCTATAAAAATAACGAATAAATGTTTCACACTTTAGCCGCGTCGCCGTACGCCACGGATTTAACACTTCAACCGCCATATCCGGGCACTGCCCGGAACCCGAACGGATATGAAATACTAACTATCGTTATATCTCGGATTTTAAACTGACATAAATTTTATACAGAACAAAATCTAGCAAAAACTTAAAAATGTACTGCAAATCAAAAGTTTTAAAACAAACCAACAATACTCCAATTAGTGGTAAAACTTGAGAGAATTAACAAAATTTTAGTTTGATTAGTTCAGTGGCTGTTAAAACTTCGCAACCGCAAATTCTGATCGATGAACCCTGGTTAGTAACTTTAAAATATTTCAAATTTTCGTTAGTGAAATTGGGTTTGTTTTAGAAGAGAAAGTAAATTGCCGGAAAGGTCGCGTTTATTTCGAAATAACGAACACTAAATTAAAATTTTAAAACTTACACAGACGTACTTATTTACAAATTAACATGTACTTTCAAAAGCGTGCCAATAAAGGTACATTTACAAACAACTTAGTTAATCTGGCTCAAATCTATTACCGGTTAAAACAACATAAATAAATAAGTATCTAGCTGTCAATTATATTAACGGAGAAGTGGTTCAACACAGAAATAAAACTGTATTTCCACTGAGGGTTGTGGGGAACGGACATTGCAAGCTGTCCGCAAAGGTGACAACGCGTCCTAGAATGGACGATATTTCAAGCATCGATACAATAATAATATACGAGTAAATCTGTATGTTATTTCATAAAAAAATAAGTTTTTACCCTTATTAAATTTTTAGAGAATTAGAATGGGTTGAATATTTAATTTTGATTGGAAAAAAAAATAACATGTAAAAAGTGTAACACTTACATAAATACATTCGTCCAAATTTAGTGAATTTCAAGTGATTTCTCTGTTAAAACTTAAAGGGGTTAAAACTTAAAGCTCAGTTCGGATACAGAAAATAGGATGACCATAATCTTTATTTGGATTATTTCCACGATTCAATTTGCGCCCAATTCGAATCGTGCAACTGGAACGGTGTCCTAAAATGGATTTATGAACTAATTTCACTTGAGCTGAATCCAGTTCTGGCACTCTTGTTTTGTCCGATACGCGCCGAATCGGGCATAGTGTTGCAGGACAACTGTTGCGATTGCGGTCGGCAACACTGAAGTTCGTGTTGCCATTTCTAAATTTAGTGATAATATTATAGCAGGTGGCGAGTACTCTGCGGTTTTGGTTTATGATAGATATTTCTATCGAATAATTGATTACCAATACATTTCCTATTTCAAATTGAAATTGTTAATATAGAATTTGTGTACATGAATTAATGTTTTGAGTGTGATAAATTATTGAATGAATTAGAATTACGAGTGTAGACAAATATAAGATTAAAAAAACAATAAAACAGACTGTTATTTTAATTGTGAAATAAGATTTTATACTTGTTCTTACTATAAAAAGTCTTGGAATTCAATAATTTGTATAACTTCCTTAGGAAAAAAGTTTTATATATTTTGACGATCTATTAATATTTATGAACTTCTTTGCAAGGAAAATTGTAATGAAAAGTTCTTATAAAATAGGTACTTCTGTAAAATTCTATGATCTAGGTATAGCTATCGAATGTTGTTTAAATTACATTATACAAAATTGTCATACCAAAAAAAATTGTTTGCTCAATTTATAAAACACACACGGTGACCCATTGCGATCTCGTCTATCTACTGGATAGTCGAGGTTAAGCAACTCCGGCCGCGGTCAGTCCAAGGATGGGTGACCGCTAGTGGCATTATATCCCGAGCTTCTCCGTGCTTCGGAAGCCACGTTAAGCCGTTGGTCAAGTCAGGTGCCTTGTTTAGATAGGCGGCTCGAAAAACACTGACAGTAGGGTGGCCACTACCCTACAGGAACCACGTCAGAGGCCCTAACACGGCGGTTCCCAAAAACTCTGACACACGATGAAAATGTGCTGCAAAAGATATTCCTCACACAAGAAAAAGAAGACTACAACCAAAGCGAAACATAGAGTTTTCTTTGAAAAATTAAGTCAACAAGTTATGTTGTACTCTATTTTATGGCTTTGACAAATAACACAAAATCTACAACAACTTGGTGAAAAACTTATTTCAAACAAGAAACATGTTCCATTCGGAACGAGCTAACTTGCGTTTAAACTCAACTTGTGCAATACATTTAAAGTGCTAAATAATATTATTCAAAAGTTGCAAATATAAGTACAAACGCTAAACTTGGTGGAAGTTTGTCGTTTTCAAAAATATAATTTGTCCCTAAGTTGCACTAGGACCGCTCTGAAACGATACCCGTGGGTGGAACCGCGAAGCTATTATAAGAATAACACCGTAAACAAACTCGCTTTACGCGAATAAAGTCATTTTATAAATATTTATAACATAATACTGCCGCTAAAGAACAATTTTAAAAGTTTTATTTCGTATTACAGTCTTTATTTTTCAAATTATGCAATAAAATTGCTACTTCCGAAATTTACATTCTTACAACGATATTATCCTGGAAAGACTTAATGTAAAAACAGTATGGTTACAAATATCCCAACTATGCTTACTTGCATATTTGGGTGAAAGAATCTGATCAAATATTAATCTTCAGACCTAATAAATAGTACCCCTTGAAATACTTGCGCATTGCCCGAGGCAGTATATTTTAATACGCATTCTCCCGGAAGCACCCTGTTCTATCCAAATGTAGATAAACTGCCTTTTAATAAACAAATTTTATGAAGGTATCCTCTACTTAGAAAAATATTAATATACTCAGAATATTCTCTGTACGTTTTATTAGATTATCTTGATCAAGAGAATAATGGCGCAAAATCATAAGTAGATTAAAAACTCTTTCAATATTCATCAAAGCCTTGAAGAGTTTATGCGCAGAAACTGTAGTTTGAAGTGGAGGAATAACAAAGTTTTAGCCGCAAGTGCCTAACAAGTAAAGCAAAAACTTGAGATTAAAATACGAGTAACAAAAACTGCAGTTTTATTAAAACGTGGTTTTAAATTTGAGATTAATTGAGAGAATAGATGAAGTCTGCGAGGTGAAAAACTTTGACGAGGTAATTTATATTTCATTGAACAGAGTTTTCAAAAGTAGGTACTTATAATAATCAATAGTAAGTTAAATTTGAAAACACTTAATAAACTAAAAAAACCGGCTAAGTGCGAGTCGGACTCGCGCACGAAGGGTTCCGTACTATCATTTTCTACCTGTTTATTAAGATCGAGTAAAAAGTGCTTAAAAATTACGTTTGTTGTATGGGAGCCCCCCTACAATATTTACTTTATTGTTATTTAATTATTTATTTTGAAAGGTAATATCCAATAAATATTTTGTGAAAATTTGAAGCGTCTTACCGATTTTAGTGTTGCGAAAAAAATACGAAAAAAAACACGTTTATTGTATGGGGACCCCCCTGAATACATATATTTTTAATTTTTAGTATTTGTTGTTATAGCGGCAACGGAAATACAACATTTATGAAAATTTCAGCTTTCTAGCTATCATGGTTTATGAGATACAGCCTGGAGACAGACCGACAGACAGACAGCGGAGGCTTAGTAATAGCGTCCCATTTTACCCTTTGGGTACGGAACCCTAAAATATAGTTTTGTCGATATACTACGTGATTATTGGGATATAAAAAAATGCTAAGAATAAATTTACAAAAACAACCACGGAGAATTTTGCCGAAATATTTGGTAAAGTTTCGAATCATAATAATTAAAAAGAAATAATGTAAGAAGTATATATTAATAGATCAACTACAAAGACCAATTCAGCTCAAGTAGAACTTCTAGCGCAGGTATTCTAGAATAAAATTACCGTGAATAAATACAATTATCTCAAAGTTAATGAAAACGTAACTGTCGCTTGAAAGCCTCTTTCTTTAGTGTCTGTTCATTCCAAGCAAGTGTTTACTTAAATTAAGATACCGAGGGAAGATGGAATCGAAACCACTTGTACTCAACTTGATTAAGGTACAATTTTAATTGCGCAGGATATAAGTGTATACGAGTTAAGTGTTGAGTGATAATGTAATTGTTTTCGCTTATATGCTATAAATATACTGACTTAAGGTTTTCTACTGAAGACCATGTGGGCTTTTGGTGAAAATTAGTTCAAACCGAGAGTATGTCTGTGCTTACCTAAGTGTGTGTAATTATATTGGCTGTTAGTTTGTATTTATGCTAAACTGTCACAACGTGTTCCCAAATTACAAACCAAGTTCAATTCCTTTTTGGTAAATAGTGGCTTCTATCAGTTTCGATAATCCAGCTAATATTAGGGTTTAAAAACCAAGTTAACGCCCGCTATACTGTAAACTTACCTAAAATTATAAATCCACAGTAACTTTTGGCGAATCATTTTATAACGATGGAAGAATTCGTAAATTATTTACAACTAGTGGCCGCCCGCGACTCCGTTCGCGTGGAAGTCGGTTTCCCGTGGGAATGAGAAGTTTTCCCGCGGTAAAAAGTACCCTATGTGTTATTGTGATGTATAAATTATATTACTGTAAAGTCTCATCCAAATCCGTAAAGTAGTTTTTACGTGAAAGAGTAACGAACATCCATCCATACATCCATACATACATACATACATCCTCACAAACTTTCACGTTAATAATATTAGTAGTAAAATCTATAATTTGAGCAATATCATGCTCATTTTTTTCTTGAGTGCATATTATTCTCCCAATTAGAACCCTTGTGACAAAGTCATTAATAAACAACCCGTTTTGTTATTGATACAAAAAATAAGCAGATATCAAGCAGGACTTCATTAATAACGTCAAAGAAAAAAGGCTCATCAAAATTATAATTTTAATAGCGCGTGTCGTACAAATGGATTGTTTTTCGGAAGGGTGCTTTTAAGAAACTTATTTGTTCCACGCTATCACAGTAGGATATAAGCACTTTCTATTAAAATTATCATATCGGCAAAGTAAAGGAAAATGTTAAAACATGATTAAAGTAGACAAATAGGGTGACCGTTCTGTTTAAGGTTCGGGAACTTTAGCTTGACTTTGTAGTTAAACATTTGGTTTAGTTGTAGGCGTTTCGTGGGCAGGTAGGTTAGTTCGCTATAGGCCCCGATTCTGACTACACTCTCTAAACTAAACTAAAACTATAGCTGTCACTTACTGTTCAATAGTATAAGACAGAGACAGGTAATCATTTTAGTCCTGTCAAACTAAAATGTACGTGCATTAAGACACGGCGGAGGCAATTTTAGGCTAGTCCTCAGCGCATTTCGTTCAATTTTACAATGATGTGGACTAAATTTAGTGAGACCAATGTACCTGTCTTTTTCTAATACGAAGAATGAGAAAGTGACAGCGATATTTTTAATTTAGTTTTAGAGAGTGTTTTGAGAATCGGGGCCATATATTACCTAAAAAATATTTCCATACATTTTAAATGTAAGTGCCGACAAGAAATTCTGTAAATTTAATGTTTCATTATTTATAAGGAATCCTAGATAAGGTTTCTAACAATTAAAATTAATTAAGTTTGAAAAATAATACTTACCTATAAATAAGTCAGAATTAACAAACTCCTAGAAACTCTTTCTTCAAACAGCATCATAGTCACCCTCTAAAAGGACCCAAAAACTGTTGCACCTGTATCTTGTTTGGGTGCCGCACTCTGAAAAACAAAACCTAAAGGGACAGGTGCGAAGTCCTGCCGCAGCGGGGGTCCATCACTGGTACCTGTCAACTCATACCATAAACCTTAATTGATAGCAATCGTTAACCTTTAAACAGTCGCCTCCTCCTTTCCTTCAACATTCGATTCTAATCTCATATTTTAATCGGCAGATATTTTATACGTCGTTTTATTTTCGGATGCCCGCTGGATCGTTATTTTGTAATAAACAGGCCATTCTTTGTCATTCGATATTTTTGAGATGAGAGTGAGATTGGACAGTTTGGAGTTGGCGCCGTCAGTTTGGTTCACTCGAGTTATTTTGTGACATGATATTTAGGTGGTCAGTTTAGGTTGACAAACTACTTTTACAGATTAAATGGTTTTAGTAATTTGTTGCAGTCATATTTGCAGAAGATATTTCAATTGGTTTAATTCAAATCGTTTAACTATCCTTAAACTTATTTTTAGAATCTAAAAATTCTAAGTAAAAAACTTTATGGAGTCCCTGAAACTGCAAGCATCTACCTACACAATAAATCTGAATAATTTAAAACCTAAAGCAATCTCACAGTGTAATCAATAACTTCGACCCACCTCCGTTGACATAAATTTGTTAGAACCCACATTAATATCATCACAATGAAGCTAGTCATCAATTTACAAAATTATCTGATCTTTGAAAGCTACACACCAATTTATAATTTGAAATCCAATATTAAACCGGCGGTGATATTGGATTTACTGAAACTGATTTATTTTAAGATTGAAAACTAGCTGATGCTGGTTACGGGTCAGCGATTTCAGAACTAAAAGAAGATTTATGAAATTTATCGTTTTGAAAACGATCTATTTAAAGCTAATAACAGGAGAGTATTTCAAAAATTATAACTAAAAGAGTTCAGTCTATTGAATCAACATTTTGTTCGTTGCTAAACCAAATTTGGGCAAAAGTTTGGTAGTAAATATTTTTTTAACAAATACTTAGCTACTTCTTTATTCCAGAAGGTCACTTGGCATCTAAAAATGGACCGGACAGGTGTATAAAAGTTTTTTATAAAGCCCCTAGACCGTAAATCGTCTTAAGTAACAAGGGTAGGCCTGAACTTTTTAGCGCACTCTCATAATATTAAATAAAAAATTAAGACTCGTTCCCAACTTGTAATTTGGTTGGTTTGAGTTGTGATCGAAGTCTGCGACATTTACCTTCGCATTGCTTGAACCATAATACTGGCAGTCAATGAAAGCCTTAAAACTACGTGATGAGTGAAGTACCTTCATAACTTTAGAATAACAGCGGAAAGTAAAGATTTTTAAGACTAAGCTTAATAAAGCTAACTTTTAGTATCTGCTCTGCAAAAGTTACAAAGTAAGCAGTTCTTAATTAGCTCTTTATTTTAAAAGCTCTTTGCCAAGCTTACAAGTATAGGATCATGTTCACATTGTTGACAATGAGAACATAAGCCTGTATTATAGTGTGCACGCAGCCTTATGTCCCTGTTGTCCTGTTGTTTGATATCTAGATAAAAGCTACAAGCAATTGTGAAGTCTAAGCCTTATTTAATACCATGTGTATATACGAAGACTATGTTATAAGGAAGATAAGACGGTGTGTGTACATCATAAAATGTATTATTATATTTAAAGAATAGTATTTATCTTTTAGAAGTTATATTAAATCTTTTACTTGCTTTTTGGAGTTAAATTTTTATCTCCTTGTTGTTGTATTAGCTAAAAAAAATATGCTTGATTGTAGGTTTGAAGAGTTTTTTGTTTTATTTGAAGAAAAAATGTCACAAGCGAATGAAGTTTTGATACAAAAAATTTTAAAACTTCTGAAAAACAAATGGAAACTGCTACTCAAATATTATAACAAAGCACAAAGATTTAAACGTAAACAAAGCAACTTAAAAACGAATATCCATCAAATATCTCAATCACTATAATTTAGAATTCTCCTAACCTTAATAGATACTATACTAAACAATTCTGTTACAATAGATGATTGTCCAAAACCCGATCTAACGGTAGTTACAAAAGAACATTAAACCTTACTTTATATACTTTCTCATTATAATATTGATGTCAGCCATAAGATGTTTGCTAACTATACTCTAATAGATTTCCAACTGACATTGATGGGTGGATGGTATCATAGACCTCATTCATTAAACTATAATGACACGCCTCGGTGGTTCTATACAATCGACAATTTTGGTCATGAACTGTAAGGATTATTTGCTCCTAAAAACTACGTCCGGTGTAGAGGGCACTCTCGCGCAACTTTGTAAGTTTTACGGGTAATAGAATGTCTAAGTTATGAGCGAAAGAATGTGAAATAATTACCTCGTTGCTTTTAGTGGGTTTGTTCATTGTTGTGAAGACATGTCAGTTTTGGGATGGGTTGCAGTTAATTGTCTGAGCGACGGTGAAAAGTAATTAAAGCAGTTGTGTTAAGAGCTTTCATATGTTTAAGTAATATGAAGTTATTGGTTGCAAATGTTAATATTGTAAAAATAGGTTTTATTTGAGTTGCTATTAATTTAACTCAAGTAAGTGATCCGCATATAAGAGAATCGATATGGCCACCAGTAGAGAAAATTGGTGACTACGGTTTTATTTCATTTTTTAGATAAAAGTAGATTTTGCATTCATTTTGTGTAATATTGTGTCTTACACTTTACATATCATTATTTTCTATATTTTTTTATTTGATTTTCTTTTGTGAACTCTAACGGGATCACACTTATAAGTAAAGAAAGTTAAAACAAGAATACTAAATTTATTATAATAAGTAAAGAAGCAAGGCTACCTTAATTTTGCCAAATAAGCAGTTCTTATCAGTCACTAATTAATTCTAACTGACAAACTTATTGCGCACGATTACGTACACCATTAAGAAATCTGACCATTTAAGTCTGCGACTAAAGATTGACTTCAATTGATCCGACATTGGACTTGAAATATTGCCAGTAAACCACTTAACCCAAACAGTTAGACCCTTCATTGTTGAAAGTGCTTCATACAATTGGCATGAAGATGGGGATCATTTTAAATTGGATCGTTTGATCGTGACTCACCAACAATGTTATGTATCAATTTTGGTTCTAAACACCGTTAAGAATGACGAGTCATATTAATCTTTACGAAATAATCAATTAAAGGGGGGATAGATTAGATGGTATCTGAGGTTCGTCGGCACATACGGACAAACGTGGAGTTCATAACCAGACTGTTGTTAACTTTAAACGTTTTGATCCTTTAGTGTAGTGTGGTTTTCCACCCACAGCTGTGGTTTTATCTATATAGTATTTTAATAAACTAGATATGGACCTGAAGAATTAATTTTCCTTAATTCCAACAAAAATCCCTAATAATTAACTTAACTTTTATTAGCAAAATTGTATGAGTCTGCCTATGTTAAACTTATGTCTATCATATTATAATATTTAAATAAAATAAGGAATTAAAATTTATAACATATTTCAGAGTAAGTATCAAATACTTTATTCCGTTCGTGTCGGCCATCGCGGTATGTTTTGGTACAAACTGGCCAGGTATTTGAAGTATTGTCAGTGCTTTAATTGAAACAGCAGGGGCCAAACGGTACGCATTCGGATACAGCCTATAGAAAACGGAAAACAATGTTTTGTATGAAAAACTTCCAACTGCTACAATTTAATTGCGTTTTAGTGGAGAAAAGGTAATTGAAATCTGATTCGAATGATTAATGTAGAGTAATAAAACTATGACTTGCTTTGAGCTTGGGTGTATTCGCTTCTCAAAATAAAAAGATGGTAAAAAGGCGATATTTTTGTACTGTATATTAAGCTTGGCATTGCCGACAAAATTATTTTTCATCAGACGATACGTTGTACCAGTAAGTTTGATATTAGTTTTAAGCTCATCAGATAGTGTAAATATTTTCCAAATGGTAACCTTAAAATAAGTACCTATATCAGTAGAAAAATATAAGAATTCTATTTACCAAAATTATGTTAGCCGCCAAAAATTGATAGCTGCATAACTGATGACCTAGGAGAGTAATAATTTGAAAACTTACCACCTAAGTTATTGAAACTAATCATGTCTTAACTCAAAGTTATGACAACGTCTGCGAACTTAGGCGACCAGCAACTGAAACAATAGACTGTCGTCTGTTACTTAAGTCCCAATAGATTGCTGAATTTTCGTCTTTTTAGGGTTAACAAATTGAAAGATAGAAATATAAAAATATATTGAGCAGAACACGCACCTATTTTTTTGCAAGATTTATTTTTAACTCTAAACCCTTGTCAGTATTTGATAGTTAACTTTCAAGCTCTTCTTCTTTATATAAATTCAATAAAGATTTTTTTTAAATATGAACCTATTTAAGTTATAAGAATTACCAAAGTTTAAAAACGCAAGGCAGATGTTACCAATTATTGGTGCAATATAACCACCTAAATTAGCTTTTCTGACGGTGTCATAAATATAGAGAAAATGGGTCAGCTCCATACAAAAGTCGGTAGGTTTTATAAAGGCTAATTAAAACTTTTACTGCAGTAATTTAGAGCAATTCCTATTGTAAACGTGTCACGTTGTATATGGGTGCAGTTAGGTTTGATGTATTACATTATATAAATAGTTTTTTTTTAAATAGAAAACTGGAACCATTTGCCAAGTAAAATAAAACCTGTATATGATGAAACTTACTTTTTTTCATTTATGTTGTTAAAAGATTTAATTGTTCTTGGTTTAATCAAAACTTTTGATTATTGTCCAAAAATGACTAAGTGACGGGAATTGAATTCAAATTTCATTAAGGATGTATTAAATTATGTCACCTAAGATACGGAACAAAACATAAAGAATCAAGTCTAGACTAGAGTTTGAAACGACAATGCAAAAAGTATCATTGCGACATGTTAATAACGCTGACATAATTGCAGGTATGACAGCTGTCATTATGAATGTAATTGTACATGACAGGTGTGTCACCCAAAGGCAAAAAGGCCAGCAGTTAAGTTATTTATTAAGAGAAAACAAGAGCAGAGGCATAAAAAGACAATAAAAAACAAAAGAACGTAGCCTAAAAGGACTCGCATGGTGTAGTAAATCAATATGTCGTGGTTATAAAACAAAGTTAAGATTTTTAACGACTATTTACTTGAATGTTTTTAATATACTAAGAAATTAATTGGTCGGTGCAATTTCAGCTTTGCAAAGGAGAAGTTGTTAACAGAAAACGACGCTAAAAAGGTACATTGTAATTAATCTGAATCAAAATAATACAATTTAATTATTTATTCATTTAAGTATGCCTTTAAGGCTTTAGTTGACAATATCTTACTTTTTTTTTTTATAAATGTTGTGTAAGTAGGTTAATGAGATAAGAAACTTTATTTTATTTATTTATTTGTCTTTGGGAGTCTTACGGCTAAATTACAATAAAAATACTTATAACTATAACATAACTCAATGACAATAACTTTTGCACAACTAAAGTAAAAATTGTTACAAAAAATAATCGAAATAACATTTTTTCTATTCTATGACACATTATTGTCCTAAGGAAATGATTAACGACACATACGTCTCAAGACTGACACAATTCAACCAAACGCACCGAATTCGATCTATTTACAAAGAAAACTCAAACAAGCTATCAAAAGTGGAATGTTTTAAGTAATAAAATCGTTTTTTACTGTTTCAATATGCCTCTCATCAACCAAACGAAAATGTATCTTGTTATTTCGACGTTCCCTTAATTTATTAAGACTTTTATAGTCCAATTTTATTGGCCACTAATTTGGACTGTAACGTGTACAGATAATTTTGGTTTTAGATTTACATTGTGTAACTTAAGTCGATTATGTATAATGGCTTATTTATTACAAAGAAATTATACAGAGTAGGTTGAATTCAAAATCTTTTTATTTGTTATTTTGAGACAAAAAATATACCAATTATATTTAACAATTTTTAAAGAAATATAAATAACTAAACATTTTTATTTCACATAAGAAATAGCGTAAAAAAGGCTTAGTCACGAATGCAATCTCCCGCAATAACCAATATGTCAACTTAACCCGTACCTAAGTAATAATATTTAAATCTCCCGTTGTTATGACAGATCCCCCAAGTTATTGCTTTAGTCGGTGAGTGAAAAAAGCTTTTTGAGAACGGCTTTGTATAATAAAATTGCAACTAAAAGTTATACGGACAGAAACGAAGACAATTATGCTTAAACTTACGGGAATTGTTGTGAATTAGGTGGCTAATTGACACCACAAAACTAAATTTTTATTCAAACCCTGAAACGGAAATTCTTAAATTAAAAAAACGACAACTTTAACTTTTAGTAAAAATAAATCAATCCATAAGCAAGTACAGGTACAATAAAAGTGTCTTCTTTTCTACGCAGTATTCTATACATTTATTAGTATTACTACACTAACTGCACCCTATCGTTGATGCCGTAGGGCTAATCAAGAATGCAGCAAATACCATATTTAACAAGCGACTGTGAAATCCCATTCACACTACTTACCTTCCTGAGGCCGCACATCAGAATCCTAAAGATTATTCACACCTAACTTACTCTGACATGCACTGTGTTGTCATATCTCACCAAACGTACAATACAATTTGAGTTCTAACACAAGAGAGATATAGGTGGAACTGAATTGTGTTTGAAAATAGCATTTTGCTTGCCTGGACGTTTGCAAAAAAAGTAAATATAACTCCTCGCCGCGGCTCCAGGTTTGATGAGACGCCAGTAACTTCGTTTATAAATATTTATTACCTCATTACAGTTTAACACCTACAATGAAATTTTTGCCACAGGCATACCACCAGCTTTATAAGGGCAGGGGATATTTTTAGAACTGCAAGTTGTAGTTCTCTTATTATCCAAAGCTTGTTAGCTTAGTAATAAAGTTGTCCATTACATATCAAACTGCGGCTTGTCAGTTTTTAAATGCTGAATGAAATAAGGTGTTAAAAATCTCATTATAGTCCTGTTATTAAGCTGTTATCGTTATGATCGGAATTATCGCGAGATTTTCGAAACATGTTATTACTTTTGTTGAATATATCTGGCAGTTATTTTTTTATCTTTTGTTTGCGCTTTTAAGTAATCGCAGTTTCAGTTTGCATTTTTTTTATTGTAAAACGTATAAACATATGTTTATTTTAACCTTTTATCATCTATAACTTAGTGGTGTTTGTTTACTTTAAATTTCTTAACTTCATAGATTAAAGTTACATTTAAACATAGTTATAAATGATCAGTAAATACTATAAATTATTCATTAAATGCAAAGACGATATGGAACTTGTATGGCTGCGCTAAATTATCTGAATGTGACATTTTATCTCTTGGACACCAATTTACACTTAAACAAGTGTCATTGTTGTTATCAAAGCAGAATTATGTAGATACAGTTTCGTTTAATAAGGATTATCTGTAGGGACAAGTTTAAACAAAGTTTTATTTACTGTAGGGAACTTGAGGTTTATACATTGAATTGTTTTATATTTTATGATAACTTATTAAACGATGTATTATAAAACCAAAAAACATTTTATTCAAAATATAATCACTTTTAATCAATGTTTTTATTATAGGAATCTAGGAAATTTAAAATACCATCAAAAGCGTATTAGAAATGTTTCGACTTGTGCAAGATTTTATCGAGCCATTCCCAAATATTTTTTTGAAACTCCATTAAAATGTCAAATTTATTCAAATGAGCAAGGGAAGTTTTATCAAAATATACAGTTTTTATCAACGATCGGAACCTTCTTGGTTTACACAATATTTTAATTTAATTAAGTCGGTACGTTATTATCTAAAATTATCAATGGAGACCACACTGTGAGTCTTCGTGTGTTGCAAGAAATTTTAATAAAGTACCAAATAAATATGTATTGGTCGGTCGGTACCCTTTTTGATGATAACAACACCTTTTGTGTAATCCTGTTCATCAACTGTGATCGTACAGGCTTTAAAAATAGGCATACTTTTACTGGTGGTGAGTTACCTCTCTTCACATAAAAATTTTTGTAAAAGGCTACATTAAAATAGTAAGTATTTATAAAATTAATAGCTCAAGAATACAGTCTTTTTTCATGTGATAAATATGGCTTTGCAGCACATACTCGTAGACAGAGTTCTGGGAACCTCCGTTGAAGCCTTTGACGTAGGAAATGTGAACACCTTTCTGTCCGGATTTTTCAAATTGCTGAATAGGAACCTGGCTTGATGAATACATCGTATTTCTCATTGGAATAGTATACGGTACAAAAATTTTACATGCCTTCTGAAGAACAGTAAGAAATTTGGCATGCAAACTACTAACGATCAGCAATCCTGTGTACTACCACTACCGTTGTTGTTTTATGTCCAGCCGCTTTTAAAATTCACAACTTAGTACCTTTTACAATATCTCATTAATTACACAATAAAATGGTAGATAATTGCCCTAATTCGAATCATTATCACTAACAACTGAAGAAAATCTTCTTTAAAGCTCCTGCTCTCCTTCCGTTTCATCTGCCACTAGACAACTGTATATGTCTGTATGATTATTTACTTCACAGTATATAATAAATCTATATGAAAACAACTTCATAAGTAATATAGCTGCACCTGAATGTGACCACGCACCATCCATTAGAGTTTATTAAGAGTCTAGTAAATATTGATCCGAGCTTGATGGTTTGATGGTGACATGATGGGACACAATTAAATTACGCTTCAACGATGAAATGTTTACTTTTCCCTTCATAATTTACAATATACAGAAGGGTTGCGTACATTTTGGTTACATTTTAATGGGTTTCGGTAATTTAATTTACCTCTACATTCGCCTTCGTATGAAACATTTAAATATACAAAATAATTGTATGACTCACTGATTCTTAAAAAATAAATATAATCAAATAACCAAGTCACTAAAAATATTTACAATCAGTAGCTGTCTGCTTAATTATATTGCCATAATTTTGATAACTTCAAGATTAAAGTACTTAATGCTGATTAAGAATTCAGATAAAAATTCGGGTATCAAAAACATAAAAATATCAACTTCATATGAATTTAATTAACAAGAAACGGATTTGCCCACCTCATAAGCAATTTGGATCTTGATCAAAATAATATTCAGAAAGCTAATTTGTCTAAAACTGAATAAAAAGTCAGTTTAGTTTTCATGTTATGCTGCTACAGTGTTAGTGTCGGGTAGAAACACATTTGCATTGTAATGGATAGCCTACACGGACCCTTCGCGGACGTAATCAACGAGTTTTGTTTATGTAGACCATGCAAGCTCGTTCTGCTTTTGTTTTAGTTGCTGCCGGTCCGTGATACTTGCCACAGTCATTGGTTTAGTTTCCGATAGTTTTATGCGTTTTTAAAACTCATATTACAATAAAAATACGATTCAGATATTCATTTGTTTTATCATGCAAGTAACGTTGATGAATTGCATCAAAATTTAAAACGTTAACAAAAATAAAATCGTACCGGAGTTGCTACGAGTACATTCAATTCGGTTCTGAAAAACTTTTTACACTTAGATAGTACAAACAGACACATGCGGCATCCTCATTTATGGGCTACGTAAATTTTCAAAGTCAACATGGTGAAATAACGTTGCATTTTATTATTGTGTGCATTGCAGTTTTATATTTCACTGGGGACAGAAAAAATGTTACTGGCATGTTGCAGATTTCGTTGATTGTTAATAAAAAGTACGCAATCGTAAATCGTTGATGCGAACGGCCTGTAGGTGTTCATTACAAGAATGGCCACATTATTCTTCAGGGACAGAAAAGAATTGACTATTCACAGTTTTGGGGATTTACATGCATATAAGTCGTAAAAGTCTACTGCTAGGTAAAGGCCTCCATTGTTGATGCTTGCCGCATATGGCGCTATCTTTAACTAACCAAAATGGTAAAAATATCGGCATGTATTAGTTCCACAAAAATATATCGTTAAGTGTTCAAGAACAGTAAGGATCCTGGTATGCAATTGAAGAGAGCTGTGTTCGCCCTGTGTCTTATAACAAAATTATCTGATAATGAAGAGAAAAAACATATTAAGCTTACTTTAGGTGATTCATCTTGAAACTGTAATAGTTGGTTATAATATGCCTAAGTTAGTGTAACAGGACGATATTCCCTTGGTACCTAAAGATGCTTCTGACAACTACGTCTGGTAGATGGCGTTTTGAAACATATAGAAAAATATAAATGTTTCAAATATAGCTGTTTTACTCCAAGGATTTTTACCGCTTGTAAGAATTTCGGGAACGATAATAATGGATGTCAAAACGTACTAAATCGTATCCTTTTGCTTCAATAGCTATTATGCGGGTGGTCCTGGCTGTTTAGCCAACTATTCCTATAATATCTTTTGTCATGAACCACAAATAGATTCATCACTAAAGCTATATTCACGTTTAATGTCTGAATGAATGTTTTGACACACTAGTCGATAAATTTTCTTAATTGTACAACTGCTAACTCAGATATCACTAAAAATAATATGGTCAGCAACTATGTGAGGAAAAACATACATCTGGTCAGTTTTTGTGCCTCACAGTTTTAGAATGCTACGAGCCTTTAGAGTTGATGCTTTGGCAGAAAATAGAGCATTGCGAAGTCACAATGTCGGCTGCGACAAGAATGGGATTGTGGTAAAAATAGGTCCAAATCTCCAATACCGAATTGTCCACGAATGCATTGAGACAATACAACCCGTATTGTTCTTTTGTTCGTCGTGGGCACAGCTTTTGTCTGGATCTTGTTACATACAGAATTTGAGTCACGAATGCCTTGTAATGTCTAACTGAATATGGACAGCTATATTTGCTGGCACTGCAAGCTCACTACATCTTTATCTTCTGGACGGTGGATGTGCTATTTGCATAATACTTCGTTTTGTACTGTTTAATTTCAGACCGTAATTATCTACAGTTTTATTAGACCGCCGTTCCTTTTGTTGTGTGATTTGCGGGATCATTGAATGTTAATATTTCAATTCTCTTGCATATTTCTAACAAAAGAACCTCAAAATGTATCGGAAACAGATCACACTCAGTTGATAGGAGCTACGCACGTTCCATATGAAATCGGAAGTCTGCAGGCAGTGTACACTGCACAAGCAAAATTTCCCTTTAAACTATATAATCCGCTTATATTTTAAGGTCATTTGAAAGCTGTGCTCTGTACAATATTGGGAGAAAATGCATTGCGTTGCGGTTTTATACACAGGATGAGATTGCACGATATCTCTTGTGGTATTCGAGAAATATTGAAGCGGAAATTGAGATACTTACTTGGTTTTTTATTAAAAGCTTTGAAATAAACATTTTAGACCTCTGCTTCCACAGGCACCTATTGAATTTCCAGGAATATAATTCATTCCTAAACCGTTTTTCCACGATCATTTCAGCTCAAATTTATTTTCCGTGAAACTATAATTTGAAACTGAACTTTATTTCGAAAAAGCATAAATAAAGCGCACCTATTCACCATAGCATGGAGTTGGTTCATTCAAACTTTTCCTCAATAGCCGGTTTTCTAATGAAACTTGCGAAATTGCGTAGAAATAAATACGGGAAAGCATTCGCTTAGCAACTTTTAAATGCACTCGATTGAAATAGACTGCTTTTGTTAATTTATATCGATTTGCAATCCAACTCGAGTTAAAACTTCTGGAAAGCAGACTCTATAAACTTGCGGATAATAAAGAGCTCAATTGACTCTCATAAAAAAGAAGAATATTTTGCTTCGAATAAAAACTTATCAAAATAAGAAAAAGTTACCTTAGCCTAGGTTAGTTAGTTAAAGTTAGTAGTCTCGGGGGTGTATTTCATATCTGTTATAATAGTGTGGATACTAAATCAAACTTCGCTTTAATTAATGCATCTTCAAGATGGTAGAATCTGTAGTCATGAGGCGTTCCAATCTGCTGAAGTAACCAGATAACTTCGGCTGTCGAATATAGAGCAGCGGACTACAGACTGCAGTAAATAGAACTAGGAGGGTATAACGTATCGCGAGGAGCTTTGAGAAATAATATCAACTTGTAATAAATCGGGTAAAGTAGGGATAGTTCAAACCTTGTATTTAAATTGCAAATAAATTTAAAAAAACATAGAACTTGTAAACTGCCATCTAAGACATAAAGAGTAATAACAATAATAACCGTTTAATAACCCTTTAAGTTGTGTATTTTTACCAGTTTACTAGCTTTTCATCCGCTGCTTTGCTTGCAAATAACTTTATCGTCAGCGCGGTTTTAAATACACGTGGTGCTATCTATTTTAATTTAAATAAAATCGAATCGATTTAGAATACCCTTTGTACAAATATTTTTTTTCTAAAAAATAAAGGATAGTTTTTGCTGACCGTTGAATCCTTTATTTTGGGTTGTTTAGTTATTTCGATAATAATTTATGTATGCACAAATTGTCATCCAATTCATTAGAATTAAGCCATTCCATTCCATTTTGCGTGATTGAGTGACAAAAATCCAAACACATTAATATTCACATTTAATAATATTAAACAACTAAGTTGTATTAGTTTTGATGCCATTCGATTTAGTATCTTAAGAAAAACTGGTACCTACTCCTTTTGGATAAATCTGGATATCAAAAAATATAACCCATTGTCCATCCCGTTACGTAATACGCCCTCTTGTACGAATATTTGACATTATTTATGTCCTCAGTGTTGGCTTATGAATGCTAATTTCATTGAGAAATAACTCTCATTTAGCATCATCAGTCAACAGTTGTCTCCAGTGACAAGTTAGCTAACTTAGTTGTATGTAAATAAAGGCTATAATGGAATGTGACTTTGAATTAAAAGTGCCGCTTTTTCAGAACCCATCAGGGAGTTTTTACATTAGGTAAGCTGGATTTTAATTACTTACAGGATTTAAATAAAGTAAATAATACGTAAAGACGCAAAGGCTAGGAGTATGAAAACTTAAAAAAAAACATCTAATTTGGAGGACGTAGGTATGCCTTATTTTACTCCGTTTTACAGAGCATTAAGAATGCTGGTGTTTAATTATCTAAATTAAAGAATGTGTAGAAATTAAAGAAATATATCATTTTAGCTCTTTATATTGAACATTTCTTACAAAGTATCCTTTTAATAAAATCCACAACTAAAATCCCGTTTTCTAGGAAAATAACAAAGCAAATTATGATGCAAAATGCAATTCTCACTCTTTTTCTTTACCACAGTTTATTAAACATCTAATAACATTTTCAATAGTAGTATCTTATCCATGTTATTAAAAACACAACTCTTAGGAATCTTATTAAATTCCGCTAGAGGCGTTTTCTCCATATTCAAATGAACTAAGTACATGACTCGTTCAGACAGATATTGCATATAGTTAGAAGGCTAACTACATATTAAAACGTCGTGGCTATGAAATATTTTATTAAATTGGTAGCTACTTACGTAAATGTGTCGTGCTAGCTTATCGTCCGCAGTTTCTTAAGCTTTATTTTAAGATCTGAATTACAATAAAAGGTTTTATTCTGAACTAGCTTTCTGCCCACGGCTTCGCCCGCGTCGACTTCTGTTATATCACGCGATATGGTTAAGAGCGCCTATAGTCTTTCCCAAGGTCTAGAATATTTGTCAAAATTTGCACGCTTTCTCACCGTTGCACCTATCAACTCAACTCTTTTTAATTTATTCGAAACATGAATTTGTCTTAAACAATTGAACAATCTTACATGATTTTATGTTTGACAATAAGGAACTTCCATACAAACTTTCATTCTCTATTTCAAACCCTTCTTCCACTATTTTCGTATTAAAAAGTATGGTATATCCTTTCTCAAGTTCAGCTCCATCTTCATACAAAATTTCATCGAAATCGGTTCAGTGGTTTAGGCGTGAAAGCATAACAGACAGACAGACATACAGACAGACAGACGGACAGACAGAGAGAGTTATTTTCGCATTTATAAAATTATAGTAGGAATTGGGTAAAAATACAATACCTATTATAACTCGTATGAGGTCATTTTATGATATTGTGTACTTTTAAGACAAGTACGTACCTCTTTTATTTTACATAGAATTACATAAATAGTTTTTGCAATATTCAATTCAATATTTTTTTCAGGCTTGATTTTACCGGATTTTTTTAAATTAGGGATTACCTTTTTACTATAAAACATGTAGGTTTTGAAAGCGAAACTTTAGTAAGACATGTGTTTCATTTGGTAGTCAAAAGTAAACTACCTTTTACTAATTATTATTAGTACGAACTCAAAATCTAGTTCATAATAAGAAATATTGCATTCAAAATTAATAAGCAATCTCACAGATTTAAAATAGTTACCAAAAAGAATTATCTTTATAAGTTAGTAGATACTAACTATATCTTGACTGATAAGCAAACATTATCCAGAGGTTGCAATCTATCATTTATCAAACAGTTTTTGAAATGAAGTTATTTGTATTTGAACAATCAATAACTAATTGTGACATCAGGATGCTGCAGACCCTAAAATCTGAATTGACCAAACAAACTGATTCCCACCTTTACCGCTGAATACAATACCAGGTGATTTTCTGGCTAGTTGGACAAATATCTATTTCAAGATGTTCCTATTGTCTCATACAAAGAGAGGAAAAAAAAGGCAGATGTTGACATCGGCACAAGAGCTCTAACAATACCGAAGACTGCCCCATCTATTGTCATAAACGCAATGCATTCAAGACGTTCCCTGAATTCAATAATATTTAGCTATTTGTTAAAATCCTATTAAGATGTGATGTCGTTTTATAGTTTGCACTATTTTAAAGCCGAACCAAAATAACCCTTAACTACAAGCACTAAGATACATGCGCTTTGAAGTTAAATTTAACGACGACAGAAGAAAAAGACATCAATAAATTAAATTGGTTTCCGCTATTGAACTCAAAAGAGACGTCGCAATTTGTTGTCAACGTGATATAAAATAATCTTATATTTTATTTTTGGTTCTTTAATGATTTGGAAGGAATTGGGAACGTTTACCTAGAAGTACTCTATTTAAGCTAAATTATTGAACTCAATAGGCACAATGAAGAGTGTCTTCGCAAATCATGATTCAGATAATTTGGTGCAACACAATAAGTGCAATGATAATAAATCACGATTATTTGATGTCATCTAAGAAATCTTCTCATAAATGATGATCGGACGAGTGTGATTTGTTTGAATAAACCTACCTTTATTTTACTTTCCCACCACTGACGCTTTGCATCCAAAGAGCAACATATTCCTTGCTTGACATGCATTTCGTAAATTTTATCAAGTATTTTCAATTAATGAATTTCCGAATTCAGCAACTACTGCATATCTGAGACTAACCTTGATGCAAGCTTGAATGATTGGTTTCATATACTGTATCCAAAGAAATCCTAGTTACACAAAGACCCGAGTCAATTCCAAAAATACATTTTGCTTTCAATTTGTCTTAACAGTCGAATAAAGGTACACATAGAAATATTAGAAAAAATGTCATTTCGTAATAGCATACTTTCTAAAAAGTAGTAAATAGTAGTTTAGGAGCTACCGGAACAAAAAATCAAGTAGTCGAGCCGTAGACGCAACTCGACACTGAGTCAATATCGATAATAGTATTTGCTCAGACGCAACTTACAAAAGCCAATGTCAACAGACAAATATGCCCCATCATGTCTGACTTTTATTGATAGACACGCCAACAGATTTTTAATATTATTTGTCATGCTACCTGAGAATGTTTAATCATTCGCAAAATTCGTTTAAGAGTAGTTTTTATAATATCCCTCGTAAAAAGATTTAGAAGGTAACTAAATATAGACTAAATATAGGGGCAATATAAAGTCAAATTAAGACATAGGAAACTTTGGCAATATATGTATAGGATAATGTTGAAGTAAACAAACCAATAAAACCGAAACAACGACAATAATAATCCCGCTTGAAACTAATCCAACTTTAAACTATCCACGATTCCTTTACCCACTCCAAAGCGTTCCCGTCAAATTTCACATGTAATTTGCTTCGAAAATCCTTTGAGCCTTACCTAATGTTTTTGCTTAAGCGATTCCTTCAAATTCTAAGACAAGGGAGGCGTTTGTTTTGGTAAATTGTTTCCTCTTACCGACTCGAGAGGCCATTAAAATCATTGTGGTCCTATAATGTACAATAGATGTGGGGGTTTCGGTGAAATAATAACGGTTTTGAGGTAAATATAGAAGAGAGTTGAGAGGATTTGCGGCAAAGTGTTAAGTTGTCTTTTGTTTGGCATTAATGATTTTAGGCCTACGTTTTTTAACTGTCTGGCTTTTTGTCCATTTCTTTTTTTCATCTAGGTCCCGATCGCTTGTAACAAAATTTTATAAAGGTTTATATTTAATGATCATAGTAAATATTCATAAAACCCGCTTAGCATAACATTTACTAACATGGCGTGATTTTCAATTTTTACCTATTTCGTGTAGATAAACGAAACTCTTACGAATCTTGCGACTGACATCCAGTCTTGACTCTGAACGAAATCCAATTCCGAAAAATTCTTATAAGATAACTTTTCACAATTCCATTTCAATATAACAATCACACACAGTATTCAACTGCAGCAATCTTATGACTGTCACGCGCACTGATTTACGAGGTCTCTTGCTGGGACTTTACCTACTTCATCCAATACACCCTGAGCAAGAATAGTCGCGTGGAAGCCAGTAATAATATTACTTTATAGCCCCAAAAAGAAATTGATTTAAAATTTTACTGCATATTAAAATAACCTTTACATTTAAACGCTTTCAAGATGGTTGGTAGCGTTAGTCGCATGCGCACGGTGTGTCGAATAATCGAGAAAGTTATGGACACCCCACAGCTTTTAGGTTATGAATCAACGTATAATGGAATGGATTTATTGATTTAAAACTTGATAAATTGAGTTTTAAAATGCAAAATATCATAAAACGCTTCACGATGCATTTAAAATTCATATGTGTGTTGTGACTGTAAAGTGGACCTTTTGTTGATTCGTAGCTATGTTATTGAATTCTTATGACTTGCTATTAAAATGAAATGGCACGTTGGTAGAGCAGAGTTCAATCTTTAAATCTTATTTTGTAGAAAATTCTTTCGACTTCGAACCCCGAAATTTTCGTCCTCCATATTGATGGATTAATAAAACGCTAATAGATTTACTTGTAAAGGATTTAGACCGACGTCATCATTAAATACATGATATGCAGTTTTTCTAACAAGCAACGCGTTTCTTGGTGAACTCGATAAGGGTATAAAAGGTCCCCTAGAGTGTTAATGTTTGTGAAATGACTTTACAAATCGTTATATTGGTTTTACTGATGTAGAATCACATACCTACTCTTTTCCAAAAATAGAATGTTGTAGATTTTATTATTTCTTAAAATAAATGTTCCTTTATCATGTAAAATCCGTATCAATGCCCTCATTAGTTGGAAGCTCAATATTGCTAATAAATTCATGTATTGAGGCTACAAAAAACAAAAGCCAACCTCTTAAAGACCAGTTGCAATATCTTATTGAATGAATAGTAGCATTAGACTCCACTGGTGTTATCAGATTGATCAAACCGCCTACTATGCCTGTCAAATGAGAATTATATTTGTTGTTATGTATCGCATATGCTTGTGTCTCATCAGATAAGCCGTAATCTGTATAATAATTAAAAGTGCCTATTTCGGAATGTCAAAGCTAGATCGATCTTTAGGCATGACGTTATATTATTACGACATATTATAAAAAACTAATTCTAACAAAATAAAATAATCATAAAAATACTATGAGAAAACTGGATAGAATAAATGAAAAAGATAAGAAAGCACAACGCTTTGCAGAGCAGACCAACTTCTCTTTTTAATTTACAAAATATACGCTCATTTCGCCTAAGTTTGCCTTTATTTTTCTTTTATTCAGCAGACGTGGATGCAGTTTATTTTTCTTGCATCATAAACGAAACAATAGAACAAACAATAACCGGGGGTATTTGCATTTACTGCTTGAATTTTTCTACAATCTTCCGGAGACGCAGCCCAGACTGGTTCATTAAGCACCAAATTATCAACAGAAGATGCAAACCGAAATAACCATTAAGACCACACTCACAATCAATCTAGACTTTATTAAACAGTAAGTAAGGATGGTTTTTGTGTGCAGACAAAATAAGCTTAAGTTATATTTGCGGAAAATTCGTCGGATCATAACTCAAGAGTGCAGTAGGAAAACTGATCGCATATTTTTGAAGGGGTGTACTTGCAAGTGATTTTGCACCTTGTTTCAATAGATTTAGAATTGAAAACATATTGTTAGTTTGATTTTTATGTATTAAGTTAAAAAGATGCACCCTTCAAAATTAAAAGTCACTCGCACTTTTTTGTGATTTTAATTGTTTTCGTTTATCATTTTTGTTTTTAAAAATAAATCACGGCAACGTTTGCAGCATAAAAAGGAGTGGCCGTTAAAAAGAATCTTTGCTTTTTTATCTTCTTTCTATCTCATAGACGTGTGAAACAAAGGAGCTAAACGCTTTAAAAAAACAAAACGACATCTGTCACAGAGCTGCAAAACTGTCGCCCGCGGCGATTCAAGGGTTCTCTTTTCAAACTTCCCTCCAATTCCCAACCCCTTTTCGTTTTGCTTTTTAATGCAATATTCATTGAAAGCATGTCTCGATTCGGCAAAAACTACGAAACGAGGAAGCGCTAATAGCATTATACGGACACATTTTGACAAATTGTACTATGATAGAGGTTGGTCTATTGTTTCGAAGGTTTTTATTGGTTTAACTGAATTTCGATGTTTGAACATCGTTCGTTAGTGTTTGTCTCTGTTTGATTTATGTCCACGAGTGGGACGCGATGCGAATTGGACAGGTTGCCGGTATACTGTGTAGGTGGCCTTATCTGAAAGTATGCACTATTATTTGAGACAGGTGACTATCGCTATATCATTGATTTTCCACTGTTTCCCCGACTCTGACTTCAACTTTTTTCAAAATTAACAGATTTAACTTCTAACTTAACAGCTTCGAAGGTATAATTTAAATTTCTTCAAACGGACAAACCAAGATTCTATTACCTACTTTTTTCTCATATAATCATATCTGTAACGGAAGGTTTAAAAGGGTGAATGAACGACACAACTGAACATTAATATGTTTTTACAATCTGCCTAATCTAATCCAGTTTACCTTTATATAAATAAGGAAATGCTATCCTAAATTGTCGTGTCTAAACACATTCAAACGTATGCGAAGATAAAATTTTTATTAGCATAGTTTGAACAGTAAGTAGCATCGTAAGAGACAGTGGTGACCATCAATAATGTTTTAATAAGCTAAACAGTGACGATTGCTGTTAAACACGCGAAAACAGAGTTAAACGACAAATATGTATGCAAATCATTCTTTAGGGTTCCTTTTGAATAATTATCTTACTATGGGTTTATGTGGTAAAAAGTTGGGTTTTCCTAATTTTTGGATATGACTATTCTTTTTCAAATATTGTTAATATTGTTTGTTGTTTGTACATTCATATAATTCTTGTGAAAATCATAAGTATTTTATCAAACTAAAAATCAGCTATAAGGTCTTATTAATTGATAAGCTGATCGTAAGTAAAAAGTCCAATACTGTGACCTCCATTACTTCATAAATATGTACTTGCTATTCACATCTTCGCCTATGCCTTATATTTTTTATTAACAAAATTTCAATACGGAACCGCGTACAAAGGCTGATAAAAGTATGTCAACTTTTAAATTAACATTCTCAAGAATTTATTACACTCGGTAACGGCTCTTTTCTACCTCATGTCGTGACATATGACAATAAAGTAGGCTGATATTCAAAACAAGGTGTTTATGGATTCAACAAAAATACTACGGAGAAGTAAATTCGTGTTCCTGTGCAGTATATTTCTTTTGAAAAAAGTAAAAAATAATTTCTCGTCTCATTCTATAAATTATTGTAACTCTTGAAAGCACTTATGGCTTTACATCGAACGAAATAGTCCAACATTACAATTCGATATCGACACTATTTTTATCTCCCAACGAAATAAAGTTGTCGATACTAAATCAATCTCTTATCGATAATATATTTCGTACAGCAACAACGTCTATATCACAAACATCTTTAAGCATATTAAATGCCATATTTATTCCTATACAAAAACAAAAACCTTGCTATGCTAGTCTTATGTTATCTGGTATTGAAAAATTATGCCGATATAATATAATTCTTGGTGTTATTCTTTGTGGAGACTTTATCGATACATTTAAAGTATTAAATTGAGATAACAGGAGATATTCAAATTAAATACCTTTGACATTTCGAGATTACGAACATCACTGATACATGGTGCAGAGAGGTAACTTTGAAGGTCGGACAGTTGGATATATGGATATGAATACTTATTAAATCGATAAGAAACAATATATTTTTATTTTTATCGATAACGAAACAAAGTTACTCAACCAGGCTGCTTTTTCTTTTTTTTGTCAAAGTTTTTTTAATTACAAAAAATAAGTCGCACTTTAAACTTTAGCAAAGCTTTCAAAGGACCACAAACGCTGTTTATGTTTAAAAACTTATAGATTTATTTAATAATGTCTGTATACAGTTTAAGTTACGGTTTATCCACAATATTCCCCTTACATTACACATGACTTATCACTGCAATGCACTTACGATCTCTCTGTCTCCAATGTCTATGTTATCTATATCCAATTTGTTACCCTTATCAAGAATTAAATGCGTTTTAGGCCCAAAGGCGGCCATCTTTTATTTTTTATTAATTATGACCGAACATCGCCTCCAAAGGAAATCAGACAGGTGATAGGTTTTTGATCATCATGTATACTATCGAATGACCGTTTAGATTAGACATTTATGTTCTAATTGAGACTAATGGTGGATAGTTTGTATCGAATTTCTACGAGACAGCTGTTTATTTACTTATTTTATTGTTAATAAAAAGCTGTTATCGAAAAACACAAATATAAGTTTCACGAGAATAAAATCACAATATTTTCACATAATAATGCGGCAAACATATTTTTTATCGTCATAACTAGTTCATCAATCTTCTTTATATGGTGTTAAAAAACTTGACACCTATTCCGTTTCATTATGTCAACTTAAGTTTCCTTTCGCTTAAATGGTTCAATTTTTTTCAAAATGACAGTTTCCACCACACTTAGCATCACTTCCGATAATGTAATGGATATATTTGTGACGTTTTTGGGTAATTTGAAACCTGTCAGTGTCACTTATAAATTGAGTCAATGATGGGTGGAGTTATCAAATATTTAACTTAGAAATAGTAAGATTGCATATCAAATCCAACTATAGGCAAGGAGTTCTTGCATTTTTAAATATAGCAAAAAGTTCGTGTTTAATTTTATATCAATAAAAACTACCATGCACGATATTGAATTTATTTAAATTAAAATAAATAAATGTTATGTGATTCTCGATCCATGAGTTTTATCTTTCTACAATAATAAATTTATTACGTTGAAAATTAATATTAAATTTGTTTATTAATTTATTTTAGTTATTTACTGTAGTTTTTGTATTTTTCATGCAACGTATGATTTAAACTGATCGCGCAAATTCTATCCCAGGTCCTACTACTTAACGCCAAATTTATACCAAATCCGTTTAGAACTTTCTGCGTTTAAGAAACATTTTAATCTTACAACTCTCTACTTAATACACCTCTAATAAATTTGTAGAATACTATGTAGAGTAACGGTAAGGACATCCGCAGTCGGCCATGTTTGTTTCTCTACGGCTTCATGGGCGGAACCGTCAATGTACACCCAAAACTTCCTAAGGTGGAGACTATATAACCGACATTCTATACTTTTTACATAAATAAATAATTCAAAAGCGTAACGATATACGATGGGATGCATGATACGAACTAATTTGAATTTAATATCACCGGCCCTATTTTTGAAAGGAAGCACATAAACTTTTTATGTGAATTTGTGATTCTTTAGATTTCATTTTATGAGAAGATATTTTATAGGCATAAAACAGAAGTTGTTGCTGGGATGCGAATGGTTCATTTGATAGAAAAATAATCTAAAGGTTTATTTACTCTATACAGGGTGATTGGAAATGCGATACATTCCTTCTAAGAGGTTAAAGTAGAGCTTATTTGCAGTCAATTAAGGCATAATATGCTATGTCCGAAAATTGATAATTTCTGAGATATGCAACATTTAAGATTTTTTATAAAAAACCCCATTTTCGAAGTTCAAATGAATCCTTTTAGTGAAAAATTCTAAATTGAGTTTAATGTTTTATTGTTTTATTTTAGCTTGATAACTAAAATTACATTTTAGATTCAAATTTGCTAAAATTAATCTTCCTTATTTTAGAAAAAGTCAAGAAACCAAGAACAACTTTAAAAAAAAGTTAAGTCTTATGGCAATAAAAAGCGATTTTCAAAAAAAAGTCTGAATAATGTTGCGTATAAATTACATAAAAAACTTCCTTAATTCATAAGCTATTCAAAAAGGTACATTTGTCATACTAAAACTAAGTATTTGATTGACAACTCTTCTAATAAAAGAAGTAACCTCTCTCTTAGAACGCCTTTACTTTGTGGTTACAGCGCACTTTTGCAGTGTTTTCTTTGGTTGATGTCGCCGTTTTGCACTGGGATAATGCAATAACATTAAAGTCTGCCGTTCAATAAATAAATTTTGTAAAAAGCCAGAGCTTCAAGTGTGCAGCCTTTGCAGTCAAATAGAAAAAATGTGTTAAGCGCGAAAAAAGTGACCTCTATTAAAAGAAAACTAACTGCATATTTTCATTAAGAACTCTTGAAATGGTATCATTTAGGATCCCTGCCTTCGAAGACAGCATTGCTACAAAAAGTTGCTGTGGGCGAGGGCCTTCTGTAATGAAGACTACACAGATATTCATCTAATTTACGTATTTATGTAACGGCAACGCTGTTACAGCAAAAAAAGTACTTGTTGCGTTTCCGTAATCGACGTGTGTCAAACGTTAGAGTGTTTTTGGGGACGTATCGAAGTCTCAGAAAAATAAAGCTTGTATCCGCCCGAACAAGTGAATCTAGTAGACCTCGAATTTGGCGAAGTAGACGAAGGAGTGACAGATGTTTTTCGCAGAAATCTAGCAACCACCACAAGAGTTGGCGACATCGACCAAAGAAAAAACAACAACTGATGTGTAGTGATTAATGAAAAAGATGTAGTTAGCTTTCTTTCTTTTAATAGAAGTAACTTTTTTCGCACTCAGCATACTCTTTTTTTCAAATTAATCGCAAAAGCTACACACTTGAAGGTTTGGCTTTTCAAAAAAAATATTTATTTAACGGCAGATCTTAAATGTTATTGCATTATTCCTGTGCAAGACGTCGACATCAACCAAAGAAAATATTGCAAGTGCGCGGTAACCACAATGTAGAGGCGTTCTAAGAGAGAGGTTACTTCATTTATTAGTAGAGTTGTCAATCAAATACTTAGTTTTAGTATGACAAATGTACCTTTTTGAATAGCTAATGAAGTGGGGATGCTTTTTATGTAATTTGTACGCAACATTGTTTGGACTTTTTTTTAGAAAATCGCTTTTAATTGCCATAAGACTTATCTTTTTTTAAAAGTTGTTCTTGGTTTCTTGACTTTTTCTAAAATAAGGACGATTATTTTTAGCAAATTTGAATCTGAAATATCATTTTAGTTATCAAGCTACCATAAAACAAAAAAAACATTAAACTCAATTTTGAATTTTTCACTAAAATGATTCATTTGAACTTCAAAAATGGGGTTTTTTATAAAAAATCTTAAATGTTGCATATCTCAAAAATTATCAATTTTCGGACATGGCATAATTGCCTTAATTTACTGCAAATAAGCTCTACTTTAACCTCTTAGAAGGAATGTATCGCATTACCAATCACCCTGTATATGTATGAATTATTTTTAGTATTTCTCATCAGTCCATTGAAACAGGTCACTTTAAAATTGGCGCGAGAGTTGAAATTTTTCGTTCTAACTTGTTAAATTCACACGATACTAGTGATACAATGAACACTTAGTGACAAGGTAAGGTATATCTTATCTTTCACATACTATTATTTATTTTAAATAATTGAAGTTTTACTTAGCTAAACTACGAACTGAAACTTATGTTACTTGACTTATTCGTCCTCTTTCAAATGAATCAAACAATCAAATAATTTTAACTATGTTTAAATTTTGCTTTTTATGTCATCTTATCCATATTACCGTCAATTCGAACTTTCTTTAGCTTCTAACGACATTTATACATTTTCCTTATAAACTCCCAGCTACATTCAACTGTTTTCCAAGTTTTTTCTCAATTCCAGCTTCACAGTCCATGTACCTCGAACAATTAGAATGGTACCAATTACCGCTCACAGTAGGAGGGTTCGTGTATGTAGCGCCATTGCTATCTCCAAGATACCTAACGGTTATCGGCACACAATTAGAACTCAATGGGAGTTACACTGCCTTGGAATATGTTAGCAGCCGGGTGTAAGAAGTTTTTATTTTAATAGATTCAGAGGGATTAGCTTCGTTTGTGCTTTACTTAATGTAGATTGGTATAGTAGCGTTTTTATATTTTATAGCGTCAAGGTTTTTGAAACAATGCTAGAATGTGACATACATATAAATAAACATCAGATTTTTCACTTACCCACAGCATTTCAGCAGTCACTTATTCAAAAACGCTTTTGAAACCAACATTACTTAAAATAGGTTTTACTTCTTTCATTTATAAACTATATATAACTAATTTATTTATTTTATGATGAAGAATCTTATATGCCTAATTATCATGTCGTTTATGTGCTAGCCTATTACTTGAACAACCTTTATTATTATGCTCCTTCACACAAGTAAATATCTCGTCAAAGAAGATCAATACGGATTTAAATAAGTAAAGGATTACCTTCTCTATATTCCGATTGTCCTGATCCTTAACTATGCCGCTTTTATTGCCATGTGTTAAGGTTCAAAATCGAATTGATGCTACTAAGATGTAGAAATTGTCTTCTTCTGTAGTTATCGGTATCTTGTACCTCTATCTAATGGTATGTCGCGACAATGCCATCGAATTCTTTACATCGATATGTTTTGGTACAGTCACCTCAAAAACAAAATCAATAAAGAACTATCTTGTATTTTTATTACCTATTCAGTTTTGGTATAATTTACTGCGATTGTTCACTTGGATTGGAAATATTATAATACTATTGGCCGCCTGTGACTCCGTTCGCATGGAAGTCGGTTTCCCGTGGGAATGAGAAGTTTTCCCGCGGTAAAAAGTACCCTATGTGTTATTCCGATGTATATTACTAAAAAGTTTCATCCAAATCTGTCTATTAGTTTTTACGTGAAAGAGTAACAAACATCCATACATCCATACATAATTACAAACTTTCAAAATGTAGATAGGAGATTTTCTGATATTACTCGATTCTTCACCTTCAACTTATGATTTCAAACGATGTCGAAAATAATAAATAGCGAAAACCCCTAGCTAGCAGTCACTGCCTGATAACGTAACTTCCTACTTTTTTTTTAAATCGGTTCTTTATTCCCAGTGCATACACCTTACAACCAAATTTAATTTATTTAAACATTAGCACCTACAATAATATAACTATAAAAGATTGAAGCTGAATGTACAAAATCAATGCATTTCGTATGTTGATGAGCTGGGCGAAACCCATTGACATTGGAACCATTTCTATTGTGACTCTCATAGCCTTGGTCGCGTTTTAAAAAGTGATTTAGTTATCTCCCCTGATGGGATGTAAGATAAAATATGGGTACTGTGACAATAATATGAGAAATAATAAATTATATTGATCGATATTCCTCTGAAATGTTTCCTCTGAAATGTTTGATAGGTATGTTATTGGGTAAAAAAGTAAAAAACAATGGCTCTTCACCATTGTAGGTATGACTCAAGTGTTGGTTATCATTATTTTCTTAGGTGCTTACAAATAATGTATATCTTTAACTCTATCTCTACCTTCAACCTCGCATACGTTTTTTTTAATAAATGTTTAAAAGTCTTAAATAAACTTTAAAAAAACACATTAAATGAAACTATTTTTTGTAATCAAAGTGCATCCGTGCGAAGTTCGGCTGGGTCTCTTGTTTATTGATAGAGTATCTTTAAAAAAAACATTTTTCTATAACTTACAACGTATAAAATGATTAATTTTTTTTTTTTTTTTTATATTAATAGGGGGCAAACGAGCATGCGGGTCACCTGGTGGTAAATGATCACCGCCGCCCATGACTACCCGCAACACTGTGGGTGTTGGGGGTGTGTTGCCGACCTTTGTAGTGGGAATATACTCTCGACTTGAAGAGCCCCATGTTGTATGTAGCCGGGAATACCGCTGCAGGTAGTTCATTCCACATCTGCGTAGTGCGTGGCAGAAAATTCCGCCCGAAACGGACGGTGGTGGAGCGCCAGCTATCCAGGTGGTGGGGATGGAATTTCAATCTGTGGCGGGAGGTGCGGTGGTGGAATTGTGCAGCTGGTATGAGGTCGAATAATTCTTCAGAACACTCCCCATTGTATAGACGATACAGAACGCAAAGAGATGATATATCTCTTCGCAGGGCCAAAGAATCGAGGCGATCAGAAAGAGCTCGGTTGCCGGCGATTCGAGTCGCTCTACGTTGTATCTTGTCAAATGGAAGAAGTAAGCATTGAGGTGCTCCTGCCCAGAGGTGAGAACAGTACTCCATATGGGGCCGCACCTGTGCCTTGTATAGTTGAAGGCGGTGGGCCGGTTTGAAATACTGTCTCGCTCGGTTAAGCACTCCAAGCTTTTTAGAAGCCAATTTGGCTTTGTCTTCCAAGTGACTATGAAACTGAACGTCGCTCGATATGCCGACACCGAGGATTTCGATCATAGGCTTTATACAAAGAGGAGTGTTCTGAAATGTAGGGGCTAATACGAATGGGTTTTTTTTTAGTGGTGAACGCGCAAACTTGTGTTTTGAGGGGGTTAAATGTGACCAAGTTACCGCTACCCCACAAGGAGGCCAGGTCTAGAGAGGCCTCAACTTTTAACACAAGCTTGTTCCGGTTTTCGACAACCGACTCCTTGCTGAGATTGGCTTGGCCATGGTACAGTGCATCTCCGGTACTGTCATCCGCATAACAATGTACACCGCTGGTTTGCAGCATATCATTTATGTGCAAGATGAACAATGTAGGGGAGAGCACACAGCCTTGAGGAACACCGGCATTTACGGGCAGGGAGTCAGAGCATGCACCGTCGATTACAACCTTAATGCTCCGCCCAGTAAGAAAGCTGGTGATCCAGTTACACAATCTCTCGGGTAGTCCATATGATGGTAATTTGGCTAGAAGACATTTGTGCCAGACCCGATCAAAAGCCTTCGCTATGTCCAGACTAACTGCTAAGGCCTCACCTTTGCTCTCTACGGTCTCTGCCCAGCGATGGGTCAGATATAGTAAAAGATCACCAGTTGACCGTCCGTGACGGAAACCGTATTGGCGGTCGCTGATCAATTGGTGATCTTTGAGATATCGTAAGAGCTGAGTGTTAATCATACTCTCCATAACTTTGGAGAGTATAGAGGTGATTGCAATAGGCCGGTAGTTAGTTGGATCTGAGCGGTCGCCTTTTTTAGGGATCGGATGCACTAGTGCTGTCTTCCAGCAATTAGGGACTACGCCGGTGGAGTACAGGAGCCGAAAGAGCCGCGTCATGGGAGGAGCTAGCTCTTGAGCGCAGACCTTTAGTACAATTGCCGGGATGGTGTCAGGCCCGCTCGACTTATGGATATCCAGGGAAAGAAGAGCTCTACGTACGGTGCGTTGCAAGAACCGTATATCTGGCATAGAACTCTGACATCTCAGGATGTTCGGAGGTGTTTTTCCCTGGTCGTCCAAAGTCGAGTTGGATGCGAAAAGAAGGCCCAGAAAATCGGCTTTTTCTTTTGCAGTGTGGGCAAGCGAACCGTCATCCCTGCGCAATGGTGGAAAGGTCGACAGACAGAAGTTGCCTTGTACCGCTTTGGCTAATGACCAAAATGCACGAGACCCAGATGGGAAACGCACAAGTCTGTCGCCAATTATGCGGACGTACTCAGCTTTCGCCCTAGCAATGGCCCTTTTGCATGACCTGGAGGCAAGGTTGTACTTCTTTTTTAGCGATACGCTATTGGGATCTCCAGTTGTGTGAGCGCAAGCCCAAGCCCGGTAACATTGCTGCTTTTCAGCAGTGGCTGCCTGGCAGGATTTGTTAAACCAGGGCTGGGATCTGCCGCCGACGGGTATCACAGAACTAGGAATGTATAATTCCATACCCTGCAACACGACATCGGCAACCGATTGTGCACAATCGCTGGGATTCAATGAGAAGCAAACCTGTCTCCACGGGTAGGAAGCAAAGAAAGTACGCATTCCATCCCAATCTGCTGACTTGTAGTGCCAAACACGCCGACTTCCAGTAGATCTAGGACGGGAGGGGCAAGTGAGTGGCAGTTTTGTCCGTATCAGGCAGTGGTCCGACGACCCGAGAGGGGTATCGACCATCACCTGATAGTTATCGGGGTGTGAGGTCAGCAGAAGGTCCAGCAAAGAAGGTGTGTGGCCTTCAGCATCTGGGATTCGCGTGGGCGAAGTAATCAGTTGCTTAAAGTCATAAGCCAGGGCGAAGTCCCGAGCAGTTCTTCCCGCGTGGTCGGTTTTGTTAGAACCGAGCCAATCAGAGTGGTGGGCATTGAAGTCTCCCAACAAAATGATTTCGGCGGAAGGAAACTGCTCAAGAATGAGGTCTGTCGCTTGTTGGAGACGCTCAAAGAGTCGCTCCGTCTCATCGTCACCACTGTGTGACCTGTAGATACACGCATAGATGCGGGGGTGGTCGTCGCAGTCTACACGCAACCATAGAGTGGACAGGTCACGGGCTTCAAGATTCCCAAGGCGATGGTAACTAATATCCTCCCTAATGTGTACGCATACCCCGGCATGAGGCAAAAACCTATGCTCAAGCGTGTAGCCAGGGTAGGTGAGGTAGGATGATTCGGGTGGGGAGGATATTTGTGTCTCGGTTAAGAAGAGCATGGCCGGCTTTGCCGTCTCAAGGTGTTGATGGACGGCAGCTAGGTTGGAGTGGACCCCTCGAATGTTACAAAAATCCACTGATAACGTGGGAGGGGTCTTAGGCATGCTCTTGCTTCGTTTGCCCCGGGAAGTATGTCGCGGTATTGTGCCCACCCCAGAGTACGAAGGGCAGCCCGAGCTGGGGGGCTCGGGGAAGGATTCTCCTGCTCCAAGAGAGCAGGTACCTTCCTGGGGTACCAACTCTTTAAATGCCGCTGTCATACTTAGGATGGGAAGGGGGAATGGGCACCGGAAACAGCACTCACCAGACGAAACGCAGGAACAATGTTCCTACTTCACGTTGGTCTTCTGTGCGTAAGTGGTACTTGCCGGTCGAGTCAGCCCAATTTACGCTATAGTCTATGTGACTACAGCTAAACTCTACCACTTTTACAGTCCATTTGGCACTACCCAGGGGTCACGTGTAGGGTAACTAGAGTCAGGAACCCCAAAAAAAAGGGGTTCGCCTACGGACGCGGACAGTATTAACCCCCAAAAGATAGTTAGATAATTTCATAGAATTAACTGTAAGTAAGACCCCTTTACTTTTAACGAAGCATAATACTCTTTCAAACCATAAAATTGGTATTTACCCGAATTTAAACTGCCACTAATTGAAATAAATGGATGTTTCTAGTTAAATCTAATTGAAGGATATGCGAGCAAGCATAGACCAGCATGATTGTGAATGGAAAAATTATTGGTATTACTATTATTTTCGAGATTAGTTTCCATAATAGAGGTAAGTAATGTTATAGACTGTCTCATGCAATTGCATGCTAGAAATAAAAACAAAAGTAATGGTTTACCTTGTATTGTTAAACTTTGTTCAAACATTGACATAATTTAGTTTTTTTAAGATACAAAATGAGCGTTACTTTGTTTTACTTTGATTTGAAAAAAATAATTTTGAAAAATGAAGCACAATATTTTAAAATCGAAATAAATTGTTAGTATTTTTTATATATTTTAATACGCTACGAATAAATATTATAGGATTGGAGTGAACATTTTATTCTTTGCTTAAATATTGTAAACAAATAAAACGAATATTGAATACTAATAAGTATATTTCAATTTCCCATAATGTGTTATGTATGTTAAACTCAGCATGAGGTTCATTGGAAAAATATATTAAAATCAATATTGGTACATTATTTTTATAAATGATGGGTTAATTTGAATAAAAAATAAATGTGTTTCGTATATTCAAATTTATCGCAAATTTAAAATTTCCAATCATGTAATTCAAACTGTGACAAAAAAATAAGCCTATGTCATATATTTTGAGTAATAGTTCCACAAACATTAACAAAATACTTTGTCTCCTAAACACAACAAAGTTTATTATAACTATCATACGAAAGTTGTCCAGTGGAATGGACACTGTTGATTTACTGGCGCGTCCAATTGAAAACTTTCCTAATAAATAACCACGATCATACCTATGTCATACTTTATATAAGTAAGTATCTAATAAAGTACATGGATATGTAGAACACACAACGAATGAAGCGCCCACCTTCCAAAGAGTATATATTAAAGTGAGTGCATTATCTCGTTGTTGGCTGTACGCGACTCGAGTTTTTGCTACTCGAACCCACATGTAACATATTTTAGGTCCTTTATGAAAAGGGTCAGCAGCCTCAGTAGGTTAAACAGGGCAATTTATCTCGTTTAATCGCCGTATAATGAAGTTTGTTGTACAAAATACACAACCCTGGCAAATTATGCGGGACTCTACATTTTGGGAGTGTTAATTTGGAATTCTTAAAAACACTTCAACTCTGACAAGATACTGTCAAATTAGTGGCCATAAAATTGAATTAGGTGGTTACTTTTTTGAAGTGAACTCTTCGTATTAAAGTCAACGTTGCATGTAAATAGCAGCCTCAATTTTTTTGTAATTTGACGCTAAAGTTTTAAATTTATATTCAGACAAAGAGGATTTTGAGATAATGAATCTTATTTTTGGTGTAAAATGTTCTTATCTCTCTTTTATCATGTCAAAATGTTGATTGAAATAACAATATTAATAATATAATTTATAACAAACAGAGCGAGGCCTTTTCATATCAATTTAAAAACTTAAAAGTTGTATAGCAATTTAATTAACAAAAAACTATCGCAATTCACAAACAACGTAGTATAAAGTTATTTAACTCAGCTCCAGACCGATGACAATATAATTAGCTACCACGAACGATATTAATTTAAGATCTGTATCTCATAAGCAAAACTTTGTCATCAAAACTTTCCCTTTAAAGTTTAATTATTTATAAATTACTTGAGTGTAGGTAGTTCAAATCCCTTCGAGATCTAGTACGTGCTTTCTAAGTGCAATTTAATGAAAACAGTACATAAGTTTGTATCACGTAAACTTTGGTCTCTTGGAAGCAAGTCGTCTCCACAGATATACACCAAAGTTGGTCTATAATTTGTTGACGACGCACACCGCACTCTAACTTTGCTTTGCTCCATTTGGTGATATTTTCTTTGAATTTCTAAATAATGGTGCATCTTTAATTCACAAGTTTTGGTTTTTTATCATAAAGTAGGTACTAAATTATACTGTAAGTAATTCATAAAATAACAGACAAAGAAGCTTCTCTTATGTCAAACGTAAGTAACAAATGAGTCAAAAAGTAAGAAAACCTATTCACAACAAATTCCGCTTGCTTTCTAAGTTAGGAATTTCAAAAAATATTGTGTTGAAACTCGAAAGCAAAATCATTCCATTTTTTTATTTAAATAATTAAACTGGTATTATAAAGATTACAGCTAACCTACAAACGCGCAGTACCTATATTAATCCTGAAGTATGCAAGGTTTTCATTCGCGTAATATTTTCAAGATATCAGTTAAGCTCTTAAACGGGCAGGATTGCACGCATACTCTTTGTAGGCACAATCGCCAAACAACGGCTTGTTTACGCTTTATCTGAATAATTGTGATACAAATAAAATCCGATAAATATCGATTTGTTGAAGTTGTATGATGTATGTGTATCGAAATACTATGGAGGTATAGTGCAAAAGGTTTAAGCTGAACTTTGCATTAGTTCGAGTGTACGGGTATACAGCTTGGGCCTTTTGACCAATACTATGATAAAGTGCTAAGAACTTTTTTTTCTTTTTTATAGCACGGTGCAAACAAGCAAGCGAGTCACCTGATGGTAAGTGATATTGCTAGTAAATATGTTTAGGTTCGAAGAGTAATAAAATCGTTATTGTTTAACAAGGCCTTTTATTACATAATTTAAAAAAATGTAAGAAGTTATTGCAGACCTATTTCATTCAAATCTGAAACGATTGAGAGAAAATCGATAGAACTTTCGTAATACAAATAATTGATTCAAAGCTTTCTTGTCGTAGGGAAACTCTCAGTTCTATTTAAGTTTCCTAAAAGGAAATGAAAGGAAATCAGACCCGTTCCCACGACCTCCTTGTTCTAAGAATATTTGAGAAATAGAAGCCGCAAAAAATATATTCTACACATATATGACGTTGGCTCCTAAATAATAAAAGTTTATACCATTTTTACGCACGGCGACGCTTTGATTTTGTGATGCATTATCACAAGAGACTCATAACCAATAGATAATGCAAACAACAGTGTCAGATCCACAAATTATAAGGTATTTTATTATAATTTGTAACTTAATTAACGTTACATAAACATGAGTATTGTTTTTTTTTTTTAATACTTTTTGTACACTTTCTTTTTGGAGATAAGAAGTACAGAATTGCTCCTTCTAGTAAATACTTAGTCTAGTATCTATCTAAATCTTGACGATATATATTCGTTGAAACACTACGAAGTTGTATTAAATCGATTTTAAGATCACCCTTTTCTTTTGACGTCCCGTTAGACTTTTTTCTACCCTTTATTTTTCAAATATAAAAATGTTTGTTATTGTCAAGGGATATACGCTAAAGTTTATATTTTCCGAAATAAAGTCTCCTTTTTTGTTTTCAAGTGATCCCTTTTGGAATTTCGCCAAAGTTTGGATAAGGATGTGAAATGGAGGGATATTTTTATAAAATGACAGTAGTTAAGTGATAAAGTTTGTTCATGGCTATGCAAGAGCCAATAACTTGGATTTTACGTTGTATTTCTAGTCATTCGTGTTAGGGTTGCCAACTGTATAAGCGTTAAATTCGTTAACCTCACAGCTGTTAATTCTCGAAATAGGGTTCTCAATTCGAGTGTGTATTATAGGAAATATTTAGGAAAATAATGCCAATAATACCGATTTTGTATAAGGGGGTGTCAGGCTATTATTCTGTCATACGCACTCGTCAAACACGGCCTCTGTTAATACTATTCTGAGTTTTTGTGACAGCGCACGAGTCGATTTCGGTATATAATTTCTACTTAGTAACAGGATAAGTACTATTGTTATCGGGGGAATGTAGTGGGTCACAGCGTAAATATTTATTTTGTATTAGCTCGGGTTTGTTTTGGAAATATTTGGGTGAAAACGAGGTGTTTGTAAACCTTACTATTTTTTTGTATCATATACTAAGTATAATTGCGTATCTTAAGGTCTAATATTAAGTCACACTTATAGCAAAGTATGAAGAAAACCATTCAAAGAAACTAAAGGTTGAAACTTTTGTACATTCGAGCGCAAAAGTTTAAGTGACAAAACTTTATTAAAAAATACTTCTGAGTTTCTAGCTCAGCGCTTTTCTTATTAACAGTAGTCAGCTTGATCGATCTCAAGTTAGTTTTTGTTACGCAGCAGAAATATATAACGTTGCTTAAGTTAGAGACTCATAGCGTCGGAAAAAAACATGAAAATACGCTATTTATATAGTTTTGACGACTTATGTAGTGCAGCGGTAACTATACCCGACTGTAAAGTGGATGGTTCCGGTTTCGATCCCCGGGTCGGGCCAATTTTGACATAATAGTTTTCTGGTTGTAACTAGGTTCTCCCCTTGTCTATTGTGTGGTACCTATAACCAAGCGGTTACTGCGCTTACCATGGGACCACATAATTGGTGTGTTAGTCTGGAGATTAATTTATTATATGGAAGTACTAGGTTTACGAAATTAAGTCGTCTACTAAGTGCATGTTCCTATGTTTTTTTACGTAATATTTAATCAAAAATCTGTAAAAATAAAAACGTACTTATAAGAAGAAGAATTCTGTATTTCATCTAACTTGGGCCGCAGCTTTCATCTCTATTTGAACTCAATTCATCATATCAGCTCAAAAACTTTTCAATATGATCCCCACTTTTGCACTTTCGCTTCAAAGCGATATGTGAAGTGGTGCTTTATGAAATCTTCCATAGTGATTCAACTTTGATATGACTGCTCAGTATATTGAATTGATACTAGATGTTGTTTGCGACTGTACTTGAATATTGGCATCGGAGTCGTTTCAGAAAAGTGATTTTTATGATATGAAAATATACATACATTGTAATGTTTTATGTAGGTGTACTTACGTTCAGGTAAAGGTCAGGCTTCACTTATCCTGTTGGAGGGATAAAATAATACGAATATGGAAAAACAAAGTTATCGAGGTTCTAAGAGATGGAAATACCTGAATAGAGTTGAGAGTAGCGAAAAATCAAATAAGTAAATAAGTGCACATACTAAGGGCTAATTATTACATAAATTATGTCCGACTAAAGGTATGTCCGAGGTATTTTTCAGTGTCACTTCATTCATGAGTCAAATTTTTTTTACGTGGAACGAAATCATACTCGTTTTCCGTCAGATAGAATTTATCTGACTATTAAAAATTAGCCCTAAAATCATTGAAATGTTTAAGATTGATCTATAGGTCCTACTGACGAGATTTAAATATAACTGTGATCAGTAGAGGATTGGAATAAATAATTACGATAACATTAAGATTGCCTTTGGGGTACAGTACAGACTACCTTTGTTGTTCGTGCTTCTACTCGAACATTCTGGAATATTCAGTGCATGTGGCGTAGTACGGCTTCTTGATGCTAGATGGCACTACTTTGTATGGCTGGGCCTGACAATGATGATTTTGGGTTAAACTGTCTAAATTAAACAATATACGAATAATATTGCTATTATTGATAGAGACAGGAAATAATTCTTTCCCTTCTGGTTAAAACTGCATTCATAGTGTTACAGAACACATGAAGCTTTAGACTAGTCTTTAAATTTCGACTAAATAAAGTGAGTGATTTCTGTTTTTTTTCTTTAACTAGGTATAAAAACGTGACATCGTCATTTAAATTTGGTTTGTAAAAGTTTTAGAACCCACGGGACCTATTCTTAAATCTATTTCTAATATCTATTTCTTAAATCTATTATTTCCATTGCCCTACCAGCTAAAGTTAACCAAGTTCTGCTATTTTCAGAGATTACTAATTATAATAAAAATAAATATAAAAATGAAAAATTAGAAAACCACTTTAACAACTTTAGTTACATAGAAAAAATGCCATAACGACTTTCACTTAAAATATATTCCTCAACTGGCTAAGTTAGTGCTTCGGTTATGCCCAAAGGGATAGGTATCTCATGTACTTTCAAAGAATTGGGCATCATATTCCACAAATCGATGGTTTAGTTTCTTTATGTAGGGTACGTATCTCAAAGCTACTTGACGAGTACAAAAAATTTAAAGTAAGGTTATGGTCTAATTAGTAAAAAATAATGGAACGACATTCTTGTAAATGTGTTTTTTTTCAGCTAAGCTAACACACACATTTATATATATTTCGTAATCTACATACATATTTTACACCACTGTATCCTTAATGATCTTATTACAAAATCCAATTTGCGTTGTACCGTAACCAACACAACAGCTTACTAATCTTAAACGTAACCCCTTCGGCACCTGCGTTCATTAAAAACATATTGCAATTCTGCAATTACTATGCTTCAGCGTGTACAGAAGATAATTGGCAACCCTAATTCGTTAATTAATTAATCAACGGTGACTGTGAAGACAGGGCTGGCGCATGGCATAATTGATATTTAAAGAGACCCCTAGGCTGGGGTGGCGGACGCTAATTTGATAGAAAATTAACGCGTTTTATTGACAGTTTTTTTTAAGTTTTCGCATTTCGCATTTTTTTTAATGTTAATCGACTTGTTTATTTTACTCGCTGAATAGTGGTGGGATTTTCTTAGCTGACTTAAGAATTGTAACGAAAATGCTGTTAATCTGATTACTAATTTAATACGATGATCTTTCTTTTGTTTATACACAGAAACATTTAGACCAACAGAAAGAGTGTTCTAGGCTTATCTAAAAGCAATGTGAACCAATAATCATACCAACCAACAATAATAATAATCAAAGTGATTATATATTGTATAAAAAATATATTTAAGTGTGTTAGATACAATGACTTCAATTATTATTGTTTTCGTTGGGGTAATGTCCTGATTTTGAAAACACTGTCTAAACCAAATTAAAAATATTGTCGTTACTTTCTTATGCTTTGTGTCAAATAAAGACGGGTATATTGGACTCACAAAATTTAGCACATTTCATTGTAAAATAAATAATAAAAATGCGCTGAGGACTAGTCTAAGCTTGCTTGCGCCGTATCACGCAAATTTTAGTTTGACAGGACTAAAATGATTACCCGTCTCTATCGTATACTACCGTGGAGTAATTGATCGCAATATTTTTAGTTTAGTTTAGCGACTTTTAATGTAGAATCGGCACCATTGTCGATCCAAATGATCGTAACCATGGTGATATTGGTTCGTAATTTAACCACCATACGCCAAATATCGAATTTTGTAGTAGCCCCTTTGAGTGACAGAGCCATGGACATTGTGAAATAATAATAGTCCAGTCGGTATACCTCATAGACGGTAACTCAAACATCATTGTCAGATGACCTCTGTTTATCCAGACAGGCCTCATTTATTCAACAGGATCCCCAATTTTACTCTATGTCTACGTTTTCAATTGTTATAGATGCCAATTTATGGGATTGAAGTTAAAAGATGATTTTAGTTAAAATAATTGCTTAAGTACCTAATATTTTAAGTAGGCGGAACGTTCAGTCATATTTCAACCTAGACTAAGAAGTCGATTTAAGTTTTGATTTACTAATTTAGTCTTTAAACAAAAAAGAATAACCTAACTGAAACATTTTTGAAACTGAAACACGTTGATTAAGATTTAGAAAACAATACCTTTTTATAAGCTAAAAAAATATGATGGAAAGTATGTTCGATTGTTTGCATGGCTAGTTTTCGATACCTGACTTCAATATCATTAAAATCTTTTTATGATATACCTCTAAGCATCATTATCTCGATACACTCTTGAATTCAAATCAGCTTGTAAATACATCCTGTCTATCTATCTTAAGATTTTCGCTTTATTTACCTTTCAAACGGTTCGAAACCGTCTTGTCCCTGACCACACACTAGTTGTCAGTCAATATTTTGACATTTCCATTTGCAATCTATTTCTATCGTTCCGCAGCGCCTCTATTTACGTAATGGATTAGCCATTTGTCTGATTAGCAACATCTATAAATAATATATCGAAGGGGTGGGTCAGCAGAGTTGAATCATTTAACTTTGGGGTGAAGTTCAAATAGCATTGGCGATGCAGGCGCTGAGTACACTAATTACTGAAATGTTTGCTTTTAGTAACAGATTTTTGGTGGTTGTTTTTTTTTAGTTAATCAGAACAATCAACTTTTTTTTATTGTAGTTGGTAATAGTAGAGTAACAATTGTCCTACTAATTTTATACATATAAAAGTGTGTTTTGATGTATATGTACGTTGTTTACTTTTTCATGAAAAAAACCTGAAACAAATCATTAAATCATTTTAACCCAAAGTAATCTACTCGTTTTTGCGGTAAGAATGATTTAGCGACATGTAACTTTACGGGGCGAAAAGCTAATAGTTATTGAAAAAAAAAAAACAATTTAGTATTTTCTCCAAGCGCTGGATTTTTTAAACAATAACTTTTTTAATAAATGCTTTTACACCTTAATATTTTACTAGAGTAAATCTCGACTTTATAGATTACATAAACTCAAGTTTAATAATATTAGTGCAGTTATTGAATATGCACAGTAAAAGTAAAAATTGAGTTTGTACAGTCAAGAAAAAAAAATTGTAATCATATTTTTCTTGACTGTATAATACCGTGCGTGGGGTAGAAGGTACTTGTGAAGTCATCGACGCAGGGAATTGATTAAGAATAAAAAGATATTAAAACTGTAGTTTGTAAGACAGTATTTAAAATATGACAGCTAGCTAATTATTTAACATTAACAGAGAAATAACATGAGATCACAAAAATAGATACATGTCTATAATGCAACATCATAAAACCCTTTTTTCCGTGTTAAGCTCTGTTTACTTATTAGTTTTGTGTAGGAGTAACTTTTTAACCATTCTCCGTAACTTGAACTCCACACTCCCTTAATATACTTTGTTTCCAACATACGCACTTCAATTAGGAAAACTTTTGATTAAAATAATTAACTCGCATCTTGTATGTTGTTGGCATTTAATTACATATGCGAACATGGAAGTGTATCTAAGTTCAAAGGCTTAATATTCCTTAAGCAACAAATGCTTACTGACAAAATGTTAAGTTACCATGAATTATGAGTCCTTCCGTATTCTCTGGGGAAATTAAAGTGTCTTGTTGCAAGTTTAAGAAGTCCCAGGTAGAAACAGAGCTACTCTCAGTACGTTGAAGTGACGGAATAATAAATTGGATGGATGTTCCGTGTGTTTTAGGTTTCGGATTGTAGGTTCACTTGAAGACTAGCTTACTTGCAACATGTTTACAACTGACGAATGGTGGGCAGCAAAAAACAAACTGAAAGAAAACTCTCCTGAATTTATGATTTTTGTTCCAGCATTCTTCGTTTAAATTGTTCCAGCATAAATTATGAAAGATATCCCAATATTATCTCTACCTTAACCTCGATTTAAAACGGGTTCTCCGTTTAATGTAAAACCCATACCTTAATATAAACATCTCCACCCAACCCGAACATTATAAAATACCTCTAAAACAAACCTTAAAAGAGCCGCGTTTTTCTATCTGCAATGAATAATTTATGACTGAACATAATTGAAAAAGCATTCCCTGTTTATTTTTCCAGTAAAAAGAAAACTTTGGATGCACTTCTAGTGTAGTGGAAAATGGACTAGTCTTGGTAACAGACGACCATAAAATTCAGGCTCAGTAACGCGAAACCAGGTCAAATGCACCACCAACTAAATTTAGTGGATGTGGTCTAAATGAATAAAAGAAGTGAAGAGTGAGCCGGGCAGGGAAAGGGAGAGTTGTACTAAAGATTTCCTGTTATATTTAGTGTTCATGATACATTCAAGTGCAATTTTCTGTCTTTAAATGACAAATTACTGGAATGAAAAAAACAATATTTTATAGGAAGGCACTTTTATAATTTGAAACTCGTATTGGTAAGAAAAATATTTTTTATGGTAGGAAGCTTAATGCTTTTAATATAAAATTAGTTTCAATATGTATTCATTTATACATGTTTTTAAGTTGAACCGTTTTTGTTAAATTTTTTCGTTGAACATTGACATCTTTAATAGAAACAAAGTAAAAAATTACGTAACAGATAAAAAGGCACTGTAAATCTAGTTGTTCTAACTAGATTTTTTACATTAAACTTTTCAACCGAATGAAAACTTTTACATCAAGAAAAAAAAAGTACGTATATTTTCCCAACTTACTTACGGTACTCTGAAAAAAATTAAAAAGCAAGTTGGAGACCGTCCAATGAGACGTTACGGGTGAGTAGAAATGTAGGTTTTTAATGAAGGCTGTAGAGGCAGGAGGTAAGCAAACAGATTGACTCCGGAAAGAGTGCACTAGTTCGGAAAACTTGGTCTGTTCAAAGTATGTTAGTGGGGTAAAATAGGACGTAGGTAAATGAAAATGAGTTTTATATTTTGTTACTTTGAATTATGTGACTTTTTTCTTTTAGATGTTATAATATACAGATAGTGCTAATAGGCGCTGAAAAAAATGTATAAGATCATCACACATTGCAGTTTGTTTTACAGTTACAACTTATTCTGCAATACAAAACTATTTTCGTAATTTATTAACATACGTGTATATAAATTTGTCTTCTTATTCTATACCTATAAATAATAAGAAAGATTCAGGAAATCTCTTCCTTAGAAATAATATTAACACACAGTATATCTACGTAAAAACTACACTTTATTAGAAAAAAAAAACAACAATTAAAAGACTATTTACCTTAATAAGATCTTACACATCTAACCCTTCCCCTGAGTAAAACCAGTAAAATCTTACGAACACAATGTAAGTCTACAATCCACCCTTGTATGTTTCATCAACGATACAAATAGGGGCTGTCTACACGTGAAATTCTACATACAAACGCTGGTCCTCGAGGGAAATAATTGCAAGGAAAACGCCTGATTACAAGCCTAACCTATTTTTCCACATACAACGTCTGTTGTTTGTAAAATTGTGTAAATTTACACGTTCTCTTCCTATATTCAAAATTTGAGCCTTTTTGTAATACTAGAAAAAGGTTTAGTTTAAGCTGAAGTTCAAAAGAGAAAAAAGGTTTGATCAATTTTATTAAAAGATACGCAACTGCTTTTCAAACAAAAAATTAATACCAAATTGTAGCTTCAATCTATTTGTTTGTGTTAGGTCAATTATTATTATCTGACCCAATTTGTTGATAAATCTAAATCAAACTGAAATAAGTGTTCACGACCCACTTTAGCTTCGTCCGAACCTCGTAAATGGAAACAAAAATATCTGAAGTACTAAATATTGTTAATTGAATTAAATTACTCAAATAAAGTAAATTTGCGGCGGGTTTGATTTAACTCCAGCATGCCAAAAACATCAATCTAGCAACACCGGTAATCTGTGCACACGTCGATTTTCATTACAAACTGGACGCTTTTGTTGCCAGTGTGCTACGAATTCCAATTTATATTTAAATTTCCCGCCTTTTTCTGATTGGAAAACTTTTCGCCGTTTCCCTGCCAATAACAGGCTTTATCTCTATTTAGAGTATTTAAAATTAGTTCAACGCCAACTAATGGTGCTGCTACTGTGTTTTGACTTTTTACCTACGAAAGAACTTAAGTTGATATTTTGGGCGGTATTAAACGGATTTGTGTTTCCGCGAGAAATATTCTTCAAAGTTGTACCAAATGTTTCAAGGATTCCTCACGGGCTTTCGCCAAAACTTCTTTGAGTTATTGCACAGGTAAATAAATAAAGTTTCCAGGATAAAAGGAAGTAGTTTCGGAATAACTTTTTGCGCAACAATTCAGTAAATGAAAAACTGGATACGTGACTTTCAAATATTTTTGAGCGATTTTAGGGTTACGTACGAACGTTAGCTGGCTTTAATACATATCATTTTTGATATTTAATATGATTTTTTAGCGGTTGACAAGTTTTTTTTATTTTATAAGTCTTTAAGTTGAAAAAAAACATAATATATCAAAACATTATATTGTGAAAATAGCTATGTAAACTGTAATCATAGAGCTTTTAAGGTTAATGTTCTGTAAATAAAAAGAAAAAAACGACATTGTAAGATGAAATAGAAAATTAAATTTACATTCTAGTACTAACTTGTGTTTAAATAGAAAAGACAAAGTTAATACCTTCTAACATAACTCAAAGAAAGGGTGATAACCTCACACAACTTCAAATAATTAAACTTAAAACATTAGATAGCATTTACGAAATAAAATCTTGAAGATACAGCGAGTGCGCTTTGTTCAAAACGGCGTATAATTAAATAAAGTCTGCGACAGACGCAATTCCAACCACACTTGAAAATCACATCTTGGCCACAATTTCAAACATTAAACAGCAACCCAACGAATAAGATTTTAAACTCAGCGAATATAGAACTAGGAACGAGACAATTTAAATGCAAAGTTCATAAAAGAAATCACGTATCAAAATTGATGGTTCCCGAGTAACGCTGTAGACAACTCAGTCGGAAGGTATATATTTTTTATTTTTTTATTGACGGTTGCTTAAATAGTAAAGTTATTTTAGTAAATAGAAATTTATTAGAATAGATATCAGAATTCATTATTCAGAAGTATCAAAACATTTGCTGTTATTATACTGAAACGAAACTGTTTTTTTAACTGGTTTTCTATTCATAATATCTGGTGTAGTAAAATATATTCTTAATGTATCTTATTTTATTTAAAACTAGGGGCCGCGCGCGACTCCGTTCGCGTAGAAGTCGGTTTCCCGTGGGAATGCGAAGTTTTCCCGCGGTAAAAAGTTCCCTTCTTTCATACATATATTTTTGGTATCTAGAACCGTTTTTGGCAGCGCACGCAACGGAAGCTCTCAAGGATGAATAATTTTCCCCGTTTTTTTCACATTTTCCATTATTTCTTCGCTCTTTATAGTTGCAACGTGATGTTATATAGCCTAAAGCCTGCCTCGATAAATGGTCTATTCAACACAAAAAGAATTTTTAAAATCAAACCAGTAGTTCCTGAGATTAGAGCGTTCAAACAAACAAACAAACAAACAAACAAACAAACAAACAAACAAACAAACAAACAAACTCTTCAGCTTTATAATATTAGTATAGATAATATGGCTTTTCAAGCAGTAATGCTATCTATGCAATATATACAGAGAGGGTTAAACACTAAATTATATGATAGCAATGACAGGGGATATGCCGTAAATGATTTGTATGATGCTACGTATGGAGAATGCTAATATCGACCCTTTTACTATAACTTTGAAATTGACAAAATATAAGGACCAATTTATAACAAACACAAGTTTAACACAACTACAAGTAACAAAAACATGTTTAGATCCAAATTTAACATTTTTTTCTAAATTCAATTACAATTATACCTTCTTATCACGAACATCTTCATCGGCTTCAATATTCGATAGAAATATTCCCCAAAAAACATGCCGATAGACAGATAACAGCCGAATTTCATATAATTTATATTACCATACAAAATTTCTCCTGAGACAGACATAATATTGGGGAAATCGAAAAAAGCTCCATCCTTACGTATTTCATTACAACGATGTTTATTTATTATATCTGACAGCAATTGTGTAGCTGAAAAACGTATCTATTGGAACAATATTTGAATGATGAGTTGATTTCTCGAGGGGCACTTTGTTTAGACAATTTCGGTAATGAAACTCAATTGAACATACAAAATTGTTATATTGTTATTACCCAAATAAGATTAAAAGCCAAGTTCGCTCTTGAGAATACAAGTTTTGTTGTTAGGAAGTCATATTAACTGGAAATGTTTTCAGGATATACGACTATTTTAAAAAATGCTTTTAATCAAAAACTTAATTCCACTCATCCTTCTTAATGTTTCAAAAACCAAATAGATTATTTTTTCTTTTGTGATTTATATTTCAAAGCCTTTTCCATTTATACAAGTAAATATAAACCAATCTTTTAGATACCGGATTGCAAACCATATAAAATAGCCAATTCATTAAAATGAATGCATCAGAAGTATTGATAGGGGGAGATACATTACCGTCCAGTGGTAGTCGGCGATGCGTGAATATGCAGCCAGACTATTTGCAATTTTAGTAGACTTTTAATGCATGCATCTATCCTACTAATATTATAGATGTGAAAGGTGGTTTGATCACTCTTAAAAGGTAATTTTGTGCTTAGATTACGTTCCAAAATTGTAAACCAGCTAATTAAAATTACACTTGATGATTTGAACGTTAAAACAAGTTTTTTTTTTATTGAGTAAGAAGGTCCACTTGTATTTAAAATTGGAAATACAAAATTAATGTTTCGTTTGAGATACATACATTAAACTTGTAGATAATATGAAAGTTATATAAAAAGCACAGAAGTGTATTCTAGAATGAAACTAAGAACTCAGTAGAACAGGTATCAAAGAAAGTTAAGCATATTGGCAGAAACTACTAAACTTTGTTAGTGCTGTTCATTTAAACAAAGGAAACTGCGGAGGAAAACCAGTTTAAAGGAAAATAAAGAGGCTATAAAATATATCGTGGAACTTGACAATAACTTTAACGAAGAAAATTATAAGATGAAATCGAAATTCTGCGGTGTACAAAGAAACGTGTAGAAGAATTTCAAGCCTTAAAAATTGTCATACCAAAAATGGACAACAAATTTAATTTGTTTATCTTTACCTTATTTCACAAATGAATGAAAATGTGGCGATTCTTATTTTACTTACAAACTTTAATTTAAAGTTGGTTACCAGCCGGTATTCGTGCGAGAAACTGCACTCTCTTTCTTATAAGCTTATTTTCCTCGCAGAGACTCGAAAATTTTCTTTAGATTAGTTTCTCTTGTTGAGGAAAATAGAAAGGAATAACGAATAATAAGTTTGCGTCGGTTAAATTAGACGTTGTCTATAAAAACTGTTGGAAATCATAAACTTTAAGTTTCCATAAAACAAAAAAATATAGTATTTGAATATTAAACATGTTTTTTGTTTTAGATTTGTTAAAACTAAATTTACTTATACTAATAAAGTTCTTATTTCTAACATTTGGCAAGTAACTCAATCAGATTTCGCCTCGTTTGATCCCAACTCGATAGAATGATTCAACAGTTTTGTTTATTTGCAAAGTCACTTCTGTATCGCGAAGTGAGTAGGCTGTGATTTGATGGTAAGGGTGGGTTTCGCTGAATATAAAATCTTTATAAGTGTTCTCAATTCACTAAAATGTTTCAAAACCTTTTATTTTTCAAACATTTACGAGAAATACAGTGCTAAAAATAAATTCTATACCCTTTTAGTATCTTAAACAAACACTTTTCTTTAGAATTACTTTGAAATCATGCATTTTCAGCAAACTCGAAGCTATTTTACATTTCCTTGGAAACATCCTACACAAAGTGATCCCCTACATAATGAATGTCACCTTTACTACAAAGGAACTTTAATTAGATCTGTATCTTTGCAAGTGGAAATACTTTGTAAAATAAAAGTGTCACGTAGACAATAAGTGCGATTTCCCAAATGAGCTGCTCAATATTCAAGAGGGCAAACGCCTAACCGTAACAACAGAACAAATTCGGAAGACGAAGTATCGACGACGGTCCTTAATGTAATTATCATAATGTGGACCAATAAGAGAGGTTCTGAATTCGTGACGCAGCTTTAAAAAGTACTATCAAAGGTGCCTCGGGCAGAAAACGCCGCATCTTATTTAGCGCCATTTGGAAAGAGGGTAGGACCCCGATTTCGGGCCTCTCCTAATCACATTAGGTGGAAAAAGGAGCACAAGATAAAAAGGCCCGAAACAGATTTGCATGAAATGTCAAAGTCGATTAAGTGTTCGTAAAGAGGACTTAAATCATGCAGATTTAAATAAATCATTATCGACACTTTGGATTTATTTAGATTCGGGAAATTTGGTGTTTTACAATTCAATGTTTTCGTTGGCTATGGTGCTCATCAAAAGTGCCAAAGAAAATTAAAAACTTTTGTTTGGAAAACGCTTTACGAAAGACTTGGAAGATATTTTGTGGCGTCAGTTTATCGATCTTGAAAATGAACGTAATCTGTTTCGATGAAATGATCAGACATTACGGTGAATTTGGTCTAAATTTGACATAAATGGACTCAGTCCCTTGTCGTAAATCAAAATGGGGCAATTCTATTCTCATCCGTATTGTAGGACCAATCAGGCGTAAAGCTTTTCATATAATATTATATGTAGCCACGTGCCGACCACCGTTCAGGAAACCCAAAGACGGATGTATTTGAGCGAATCTAATGCACTCAAAACCATGCGACACATTGGCTAGGGTGAAAACAATACAGTGGGATGATGCAGCATTAGGGATAGTCCTAATTTCACCCAATTTAAAAACGTTTCTATTTTAATATTTCAATTTATTCAAACTTTAAAAAAACATAAATTTGCGTTACAAACGGTTTCTTTTTTCGTAAAGCCTGAAGAAAACAATCAACAAATTAAATATACATATGCATCTACATCATTACAAGACAGTGCAAAAAATAATAAAAAACAACAACAATTTCAAGAGTGCTCGGTATTTATTTTCAAGTAATACTTAATAAGAAAATTATTGTACATATATCGGAAGAACCCTATTGCGGACATCGAAAGACACCGATGTAATATATTTTTTGGAGGAAAAATCAATGGTGAAATGTTTCCGACAGGGACTGAATTGGCGACAGTAAGACTGATTATTATTATCGCTTGGTCTATTATAGACTTGACTAGTGAATAGGAGCGTGGCTCCTGCTTCCTGGACTTCTTATTGAATGATGATCTTCATAAAAACTGATCGGTTTGTATGAAGAGGCAGTCCTCAACAATGACGCTAGATGCATTAGACGTATTGAAAATAATTTGTGTGTATGTACTATTATGAAAGTTTTTTTCAAGTAATAGCAATACTCAACCATAATATAGTTACACATATTATGTTGTCATAGTTTACGAAACAAAAAAGGTAAGAAATAAAATTCGAAAAGTCGTTTTAAAATTTGAGAGTATAAGAAATTGAGATTTCACGATAAAGACAGGTCATGTTTGTTACTCTTTCACGTAAAAGCTACCGGACGGATTTGGATGAACCTTTACAGTAATATAGGTTATACAGAGTAACACTTAGGGTACTTTTTACCGCGGGAAAACTTCTCATTCCCACGAGAAACCGACTTCCACGCGAACGGAGTCGCGGCCGGCCACTAGTCGTCTATAAAACACGATTTAGATCATCAAAACACCACCATCGAAAGCAAAAAGTAGCCGGGAAAATTACATTTCTTAGTATTTTTATGATCTTTTATGATCATTGAAATTTCTTCTCAAGGAAATGCTTAAATTCCTTTATTCCTGAATGTATTTTATTTTTATTGGAGGGAGACAAAGATCACGAGCCCTCTTTTTTATACTATTGACGTGTCACAAACTAAATTGCGTACAAAGCTATGAGGGGAAAGAAATCCATTTTTATTGGGCATACATATTTCTTTTGCACCATTCGATCAAAATTATTCGTATCTATAATATCATAGGAAACAGGTGGGGCTTATTTCAGTTCTAAATTTATTGTATTGGCAAACAAATATTTATTATTATTAGAGTCTGTATGTAATTCTCAATTTAGTTTAATATTATTAATGTATGTAGGTAATGGGCTGTGAATTATTAATAATGGACGCATCCGATTGACATGAATTAACACTGATTTGCGAATTGGAATAGTAATACGTCATTAGCTGATTATTCACCTAAATTGTCTTGGAGTCCATAGTTTAGATATCGTGTTTTACTGTCTTTAAAACTGAATAAAATAAATTAATTAATGAAATTAAACTCATTTTAACGGGTTTTACGGTAGAGTCTACCCGTGACCACGGCATTTGCAAAAATGCCGAAACGTCGGAAAATCAAAAATATAAAATAAACGCGTAAAACCCGTTAAAATGAGTTTAATTTCAAGTAATAATAATCGCGTAAATCTAAGAAGTTATATTCATTAATGAAGTAAACTGTTGGAGATCTATTAAAATCATCACCAAATTATATTCTGAATCAATTTTGGTCACTGGTATATGTGTTGTTATTTTTGTATAATTGTTTCACGTTTATTTTGAAATGAAGAAGACGCTTGGGCAAATTGTGTATTTTTGTAAGTCAAGCTATTCTAAGACCAATATAAGGCTTATTAGGTATTCGCCATTACACTCGGAGCTGTCAATTTCTCGGGTCATTACCACATAGCCGGGGTCCATTAGCTCCATCTATAACTATTAACTGCTTCGTACCACAGTGTAATTAATGCCCTGTGAAATCATTTATAACCACTCTGTTTAGTTTGAATATATGCCTATAAATTATAAAAATGATTACATCTTACCAATTTAAAAAAAACTTAAACCAGTATTATTATAGTGATCCCTTGCCAATTTTGCATTGCTATTATTTTCTCTATTTTCTGTGGTCATATAAACAAAATAACATGAAATCTGTCCCCTCTACGTTGAGATAATGTCTGCAGATATGTTTGAGTGCACCCGCATGTAGTAAAACTACGCAATCTATATTATCATCTGTTGAGATGAACGCTGTGATTACGCTTTTGTTATTGGCGAAATGAAGATTGGCTAATTTAGAACTGTTTAAAATTGCATTTTTATGTTTCTACACAAATGGATGAAGTTATTTACTTTTAAACTGTATTAAAGCTAAAGATCATTTTTGAAGATATCAATCAGGACAATACTTTTTTTCATTTGGAGTTATATTTCTTTTTCTGTTGTGACTATGTCTTTTACATTTTTTCTTAAAATCAACCCCTTTCCTACCTAAAACCGCATTTGTGACTTCAAAGGAACTCAGAGAAAATAACTCTTGACAGACGGACAGATGGACGCATCAGCATTCGCTTTTCGGCTTCCAAACCAAACACAAAAGGTTTTATGGCTAAAAGAAAGCTGGGGAAAAATTCGCACCCCGTACTTTATGGTTCCCTAATAAATGCTGCCAGGCAACTTATAATATTTACCAATTTACATACATTTTGAGAAGAGTTGACATGTTTCTGGAGTTAAACGTAGTTATATGGTGAGAGGGTCACAAGAGGGCGATGAAATTGGCGGAACACTGATGTAAGAAATTTTAAAGGCGTTTTTTGCTGATTTCGTTGCTTTCAGGTTTAGTTGAAATTGGCTTGTTGATTTAAATATAATCATAATTTATGATTCATAAAGTAGGTGTACATCAACGAACTTATAATGCCAATTTTAATTTAAATTTAAACCCATTCTGCGATATATAATTTTGATTTATCTCTTTGCCAGAGCAGCTTTGTTTGTTTCCAAAGTTATGCGAATCTATAATTTTCATCACTTGTAAAAAAAAGCCTGAAAGTAACGTCTACGTTTTTTCTATATCTATGTTACCTCATATTAAATTCTTTTTGCTTTCTACGTCTTAAGTATTTTGATGTTCACTTATTGACACATGAGGGCGGAGACAAGGAAAAGATTTTATTTTTTCCAACAAGCGTTTATAGACGTATAAAAGTACAATAAATAATGCTTCTAAATTTGTATATTAACGCTTAAATGTGTGGTAATGAATGGAGGGTTTGATGTTTAAAAAATTTGCTTTTATAAGAAAAAAATTTTGTAAACTTTGCATTATATGTTAATAACCAGCCTTTAAAGTGTTTATTAGCCCATTTCGATTACTTTACACTCAACAGTGATGTAACAAGTTATCTTTCTACAATACACCACGTTTTTTCCCACCATATCATAAAAATTCAGAACCTACTTGCAACCTAACACAATTTTCAATAGCAAATAAAATTGAAGTAGTCGGGACATTCCACTAATGGACGGGCAAAGTTTTGCATTAGCGAACTTCGAATGCCAGAATGGCCGACGGCAAAACGCGTGCCTCTGGCAGAACGAATCGAATGTTACTTAACGAGATTAAAAAAAAAACAGGCCAATGTGGTCCAACTCTGTAGGTGTTTATATGTGAAAGAGGCCTTTACTCTGCAGTTCTGTGTATAACTAGGAGTTTTTAAGTAGGTTTGGTGGTATAAGCAGAAGCACTACTAAGAGGTCAAAAAGATGCACCTTAATTTCTGTGGTAGCCGCTTTGTGTTTTTTTTCTGAGATGCCTGCTACTTTATTGTTTTATAGTTAACTAGCTTTTCGACCTGCAGTTTCACCCGCAAATAAATGGTTTTTCTTGTGACAATATCTTATGGAACCCTATTTTTTACAAAATAAAATATAGCCTATGTTACTCGTGGATAATGTAGCTTTCGAATGGTGAAAGATTTTTTTAAATCGGTCCGGTAGTTTCGGAGTCTATTCATTTCAAACAAACAAAAAATCAAATCTTTCCTCTTTATAATATTATATAGTACAGAATAGATTACTTTTAATTTAAATATGTCTATAAGGTTTACTTAGTTTACTTAGTAAAAGCAATGAGTTATAGTTGCCAAGAAAGCATTTATCGCAACATCTTTCATGATTTGCTCTAGATGAAAGGTCGAGGTTAGACTTAAAGATTGAAATCAGTCGTGCAAGTCCTATGAATCTGATACTCGCTTTGTTGGACTGCTAAGTTTAACAGATAAACTTTGCCATTTTATATTAGTTTAACAGCCAATAATATATCCCGTTTGCTAGGCACAAGCTTCCTTCTTGGATGCATAGGAATCTATTATATTTTGTTCAAGCATTGAATTATCAATAAAAAATTATTGCTCGGTTGCTCCATTCAGCAATGTTTTCTTGTTTTCATACCATACTAAGCTATATTCGCATTAAAGAAGGATACACTAATGTTGCTAACTAGGAAAAATATTAAAAATAAATAAAAATAACTACGTTAAAAAAAACCGACTTCAAAACTAAAAAGTTTAAAATAATTAAGATTTAATATAATTTAAATACTGCCTATTATTTATACGTGCTATTTACTCATAGGTTTTTTACAGTTTTGCTATTTACTCATTATTTTTTATATTTACTTTCGCAGGCATTCTTTGTTAATTTTTATACATATAAAACTAATTTTAACTATATAAATCTTTATCTTTCCAAAAAAATATGGACGAAATAATACGCAAAGCCGTATTTTTCTCAACCAGTCAATTAGAATCTCTTAAGTAACTTAGTAACTCCCACAATTTATTGAATAGGTACGGTAATATAGCTCCAACAGCGTCCGTAATTTTCCGAATTTATTAAGGGTCACTTTTTCAACCCCTTTTCCATAAGTAACTACCATAAATTCTTTAAATTTTCCCCTAAAAAACGTCAAGATATATACTTACCTAAGACCCTCCTACCCCTTCATTTTGAACCCCTTACAATAATCTTTTTCCTTTTTTTAGCTTAAGTGCAGTACCTTCTGTTTGTCATAGAATGTGAAGCAACTTTTTGTTTTTATAGCCGATAGTTCAGAGTTAAAATATATGTAATATTGGTACCAAATTCAACAAATTCAAACACGAAATAGGGGTTAAAGTTTTCCTCTTTGGAAACAGAGGGGCGAAAACTGAAAGTAACGATAGTTTAAGTGAGTCAAATTCAATCCTTTTTTACCTATTTCGGTAAACTTTGGAGGTTGTATAGAAATAGAAAAGGATAGATTTAATAGTTGAAGTGATTTTGTGTTTCTTAAAACCTCGGTCGACTTTAGATTTGAGAGAGTTAAGTAAAACTGGCCAGGTTAAATTTCAGGCAGACAAATAATATAAGATTGAACTACATAAAAAGGATTTGTAAAACGTAATTTTATACTTGGCCGCTTGTTATCTTGTTTAAAATTTGGCCGCTTCTCAGTTCTACTTAGTCAAATTATTGAAATTCTCGAATCCATCAATACGCATTATCTCTAAAATCCGCAATAAATCTATAAATATGAGCCAGAGCAGAATGTAAATGGCCAGAAAGTAATCTAATGCACGATGACAAATTTCCAACAACCCCTTGTTCGGGTGCTCCCCAAATATTGACGAAACTTGATACTGTCAGTCGAATCTGTGACGATTGTAACATAAATCTCTGCACAGAATAATCTCTACCACAACCCGTCCCCACAAACACTTTAAATCAAAGCATTCATCGCTCACAACTGAACTATAAAAAAGGGGATATTTATTTCTTATTTGTTTGTCATTTGACATTAAAATAAAACGACGATCTAGGCCTCAGGACCCTCCTGGGCTTTATCTCAGATCGAGATTGTATAATTTTCGCATCAGTTCCAAAGTGACAGTCTTAAGCATAACAAAAACTACAACGCATCTCATTTGCGGATATATTTGGACGCTTTTCTTAGCACATGCGTAACTGCCTTTATTTAGTTACTTGTTTTGAATTCAAGGGAAATAAAGGGTGTTTTACACTGACATGGAAGATCTTCGCTTGACACGTGCAGAATTTACCCCGAAGCGAATTTGACAAACACCTAATGCACGTTCCGATCTAAGCATCAATTATTGTGTGAATGTTTTGGACACACGCGACATTTCCTCAGGCTATGGGAATTGTTTTTGACAGTTCTGTAATAGTTTAGGATTCAATTTCCGTTAATTTTCAACGTTCAGCTTTCTCTGCTTACGAGTTTGAAGTTATTAATGAATTCATATGTTTATTGGCGTAGAAGAGTGACATACACAACAGTTTGAATACTTTAAAGTAGTTTAAAGTATACGTATAAGTATAGACATGCTAACGGTAATATAATTTCTTCGCTTTAAATTAAATAAAATAATTTATTGGAAGCATTGTGAAGCTATAGAATACAGTAATGATTTGAAACATTTAACAGCGAATGAAACGTCACGCTATCACATTTGCATAGAACCCACCTTTTGGGTGTCCGTGGACTAACATTTTTTTTACCAAAAAGTATTCAATTCAACAAAATTTACCTATCTTATGATAAGCATCTTGCAAGCATTGCGTCAGAGTATATTAAAAATCAACAAACTATCCCCGTAAAAAAAAGTACTTTGGTACTCTCATTGTGCAACCGTCTTAAGGAAGAGCAGTCTTATTAATTGGTCTATTGGCGTAAGTAATTACACTAACTGAGTCTGTTTGTGGATAGCTTGTAGACTGGACTTGGTGTGTACTAAAATGTAATGACCCAGCAAATAACCTGGACGTTTCGAGTTGTTTACGTAGATAAAACAGTGAGGCTATTTCAGAGATAACGGGTTGATTATGTTGAGATTTGTTTTGTGAGAAGTCGTCTATTTTTGTTGTTTACGTTTATAAATAATCCTTGAATTCTAAAGCATTTTGAGAGCGCATGCTTATCCGACTTATTTGTACTGACCACTTAAACTGTTTAAACCTTTCATAAGTTATATTTTGTTTCCATATTTCTCGTTTGTCCAAGTACCTACTGAGAATTTCATCAAAGACTCAGTCAGGGTTCCTACTGGAAATATGCAGGGTTATACAAGCTGCTCAAATAAGCCTTGGCAAGGTTTTTTGTAGTCCAAATTTGCAAAGAAACAGTTAGACATGGCTTTCAAAGCACAGAGACCGTGTTCTCTACAGAACATTGTAATTTTAATGAACCAATTAAAAATTTGGGCTCGCGACTGCCACTGAATACTCCTACACGTTACACTTATCGAAATATCCTTTTTACAGACATTTTCATGGTCAGCATTGCATAATTGACAATTTATAATAATTACAAAAAATACCCTCAAATTACAGGACGACATACCAATTAGTTGAAATTTAGCCACTGCTCGCAGAAACCAAAACATAAGAGAAAAAGTTTCTATTTATTTCAACCATTTTATATAATAAGAGAGCACCTACGTCATTAACTTTGAATCGTATGATGTGGGGTTCTATTGGTTAAGGGTGGGATTCATTAACTTTCCCAATGAATACATGCAATCGCCTCAAACTGCTGAATAGGTTGCGAACCTTTAGTTTGAGTCTAGACATTATACGTTATAGCAAATAATTTAGTATCGGTACTAATATTGATATTATATGAATACTTTAGAGACTTAAGTGAATTAGTTTCTAAGTATGGACATATTTTCATTTTTTTATGGACAGTGTGTATGCTAGGAGTAAAGTCAAAATTGTTAGTACAGAAGTGGAATTATTTGTAAAAGGGTTAATTCTAACAAAGTAATAAAATAGGAAAGTAACTATGAGGACAGTTAAAAATTTTTTTTAAGTAGTCTATGGCATCTAGTAAATATTCACGTTTTAATTTATTTTCCTAACGAAATGTTGTCAACCCCTGAGCCCAAGACAATTTTAATCGCAACAAGTCAGAAACGTTTATGTTACGGCCTCATAATTACATTTACTACGCATTGCATGTGTTACACCGGCCCTGGATATACAGGGTGTTTCTACTAAGTCATAATCATATTTGTACAAAATATTTTACAAAGTTTTTATTGAATTTCTTTATTAAGTGGTCTCAAGATTCTGAGTTAATGATTATATTTTAAAGATTTTTAGTTACTTTTTTTTCAACATTGTCGATATTGATAAATGATGTAAGTTCAAAATATCACATAATATTAACAAAAAACCGCAACTATTTGAAATTACAATATATCCATATAAGTTTGTTTAAGAACTCCCTGTATTCCACACATTAGGGTGAACTCACCCTCTCCGGTTCTGGTCCAGACAAATTGTCGCACCCCATGTTCACATTATTGCCAATATTTAATTGTTTGCGTAATTTATTTCTACAATGCGGGGCTGGAATTTTTAAACAAAAAGCTCGAAATTAACTTCTTTTGTTATCCCTCTCTTTTGTCTTCTGTCTCTTTTTCTCCATGCATAATGTTTGTTTTAGACTTAGGGCTGATTTTTCAATAGTCAGATAAATGCTAACTGACTGATAAGAGGTATGTTTTCATTGTCACTTCATACATATGTCAAATATTTATGTTCGACGTGCAACAAAAACATACTGATTTTCTGTCAGATATAATTTATCTGACCATTGAAAAACCTTAATGATGTTTTAGTTTTGTGTGATTGCATATAGAAATAGTAATTTTAAAAATGCCTTTTTTCAAAAAACTTTAAAGCCGCTTTGCTTAGAAATAGACGACACGTCAACAACCATGATGTAGAATTGATTATACATACTCAGAATCAGTCATTTGCTTCATCGAAACTGTTGTAAATGAAATAGCATTATACACTTTTAAGACATTAACTTCATGTACTTTCCTCATTCATAGACCAACAAATCTCTAATCCCACTTCTGATCCAGTGCTCATCTTAATCCATACAGACAGTTGCAGGATTGCATTTGAGCGTGATCACGGGACAACTTGTCATTGACTATTGCACATAAACCGTTCATGTGTCAAAACTGTCAGTGACAATTTAGTATGCCATTAAATGTAACATTCACCCCATGACGTGGGCATATTTCTATGTTAGTCAAGGTGCAAATTTTAATTTTCAAGTCGGGAAAGTAAACGTTTGTTTGACAGGATTCTTGACAGATTTTAAAGGGATGTTAGTTGACAGAATATTGATTTACGAATTTTTACATTTTTTATTTGCCTCGATGGAAGTAAAAAAATAGATTAAAATGTCTATGTAAAAGTCTTAGTCAATTAATAAAATTGGACACTAATGAAATTAAAAAGTAATTGTTTCAAAAGCATTACGTTAAATCCATCTTCTGATATCTTGATTAACCCTATAACTCTTGTCGATAAACGGAATGTTTATCTAATTCGTCCATTTTACTAATAAATATATCTAGTTGCTAGTTTATCTTTATAGCTTTAATTACTTGATAACTTTTCAATTAGATAATGTACCCGAGAGTAGTTGAATTAGCAGCTTTGAAAATATATAATGTTTCCTACTAAAGTACCCATGAATCCAATATATCATATAATTATGAATATACTCTAAAAGCAATTCAACGTGTTAAATTTTTATGTAAAAAAAGGGTTTTTTTTACGAATTCAATTTGCATGTGGTATGTAACCGACATCAGTGCTGCAATATTTGGCAACCCCAGTTTAATACCGGGCTTTAAGCAAATTGACAATCCACGCGAAATGGAATCCTATCCAATGTCAGGCCCAACAAAGGTGGAAATAACTGTGTTTAGGGTTAAACTGCTGCTTCGAAAATAATTAATTATAGGAATAAAAGGTTAATTCGAAATTTAATTTAAGGGTACAATTGGTATGGTGTCTCGTTCGTTTTTTTTTTTTAATATATTTTTGTGGTAATATATTGAAAAACGATAAGAAAACAAGAGATAGTAATAATACAATATTTTTATTTCAGAAACAAAATGGTTAGGAGCATCTTTCTAACGATGGCACAATTTATATTTAAAACCCTCTTTTATATTTTTATAGTAGCCACGAAAAATAAAGGTGAAGCCATCCGTGTAAGTAGACGTTTATTTAGTGTCTCCTTTCTTCTTTCTTTTATGGGAGTTGGTATTCGCAAGAAATGAGATGTTTTATGAAATTGTTTTTCCAGAGCATTACCTTCTTCTAATTATGACCCTCTTGTACTAAAGGCCAATTTCCCTAGACATTTTCACGTTGACGGTGACAAAGTGTTGCACAGAGGAAACAATTTTCTTGGTCTACGTGGTCTTATTAAGCAAATTGATATAACTTTTACTTTTTCTGTCTAACGTTAATTAGGTTAGTCTGTACTACTTTGAGCGTTTTCACTTCAAGAATAACGTCTACGCTACGGCACATGTCTTTCGTTTCATAGGCTTATAAAGTTCATTGGCCTCATACGGGGAATGAGTTATGCACCCTCCCCAAGACAAATTATTTCATTTCCCCACCCAAAGGGACATACGTGACTGCAGACTTCCACTATCTACAATTGCTCTCAAATGATGAGCTCTGTATTATGAGTGGCGTCGTTTATTATTAAATACCTGACGATAGCATTGAAAGCGTAGATGGAATTTCTGGGTTGTTAGAGGAAATTCCTGATTCCTGACAAATAGCTTTAGAGGTGCTCGGAGTTAGGTATTGCATGTACGTTATCTGAATTAGTAGAAAATTATGATATATGGAATTAAATTCTATTAAATTATACAATATATTTTGTAACAAAAACTTGCGTCTCAAAGAATTACCTATCGGTTAGAAATTTAGTATAATGCGATGCTCCTGTTATGTGCTAACTTGTCTTTGGCTAAAAAGATGTCCTGGAATCTTCCCCGCGTATCTTGTACTAGAAGTGCTTCAGCCTACGGAAAAAGTAAGATTAGTATTTTCTTTTTCGCAATAAAAGGCATCGTCAAAAGCAACAAATTCACTCGTAAGATGAGATTTCCTTGTTACGATTTCAACAAAAATTGCGTAAGATATAAGTGGGAAAATGACACATTTTTCTCTTTTAACGGTACTCACAAATGAAACATAGTCTTGTGATTTACCGCTCAATCTCATGTAGTCATAAAAGTAAGACGTACGTAGAAATTGGAGATAATTCTTAATAAAGATGTTGAGGAAAATGTCACTTTGGGTACTGTAAAATCGTATGAAACATTATTTTAAAACTAGCTGGTGCCCGCGAACTTCGTTTCGCCAACTTAGAAGAAGAAAATAAGTCTATTCAAGTAATTGTGGCACCTTACACACTAAAATACAATAGGTACTTACCACAGAGCTGTCAAGTGCGGCGCAGCTGGCGCGCGTGGTTTTTCTTTGGTCTGTGGTACTTACGTAATAATAATTATATCAAAAGTAGATAGGGAGAAAAAAACAGAGTATGTAAGTAATTACATTTCAGTGTGCAATGCAACACAACAATGAATAGGTCACGCCTCAGCATATATCTATCACTTTACAGAGATAGACGCTGTTTTTCAGTCGCGGCTAATTTGTCATCGAGCGGATTCCAAGAGGAGGAGTAGGTACGTTTAATTTTACTTTGGTATGTTTCTTATGTAAGTAGGTACTTTAGATTAGACAAACCATGTACGTATAGTTACTTGAGTTTTAGGTCTGATTTTACTTAATTTAAGCAATGTAATGAGTAGCAAACACCTGTGAAAGTGTACAGTGATTGAAGAATTCAATAAAAAGCATAGCCACTTGCCGGGCTGCTTTCCAAGAAGTCACAACAATCTGCAGTTTCATTACTATCGTGTTACTGTAGGTGGATTATAGATAGGAAAATCTCCTATCCAACACTGTTCAATATGAAAATGTACAAGAAAATAAAGAAAGAATAAGAAATGAGAAACATGTTTAGGCTGATGATCCAGATGTCAATGCCTTAATTTTATTAAAAAAAATGTCTACGCATGCGCAATGGATGGAGATGAAGCAAGATGGAAGCAAGAAGGACGGAAGGAATGCACATGTTTTATTCCTTTCATTTTTCGTAATATTGTTATGGTTTTTTGGATGTTTGTGTGTATTATCATTATTTATCTTAGAAAATTATAGAATTTATATTATTATTAGATTAGATAAGATATTAGATAGATAAATATTATAATTATTATGTTGGTACTTTTTCAAATCTCGGTTTCAGTGTAGTTTGCACATCATACTACCACGCACCCCTATGAAATTCACGTGCAAACGTATTTCAAGTTTTTGCCAACCCCCCCCCCTTTTAGGGGTTGTTTTTTTACCCTATAACCTGGTCCATAATTTTCTCTACATAATAGTAAAAGTTTCATCAAAATCCGTCCAGCCGTTTTCGCGTGATGCTCAGCCAAATAAACAGATAAACAGACAAACAGATAAACAGACAAAAATTCTAAAAACTATTGGAACGTGTTCTGTTATCAATTTTAAGTATCCCCAATAAAAAAAAATGAATATCTTTTATGTACAGACTTTCCATCCTCTTCAGCTTTATTATATGTATAGATATAGAAGATAAAGTTGAAGAAATTAAAGTTTATTTGGTTACACTAGTAGTTTTATTAGTGAAATAGTTAAATGCTCTTAAAAACTTTATAAAAGAGGCAAACTCTATGGTAACTTTGCATAATTTTATGACCTTATTATTCTAGCTTTTTAACTTTAACACCACTTTTTAACTTCCACTTTTAGCTTGAATTCAATATACAATTTTATTGAAATGTTGAATGGATTACTAAAGACTCGCACATGTAATCAGATTCTATGTAATAAAGTTCCCAAGCATCTTGAAAGCCATTAACTTGTTCAGGTGATTCTGCGCAATTCCTATAAATCCGGCAAATATTGAATACGCCAAACTTTATCCCTTGCACGTCAAAAAACTTACTATTGCTATTGAATTCGTCTAGTTATTTATCGTTAGCGATAAAATAATATTAAACTCGTGGGGATTACGGTTGGATTTTATTCTTCTACCCACAACTTAGAAGTTTCAGAATAACGGTCAGATTATGCCTTACATGGGAATAGTGTGGACAAGCAATCCGCTAATGAACTATTAGATGCTTTTATGACTAGTGGTAGAGTATAAAGCTCCAGAAGTTTGGCTATAAAAGAAAATCTGCTTTTGACTATGTTATTATAGTCTGTATTTTTTATATTAGCATCAGTTTTAGTGTGGAATAAATTCTTTAAAAGTATTCGTTAGTATATTTGATAGTTTAGTAAAAGCCTAGTTTTTTTTCTAATATAGCCAAACTATTACTTAGTAAAAATATGTTTCGTCTCAGACAATCTTATATTTGCTTACATATTTCATTAATGACAACGATCAAAATTATATTTTCTTTTAAAGGTTTGTCATTACAATGCGTTTTATAAAAGGAAACATTTTAAAACTTTTTTTGCAATGTGATTCCATATAAACCCAACGGATTCTTATCGCAGCGAAGTAGTAATCAGACCATGGAAGTTTTCGAGCGCAAGAAGGATTATATTTTCGATAACTCGACTTAGGGAAGACAGCAATAAATAGAAGAGAACTGAGGGGCTGTGCACCCTCATCGAAGGGATGGTCTGCTGTAATCTTGGAAATTTGCTATGGTTTAGGATATAAATAAAAGCGGTCACATACTTGATGAAAAAGGCCAAGATTTCTATTCAGAATTTTTGGCGCAGTCCTCTTATAGGTAATCATCGCATTGAGTGACTGATTTATTGAAATACCAATGCACTTTTATATCAATAACCTTTGTACCACAAACAAAAGAATAATATTGGGTGAGGGACGATATAAAAATAATGTGAAATGTTTTTGTAGTTACAGGTTTAATGTACGGATAGTTAATTAATGAACACTCTTGTAAAGGTAGGTAAAACTGTATGGGTGAAAGTTTTTATGTTGGCAAAATAAAATTATTCTTTTATTAGGTAACTAATTTACTACGTGATTAATATTTTTCTGGTTATGGCCACAGAGGTTTCACAAAGCCTAAAAGTCAAAAAATAAAAAAACACTACGTAAGCAAATCCAATATAAACAGAGTTCATATTATCGTCAGCAAAAGCCATACAGTACATTATAGAGGGGAAATTTATAGTTTTACAGACGATATTTTTACCCATAAACCTGGCTTGACTGCCCAAAGTGATACCACGTGCCTGTCCTAAAAAAACGCAATATTGCATGATTTTATAGGGAAGCAAACTATACCCAGTGGATTTACAATATAAAATTGGTTCAGTCAGGGCTGTCAGAAACTTTTGTGAAACGATTGCGTGAGGCAATTTAGAACTTGGGGTTCAAGTTTTACTTGAAAAGTCATGAAGTTTGATCGTGTATTCAGTTAGGGACTGCTTATTTTGTTACTTTAAAGTAGATTATAGTTTTGTTACAAAAATAAATAGCAGTCAACTTTAAGCGACAACCCTGTTTTTTTTTGGACAGAATATTTGTCCTTCAACTATTTATCCAGCGGTTTATGACCGTGGTGACTTCTAGTTATTACTTTTGACTGCCCCTTGAGGAATAGCCCTTCTATGTAGTTAGGTATTTATCAGTGCACTGTACAGGTATGAGTTTAAATGCCTGTATTATTTAACATACCGTGTACCTAAGATTGTATTATTTTATATTAGAACGCTTTTTTATGCCCTTCTGATACCGTCAAATCAATGTTTTATCTCATTTTTCAACGGTTCGTATAAAACAGTATAAAAGTATTTGCTTGGTTTTTTCCGTTATTTAAAAATAACCTTTATGCACACTGATATAGAAATCAATTTGCTGGTTCAACACAGTTCTCTACACCGACTTCGATATTGGGGGGTTTTCCCAGAAGACCTTAATTTTGCACTGAGATTGAGTGCAAAATATTCTTTTACATGATGTTTTTTTATATTTTGTTACACATTTTATACTGTCAAATAGTACAATGATAACAGATTTACCATATTGTAGCAAGAAGTCTGGACTTTCTGAGAAACTACGTAGTCCAAATATTCACAACACTTAAAACTAACCTAGTGTTTGGGATCCGGAACAACTTACTCAAGATATGTTCCTAATTTGCCTTTCAAATACTTGCTAAAGTATTCAAGAGAACCGCTTTGACTACGAAAATACGCAAAGAGGCTAGTGTTACGTGCAAACTATCTCAGTAAGAAGTTTTGGTGGGTGAATTCCATCCGCGTAATCGGCGAAACAAGTATCCCGAGGGAGCCGTCGGTATTGCCCTCCCTATCTTCAACATTCTTACAGTTTAATATATGCAAACGCATTTTGTTTCAAAGCCCAGCTCCCTCATGGCTGGTGTTACTTGAGAGCCCTCGGGCAACCGCCTGCTCTCACCTCACAACCGCCTTACCAAGTTTTTCCTTTTGTGTCACAACATGCTCTTTGATCTCCTCAAATGCGAATATAATGTCGAAACGAGTTAAGACTGCTATTTTCTCTCTATCTTTGAACACCCCAAGTTTTTCTTTCACAAAGTTTGAAATGTGTCCCAAATGCTTGTACGCATTTTACGAATCAGATATTACTACGGCGTTTTGTCTCCTGTGAGACTATTGAATATTTTCGCGAAATATAGATCTAAGCGTTATGTAATATTTACAAAATTGACTTTTCCTTTGTGTTGCTTCTTTACAACAATGAAACTTTACGTGAAATATGAAAGACGTTTCGTGAAGGAGTCAGAGAGAATAATTCATAAAGAGAATTCATTTCAATGTGTCAGTTTTGTAACGATGTTCAATATATCACTGGCACATTAAAGTCATCTTAACTTAGGGATCATCAATTTGGATGGTGCTAAAAATAGTGTTACGAATGATGAGAGATTTCAAGACAAAGTATCTACTAAGCGCCATGTGGTGTCACTTATAATAGAATGTGACGGTGACCCCTCGCGTCACACGTGGCAGGCTCAAAAACAGATCGTTTCCTTTAAAAAACTTTAATTTGGTACTTTTTGTCACAGGATGAAATACAAAAAGGGACATTTTTTAGAAGCCGTTAAGACACACATGCCCTCTAATAATGAAACGTTAGTACGGAACGCGAGAAATGTGATTCTTTTTATCCGATGCTAAGGGTTTTTTATTACAATTCCTGAAAAGATATTGAATAGATCCGACTCTGGCGGATATATTAATTGTCATTAAAGACGGTTTATTGTTTTTCTGGGTTTTGAATAAAAATGCATGTAATGTTTTTAGCTTCAATTTTTATTTTTATTATATACTTATATTAAGTGTTCAGAGACGGATATGATCTTTTCATATCATTTTTCTATGTCATATCTTCTTTGTTAAATCAAACATGAAGAACAACTTTGTACTAACTTACACACGATTTACTCGACAAAAAGAAGTACAAACTAAAAGTGTCTACTAAACTAAGTTTGTTTGTCCTAATTCGTCTTCCTCCCACTTGATGGATGAGTCTTTGCCACTCCACTAATAAATGTAAACAAAATATACATTTTTGGTACCAAAAACGTTATTAATGGCTGTCTTCTGCTGATAAGTTTAATTGTTTTCCAAGTTGTTTCCTCTTTGATCCTGACAAAAGATACGTAAATTATTGTTTTTTGTTTAAGCAAAAGGTCTTTTAGCATCTATTCATTACTCACGTTTTGGAGGTCCTTTTATAGATCGAATGTGACAAGATTTAGCGTTTTGTTTTTTGTTATCTCGGTTTTTTGCTTACTCATTGATGTTCAGCCAGAGTGTCATAGGCCAGATATTTTAATGAGAATTTCTCAGATATTTTAAAGGTATTTTACGTGTGAACAGTAGTCGGGTGAGGCAATGGAGTCCGAATTAAATACTTGGAATGATGTATAGTCGGTCCAGCGGAAGTATTGTTAAAATTCCATGGACCATATAGATAAACAAGACGAAAATATTGTACCGAAATAAAAACTCCGGAGGTCATTTGAATTCCGTGAATGCGCAATATTAAAAAGATGCTGTAAAAATAAGTGGAAGGCGTTAAATCATTTTAATTAATTAGATTTCTGCGAGAATATTATTAGACCGAAGAAAAATAGCTCCTGAGAGAATTTAACTTGCTTCAGTACCAAAATATTGAGTAAATTATATTTCTGACTAAAACGATTCATTAATTTAGTAAGTGTTTTCCTTTTAATACTTAATTATTTTTTATATCTCCGAAAATAGCATTAAATTTAATTACTTAATAATATTTTTAGTAACGACAACGTTTCGAAATCTAATATTTAAAAAACACCTTAACTTTTTTTACCACTATCATTAGATTAATTACGTTACCTGCCTTTTAACGAATTTTAAGAAGAGATTAGTGGCGCATGAGTTTGTGATGACTCGAATCAAAACCATTTTAATCAATACTGATGAAATAAACTTATCTCAACTAATTGGCTCAAAATTCCTTTTATGGAGTTCATTATATTGAAAAGATGACAATTACTACCGAGAAGATGTGGAACATGCATTGTTTTACTTTAAAATTGAATGGCTTTGATGACTCAAGGTATGCATCAGAAAATGGTAAGAATTTCATGATGTCACCTTTTATGATTATGGGTAACACGAAAAATTTCATAGGGTTGTTAAAGTATCTTTTAAGTTGGACAACGTTTTTCAGTTTTTAAGCGAAATTGTTACGGCTAATACCCGAAGTGCGGCTACACCTAGTTTTAGCCGGTTAGAAGTGGTATTAATATGGAAAACTGTAAAAAAAAATTATACCTATGTATATCATATACCTATATAATCATGAGTCGATTTTTCTGGGTGGTATTAAAAATTTAAGTGTGTTTTTTAGTTTTTCAAAACGAATATATTTTTTAATATGTGCTTGAATTTTACCGTATCTAAAATGCAAAGTAAGGTTTCTCTTAATAATGTCTTATGTCAGGGTTAATATACCGCAACAATTTATCGTGCCAAAATGTAGTGTTTCACTTTGTATGAACTTCATCATATTTAATTGTCAAATTAGAAATATGATATTCTTTTAACATTCAGCACCGCCACTACATGCTAAAGGACATAAAAAGGTTAGATCTTAACTAAATAGGAGTAAAGTTTAATTTACAATGAAGTAGCAATGTTATGCAAAATTTACATATCATAAATGTAATATTTAGCTCTCAACTTGCTAATTAGAAGATGTCTTGCGGTAGCGTCTGCAAAAATAGTCCTTAGTAAACTTTTTTTTCAAACTTTTAAGTAAGCTATTGGATGCATAAAGCTAAACTTAATTAAACCTTTGGTAAACTATTTTTTCCACTGTACTCTGTTACTAACAATGTATTTTTTTCTTTCACTTTGAAAGTTAGTGAATTCGCTTTGAACTTTGAAAAAACTACCTATATTAAATGTGGTTTAATTAAATGACTGATAATAGCCCTTCAGGTCGTTTGAGACTCAGTCCGACATCAATATGGTTATACCTACTGTCTCTACGTAACCTCAGACTTCCCCATATACCTATAAAACCCACTAAATTAATTTAACCTGTTTAGTTTGTCTGCTGTCCCTACTGCATCAAGGTGAGGAAGCTCCCCTTCGGATGCTCTGGTCCTCTTAAATTAGTTGGAGTTGTTATTATTGTTACGGCAAATGTACCCATAAAAATTATACAGAACACAGCCTTATCATTTCTGTGCTAATTCAGAATTTCGCTGCAGGAATTTCTTGAAGATAACTACTGAGATAGGCTACTTAATTTTGTTAAGCGTTGGATGTTTTGGCTAACGAGTCTACAAAAAAGTGCTTAGTTTTATTTTAGGTAGGTATATATATTAGATTACTTCTACTAATATTATAAACGTGAAAGTTTGTGAGTATGGATGTAGGTATGTATGGATGTATAGAAACCTTACCCTATATGTTATTCTGATGTATATAGGTTATACATCAGAATAACATTTAGGGTACTTTTTACCACGGGAAAACTTTTCATTCCCACGGGAAACCGACTTCCACGCAAACGGAGTCGCGGGCGGCCACTAGTAAAAGATAAAACATTGTAGGTACACGACTGAGTTAATATGGCTTAATCTCATCAAGCGTCTATCAAATACTATATTAACGTGTATTTTTCACGAACATTATATAAACTGTCTAAGATTACGGAGCTGTTGCTTACAGACCGTGCTTCACCTCGTTAAAAGGCGCAGCGACTATTTTTGATAGTGTTTTTTGAGATTCATAAAGAATCAATAAAATATATTAAAGCTCGGCAAACATTATGTATACTTATAATATTTGCGATTTTGTAGGTACTAGGTATATGTTACTTAACGTGGCCAAGGCTTTCCTACATTAGCCAACGCTATTAGCAAACTACATAATTACCAACCAACCTCCCGGAGGATCACAAATCTTAAATGTAAGGTTAGGATCATTCATATTGTATAAAGCCAAGGTAAGTACAGGCACCGCATAGTCGTGCTACCCATATTCTTGCCAAATTAAAGGTAATTTTAAGGGTCGGTGACATTTCGGACCAAAAAAATTCGGACACCTTCGCCAATGTATGGATTTTCAATTTTAATATTATTTTTTTCCATACATTGGCGAAGGTGTCCGAATTTTTTTGGTCCGAAATGTCACCGACCCAATTAAGTTTAATATAGGTATAAGTCACTTGTAAAACGAGTTAATAATTTATACATTTCCATTATGGTTCCTATTTATTTTTTCTTAGACTATCACGGGTTCTTGGATTCTTTTTACTTACCTTCTGTCCATATAGCTCAATGAAGAACTGAGAGAGTAAATAAATACTAAATTAAGAACTAACAAAAAAACCTTGTAGTTAAATTTTACGAGGGCAATAAAGTTCTCTTAACAGAACTAAAAATCTTGCCATGATTTTATTATTGCAAATGAATAAAAAAGTTTATTTTTAAAAAAACCATTGGTCAAATTAATTAAGTTTAATTAAAGAGATTTTATTCCAAATCTGCGAACAAGTGTATGTGAACACATCACCCGTAAACAATATTAAAATTCATGTTCGTGCTAAATCCTTCCGGGAGACCTTATGGCCCTTTCTCAACTTATAGGTACTAAGTAATCCCTTTGCGGGGTGGTATGACTATTTATTTATCAAGAAGCTCCTGTGAACGGGTCTAGAAACCTACCAACCTATTTAAGATTTAGTGTGGAAGTATTTTCGAATCGACAGGTAGGCGAATCGTAGAACGCTTTGCATAAGATTAGAGCTAAAAGCAGCGGTAAATGGAAACTCCGATATTTTAGTAAGTGCCTGTTACGGGTTCCTTAATGCGTTAGTTTGCAAGGAAGTGTGTATGGAAGAAAAGATTATAATAAAATGTATAATATAATTGGCACATTTAAAACACCTTACAAAATCACTACATAGTATAAAAGAAAGTCGCTTTTTTTGTCCCTATGTCCCTATGTATGCTTAAATCATTAAAACTATGCAACGGAATTTGATGTGTTTTTTTTAATAGATAGAGTGATTCAAGGGAAATGTTTACATGTATAATTACATAATACAGAACAGAGAAAGGAGTTTAACTCCGAATTTAACGCGTGCGAAGCCGCGCGGGCAAAAGCTAGTTTCATGAATAAATATTTGGATTACGTTTCTTTACTTTTTTTTCCACAAGTATTGTTTCGTGAGCTAACAAACGAGTTTTCTGCATATTGACTACTCCAAGTTAGATAACATTTTTATAATTTGGCTTTAATGACATAGTATAGATGAAGATGATTGAAATAAATGTATACATTAATTAATATTTAAATTAATTGGCACATCTCTGATTTATTTGTAAAGCCCTCTTATATTTAAATAAATTTATAAGCAACATTTTAAAGCCTTAAAATGGCAAAAAAACAACTGGCTTTGCGGGTTTCTTTTGGTATAATACTGGCAGTTAAAAAAAATTGCCTGTTACACCGTTAATTTTTTTTAAGCTTTGTTTACTTGTAAAAAATCTGCCATCTATTGTAAAAGCACGGAACTATTAAACAGTTATATTTTGAACTTGCAGCACTATAGCATCATACAGACATCCTTACTAAAACAGGATGAGGAATGTTGTGATAATGCATCTGATATTTAAAAGATGGCGTTGATTAATTCGTGCAACGCCATCTATGTCATATTTGTAGAAGTTTTACAAACGCAGTCATAGCGTTTTACAGCTTTGCTCGTGAGATAGCGCTTTTATGCGACACGAAATGCACAGCCCTCTTCTCAGGTATACGAATTTATAAAATTCTCTCGCTTGTTGAAAGTACAAGGGTTAGACTCTAGATGGCTCTGTCACAAGCAATTTTTTTTGGCTTAGCCTCAAAAGACTTGTAAACTTGTTTAAATATTTAAAATATAATTTATAACACTTTTGCAAACATAAAAACAGAGTTGGTTTTTATCTTAATATTTAGAAATGTAGGTAGGCACGGAATCGGTGTGTTCGAAGAATTGACGACCAGCGAGGCATATTATTAAGGTAATTAGGTTTTTTTATTTTTATTTATTTATTTAATACTAGTGGCCGCCCGCGACTCCGTTCGCGTGGAAGTCGATTTCCCATGGGAATGAGAAGTTTTCCCGCGGTAAAAAGTACCCTATGTCCTTTCCCAAGTTCAGTTCTTTCTTCATACCAAATTTCATAAAAATCGGTTCAGCGGTTTAGGCGTGAAAGCGTAACAGACAGACAGACAGACAGACAGAGTTACGAGTACTTTCGCATTTATAATATTAGTAGGGATAGTAGGTATTTATGCACAAACACAGTTACAATAAATACAAACTCAATAATAAAGCGGTTAAATAAAATGTGAGTACAAGGAGTTTATTTATAGCTTAAGTTAAAAAATACTTAAATTTTCATTATTAATTTTTGGTAACTTAAATATTTAGTTTATACTAGAGATGGGCCGAGTACTCGGTTTATACTCGGTACTCGGCATACTCGGCAGGTTTTTTGGTACTCGGTACTCGGCCGAGTAACTCGGTATACGAATGCCGAGTACTCGGTACTCGGCCGAGTAACTCGGTATATACGAATGCCGAGTACCGAGTACAAAAAAGTAATATACTTTGTTTAAAGAAAGCAATATATTTAGGTAGATATAATTGAAACAACGGTGTTAATCAAAACGTACCGATTGAGAAAATCATTGACCCTCTCAAGTTATAGAAATAAAATTATGCTAATGCATGAGTACTAGTGAGACAAAATTAAAGGAACAGTAATAAAAATAATCAATATTTAAAATTTTATAAATGTAAATTATGATGCCTTGTTTGGTGCCCTGTCCACCATTTGCCAACAAATTTTCTTCTAAATATATTTGTGTTCGTTTGTAATTGTTTACGCGCGCGAAATTGGGAATTTGATAGAACCGAGTTACTCGGCCGAGTAGTCGGTTAAAAAAAAAATTTACCGAGTAATACTCGGTACTCGGTACTTGGCAAAAGTGTTACTCGGCGCATCTCTAGTTATACTATGGTTATTGGATAATATTTTTTACTTCGTTTTTTTTTTAATATCTGTGCGTGTCCATTTTATAAGCAATTCCTATAAAAAATTGTTTCCTAAAGACAATCAATAAGTAGATACTTATTACTTTTTTCATTTCGATCAATTGATTTGGACAATATCTCAGACAAGTAATATTTGCTATGTGACGCTAAAGGAAGGCATTGGTTCCGTCTTCTTATCCCTTACATTTTATAACTTAGATTTTTTGGTTGCTACCAATCATGATATAAATAAATCACAGTATGTAGAGAATCTACGCACGTCTATATAAACATGCAATAACGCTTGTGATATTATGTATCTTTGAATAGAAGCTTTATACTCAAAATTATTTTTTGTAAGTGTTTCGATTGAGTGATTTCCAAGGATTTCTAAAACGGTGCAAATGACTGACAGCATAGATTGATGGGGTGCCGGTCTGTTATCTGAAAAAGCGTTAGTCCATTTTCACCATTCCCTTGAAGATATATCATTGGAAACGTCAACAGAGTAGAAAATTAAAGTCAATAACGGAGCCAAGTAAGTAATGAAGGGTAGTTATGAAAAGACTGCAGGGGTGGTAAAAAATAGAGCAATTTCGCAAAGGAAATTAAGCTAATACCTAATCTATTTTTTAAAGGTGAGGATGTCTAATATAATTCTTGGATTTATACTTTTTTAAATAATTTTATTTTTTAATTTATTTAGAGTGTATCTGCATTCTAAATTTACGAAGTCCAAATCAAGGTCTTAATACACTCTAAGATTACTTACTTTTGAATAACCACCACCGTGTAACAAGTAGGTGTACTATTTTAATGAGTCTATACTTTTTAGATATATTTTATTAACTTTGAAAAAAAACTTTTTATTTTATTTGTTAACTTTGAAAAATAAATTCGTAGTCAAAACAGAAGCAAGTAGGTAATATCACAGCGTTACAAAAAACTTTACTCATCCGAGCGTTATTTCGCGTTGTTTTTTATATGTTTTTATCAGTTATTGCTGCCTCGGGCTGAATTATATAGTTTATTGCAACTGTTGTTTGCGTCTTAAGCACGTGCGGTATATGATGGGTTGATATTGAAGTTTTATTATTGGGGGATTCTTGCTATCTTTAGCGATCGACAAATAAAAAAAACCTAATGTTACGGTAAACGAGATCGACGTAAGGAGGTTTTTAGCAGCGGCAGGTTTTGGGGCGAGGTTTTAATTGATGCGTGTTAACAAAAATGCTTTTAAATCATTTCCATTGGAGTCAATCTCTGAGGGGTGAAACTTTCTATTCCGTACCTTTACCTTTATAGGATCAAAAAGCACGTAACTTATTTGTTAATACACGCCTATTAAAGAGCAGATCAAAGATCTTCCTCACAAAGTATTTTGTATGCGAAATGTTTTAACAGAATTAATCTGAAGGGAGTTTTCATGCCGTTGACATGGACCTTTATGTTTCGGATCTATAAATAAACATGGAATGGCCCTCGGTTTTTTTAATAAAGTGGGGGTAGTTTGAATTTCGTATATTAGTCTAATAACGGCGAGTGCAAAGCAATGTTGCCCTTGTAGCGGAGCAATGTGCAGTGACGTTTTTGTCATATACGAAATGTGGGTGGGGCTGTAGTAATATGGATATGGAGTATAGTTGGTTATTTTATTTATTGATAGGATCTTAAGAACCCAAGGTCAATTCTATCTGAATTTACAAACTTTTTATAATATAATAGTATTTTTATCAAGACTATGAATTATACCTATTGAGTATTTTATAAATCTATCTTTTTGAGGATCATATTTTTTTAAGGAATAGAAAGTCTTAGTCCTACTAAGCTTGGTAACTTACACACAAATATTATGTTTGTTATAATCGTGACCCGTGAGCCATTGGAGTTAGGTATTTAAATGTAAGTTTTCCTATCCTTATTATTCTATCCCCATATTATTATTGAGAAAAATGCATCAACACTGCACCCCAACAATACACTTAATATTAAAATATTGCATTTCACCCATGAACTTTTTTACGTGCGTACCGAACCAAAACATTGGCTTTTTTCTACCCTTATTAGATCACCCCCACAGAATACAAGTATTTGTACTCCCGATTTTTTTTTACTGCCTCAGGGTTGCAATATTCATTGAAACGCACCTTAATGTGCGGAGAATCTACCAATGTGTCTTGTAAATTATTGGGAGAGGGCCCTAATGTTTATAAAGTACATTTTAATAATAAAAATCGGATTGAAAAGTATTTTATACACATAGGTTCTAATGTAGATGTAGGTCTTGTCGCAATAATATACCTACACTTATCAGTCGATTAAAACTTCAACGTTAGTAACTTAAGGTAAGAAGACTTCTGCTTCCCTGCAACACAATGGTAGGTACCTATCATTGCAAAAACAAATAAAAGGTATTTTTGAAATTATTTATAGTGTAGAAGTAAGTTTTTTTAGTTAATATCATTATACACGCTAAGCATTACTCTATATAAGCCTTGCACATAAAATAGTAGATCTACCACTACTATCAGCGTGACAAATTATAAAACTGTAAATGCAAACGTATCATTCCTATTATGATATATTCCATATCTTGAGAAATCGTAAACATTTTTCATTCGTACACCGCTTTTTGGTAAAGTTTCCCTCAAAACGAGATAAAAGGGCGCGATTGTATGACACATTATTCATATAGAGGGGTGTCATACTAAAGATATTGTGGAAAGGGCATTAAGATTGCCAACTGCAATACATTGTTTTCCCTATCCTTGTTTTGACACGATAGGATGGCTCGAGACATTTGTAGACAAACTTAGAACGACCCCCGAAAACAAAAGTGCAAGGGAAATTAGTCCTTAATCTATCCATTCAAGAGTGTAAGACAGGAATGATGAAAGCAAAGCCAGGTTTGGTGTTCGAAGAGTAATAAATGCTGCGTATCGATGCGTTTGAAGATAAGTAATGAAGAACGTAACACTCCAGTTTTAGAATTGGCAACTCTGAATATAATTTTGATTCTGCAGCATTTTGTTCAAAAAATTCATGAGTGTGTATAACTAAATTTTTAATTCTCTCTTCAAATTCTTCGAAACCCCTCAAATATGCTTCCAGTTTCAGGTCAAATTGCATAAAATTTTCACGTCTGCATTTCGCTTGCATGAAATTTTTCAAATGGGGTGAAGTAGCCCTCAATTTTATTACTTTTTTCTGTTTGTTGTTTTTCCCGACAAAGTGAAACATTTCTTACATTTCCGTGGTGTTTTCATGCCATTACCTGTATGACAGAAGCCATAAATATATTAACTTAGGGCACATTTATCAAGGAATATACACAGGTAGTGCTTACCTTTATTGTGGGCATATTCACAGTGTGGAAACTCAATTGAATTAAGTGCCTAGCGCAGGTATATATGCTTGTGCTTATAAAAAGTTTTAAGGCTTGTTCTGCATTATTAACAGTATTTGTATCTACTCACTTAGTATTATTTGTTTGTTTTTTTTTTGCAACGTAATAAATACGATTACTAGTGATTAATGTAGTTTCAGCCATTTCGCCTCTTTTTCAATTAAGTTTATTTGTTTCCCTTACATGTATATTATTTACAGCATTTCAAAGATCACCTGTTTAATGGGCTTGCCAAACATAAATAATGTTTTCAGGATCCTTTAAAATATTAATAAATTAATTAAAACTGAACAACGCTTACTTATAAGTAGTAATATTTAAAACTCGTAAATCAAACTTTAAATTTCAACCACTGACCTTTCGTCATGATGCTCGGTCTTGATTTGAAGAGGCGTCGGCTAATTAAATTAGATTCAACAATTGTCTGAACCACGCGTAGAGTTGGTCGTTGTTATATCGATATTGTAATAATAAATGTACCTACATTTTTCGATCAATACAAAATCATGTATAAGTATTTGTAATCTAACACGTTTTTAATTAAGTTTTTTTCAAGACTAATAATCAGTTATTTTTGAATGTACGGGCAGAAAGTGATAAAAATGTTTTTGAATGTCTTTGAAAACCTTGTAGGTTTCATAAAAAAGTAAAAATATTATGATTGCCGATACAGCAATCTTAATTTGTTATTCTGAAGGTTTTACTACGTTTCAATTAGTTTTTTTGTCTCGTTTTAATAATAACAAGCGTTTACGTTCTTTTCTATATCGATATAGTTCAATTGTTTACACCTCCCAACTCAACTCGGCAACATTGCCCGCTTGTATTTCAACCCATGACAAATTCAATAATACTTCCCTGACAAGTTTTTGTAAATGAATCAAGTATGTTAAAAGTTTTAAATATAAGTACAAATAGCAATTTATCATATAGTCTATATACATCAGATGTAGATGATAATTGTCTGGTACACCTACGATATAATTGAAGCACATGCCTTCTCCTCAAACAGCAATAGGGAAAATAGTCTATAATTAACCATGTCACCTATTTTTAAGAAACAAAAGTAGATAAATAAAAAAATAAAAAAATTAATGGTTGTCTGTCCTGCCCCCCAATTCAAGTGGCAGTAGAAATTTGTGTTAGCTAGTGAATAGAATAAAAATCTATAAAACTGTCGATTTGCAAGCTTGTCAAAAATTACAGTTTCATATATTTTTATTCTATTCACTGGCTAACGCAAATATCACCTGCCACTTGACTTTAGGGGGCTGCTATCATAAAAAATAAAGCTGACACAAAACATCCTCCATTACCAAAGACTAAGACTGCATGTCTAAACAATTTAGTTTGCTGAATGGTCCTATGAGAGATGTATCTTCTGCAATATACAATTACAAGCATAGTACAAGATAAGTGTACACCCGACACCCATTCTTGGTTGGCTGCCAAGTTGTGGTGAAACCAGACAGACTCCGAGAGTTTACAGGACACGATCCTATACGAGGAAGAAAAACTAAAAATAATTCTACCATAGAAAAATGCAGCGTTGTTTTGACTACACACGCCGAAATGGCAAATTCGTATGATAACCTAAAAAACTGTTAAAAAGTTACTCGCGCTAACTATAATCCAGACTTAGTAAATTTAAACTCACTACACTTCTGAGGTGAAAATAAAAAGAACGTGACATCGTTTAAAAATATCGTCCCTTCTAAAGATGTTTGTCTTATAGCCACTTGAATTGCAGACAAATACTTGTGACGAACAACCGTGAAGTGTGCGCACGATAAATAACAAATGAAAAGCCATGTCGCGTTAACAAGGATTTAAATCTAATCTAAATGTGCTCAATAGTGTTTAAACAGACTATAAGCTATCAATATCAAACCCGCATGATGGTAAATTTACGTTTGATCGAGTTATTTAAATAGCTATTGCCGTTTATATGTTTGAAACGATAAGCAAAACTAACACGATATTTAAACTGAAATTTTTGTACACGTTGTTTTTGAGACAAATATTTGAATGTAAAAGAAACAATCACAAATTCATCTACGTATTTGATACCCAGACTTATAAATCAAAATTGAGAGCTACACAAATCAACGCTGCCCATAGTTCCAGATTGATGTCGATACAGTATTTTGTTCCGAACAGTAAAACAATTTTATACACCGACAAAAGTTAAGATTTACGAACTGTATCGCATAGACAAGTGCTACAAGGAAAATAAGGTTAAAATGTATGGATATGATTTTTTTCAAATTCTGGTTTCAATATAAAAAAATACTAATTAAAAAAATATAATATTACAACATAGGTACCTATATACTGCCGTAACTAAACAATAACATTATTTACGATGATAATGGTTCAACATAATAAATAGCAAATTTTAAAATAAACCTAAAACAAAACAAAAAGACACCATTAAGCATTAAATGTATTTTACTTATAGGATAAAAATAGAATAAAAGCAACTCTATCCACACCATGCAATTCAAAGCCATATAAGATTGCAGCGTTTAGCGTGGAAAACAAATAAATTGCGTCGGAACGAGCTGCGAGCCAAGCAGCTTATTGGGATGGTACGATGCTCGATTCAAATTGTATGTTTCGCCAACTCCAGCAGGCTTAATCACAACCCGAAGTTTATTGAAAGAAACAAATAAAAGCGAGCACTCGAAGATTTATCGACGAACAAATGCAACGGAAAATTACTATAGTAAAACTTCGGAGGTTAGACAAGGTGAAATGAGTAAGTGTAAAACATGATACAATTTTGAAGTAATAAAAAAAATGCCGACACCTTATCATCAAAAGTCAAGAAATTAAGAAACAAGCCTAAGTATTCAGTACCACAAAAAAGTGGTCTTTAAGATATTAGTGTGAATGCAGTCTCGGCCAGAGATGTAATTAACAGTTTTTATCCAGCATTCGAGAACGCACCTGAGCAAGCCCTAAATCTTATCGATGATAATTTATCTTTATCACGTAGTTAAAAACGTAATTTAGATTCTTAATGTTAGTTGGACGACGCGCCTTGCTATGCCACCGACGGCGTTAAATATCACAGGCAGGATTCTTTGGAAACGCGTTCAGAAGCGATTGCTAATCAAACAATGGTTATAACATACATTGGCCACGTAACTGGCAGTCGTAAAATTCTATGGAGGTTGTATAAAAAGTTTAAATCTGATCGGTGGCAAACGGTAGGGCGACACGGTTGAAACACGCTGACGATTCCGGAGGTCGGCATTTACATTGATGTTTGATAGAATGACAGCAAAACACCTTTGAATAAGGAGCGGGCGAATTTAGAATCCCTAACAGCTCTTTTTTACTACGGCTCCGGTTTGTTTCTCTTTATCAAGAAATCGTTCGTTAATTTTCATTAATTACCTCAATTAAGGTTACCTTATATTGCACGATACACCGTACCTACTACCAAATATATGTTGCACTATTTAAACCGAGTATGCACTATAACATGCTCGTTTGCCCCTATTAATATAAAAAAAAAAAAATATAGCCGAATATACAAATTCGAAACGTCCAAACAAAATCCTTTGAATAATATTCGAATGCCGATTCGAATAAGGAAGCTGAGGCTAGATAAATCTCAACTTTGTCTAGACCATTTGCGGTGAAGGAAGAAAAATTTCATAAACTATAAAACAGGGAAATATTAGATGGTTTGCTAGAAGATGGTGAAGTTTGGGGGGTTAAGCCATGAATAATGCAAGATACGAATCGGCAGTCAGTCAAACCAGCTTTTGGTTGCATTTTATACGAAGATTTCCGCTATAATATTTGAGAATGAAATTTGTAGTCGTAGTCGCTTCCTTGCGAATCATAAAACGTATCAAATTAAATAGTGATGGACGAAATCGTTCAAATCAACGAAAGTAAAAACATCACTAAAATTTTACCTCCAAAGATGTTTACGTTAAATCTCATAAAAAAATTCACGGGATCACGCCCGAGCTCTCAATTTTGATGAATAAGTAAACAGAATTAGTTTTGGTTCCGAAACGTTATAATAAAACTGAAAGTATGGTACAAACATGTGGTATAAAAAATGCTTATAAGCTAAAATATTAGCAGGTTTCATTACGTTGTTTGCACGTCTTTTTTTCGATAGAATTGTATTTCAAAAACTACCACGTTCTTTTTTAAATTCTACCCTTTTTTATTTTAAAATTAACTATTTACTTAAAAGTTCATACCTTCATAGGACATGTAAATAAAATGGTAAAATATGAACTTACATAACGAAAGGCAGTTAAAATGCTTTTACATCTCGAATCCTGCTTACAAGTGCTTCAACGCATTTTCGTGTTCCCACAATCTACCCGCATTACAAATAAGTTTTATGGTAACGGTGCACAATAAAAATAGCCTTTATGACTTTACGTGGAATGGTTAAAGTTGCTTGCTCTATTCACTGTTATGGCGATATAAAGCTGGTTTAAAGTTACGGTAATTTTTATATTTCAGCTAAAAATTTTCAAGAACTTAAATCACCTGTATTTTAAGTATGTGTATAACTGTCCTAGTTTGAAATGTGTAAAAGCAAACCATAAAATTTTATGCGTAAAGAACGATTATTTTGTGTCAAAAACCATTTACTTCGACTACTGTGCTATTTTTTTTCCGTAGGAGTTTTTTTTCTAAAGTCTGATTTAATTACTATTAGTTTATGTATATGATCTGTTTTCTTTAAACAATATTTGCCATTACACTGAATAAATATAACCGAAAGTTCATATTTGAAAGTAGCAAAATAAAAGCATTATTATTTGTATAATTTTAAATATGTCCAGTCCGAGCCTTGCAGCGATGATCGGCTGTCACGAGTCAATTAACTTGATTTATTCAACGCAAATGAAGGTTGTTAATCAAAACGCTTGTTTGTTTTTATATCGGTTTATCTTGGAGCACATATCCAATGGAGCGGGACTTTCTCCATATCTTTTATAATTTACACATATATGATGACTTTTCGCGACATTTTATAATCAGACTACGCGAATACACAATGTCTCCTTTGTCAGAAATGATAACTTGTAAGAAGAGAAAAGGTACTGAAGTAATCTCCATTGGTAATCTACTCCAGGGATTTTTGTGGTTTTGAGCAAACAAACTGTAATCCTTTTTCACGTGAATTAATAACTTAAGCGGATTGTTGTATCCTTCGTTTGTTGCTATAATAGTATTATGATATCAATAATTATAAGGCCATATGCATTACAATTAAAAAACCTGCAAAATAGAAAAACAATTAAGGAGTATAACTAATTTGATTTACAGCTTACAGTTTTTACTGAACAGCGATAGTTAAGAACCATATTTATAAAAACTGTACAAAAAATAACCCTAAAAGCTGGTTTAAATTGGACCACGGCCGAAAATGTCCAGGCTTTAATTAAATTAATATTTTATTCGGCTTAAAATCCTTTAACAAAATTTCGTGCATGTTTTAATTATTGCGATGTCGTGCGAATAAATAAAGTTATTAAGTAACTGTGATGGCTATTTGGCGCTGTCGAAGTGTGACTTGACTAATTAATATTTTTACTAGTAACCCACCCAAGCCAAGGTATATTTATGACGACATTACCAAAAACAAATCTTGTCAAAAAACTGTGTCATAGGTAAGTACTAAAAAGTCTTAAAATCGTTGTTTTATACTATGTAGTGATTAGCGGACATATCTATACTAATATTATAAAGCTGAAGAGTTTGTTTGTTTGTTTGTTTGTTTGAACGCTGTAATCTCAGGAACTACTGGTTTGATTTTAAAAATTATTTTTGTGTTGAATAGACCATTTATCGAGGCAGGCTTTAGGCTATATAACATCACGTTGCAACTATAAAGAGCGAAGAAATAATGGAAAATGTGAAAAAAACGGGGAAAATTATTCATCCTTGAGAGCTTCCGTTGCGTGCGCTGCCAAAAACGGTTCTATATACCAAAAATATATGTATGAAAGAATTAAGGGAACTTTTTACCGCGGGAAAACTTCGCATTCCCACGGGAAACCGACTTCTACGCGAACGGAGTCGCGCGCGGCCCCTAGTAACAGATAAACGGGCCAAATGATAACTTAGTTTTTACTACTTACATAGAGCAGTGCTTCCAAAACGTACTTTGTCGGACTACTTTCATATTATTTGCTAATAATCCTTTTAATAAAAAAGTGTATTAAATGATTTACCTACCGTCGCGCGTTCAAAGTTTTCTCTTGGACAATAATTTAGTTAAGATATAAGTGAAAAAACCCATTTACGTAAGAAATACTTAGACTATAGATAAACTGAAGGTGAAGGACCAACATTGATAGTATGTATGATCTTTGACTCAAAATTCAATGTGACCTTTGTCTGAAAAAGCCTAGTCATCAGTTTCAATAATATCGCAAAGCCGACCCAGTCTTCTCAGTATTTTTCTCCGAACACGCTTCAAAGCGCCGTTTCCCCGAATTTTAATAGTGAAATTGACAAACAAATTCGTATTCGTACCACACAAACAAAGGGAAACCGCTGCGACACGTTGCAACTACAACGCGCGCATCCATTGCTGTTCAAATTAAACACATAAAGAAACCATGTGCACATATTCACGCATGTTACACCGATATTACAGTTGGGAACTTGTGTTTGTTCGGGACGGTTCTGTTTTTGGAAAGGGGTAATGAGGTTTTTGAATAGTAGGGAAAAAGACAGGAGAGCATCAAGTGTTCTTAATTGTAAATCTCAATAATAAGTATATATTTTTTTCTAATTTGATTCTTTAATGTAACATTAAAATCAATGCTCTACCTTTAAATGATCACGTTACTGAATTCATTTTTCATCGTACATAATTAAAAGTAAAGTCAGCATCTTGACAAAAAGTTATTGTCATTTAATTTTCAGTAGATATTAAATAAACAACTTCAATTTAATTATAGCTCAAGTTAATATAAACAAGTAAAACCTTTTTATTTAAACTTTAATTTTAATTAATCAAAGCGAAGCCAAACGAATTTCGTAGTGTTCCAATAATATGTAGGACTAGTGTTAACTATCGGCTTTAGCTGCATACATGGCAGCATCTGGTTGAATATTGTGCTAAATATGAGGCCAATTTCTGTGTTGGCTTACACGAAATTAATACCTGAGATTATATTTAATTTACTAGCTTGTGGCTTGCTTTATGATTCAATTTTGCTATTAGACTCGAAATCAGATTATAAGGTGGGAAAAACTATTATGTGTGATATAATTTGGTCTGGTATGCCATAACGAATGCTTATTATCTCATAGTTTTTTATCTATAATATAAAACGCCTAATTAAAGAAAAATGGTTTTTCGCACCTTTTATGTAGGGTCAAACAGCCAGTGATATTTGTTCAAATTTGGTTTTTAATTTTGCCAGTGAATCTAATATAAATTTAAAGCACGAGTAAGTATTTTACGTTAACGTTTTGCTGAATTATCTTATTAATGAAAAGCGATGGTCCGAATTTAGTAAAAGCATTAGTTATCACGTTTCATGTACTAATATTTGCTGTCTTTACCAAATCAAGCATAGTGGTATGATCACTGGTAAAATCGGGGCTTTGGACTACATACTCTGCCATTGTATAAAAACCATATAGCAGTAGATCATTTTTCTAAAGTAAAAATGAATAAGAAAGCACCTTTGTGTTTACCCTTGTTTGTCTATTTTTCTCTTTGTATTATCTTTTTCTTGTCATTGTGTTAATGCATAAATTATAAATAAATAAATAAGAAATTCTGACACCCAAGTAGCGCCAACATAGAGGTTTCCAGGCCCCAAGTTAGAGAGCCAGAATTCCGAGGCCCTTTGACCCGGCCAGACAGGACAGAATTAGGCCTGGCTTCAAGTCGCCCTAGCCTGAGATTAGAGAGGGCAAGCCTACTGGTACTTAGAGCAGACCAACTTTATCATAAAATTACATTCACGTTTAAAGAAACATTCATTGTTTTTTTGGCAGTCTAGAATTAAATTCTAGGCACATATTTTTCTGTGCTGTCTTTTTTTATTAATAACTGTCTTTAATCCGTAAAAATAATTGGCGTCCAAATAATTTCCTTTGATCACTCAGTTAATTACACAAAACAACTTTAATTAACAAAGTTAGTTTTGTGTCGTTTACAAAATTAAATGTAGAGGCACAAATATTCTATTTCACTTTATTTGTTTAATGGTGCCATTAGCAGATAATTGCAATGCTGCAAACCTAACACTGAATTGAGTTTAAAACATCAATTTAACCCGTTGCATCAGTATGGGGTTATATTGACCCCACAAAAGCTAAAATTACACTAGGCACAAAGAAAATTTAAGTGTATTTTAGTCCAATTAGTGGACGGGCAGGGGGTGTGAAATTGCAAAAGGGATGGTAATTTACTTTAAGTGTGACATTTGAACAATTTAACACACCATAGGTATTTGCCCGTTGAAAATCGTTTAAATTTGATTTGAAAAAAGTAAACGATCTTTGTAACTGATATATTGGTAAGTACTTTTCACAATAAATTCAAAATTACATTTTTCTCAACTTAATAAAAAAAGTATTTCAATGATATATATTTTTTTACTTAAACCAACACACCTTAAATGTTTTCTGGACCATGACAGTGTCACAAAGTATTATTTTAGTTTTAATTTCGAATCTTCTTCATCATAACCCTTCAGAAGCAGAAAAACGTATATTATGCTGTAGCAACACGCGTTAACTGCTTGAAACATAAATTTCACTGTAACACAGGCTAATCAACATAGAAATTGTAATTCGAATATCGGGACGTAATTACAATACATTTACATACAGATTTGGTTGGATTGAATTTCTACGGTTACAGCTAGCTTGTTAATTTGCCTAAAAAGAAAGTAATTGCTCGGAATCCTGTTTTCATGTGATTTTAAACGGATATGTGTTTTCTCGTTGAGAATTCTTCAAGTGCGTACCCTTTTTGGAACAACACATAAAAGGCTAGTCGAAATCCTTTTATGTTTTGTTTTTAATTTAAACATCTTTAGAACGGCTGACTGTTTATTCGTGACGTTAACTTGACATTTGAAAATAAACTGGCAGCGAGACAAGATAAAAAAAATATAACGACAACAAAGGAGTTATAAAACAATTCTAATAATACTAGTTAATTAAAACTGGCACCTCACAAAGTAGTTTGGTTTCGCACTTTGTTGCAACAAAATTAGACGCCACTGTGCGCAAACTTGTTTTGCACGGAGCAAGCGGAGAGGTTAAACTTTGGCAGTGTAGTGCGGTCTATGAAACCGGGCGCTGGCTGTCAAAGGTTAAATGTATTTACTATCTATCAGAAGATAATAAAAGTTTTACTGACTTATAATGTGCTTAAAAAGTTTTGAAGGTTACCAATATTACCTACAATTCATACAAAGTATTTGGTCTTAATAGAATTGGGCTATCTTGTTAGGAATGAAGTACTCATACGATCCAGGAAAATAATATTATTTAAATAACTTGGCAAATCCAAATCTGTGACATCTGAAAATAACGTTATTTTTTAATATTTTAATCATAACATCTTTGATTCGCGCTAAATTTAAATTTTACTTACTGATACTTTCGCTAGCTATCATATTCACTGAAATTTAATTCTTGCCCAAATTCTAATACGCCGTACCCTCTCTTACATTTACATCCCAAAACAAAACTCTTTCCATTTCTATTCCATAATCTACCGCACGTGTAAAATAATTGCCGATCGACTGTAATCGTCATAGGCGCAATCCAGCGTACAGAGACGCGTAATCGCTTTAGCCAAAATTGCTAGCGCCTGAATAGAAACGCAGCGTCTTTTTTTAACCTATAAAATGCAGTGGTCTCTATTCATTGCTCGCGAATAATTGCGAATATTCCGTCCATTGTATAGCATATAGCGGCGCTTGCGAGTTCGAGTGCTTTCTTTAGCGATTGTGGGCTGTGATTTTTTGATAGATTTATTGTTAACATACGACGACAAAGTTTGATCAGACAAACATTATTGCTGGCGGCAATCTAAGTTATTACAAAATATATTTATTATGTAAGTGTTGTCTTTTTTGCTAGTAGCGAATATATATGCTTTACGCATTCACCCTATTTGTTATTTTTATTATACGCAAGTGTGATGCAACTCGTAAGAAAATTACTTGGAAGGCAGCCATGTGGCATGTAGCTCTTTTTTAGGCAAGTATTTCCGATTAAATGATATAAATTGTAAACAAACAAAACATCTTACTTATAACCGCTCCAAGTATCGAATTTTAATTCATTGCGTTTTTTTCAGAAGGTATGAATCACTAAAACATAATACCTTCTTACTTTTTAAAATACTAGTTGCATATGGTATTAAATGTGCAATTAACTTTTTTTGTAATTAGGTTAGCAAAGAATTTTTTTAATAATAAAGATAAAACAACATAAGATATGATAAATAAACAAATATATTATAAGTTATTTTAATCTAAAGATACTCTACATTCTATGCCACGAACTTTGTTTACCAAAATTTGATGCAGTTTAAAGGGTGCATAATTTACTTTTGGGGGTAATTATTTTGTAATTGGATGACGCAGATGGCAAACTTTAAAATTAGGGTCCAAAGAAAATTTCAAAGGACAAAACTTCCAGTGAGAATTAATTATTTGGGAGGCAAGTGTGTCAATACAACTTTTTGAAATTAAAGAGCTTCCTGAAACGCTTTTTCTGTCACCAAGTTTGGTTATTAAGTCCTTGTTAAAATAAGTAGTACCTAAATTTTAAAATGCTTATAGAGAACATTGATTTAATAAGTAAACTAACACTTCAATATAAGTAACACTTCTTCGCCTTTCGCCAAATAAATTTTGTTTTATAATTTCAAAGCAAACCAAGAATGTCTAATTACATTTTCAAAATCGTACAATTTGAAATCAGAACGCCAACCAGCAACCATTTATCCCGGCGTCGGATGTAGGGTTCCCAATTTTCCTATATGTGACCTTTTTCACCCGAATGTCACGCTTCCACAAACGAGGTGTCTTTGAAAACGTAATTAGAAATTCCTAAATGGCATGTCATGGCAATCTCTTTTCGAATTTCATGAGTGTTCGGACGTGTTAGGTACTTGCAAATTAGTTTTGGACCAGTGTGTGATTACATGGTAACCAGTGTAGTCGGGAATCGGATCTTTGGTTTGGGTTTGGCCTAATTTAGAAATTCATATATCAGTCTGGCTTTAATAATAGGTATCTGGTCTCTCTTTTAGTACTATCATAATATAAGTCCACTTTTCTTTCTTTGGATTTGGCTCTATTTCTGAGAATCACCCTTTGGACTCTGAACTTGAAACTAACAGGAAACGGGCTGGTCTTGGCTTAAACAGCACCAAATCTTCCGAAAAATATACCTAGCTCAATGTGCTTGAATAACGAAGATTTTCGGAATATTAAACACCTATTTGATAACGTTCACTTGCAACCTTTACTAAGGCTCTTTGATCAGGATGAAATGAACAAACCGTCATCAAATTTTAAACATTATAGGTAATCTAATGTTGAATCAAGGTTTGGCTAGCCTTTTTTCTTCGTGGAGCTTTCCATTTTGAGATCATTGGCAGGCACTGAAGGTTTGAAGCGCCGGTAAACGCTTTATTCATCCTCTGGTTTATCTTTAGGTCAGATTTCACTAATGCTTTACCGAGTTCAGCTCAATGGTTACAAATTTGTCTATATGCGTAGTTTGGAATGTTTTTTAAATATTTTTCGTCAATAATCAATATTAGTCGTCATTTTATTTCGATTCCCAGTGTGCTTTTAGACCTTTCCATTCTAAGACAATTAATACGTATTTAGTTTGTTCAGTAAGCTTTTGCAAATAGTTTCAAAACTATAAAAACTGGAAATTTATCTTTCATCGAATAAATATCTAAGCTCTACGTCGCTTAATGCAAAATAGCAAATAGGTTTCCTATTACCCAGAGGTTCTGCGGTGCATTTCTGTAATTGGTTTAGATAAATTAACGAAGTACTTTCCAAACAACCCTTGGGAGTCAATTTAATTGTACACGACCCGCCCTTTCTATCTGGTCAGACTTGTTGCCATAGTGGCGCTGAATTTTTTATCAGTATTCTTCATTTGGACCGTGTTAGGAATAAATAGGAAACTAAGATGTTGAAAGGAATTACGGAGATTGTGTTTTTTGTGATTTTCATTATGTTTCTTAAGCTAAGTAGTTTTCTGGTATTAGATTTCATCTCTACATATCAAAGTACAAAAGTACTGTATTGGTAACTGGTTTTACTATTATTATGTCATTTTTTAGGAAGTTTTTTGATATTATGATCTAGGTGATTTGATAATGTGATTTAAAAACTAGCTAGTAAATTAAGTACGGAGGCTGTGATAACATCCTGTGTTCTAATCAATATCAACATAGCAATTAAAAACAAATATTTCAAACTGACTAATCAGAAAGCCAGATTCTCAGCCTTAACGTAGGAAGCTAGATACAAACTGATAGCATAACCCACTGCTACCGACAACCATATCGCTCCAAGCGTGACGTTAACCGACCAATGGCTTGAGAATGCATAAATCTACATCTACAAGCAGCAATGTATGTGACAGTATGACAAAAACACGGACCAATAATCTAAGTGCATTGGTGTGTTCCGCTTTACACTGCTGGGAAAAAAGACAAGCCGGATCGACGGGACGGTAGAAAAGAAGGAGTTATGGCAGGACAAAGGGTAGATTTGGGAAGTGTGGGCTGAAGTCTTTTCCAGCATGAAAGCGCTTTGAGCATAAAAAACAGTTGGCGCAAATGAATGTTATTGTTAATTTGAATAAAATTTTCAACAATTTACAGGTTATTAAGTTTTATTTTTTAAATATAAGCTAAATATTTAAAAACTAGCTGCTGATTTGTTTAGTTTTATGTGTAGCGTGTGCAGTCATGAATTGTAGGTGCAATAAAGAATATTACAACTTCTATAAACCATAGCCATAAACGCTGTAGGCAAAAATTAACCCTAAGTTGGTCCCTTTTATTGATGTGCATGAGGCTGAGTTCACATAAACTTATCTGAGTATATGGCGTGAAATAAACGGAGCCCTATTCTAAGTATGAATTGCTTATGGCGGTATCGCCGCCCTTATTTTTTTTTCATATCCGCCATGACAAATTGCAGCTTTGTGAGTTTTGATATGTATGATAATGGAGTTTTTTTTTTTGACTTGCAGAAAACGACTTTAGAATGACAAAGTGAGTATTGAATTTTAATAAGATTATGAAGATATGTTTTGATAAGCATTTTTTTATAACGGGTGTAAAAAGACCACTTCCGAAGCCTGAAACCTAAACCTGTAACTAAATTCACTAACAGCATACCCAGAAAACTCAATTTAAAAAAGTTATTAAGGATCGAAAAGTCATATTCGCCGCTTGAAATCATTGCTCACACATCAACTGTCGGTTCAGGTGCGATTATTTACATTGCAAATTAAATTAAAACCCTATTTAATTTGAAATCATCGCAAAATCTGATAGTATTAATGCAATTTTGGAAAATTACGTAATTTTTTTTTCTGTAATCATAAAAATATTTTTTTTGCTCAAAACGTAACCAGTACCCCTCCAGCAATGCCCAGTTTTTGTTTTCGGAAGCAGTTCTTTTACATCCCGTATATGTTTAATTAACCTCTTGGAAGTAATATGGTCACAGAGACGTTTTATCCCCTTAAATACCGTACTTATCTGGACATAATATAATGCTAAAAAAACTAGTAATCTCTGATACAATACGTAACCTTTAGAACAATAATTAAGTATATAATTATAATCATTAAAAGTCAAAGTCTCCGCCATCAATTAGCGTAAAGCTTGCAATAATCATCAACAAGCTCCATAATAATAAATTACAAAGTTCATAATAATTTGAGGGGTGTATAAACCGCCGGAGGCTTACCAGGAATCTGCGGAACTAACCACAGTTTAGTACAGAAGTTGTTGGTAAAACTGTATTAATATGCTGCGTTTAGTTACTTGCTGGTAACTTGTCTACTACTGCACTCAGTTTCAAGTCTCTATTTCATTACATAGTATAAATCCAAGTCGCAAATTCTTTCTGTTTGTATGTTTGTCAGCTATATCGTTCTAAACTACGTAACGGATTTTAATGCGGGTTACGCCTTCTTTTAGGCATTTTTTCATTTAGATTTGTCAAAAAATAACGTTAAAAAAAAGTAATTTTAGTTAACAAAAATCAAACGTGTCGGGAATAAATCGCGCAAAATAACACCATTGCGAAGCGTGGTCGCTAGTATTATATAAAGTAATGATAGCGAAAGATGATTTGGACGTATTTTAATAATACTCGGATTTTGTTTATTGACTATGCTAGGTTTTATGACATTAAATAAAAAAAATAAGGTTTGAGAATGCAAAGTGCAAATATAAATGAATAAATAAATGTATGTTATTAATAAATTATAGAATGAATCATTGGTATTGTTTCTCAAATTCAAATAAAAAACCAAAAAAAAAAATTGCTCAGAAAATATGAACCTAATTAACTTCTTTGCTGTAAACGAAGCACCACTAAACAAGACGGAAGCAATATGCGTTAATAATGCTCTAACTACAACTTATAAAGATAAACAATCTGTTTGATTCGAGCTAAATTTATAGCTGTATCTGTTTTGCCAATTTTCATGTAAACAAAACATTATAATCATGTTCTTGTATGTTCATCTTCTTACTTAAAGGCTCAAGCTCTAATATGCCTTTAATTTTTAGTATGATAATTACATTTAAAAAGATAAAGGAATAGTCAGACATAGTGATTTCTTCACCGATTGTCTTAAGTCTATATTTTATATCAAAATTAGGATGATTTTGTGTTTGAAGTACATACCTTACAATGAACTTAAGTTAAACCAAGTATAATCCCAACAAGAATCAAATGAGTTTTTTTTACTTTGTATTTTCCTTTCTAGCAATATAAACTTCGAATTTAAAGGAACAAAAAACAAATGTCTACAAAATTAATTACTTATAAATCATAAAAAAACTTATCTTACACCAATTTTTTCACTTCAGAAAACCATTCGGTTGTCACAGTTCATTTCTCCTGGCCATAAAATATTTTCAAAAAACGTTAACGTGATCGTTTTCAGCTAAAAGTTTAATATAAGTACAGGACTAATAGCTGAAACGTGACTATGAAGGGACCAATTTTGCGGTACCTTAAATATACCATAATATACTAGGAAAGGATGGCGCTATGCATTACCTACTTACCTAGTTGTAAATAAGTATATTCAACTTTGAAAATATATTAAAACTAGTGGCTGCCCGCGACTCCGTTCGAGTCGGTTTCCCGTGGGAATGAGAAGTTTTCCCGCGGTAAAAAGTCTTTCTGTGTTGTTCCAAATCCGTCCAGTAGTTTTTTCGTGAAACATCCATCCATTCATACTTACAAACTTTCACGATTATAATATTGGTAGCTTAGGGCATAGGCCTTCTCGGATAGTAAGAAGGACTGAGTCATAATCTACCAAACTAGAGCTCTGTCGGTTGTTAAGTAAGATTAAAAATTAATAAATCTATTATTACTTTGTAAGTAAATCGTGTAATGTTTATTTTTGTTAGATTTTGAGGCTATATACAATTCTATTCTATTTGTAATAAAGTTAAAAAAAAAAGATTTCACAAAAATCGGCTTATTTAACCAATCTCCAACTATAATTAAACTCCAGATAGCTAGACATAATTTACTTTACAAAACCTGTGTTTGGACCCTTAGCTTATCATTGCTATTTACTTAAATTAAAACTCTAATAAACGCCTACGAGCAGAACATTTAATAAAAACAGCAGAACCTTGCTTGTATTAAACTCATTATTTACATTACTAATCTTATAGGATCTTGCATATCGCCGTCCCTTTCTCTCCCCTTACCTTGAAGTCTTATCTAGAATGAGAAAAGCTGTGTTAATACTGTTAATTTAAGACAGACGCTTTTCTAACGGTCCTATTGTCTGCGTCGCATTTAGTAACAATACTGTTTGTTAAGTTATTAAAGTACTTTTTCTTTTGAGAGTTACTTATTTTAACTGCACTTTGTTAGAACATATTATATGTTTTTCAATTAAAAACGTTTTTTTATGTTTTATATGGGCTAAGAATAGGATTATTTGGATAGCAGCTTACCTTTAAGACTGACCGAGTGTATAACCATGTCGAAATACTTGTTCAATACGTATAATTTAACTTTAAATTTTCAATCCAAAAACTTGCGATTAGTCTCAAAGGCCTAGACTGTATCTATTATGCGAATTGTGCTTCTATGTGTTTATTAAATTCCAAGGCCCCATATAACTCCAGACAGAATAAGGAAGTAAATTAATCAAGAAAGCAAAACAAAACCCCGCGCATCTGTTCTTTCAGGCCAGTATATTCTTTACTCTAGATTTTTAAGCCCCTGCATACAAATGGTTCTTTACTCAGCACAAAGATGGCAACTTTAGTAATAACACTAGAATACCACAACAGGATTGTCAAGAGTATACTTCAAACTCGTTGAAAATAACAGAAGTTTATTATAACTTTGAAAGTTTTGTCAAAGAGTATTAAGAAAAACAACACCTGGGGTACGTCTGGATATTGTGCGATTTTTTTAAGAGTAAATTAAATTGAGTACATACTTATTAAAGTGACACTAAAGGTCTTTTAGTAGTTTTTCTGTTTGAAGCTTATTTGAACTTTACAGACTAGCTGTTTTTATTTCTACATTATTTTTATAAGTAAAAGTTTTTATTTTACTCATACATAATTAAAAAAATATTGAATGCTATTTTTAATATTTTGTAGTAGTATCTCAGCCCTTTCAAAATATATCCTACTAATATTATATTATAATTATAATATATTATAATAATATTATTATAAATAATATTATAAATGTGAAAGTTTGTGAGGATGTATGGATGGATGGATGGATGGATGTTTGTTACTCTTTCACGTAAAAACTACTGGATGGATTTGGATGAAACTTTGCAGTAATATAGGTTATACATCAGAATAACACAAAGGATACTTTTTACCGCGGGAAAACATCTCATTCCCACGGGAAACCGACTTCCACGCGAACGGAGTTGCGGGCGGCCACTAGTTCAACTATAATTTTAAAGGTAAAAATGTGCAGTACCTACTTTAATGTGATTTCAATGTCGTTGGCTTGAGATCAGAACAAATTGAGAACTATATTATTACGCAAATTTTACAAATAAATAAATACCTACTAATAAATATATCTAAAAAATACAATATGCACTATTTAATGTAAGTTACGTGGCACAGAAGAAGTTTGCTATAATACATAGTAATAATCAGAATCGTATAGCAACCTTTATACTATTTTGAGAATAGATATAAGTTGCTGACGTCATCTGACGCCTACCACTAATCTAACTCATCTGTGAAAACTTCCACGAGGGCGGGGAGATTAATAAACAAATGACAAACGGTGTTCCCAAAGATTATCGCCTGAACATGACTAATGCCTTGTCAGAGATGCTCCTGCCTTCCCTACATGTTAATTGTACCAAATACTACTCACACTAATTTACACTGTGTTTATTTTACAAACGGCAATCTTAACTTTGCATGTAAATAACATGTTGCCATTCAAATATAGCCTTTATGAGTAAGGCGTAAGAGTTGTGTCTAAATTTCTTGATGTGACGATAAATCATTGGTTGCAGAGAACTCACCCAGCGTGTTAGTTGTCATTTCAGCTACGTTCTTGGCATATGATTCAATTTTTCATGTTGATGAGAACAGTGTAAACATACGAAATTGAGGGGATAGTGTCTATTTTGAATACTGTTTTCGGGAGGTTAAATATCATGTGAAAGTATTTCGTAACGCATAACGGGGAAAGTGTCAACGAAGAATGTAAATAATTTAAATTTAGTCATTTTTTTATAAATTTTAGGTATATGTACAAAAACCGTAAAAAAACTTTTTGATAGTTATTTTATGGTTTTTATATTAATTTAATTGATTTATTAGTCTACCAGCTGCTGGTTATTCTTTTTGAGTTTTGCTAAAGTTTAAATTTTTTAGTTACGATATTTTTTAATTTCAATATATTTTTTGACTAAGCATCAGACATAATAATTAATTTTGTAACGTCTCAGTAAACATTTTATCTTAGTACGTAAGTTATATATAGAACAGAAAAGTGGTATTTCATGCAAAATAGTCTAGACTAGAATACTCGTACCTTCTGCCTATTAGCATGTTGAGTATAAAACCATCGACCGTTGTCTTCACTCGACATTTTACTCGGCCAATTACCAAAATTTGGACTCTACCCACGCAAATAACTAGGTTCTCACACTATAAGCACAAGTAGAGACATAGTATAGTCAAAGCAGTATTCCATAGGTATGCGACATTAAATAGACTTGGTCTACAGCTTATATTTACAGAGAATATGTCGTTTCACAAACAAATTAATATTAACCTGATATTCAATAAAACTGACGAACTGTTTAGGCGAAAGGATAGAGAATTGTTATCAATTACGCAAAAAGCGACTTAACAGATTAAGATTACATATATTTCACATTTTTATTAACTTTAACCTGAAATAAAAAATTAACAATTTCTTTGGATGCGGTAATTTTTTTTACATTTATACCGCAGGTATATATGTAAAAAAAAATACCGCATAATACTAGTAATCAAATCAGTAGGCCTACTGCTATAGTTAGCTACACTGTGTCGTTGTATATCTAAGTAAATAAAATTGGGCTCAGTTAGCACAAAACATGAAACACTTTATTTGAAACTTGCTTGTAGAAATAATTTGCATTAATTTACGACTTGTCTGTCATTTAAATCTTTATAGAGAAAAAACTAAAATAAAAACGTCTAACACACATTGTAAGGTAATTCGCCAAAATAATAAATCGCCATTCCCAAAAAGTCTGCTAACAAATAAGTTAATAATTTCTTGTATTATTTTATTCCTATTAGACTTAATTAATTTAACTTAGGGCCGATTTTTCAATAGATAGTTAAAACGCCAGATATCGAACAGCCAGATAGCTTTAACTGAGACGAATAATAAAGTTTCAATTTTTCAATGGTCAGATAGCCCTCTGCTAGCTATCCTAATGATATTTGTGCAAGAAAGAGACATTCTTATATATTTTACAGTTGTTAGAAAAGGACTGTAAACTTTCAACGCATTGACAGCGGGTGTCCCAATTGACAAAAAATTTAGGTATGACATCAAGACTTGCCGTCAACGATAATACATAGATATACCGAAAACTAGATGGAGCCCACCGACAAAAAATACAAATAAAAGTTACCAATACAATATATTTTAACATGTGTCTGTAAACTTTGAGAAAGTATTTCTATCTTATAATATTGATTGCTAAGAATATTTTTGATGCTTTTTAAAAAATCGATTTGGTATTTCATATACTCAGAGATACTTTATGTAACTGTATGTCTTAATAACTACTTAGTATTTTAATAGAATTCTCAAAAAATCCTCATTTTGATATAGCGTATCTTTAGCAGTGTGTGTTATATGTGACACGCACACATCAAACGTATTAATCCATCTAGAAATGTATACATCTGTGATGTCAACAATAGCTTACTGCACAGATATTCAAAATTAAACCTCTTGTGATATATATTTTTGTCCCGTTTTGATAACTATACATTATTGTCTTCAAATAAAGTAAAATATCCATGGTTTTACAAAAAATAAGCAAAACACAAATAAATTATCCTATATTTACATACGCATGATGACAGAAACGTCAAATAATCTGTTAGATAACTGCTTAACTGAGGCAAAAAGAGGCAGCTAAGTTTATCCGCCAGTTATCGAGTTTAACCTTCTGTTAGAGCTTATCCGCTAATTGAAAAATTCACAATCTTGCTATACATAGAATAAGTCCTATCTGAAGGCTTAACTGACTATTGAAAAATCGGCCCTTAGGGCCGGTTTTTCAATAGTCAGATAAATTCTATCCGACAGAAAATCAGTATGTTTTTGTTGCACGTCGAACATTAACACTTGGCATATGTATGAAGTGACAATGAAAACATACCTCTTATCAGTCAGTTAGCATTTATCTGACTATTGAAAAATCAACCCTTAATATATCTTGTTATTTATTGCCCTATCCATGACCTTTTACTTTACGCATCCCACACAAATATTTGCTCTTGGGTATTCTATTAAAACCTAATTTAATATGTATTGCCTAGTTTATTTTTGGACGGTATCGAAATACTTTGTTTCCGTTATAATCACCATTACGGAGTCATCCTACGCTAAGACAGTTAAGCTAACAAGATAATGTTTAGAGATGGTTTAGATTAAACTAATGTTTAAGTTTAAGTATCATTATAAGTGAACCATCTCGCTATTTAGAAAAAAAATACTGGCTGTATTTAACGGTAAAAACTTTAAGGTTGTATTAGGAGTTGTTCACCGAAATTAAGTTAAATGTCTTGTTTTTTTTTAAATAACCAAAAAATTAAAATTATTATCATAAATTTATGGAATCTCATCTTTGGAATTTTATTATTTTTCGTCTAAGAAAAGTTTCCACCATTGGCTAATGGTATCGTTAAGGCGAAACTTATTTTTGATTAGCTAGATTGGTGGTATAAAAACTTTTAAAACTTACAAGCCTCTTAAGCTAGATGATAATTATATAAAATTTATGCTTCCTATCATAAGTAAACTAACTAAAAAGGGAGAACCAAATGAATTCAATGTACTCGTATAAGGCTAAGTTACGTAGGCTAAAATAAACATTTTAGTACCTCAACTTGTTTAGTAAACTAACTAAATGCATAATACTAATCTATATTTGGTACATTTACAGACAAGATACGATTTTACAAACCAATAACCAAATAAAGCACCTACAAGAGAAATGATTCGAAAAAATTACTTAATAATGCAACCGTTGCCCTGTAGTTCATTTGCGGAGAGTACAAGCCGACGCGGGACATAAAATGTAAATTTTGTGGTCCTCGGAAACACATTTGAATGTTATATCTCCGAGACCGTGTAAAGGTGCTGTTACACGACAATTTCACTTCCTCTTACCAGCGATTGGATGTTGCTTCTTGGTAGACATCCAGAAGTGGAAGGCAAGTCTGATTCATAGATCAGGGATTCTAAGCTATTACCATGTAATGAAGTTGATTTCAAAAGATTCACTAACTATGATTTAATATTAATTTTTAATTGAAATATTCAATATACATGCTTTAGAAGTATTTCTATAAATTGAACTTTAAATCCTTCAGCTCAAGAATACAATTGTGATGTACCAAGAAAGTTTCCGTTTGTAAATTTATATGTCGTGTGTTACATTACAATTTAAAGCAATACAACTACACACTACCCTACCTTTTACAGAATTGTTTACCCAATTTAATTTTGCCATCAAATCCGATCTATTGCGAAAACGCATGGATCCATATAATTTTTACGTCACCGCCAGTGACATCAACAAACATATATCAAGCTAACAGCCTCAGCGTTAGGCAGATATTACACTGGATTTATGTGGACAAAAGTCGCTTGAAATCGAGCACCTACCATTAACATCAATTCAGTGTGTACTCACCATAATAAATCAGTCTACACTGGGTGGTCGACTGGTCGGCCGATCTCACTATCACGGGCTACAAATTGCCAGGTTGTTATTTGTGAATAGCAACCCGATTAGGATGGGGGCAACCGAGGCTGTAGGAACAACAGGAGCTTTAGACGATAATGTATTGTAAGCCTAGTAGTGCATTGGGTTTAAGTAAAGAAAGACATCCCTTTCGTATAATTCTTGCATTTCGAACCTACAGTAGTAATCATATTTTTGATTTTCAATCTGCAGATGATGCAAGCTCTGACATAAGTTCAGTTTAGACTGATGACGATTGTAAAGTAAACCTTCCAAAAGTTTCAATAATAGGTGTCTTCATGATTCATAATCTTTAGACTCAGTTAATTAAAATAATAATAATAAGAAATGAAAAAATGTTATGTAAAACTTTTGCGTACAAAAACTGTAAGTATATGGAAGCCAAGAGGTGCATGACAGTAAAAGCTAGATGTAAAATTTCTTTCAAACATGCTTAAGAGTCAAAAGAAAAAATACTTTCATCAAGGGGGCCACTTACCTACACATTGCTGCTATAATGGACTAAAGAAATCTTATTTAACCTTAAAGTCAAACGATTGACGCTCACCGTAATTTTAACTCTACCTCTACATAAATAATATTAAGCACAAAATTTGGATCTCTAAACAACCAACCCGACATATTGTCAAACCAATCTCAATGAACTAGTTAGTCCTCACCCCCACGCGTATGTGAACATTCTATTCTCTTATAGGTCAAAAGTATCTTATTTCATTTATGATTTTTCTTTGATATCATATAATTATTAACGATAGTCCTATAGAAAGAGATACAAATCTATACGGTGATTGGGTAATAAGTGGATATCAGAAATTGGGTGTAGAGTTTTTGTACTATAATAGTTTTAATTTAACTTTTAAATATTTAACTTCCATTCAAAATAATAAAATAAAATAAAAATAGCCTTTATTCTACCACAAATTTCATACAATGTCAAATTACAATATGTCAGGTATTAAAGATTTCAAACTAAAATTACAATAAATAAACAAAATAAAATAGTCCTGTCCATATTTTAAGTTATGTGGAATTTCCCTCTTTGGCGTAGGCCTCCCCCAGCTTCCTCCATTCTCTATTCTCTCTCCATTACTAGTTTTCTCCATTCAAAACATGTAGATTTAATTATTATTTTTAGATAAAATTTTGTGTAAAATTTTTTGTGAATATTTAAACCTGTTTAAACTTTTTAATACAATTTTAATGTAATAGGATAGAAACTGATATTTTTTGTAAACTAATAACCTTTCCTTTAATTAAAAAAACCTATGCTAATTACCTACGCTTCCGATACTAAAATAAAGATAATGTCAATTTTCAGTGAGAAGTTTTCTGTAGCGTTGATAAAGTTAAATGAAGTGATATTAATACTTTTTCCTTACACATGTTTAATAATATCAATAGTATCTTCTAAAGAAAACCAGGTCTAAACATTCACATTTTCCAAAAAATCGCGCGGTGGAAAACTATATCACCAAGGCTTTCGTCTCATTTTCATGAGACTGAGTAAAAAGTTTAAAAAACTTGTAATACAACAGGTGTTGATGATGTGGATGCTCTCTCGTAAGAAGAATTTTAAGTAAAAAACTCTCTTATGAAGATGGATATGCAGAGTGGCGAGCGAAGCTGAAACTGAAAGCGTGGTTATGAATATGTGAACATTATATTTTTAGTCCAAGTATGATTACTTTGAATATTAGATCCCTACCTTTTTTGTTCAAAAATGTTATATAATAAGGAAAAATATTTTATTTTCACTTTGTTTTTTAATATAAGTAGTATCAATGATAGCAATAACATCATAATAATCCCTAAGTGGACATAACATTTAAAGCCAAACACAAGCATTACAAACCAAATAATAGGTACAGTTTATGCCCTAAGTCGCCGATTACAGGCGAAGTTAAACCGAAATTACGATCTCGATCTTATTATAATTAATGTTAATATGCCACGGGGAGGTTATTCAACGGCTCATGGCATGCACCCTTTATACGGTGGAGTTGAGTCGGGCGGGCAGCGCGGGGCGGCCACGGGGCGGAGCGGCCACTCGCGCCACGCAGCGCTCAGTCGCCCCGCAGACGCCCTACAGAGCACACCTCTACACCTCTCTCTGATACCACAACTCGCGACACTACACGCGACTCGCGTCCCGCGTAAACTCGACGACGCAACATGAAATACAAATGGAAACTCCTTCAACAAACGCAAAAGGCATGATCGGAAAATGCCTATAAAAACCCAAGGAGCTTCTCGAACTTTTAATTATGTTATAGTGTTTGTGCTGATCTACAGTCATGTCATCGAAAATAACTTCGCGGCCGAAATGCCGCGGGAGTGCGCGTACAGGAGCCCCGAAACGGAGACGTCGGAGAACTCGGTGCTTTTCTGCAAAATTCGGACGATAAGCAGCTTGGATCATCTGTTGCAGAATATCACTCGGACGCAGTTTGAAGAAGTGACGTCATTGCACATTCAATGCAGCGACATTTTGTTCTTCGAGAGCACCCTCATAGCTGAAACAGAAAAAGTGACTAGCAAGCACGTGAACCTCGCCAAGCTTCGGGAGCTCGTAATTGACAAGTGCAAAATACGGCAGATTCCCGCACGTGCTTTCGAAAATTTCAAAGACTTGAAACGCTTGCGGGTTGCAACCCACAACAGTGAATGGTCGGCGATGACAATGGAACTGAACGAACATGCATTCTTCGGATTAAATGAGTTAGTAGAGTTAGATCTCAGTGATAATAACATCTGGAGTACAAAAACTGACACTTTTTGCTCATTGTATAGTCTGAAAACATTAAATCTAACAAAAAATCATTTACAGAATATAAAAACGATAGGGTTTTCTGATTCAGCCCGCGAACAAAACTTAAGTGTCAGAATTTGTAACTTAGTTATTGAGGAACTTGATTTATCGAACAATGATTTGATTGTAATTACTGATAACAGCCTCTCTAAATTACGATCATTATCGAATTTGTTACTACAGAATAATGCTATATCGACGTTAGAAATTGGCGCTTTTGAGGGACTAACGAATTTGCAAGTTTTAAATTTATCTAGCAATTTTATTTATTCTGTCCCCCCTGATATTTTTTCTAACACAAAATCGCTAAAAGAAATTATTTTAAGTAATAATACAATTACTGACTTGCCGCCAGGACTTTTTAGAGGTTTAGTTCATCTTCAAATACTAGATTTATCAAATAATAAACTGACGAGTCAATGGATTACAAGTACAAGCACATTTTCTGGTTTACTGCGAATGGTTATTTTAAATCTTTCATATAACAGTCTTACGAGAATTGAACGATTTATGTTTGAAGATCTTTATAGCTTACAAAAACTAAATTTAGATCATAATGAGATAAGTTATATCGAAGAGCACGCTTTTGAAGATCTGAGAAATTTACATTCCCTCACACTTTCTAATAATAAGTTGACGCATATTCAAGCCAACCTTTTGACAGATTTGCATGTTCTACATGAGTTGTTTGTTGATAATAACAATATACAACATATAGATGAGCACGCCTTTGATAATATGACAAGCGTGGAAGATTTAGGACTAAATGACAATTTTTTGTCATCTTTTCCGGTATCCATTCGTAAACTTCGGTCCCTGAGGTCTTTAGATATCGGAAACAACAATATCACCCATTTGAATAGAGAAAACTTTCGAGGTCTGTCCGAACTTTTCGGATTACGGCTCGTAGATAACAAAGTTACGTATTTAAATGAAGATACTTTTGAACATTTACCACAACTACAAGTTCTCAATTTAGCTTCGAATAAAATAAAACATGTAGCGCCGGGATGTTTCCGGAAAAGCGTGAATTTAAAATTATTGCGTATGGATGGAAATGAAATTTCCCAATTTGAGGGTATTTTCAGCACTCTCGATAGCTTAGTGTGGCTTAATATGTCAGCAAACCAAATCACTACATTCGATTTTCGCACTTTTCCGAACAGCTTGGAATGGCTCGATTTACATCAAAATAATATTAATAGTTTCATAAACGATGACATTTATTCTTCTACCAATATAAAGTTGTTAGATTTAAGTTATAATAATATAACACAACTGACTGTGACTTCGATTCCAAAGTCAGTAGAAAAACTCTATTTAAATAACAATAATCTTCAGCACATTCAGATTGGAACATTTTCCAAACTACAAAAATTATCAACAGTAATGTTGAACAATAACAAAATAGTTCAACTTGACATAAATGCTTTCAGATTAGATCAAATCGACGAAGATAACGACATGCCTGAATTTTTCATAAGTGGAAACCCGTTTCTTTGTGACTGCTCGATGGACTGGATCCAACGAATTAATTATTTGAGTCACGGCCGGCTGTATCCACGGGTATTAGATTTAGATAAAGTATTTTGCACACTTGTTCATTCCCGGGCCAAACAAAAAAAGGCTATTTTTGACATGTCTCCTGCTGATTTTCTCTGTCCGTATGAAAGTCATTGTTTCGCATTATGTCACTGTTGTGATTTCGTTGCCTGTGATTGCGAAATGATTTGCCCAAACAACTGTAAATGCTACCATGATATAACTTGGAACGCGAATGTTGTGGATTGTTCAAACGCAGGCTACACCGAAGTGCCAGAGCGTATACCAATGGACGCCACTGAAATATATTTAGATGGAAATCACATAACTCATTTGGGAAATCACGTATTCATAGGCAAGAAGAAACTACAAGTGTTATATTTGAATAATACGAACTTGATAGAAGTCAATAACCAAACTTTTAAAGGTGTAGACTCTTTACAAGTTTTGCATTTGGAAAATAATAAGTTAGTCGAATTGAAAGGGGATGAGTTTTCGCATTTAAATAATTTGAACGAACTTTATCTTGATCACAACGCAATCGAACATGTGGCAAATAATACTTTTTCTTCTTTAAAATCTCTTTCCGTACTTAAAATCGATGATAATAAGCTTGTTAACTTTTACCCTTGGAAATTATTAGCATCGTCTTCCAAAAGTTTGGCTCATGTATCCATTGAGGGTAATCAATATTCCTGTGATTGTAAAAGTATTGCAGAATTAGATTCATGGTTGCGTCGGGATCCCGGTGACCCAGAAAAAATGTTGTGTACAGATTCAAATGGCAAACCAACGAAAATAACTATTGCATCCGTGCTCAGCCACTGCAAAGAGTACATGGGGGCGAACAGCGACCCCTCTGTTTCTAAAAATGAAATAGTTTCTAGGTCTGTATTTCTTCCAGATAATTACTTCGCAATAATATGCGGGGTGATTATCATTATTGTTATTATATGTCTGATTGGTGCAATATTTTATGCGTTCAGGTATGAAGTGAGCGACTGGTTGTACACAAAGTATGGTGTACCGATATTCAAAGAACAATCGTGTCCGACTGTAGAACACGTGTTAGATGGCAATCCAGGCTATAATGTTGAATATTACGTGATATGCAATACCAAAGATACAAACTTTGTTTATCACAATATCCTCTCAGAATTAGAATACAGAAAAATGTCGTCAAAAAAGTTTTCACTCAACGAATCTTCGCTCAATATTTTTACATTAGATAATTTTTCAAAAACTGCTAAATTATCGAAGCGTTTAATAATTGTTTTGACAACGAATTTCATTTGCAACGATTTGTGTGATGTTCATTTTAAAAATGTATTTTATAGCTTTTTCAAATCCTTGAGTCGTCTCGATATGAACAAAATTATTTTTATAAAGATATTAGATAACAACCAAATAAACGACGAACTGAGTTTCATTCTAGACAAATTTAAAACTTTATCTTGGGACGATCCTCGTTTTTGGGATACGTTTGCTGGTCTAGTTAATTCAACCGATACCGTTATAACCGTGAAAAATTCTAATAAGAATGTGTTTAGTAAGACATTGAGAAGTGCACCTGCTCTTAGATACACAACGATGCCAGTTTCTAATGATCATTGCTCAAAGCAGATATTTACTAATTCATTGCCGTTTTGTAATAAAACAAATGACGCCGAGTCGTCCCAGAATGAAAGCTCGCCTTCATCGGATAACAACTACGGTGAAGGGAACAATTCTAACAATAGCTATATGTCTATCGACAACAGGACATATCCTCGGTTTAATTATGACTTGAGGCTATCCCCTAGCAACGGTCACGTATATTCGCGTGTAGATGATATTTCACCAACCGTACCCCTGAATGTAACTGTAAATACTTCCGTCAAGGGACGTACGTATTTCGTTTGAGATTCAGTATTATCTAGTAATAATTTAATCCTTATAGCCGTATATTTTCCTCGTATAACTTGCACCTTTATACCCTTGGCTTTTAAAAATAATTGATGTGGTAATTTCATTTGTGTAAATACAGTAACTATTAGTAACAAACTAACATTTTGGTCAATTTATCTTATAAAATAAAGTAAAAATGCAAAGGTTCAATACAAAAAAAAGTTTTGTACAAAATAGTAGAGTCTGATGGTTTTTCGAATTCTGAGAAAATAATTATATTTGTTACGTCAGTTATTGTAAGAGTGAAATTGTTCACAAAAATGAAACACTGTAAGCAACACCAAATAGAATAAGTTAAGAAGTAAATGTCATAAATAATAAGAAATAAAAAACAATTGCAAAAATATTATTCTTACCTAAGGTAAAATTTGTCTGAAGCAAATAAAATATGTTTTTTTATTCAGTAAAGAAAGAATGATATAGATGTACCTTTTTGTTTTTGTTAAATATTTTAAAGTAATAAACCAAATAGTATTGATATGTGTCGTATACTTCCTAATGTGTATTTAAATTGTGCTTCTATGTATTTTTAATGTGTGATTATAAAATTGATCATGTTGGCTATTTTTATTCTATTCGTATATAAACGCTTAAGTACCTACTTGTATTTAATGTTTAAGAAATAAATCGTGATACTAGACTAAAATAATTATTATTTTGTAACCGTAAGCTCGATTGTATTAATAAGTAATAATTATATTATTGTTTTGTATAAAATTGTACAAAGGAAATCTTAAAACCATAATAAATTATACTGAAGTTTTGATACTTAAATTGTTTTTCATTACATTTTATTACTCTGAATTTCCCATTACTTCAATTTTTGTGAGGCGAATTCGGTTGAATTTTCAATTTTAATTCCTAATTTGTAACCCAATTCTTAGAGACTTTTTGTATTTGTTTACATCGCAAGGAAAATCATCAAAGTATTAAATGCTTATTACATTCGGTTTAACGATTACAAAGCTCAAGTTTCAGCATTATTTATTTCTTCGTTTCTTAACAAACATGCTAGAACATTGTAATTCTTTAACCTTATATCTTTTTACTGCTCATATTTCTAATATGAAAAAAATAAAAAGTCATTCATTAAAATATCTATATTATTGGATATAGTTTTATGTAAGTTACTTGGAATAGGTCCCATTTTTTTTAATTAAAAAGGTAGTTTAAAGATTCTAACTTAATGCAATTATGTTGTAGAATATTAATCTAAAGTTGCCAAAAGCGAACATTTTTTTTCATCTAATATGTAGTTCCAGCAAAGATTCTTGATCAATTATTTTTACAATCACGAAATAGTATCCATGCTCTAATATTAGTTGCGTTAGTGACTAGTCATTATCATTATCATTACCGCTATTTCCTTCTAAACCACACAACGGATTTTAATACATTTAGGGAATTTATTCATTTAAATTTGTAAATAAAGAACAATAAGAGAAGGTTTTTTAAGTTAGCCAAAATTCAATATTTCGTGAGCAAGTCGGCCAAAATTACACCATTGCGAAGCGTGGGCAGGTCGCATGTAAAATATAAGTTTGCTGTTATTTAATTGTCTAGAGATGTGGTTTAACGAATGCTATATTTACCTATATAATACCTACAAGAAGTTATATGTTTCTTATTTGTAAAGTACAAAAAAGTGGACTGTAAACAATAAAATGATATTATCAAGTTTTTAAATAAAAAGAAGTTCCATAAAATTAAACAGAGTTAACTTCCTCATATAAAAAATAGTTGCTACCTACCAAAATGAAAGGGCAAAGATACGGTAAAAGTCCTATTTTCAGCCAAAACATCCACTGTTCAATAAGTATAAGACTTCCAGAGTTGTTTTGAAGGTGTCCTGAGTGAGGGCACAGATGGTCTAATCTGTGGCTTATTAACTTGCAAAAGAACTTAAATTTGTATGTCAAAATTAAGCGATGTAAAGGTAATTTCACTTCTTATTATTCAATAAATAAATAAATAATAAAAAATTGTAATTTTTATTACAATTTAATTCTTACCTAAATATATCTGCAATGTTCGTAAAATGGGACTGTCAGTTTTACCTAAGGCCCTTTATTTTCCTATAAAAATTTCGGTATCACTTAAAGTTAAAAGAAAATCATTCGACCTCTTTCCATCAAAAATATATTGAAAAATACAACAATAAAAACATTTCTTTTATAGTTACAAGGCTATGCTAAAACTGCAGTGCAGTAGCCACCGATTGATGAAACTTTTTGGGGTGCAATAGTTTATTTTATTTTGTGCCATTTAAAGCTGCGGATTACTTGTTCGTAAATAAAATTATCATTGGAAACAAATACATCTATATGATGCACTACGTACCAAGCCATTTCACCGTTGAATTTGTTATTTATGTTATAGCATCATGTGTCATGGTAACTGTATTTCCAATAAATAGTGCAGGTAAGTACAAACCTATGTAGCCAAGCTCTAATTGGCTGATTGTTATGTCAATAAAGATAGGAATGATAAGGTCGAACAATCCGTGTTACTGAATAAATTATTAAATCAGTATTAAGTTAATGCTTTGCTCGTCGAGAGAGATTCATGTAAGGAGAATTAATTGGATAAATGAAGCATCAAGTGCTATTTCAAAACGAGTTATCGTTAAGACAAGATACCATAAGAAAATAGATGACTTTCCAACCAATAAGATAACGCTTATTATGGCTGTAATATTCTTTGATCCAATAAGTGATATACTAATAGGAATGTATAAGTTTTTCTTAGTAGTTGAAGTCACTCATTTAAATCTTATTTCCAGACCTACGACGCAAAGCATATTTTTAAATCTTACAAGACTAGGGATGTTTCATTTATCCAAGAAAACATTGTTATAGATATCATATTATGTTTAACTAACTAAGATGAGACTATTCTCAAGTCTTAAACGCATTAAAGGATTAGTAGTGCAAAAAACTTAACTTTATTAGACTAAGCACAAAGCATTCTTGATACTGTAAAGCACGATGCGGTTTCCCGGCATCTCTTATTAGCTTTGTTGCATTTTAGCGCAGAATAAAGCGTTTAATTTTACATTCTGCTAAGTTGGTAACTTTGAAATTTCTTATAAGAAAATGGTGCTAGTAAGAAAAATATAAGATCGCTTAAGCAGTAAATCCTTTTTAGGGTTCCGTACCCAAAGGGTAAAACGGGACCCTATTACTAAGGCTCCGCTGTCTGTCTGTCTGTCTCCAGGCTGTATCTCATAAACCGTGATAGCTAGAATGCTGAATTTTTCACTAATGATGTATTTCTATTGCCGTTTTAACAAAAAATACTAACAATTTTAGAAAATCACATATATATGTAATTATATATATATTACCAATACAATTAACGTATTTTTTTCGTAATTTTTTTGCTCAATACTATAAACGATATTCAAATTTTCACAGAATATTTACTTTACTTATGTACTTCAAAATCAATCAGGGTTCCATACAACAAACGTAATTTTAAAGCAATTTTTACTCGATCTTAATAAACAGGTAGAAAATGATAGTACGGAACCCTTGGTGCGCGACTCGCACTTGGGCAGTTTTTATTTAAAATCATGAATGTGTTAAAATTGAAATGTTTTCACACACAGTAATAAATTACATTTACCTTTCTTTTTCCGTATTTTACGTTTTTCATCTAGATTTATATATCTAATATAATAAATGGTCTATTTGCAAAACATCTCTGATGTTGAATAAAGCTATTCATTATAATAAGTTGAATTCGATGACAAATTTTCCATTAAATAGGTATTGCTCATAGTCAAACATTCTATTTGTTATGAAAGTGAATCATTCATAATGCTTGTAATTTCTAGATATATTTCAACATAACAACGGTATTATCAGTGTCTGTACTAATAAAGTTATTTAAATTGCTTTTAATGTAATCACGGCTCATTAGCTGTAAGTAAACAAAAACATATGAACCAACTTGTCGCCACATTAAATAAAGTCTACTAATTATCGCAGTTCATATTTGTTTACAAGTGGAAACGCAGGTTTTTTTTAAATTGTAACATTTGAATGTTTCCAATAAGAAAAAAAAAGTGTCTGATTCGTAATACGAAAGCGACAATTTATGACAAACAGTTTTATACAGCTTAAGGTTTACACAATTCACAGATTCTAAGTTCAGTGAACTTGTAGGCTGCATAGTATCCAACAAGCTTGTATTTACATCTCAATTTATCACACCCGTATTCAGGCCGCCAATTTTAATTTGATTACTACCAATATTCGATTACAACTGCAATCGATTCACAATCAGTGACAATCCCATGAGATGCTTTTCGTATTAGTTTTGACATAGTTGACGGATGATCTCGAACGAATGATGTTTCACAATCTCTGGACGAATCTCCTGGATGGGAGTCACCCGTATAATACGGCCGTTGAACATTATTACAATCCTGATTTTGGACACTAAGCCTAATGATATAAGAGCGATATTTCTTTAAGTTTTATAAATGTCACATGTTTTGTCGGGACTTTGTAATAATACATTTATAAGGACTTTATAACCTTCGTAATAATGCTCATCTTTGATTAAACGAATGATGAGTATCTTTGCACAGATCGCATAGATAGGTGTTTCGAATTGGGAGCCAGGCTCGTGTCACTTTGACAGAAAATGGACGGTTAGTTAAGTTTTTGATTGATTGGCCGCTTTTGTTTGGCGTTTTACTTTTTGACGTAACGTTTATTGATTTGCTGTGATAGTGATAGCCTAAATTATAAAAATACATTTAACGGACATGTTTTATTAACAAAATATTTTTTGCGAAACGTAAACAAGATGCTAAATTGAAGCTGGTCTACAGTGTCATTGACCATAAGTACCTATAGGTGTACTTGTGTGAACTGTATGATTAAAAATATATCTTTCATCCAAACTTGAGTCACGAATAATATTACATAACCATCGCAAACCAAAAAAGTGTCTCAAAATGAGCATCATTAAAAGTTACGTCATAAACGTCAACTTCCGTTTCGTTTGTTAACAAGAAAATGTGGCTTAACCCATGAATGGCGGTACCGATGTCAATAAATTGAATGCAATTCTTGGCAGTGTGAGCTTTCAAAATATTGTTACGACGCCTTTATGGTGCACAATAAGGTAAAGAATCGGCTCTAGTCAATTTATGTCGTTACCAAGCTGTTACACAAGAATTTGATTTGAAACCAAAAATGTTTCGCATTTTCATATATCAAGCTTTCTTAGAAATTGAGAATTTGTACCTATAGGTGTAACGGTCAAGCAATGAATTGTGAATAAAAAAAAATGTGAACAAAGTTAAGAATAAGTATAAAAATTGAGACACAACGCAAAAATTATTGAAGAAAATATTTTATTTTGTACCTAAGTAAAGTTTTTTTACTGATTTTTATTAAAAAATACTGTGCCGGCTCCACGGTTTTTCTTTATCGTATCTTATATGATTACACAAACCGATTACAAAATCGATACTGTAGCTTCCTAACGAGGCCGATTGTTGTGCATTTATAATGAAAATGTGAATGCGCATCCCATAATACAAACTGATTGATTATATTACGAAATCATTTAAACCGATTAAATTCTTTATCACTTGAGAAAGTTGCTTTGTGACTTGTATGTTTTGTAGGTTTTGGTTTGAAGAGGAAGAAATGATTACGTTTCTTATTACCTTAGCTTCGATGTATGAGGATCTACGTATTCACTTTCACTGAAATATTTTGTTAATGATTTGCAAGGGATCACAAAATGCTTTAAAATAATAGTAATTATAACAACGTAAATAAGTAACTACTTAGAAACCTATATCTGAATTGTGTTTTTTAATTTAGACTGTAGGAATCGAATTAAATTTATGAAATGCGATAAAATGTTTACACCTCTTTAGTCTTAAACATTGACTAAGCATTCGAATAAACAACTATAAATCTTTGAGTAAAGCATAATGATACCTATGAATCAAAAATGCAATGAAGCGGAAGAATCGGGTAATTCACCAAAAAAGTGCAACATATCACATACCGGATGCAACGATAAATATTCATTTCGTCCCAAATTATTCTTTTCCCTACAATAATACATCACGATCCTTATTTTTACCGGAATAAGGCGGCAAATCAATATGCATTAAAGTTTCCTACCGCTGTTCATACAAGCCTTAGAAATGGAACAATACAAGAAGGTAACACAGCAAGTCCTTGCGATCTACAATTCGTACAATGCTGGCACAATGTTAGACAAAGTAGGTAACATTTCCGTATGTGTCCTTTATTATTATAGTAAAACCTATTGTATGGCGCGTGAGCTTTGAGTTTTTTTTTTGAGATTAATCGCGGATTGCGACATCTGTTGCTTTCAAGCGAACTTAGAACAGGGAATCGGGATGTTAACATAAGTAATTTTGTTTTATGTTACAATTGTTTTTTAATTATAATAAAATGATCTATTGTTTGAGAAATGTAACAGATAACACATATTATCTGTTTAGAGAGCTAACAACTGACTTCTACTAAATAGTTACATAATTAGGTAAATAAATGATGAGTATCAATACAGCTTCATTAAATGTGATAATCATTAGCAAGTCCTTACACATGTTTAGCATCAACTTCAATATTGACATCCCTGTCTAGAAACCCGATATTTGTACCACCCACGCTAGGATTCTCGTATCGTTTTACAGGAAACAGCGGTCGCAACAATTGCATCATTCATTGATCCTTCCTTCTTACAACATAATGCGAATTGAATTTACTTGAATGTGACATTATCTCAAATGTAACACTTAAGCATCTTTGATTTTCGAGAAATCCTAATACAAATGTATAGCAATTGTTTTGGTTTATGTTTCATTTTCAATGATATTTAAATTGCTCCAGAACTTTTTCACTCAACCTAGTTTCTTTTTCAATTTGAATTTAGGTATTTCTACTTTGTCACGAATATTCAAAGCGTTTGTTTCTTGGAAACAATTATGCGGAACCTACTTTGACATTTACTTAAAAGAAGAATTTTGAACGTAGCAGTAGGATTTGTTTTATTTACTTTTTAGTTTTTTCTATTTCTGACGAAAGGCCTTTGAATTTGTCTACACCATGATTAAAACATTACTGAAGTTTGATGCATGACAAACCTGTTCCAAAAAATCAAGGTCAAGATGATGGTAATAAAGTGTAATAATTCTTCAAGAAATAAACGTAATCAAAACGGATGCTCTGTTTTTAATATCACCCGATTTTAGACCAAAACTCAATCACTATAAAGATCAAGTTAAGATAAACATAATGCCGGCTCCAGTGGTGTAGATAGCAGGCTTGTTAAGACTTCCCAAAACAAGGTTTGGACCCTCGAGCAGAATTGATAATTTACTCTTTTCTAGGGCTATCATTAAGGTGGTTGGGTAAAAAATGATTGCTGGTTATGTTTTGTATTTATGGATGGGTTTCGACAACGTCGGCGATTTGGTAGAAGAACAAACATTGTTTCGGGTCGTTAAGAACAAAAATTATGCTCTGAGTGCTCATTATGATATAACGCATATTCCGGGTGAAGACCTTTAAATTTCCAGTCTGCTAGTTTTGCAAAGTTATGGGTTTTTATGTCTATTATTAAATGACTTATGTCCGGAAATAGCGCTCGTATAGATTATTCGTAGTTTAGAATTCTGGGATAATGTATTTTTAGTATTTGTGAGTAATTTTTTTAATCATCATTGTTGGGGTAACAAGATCAAAATTTAATCAAAATTCGTAATCAAGATCATTGTTTGTATTGCGATTTGGTTATCACTAATGTCATTTTCCTTGGCCTAATTTTTTTTTAAAAGAACAAATATAAAAATAAAGTTCTCGTGACTGCAGCACAAACAATATGTCTGTCAGTACATGTTATAGTAAAAACAGGTCAGGAAAGTGGATAAGCAAAACTTTGAGCCAGTTAAACCTTCAGCGCTTGCACGAAAAGTAAGGAAAACATACTTTGCTATTTCACGTGGCATTTGAGATTTCTAGAAGTTTTCAAAAGGTATATTTGCTTGGGAATTAAATTTTAACAAGCTGTAAATGTAGAAATGTTTGGAATATTTTACCCATTTCCGTAAGTAACTGATATCTCATGCTTAAAATAGCAACATAAATGTAGGTATGTGAAGACATTTCATTTTAGCTTTCTTTAGCGTTTTTCTCCTATCAGAAGAAACAAATGAATGCGTAATGCTTTATCAATCAAATGTATCTGTAAACAGCCAATCAACAAGTAGATGCCACTGATACGTAACAAGTAGGGACCACACCCACCGCGGCCATCTTGGATTGTGCGCCGGCGCAAGTAATTTGACTTTTTAATTGGATGTGTTGTTTTAAAATATTGAATAAATATTTCATGATCGTAACACTTAATTATGATAAATGAAAGAGGCGTTTTAGTTTGACTTAAACTCAGAGCAGGTTGAATAACTGACAAGTTATTCAAGTAGTTAATCTGGTAATTACTTATCTTTATTTTCTTTATATTTGTCTTTGCTGTTTCTTATATCTTGACATACTTAGAGATAAGGCATGCCACTTTTGTCTTAGTCTATTGTATAGCTAAGTGCAAACTTTAAAATAAACTAAATTTAAATAAATTTACGTAGTACATATTCTGTTTCACTGCCATTAATACAGAATTAGGGGACATATATTTGACTGGACTGGAGCTGTCAACATTCACAAATGTTCAACTATAAAAGTCGCCACAACTAATTTAGTGTCACTTTATGAGTTTGGTCGTTGTTTAGTCGGGTTTTCGTGGCGATAACATTCTCTGTGATATGGTTTTACAGATTTTAGTTCAAAGTTTTATAGAGATTTTTATAACTGGCTTACTGGTTGGTGAGAAGAGTTTTGAACTGAGCGACAAACGGGATGTTTTTTTGCCCAAAGGGCCGAGTCTGTTCGGCTGTTATTAATAAATACATAGTTTAGAAAGTTATAGGTAAAATATTGACTAGTAGAAAAAACCGGATCAGTTTTAATTACTCAAAAAGTAAGATAACTAAACCATTATAATTCAGTGGAGTTATTACAAAAAATAACGACAATGATAAGTAGTTTTGCATATTGTCCAGTGAATGATTTATCAATTCGAAATACCTCCAAGAAATTTTATCTAGAAACACTCCCAATGAAGCACACGCATTATCCCCTATAATTATTATAGCCATAGTAAATCAGGCGAACGCCTCGCGCGCCGAGCTTTTTAAATCTTTACTCGTACGTCTTCTAACTGAATTAGGATTTCGTTTTACCACATGACATTTAAAATAGGATCTATTTTTATTGCCGCCCTAATGGATTTTGTAATGTGATCTTCAATTTAATTATTGCTTTTTCTGGTATGTGTAAAGACGGCTATTCAATGTAGAAGGTAAACAATAAGATTTTATCTGATTCAAAAATGACTAGTTAGGTATCTTTAATAAAAATAATAAATACTTATTTCAAGTCAAAACATGGAATAGTTTTTTTTGTCATTGTAATTACAATTTATACATAATCATCAAAATGTCACGGACTGTTAACTTTTATTTGATGTTGACAGAGTTGTATAAATTGACTGCCAATATAGTTTACAATTTATCGTTATGGGTCATTGGTTAAGCACTTTCACATTATACATGTGAAACGATGCTAACATTTACTAAATTTAAATCGATTCATTTAATAATAACATATATAATTAAAACAAGAGAGTGGGTGGCATTTATTTTGATACAAGACTCCGTTCGCGTGGAAGTCAGTTTCCCGTGAGAATGAGAAGTTTTCCCGCCGAAAAAAGTACCCTATATGTTATTCTGATGTATAACCTATATTGCTATAAAGTTTCATCAAAATCTGTCCAGTAGTTGTTACGTGTAAGAGTAACAAACATCCATACATACTCACAAACTTTCACGTTTATAATATTAATAGGATAGGATATCTATCATATGTTTCTTACTTTTTTACTAGCACCAAATATCCTAAATTGCATGAAACAAAAGAATGCCTTTTTAGTTAGTAGACGTTTTTCTAAGATTAATTCCTCCTGAAGCTTATTGTGACACTAATACGTTTAAGAAGTTGCTACTCATTAGTTGTAACGAATAATCTGCTTTTGCTCTTGGGACGTAATTATTTGGAAAAATACAAAACGGATTTATACCTACTTAGTTAAGCCGAAAAAGGTTTTCTTTCCGCCCAATATTTACTAAGGATTTGATCAAAAAGAAAAAGACTAATTATATTGAAATCTTGTCTTAAATCTTGATTAATTTTGTTTATTGTTATTTGTAGTTATATTGCTTCATATACAAAGCTTTGGGATATTCAAGACAGAACATCTTCTCCAAAGATCGTTTTGATATAGGTTATTGATTTATTCATGGAATCAAATTGATGTATTACTGTGATAGATGACGTTCCTTTGAATATTGAAGCGATCTCTAGACCTTTATTACTAACCAATATTCAACATGTGTCGTTATTCACATGTTCTAATCCGCTTACGCCCTTTGGGAGGTCATTCTAGACCCCAAATGCAATTTAACATGTTGTGCATTAATAATTAAGCGTTGCTCTATTTGTAGGTAGATTAAAAGGCGCGTTGTATGAAGATTAAATCTGGGATTCTATTCGCATATTGCGTTATATTTCTACTTTAAGTTAGTAGCTAGCGTATTCATAGCGGGTAGCCAACAACACTGTCAGCAAGGGATAGCAAGCTCGCGTTTGCGGTTAATTTTACTTGCGAAGATTTATCACTTAATTGTAGTTTACTTTTTTTAAATATAAAATTGTAGCCGAAGAAAACTAGCTTGGTAAACTAGGAGCAAAAAATCCAACTATGAAAATGTTGAGATTATTATTTCCAACAACAATTTATTAAAATATTACTAGCTCTTCCATGACTCAAGAAGTCCACTTCATATTTTTGCAGTCCAGTTTCTAAAAAAGCTAACTGCTTTATAAATTAAACTCTTTATAATCTTAAAAGCGATCCAAATTGTGGCTTGGTATTTTTTTATAGCTTTTAACTTTTTAGTTCAAATAAGTAAAAATATCACTAACATTAAAATAACTATTGATTATTTCGTTTTAATATTAGATTTAATTTTGTAAAAATAGGGAGTTCCAGAAAATAATCACACTTCGCTAACCTACAAGATAACTTTGACCTGTATACTGTATTTTTAAACGACCAAAGTGGATTGAGTTCACTCTAAAACTAAATTAGATCCAGGCACGTTTGAAAGTCACATCAAACTCTAACTTCTGTGGTTCGTAGCTCTATATCTCTGCATCCAAGTTTAAATGCCCTAAATATTTGATGAGTAGTAGCAACAAGATCAAATGAAATAGGAGCAAACGGATAGGTACTCCGGCAAAAGGGAGTGGATATATACTTGCCAAGTTTAACAAGGGTGCTTGTAACAGAATTCGTTACGAAGCGATCGATACGCTTAGAAAGGCAGATTTCTGAACGTATGATGTTATGATTATGAAGATAAATTCCACTGAGATAATATGAAACTTTGGGGAAATTTGTAAGCTGGTATTATCAGTACACGATTATAATAGTCTCATTTATTAAAATGAAAGTACACGGTAGTTGTCTAAATTTCATTATCAAGTTGATTTCAACGTTTTTATGTCGTTATAGGTGGAAGTTACTCCTGTTTTAAAAACAAAAACGACTGCACCCTTTGTAATATTTATGATTCTCTTTTTAAAAGTTCGCGCTAAGAGCCGCCTCGTAATCAATATTCATAAGCGCAAGATGTTTCTGAGGCGAAGCCAAGCAATAAACAAAGCGAAGCGAAGTAACCGCTTCGAGAAGCTCTCACTTACTTCTTGCTCATAAATTTCAGTTTGCAACTTGCACCAAGTGTAACATTCGATCAATAAGTGTTTTGTATGGGTTCTATATTTGCAAGCTAATACGCCACATCAAAACTTTGAAGCCTGCCTTCCGAACCAATATTACTAACGTCACGGGGTTCACGACTAGCGCAAGTTTATAATGACCCAACTGCTAATATTGTTAGTGAAAAAAGGGCTTTACCGTATAAAGCTTAAGTAACATATTTCTTTGGCAATTTAGCAGAAATATTAGTGCTATTTTCTAGCATTTCCTGTGCATCATTTCCCATGTGATCAGGTCACGTGTCTAACGTTACACGTGTAAATCAGATCAAGGTGTTTGCATCAAAAGCGGTGTCGAACGAAAAGCAATTAATATGACCTGGATTTATTGAAACGCTAATCAAGATTTAGTTAAGCAGATTAAAATATCAACTTTGATTTACGCGTGATTAAGAGACTTTCCAAATATCAAAACATATAGTCAATAGTCACATGTAAAAGAAGCGTGACTGGATGTATTAAATTAAACTCCATAATACTATTATAAATCAAGGAGCTAATCTAATGTAACCTTATTAAATAAAGATATATTATTCAAAAGGATTAAAAAGATATCAGTTCTATTCTACATGGACTATTTTGGAAGCGCGGGTGGTCAACAATTTGATTCATTATGTCCGTAGGTGGGCCCGTGAACTTTGATCAAAATGACCCATAATTCCCTTGTTAAGGCTCTAGGGATAAAATTGGAGATTACATATTAATTCGGATATTCTAAACTTTTTATAAAACAAAACTAACAAGATTCATGGCAATAATAACATGGTTACACGTTTTTGCTTAAATTTAAAAGATCTTTAGTACGTTGCTAGTTTTGATAACAGAGAACATATTAAATTTCTTAAATAAGGCTTTATTTGTATTTCTATTTTTAAACTTCACAAATAAGGTACAATATATAACGAAGAATTTTATTCAGGCATTATATTGCCCTCTGTAGAGACGTTAGGGCTAATAACTCTAAATTAAAATATAGTAGGCCGTAGACGATTTTAAAGTGGGTTATTATTAGGGCAAAAGTCAACCATTAAATTAAAATTTATAGCGTACATGAATCGTATTAAGTATTTTATTACTCAACGAAAACTTTTGTCCCATTGAAATTTTAAAAACGTTCAAAATTGAATTTCGTTCTACAAAAAAACCACTGCACGTTCTTATTCTGGACATAAAATTTTGTCTAGAGAAAATATAGGTCCAATTCTCGCTTCATAATATTTTATCGGAAGATTGGACCGCAATCAAGAACAGGCGTGTACATATCACATGAACCGCACGTAAGGTAAGACAAATAGACTAGCACTCCAGTCTCCATTGAAATAACATCAGTCCAGTCCACTTATATCAGATTTCTTATTGTTCCACATTTCATTCCATTATCACATATTGGTCCTTTTATAAGGGAGAATAATAGACTTAGGAAGGACGAAGTGTTATTGTAACATGTTATCTTAGGATTTTCAAGATTTCTCGTAGTTTTTGTTTTTATAGCCTCTAGCAGTCAGAGTTAGATTTTAGGTAGTGTTAGTAATTAAAGTCAACAAAACTTAAAAAGTCTGCATATACTTAAATAAGAACGGAAAAAAATACTGCGCCGTTTAAAATATGCAACATTAAATTTCATATAAAAGTTCATGCAGAAGGGGTTTAGGCGCTTTTGGGAGCACTTTTAAAACATTTTGACATGAATTTCATCAGCCTTTGAAAACAGTCTGAGTGAGCGAGCAATGCACTCGGAAAACGTGAAAATTTGTTATAACGCATACATGGACTGCTGTGAATGAAACAGGCTTCCGAAAACGTTGAAAGGTAGCAATGTGATTGAAACTGTATAAGTATTCCCGTGTTTGATCTCTGTCAAGCTTTGATGGAATCATAAGGGAGTGTATGTGGAGAAAAATATTATTGAGTTTTTCTTTTTTAGTTTCCGTTACCAAACGGGAACTGGGACATTTATGGAATCTTTTGAATACGTTAGGAAACGACATTTGTTGTATTTTATTGAGTCATGAGTTTGTTGATACCTCTTTTTCTTCACTTCAAGCATAGTCAGTAGCTTTACCTAGGTAGTTAGTATTATTATATCGTTTCACATTCAGTTTCACCGTCAAGTTCAAATTCACTTCTGGGAACGTCTATTTTAGGAAAATGATCGCTAGCGAGACATTCATTAACAGCGGGTGCTCTAGTTTTAGTACCTGAATGGGTTTTGTCACCTACCTGATGTGTTTACCGATGTCGTTTACAGAATTACCGCTTACTCATACTGCCTGATTATACGATAGAAAGAGGGTATGGTGTGGTGAGATATAATAGTAAGAAAATGTAAAAAAAAAAATTAAAATGTTTAAGATTTGGTCAATATATGAATTTATTGAAATTAGACTCATTTTAACGGATTATTATGCGTTAATTAAGGTTTTTTAAGCTTAGAATCTTGTTTTTTTTATATTCATAATCATTTGAATTTTCGCTTAAATGTTTTGTACGATTAAATAATTAAATCAAATTTTTTGCTTAAAGTTATGTAGTTTCAATTTGAATAAAGCTTTAGTATCATAAAGCGACCTTAGCTTCAAATGAATCCGCTTTATACTCCTCCGTATCCTGACCCTGTCTTAATAATACTATTTCAGGAATGAGCTTTCGTTATCGAAATGCACTTTGTAGTACTTTACTCTATCTTACTAGGTATTTAATGAAATCCGTCATTATACAAAGTGCCTGGTAGACTAGAACAGATAAGGGAGAATATTTTTGGGGTTAATTTGTACTAATGGGCACTTAGCTTTAAGGGGTTCTTTGTAATCAGAAAAGTATGTAAATTAGGTAAAGACAATGACGCTAAAGCTATAGGTTTTAACACTTTTGTTAGTTCAAACCATTATTTTAATGTTTTTGATTTAAATTTAAAGACACATACTTTTACTATAGTAGAAAGAAAAACAATGCTTTAAACAGTTGTTAAAACAACATTCATTTTAAATTAGAAATATATTATTATACAAGATGTTATATCTGATTTAAATGGTGGTTATCATTTCTGACAACTCAATACTCTTGATATATCGATGAGATTAACCAATGCTGCTGCAGATAAAGCTTATTTTACAATACTTCTATTATTTAGGTTAAAATTATTAATAAATACGTGTCCTCGTGTATACAAATTAAAGACATTAACTTGATATATTAACTTATAAAACATATTTTGGACCTTAATTTCATCAATAAACTGCTTTTTTATTTCATTTACGAATATTTATATAATAAATTGATTCTCATTTTGTATTAACTATGGCCAGTCATTTCTAATAATTATTACTTTAATAAAATGTATTAAAGTCACAAGTGCGAACAAAACCTTAATCCCCTGGAGTGTTTATTCAGATGCGAGCCATCGCTAAAGAGTACACAACGATTTACTGGAAATTAAGAGGAAGCTGTCATCCAACTGGGATGCTATAATAACAATGAGCAGCCAAAAATATTTCTCAGTTAAGATGACGCTACATTAAAAGACAAAATACTCTGAGCTAAGAATAAGTCTGACGATAAACTATTTGTGTTTTGTAAAGATGATGTTACTAAAATTAGTAAAGCTGGTGTTCTTAAAGCAAATAGCAAAGAAACTTAATTAAAAAATTTAAGAAGAGTAAAACATTTTAAGAAAGTATAAAGCTTCGGTTACGACTCTATCTTAACAAACAACAATATTCATTGTGAGTAAAAATCAACGTAAAAATATCCTTTCAAAAGATCCGACGATAGTAAAATCACTAATGGAGTTTTTCTTCTCGAAGACTGTCAATAAAGAAAATAAAAACAACAGTGAGAGAAGCGAAATTAAAGACGTCAAACTCCTTTTTAAGTGTGACGTTGGCATAAAAAGTTATGCTATAAAATCAAGATATAAATATCAAGGGAATGACGTAGCCAGGGAAGTGACTCGGTGAAAACACCCTTTGGAACTTATGACCGAATTTGTATGATAATATTTTGCTGACCGTTCGCAAGAAGGGCAGGAGAGCTATTTGCGTTCAAACGACATCTTCTCATTAAAGAAAAATTGCAAATTACTTTATCTCCATATTTTAACATGGAAATGTCAGCGTTTTTATTTTGGGATTGTGATATAGAAATTAATGTCTTTTTTTACGATAAAATTTATTTTTAGTATGAGAATTTTGGGTGAGCTTTACAATCAACGGGCACGTCCTTTTTAAAAATAATAAAACTTATTTGTTCTAAGCACGTTTCAAAATACATCTGGTTGTCTTTTGGCGCCTCGGCGCCATTACTCTCCACATGAATGAAGACGTTATGGCCTGTTTTACTAATTCCTTTTTTACACTTTTCGGTGAAGACGTATTTATGACAGTTCCTTAAGGAAGGGGAATATATTTTATTCGTGTTTTGGGTTTTATTAGTTTTTGGAGCTTGATACAAATAAATATGTTCGTTTTTTTTTGTTTCAAGTTGATATTTTTTTGTTATAGGAGAGGAAGCAATCGACCCAGCGGGTAATCTGATGGTAAGTGATCACCGCCATCTTTAAGAATCCGCAATGTTTTAGATAAGCAGCAGGTACTTATTGAAGTTACTACATTATTCAATACTTTATGACTAATAAGTAAGAAAAGTTGAATGGCAGCAAAAAAAATCTTCATTGGAAATTTTATGTTTATTTCTAGGTTAAAATAATTCTAGCTCTGCATAAAACTTACATTTTCATATTTCCACATCTTTTATTTTCTCTAGCCAACGCATAAAGTTTATAAAGCGTAATAAAGCACAGCTCTCAATGATTATTATGAGCCTTTGAAAATAACTTGGTTCGCAAACATTCCTTGTATTTTTATTTAGTTTATCTTCCTCGTCTCCACAAATTATGGATATCAGTGTGATTCTTTTGAAAATGTCTTGAAACTTTTTTAGCTTCCGTTTTTGTGTATATTTTTTCAGTATTCATTATATTTTTTTGAAGATATTTTATCATTGAGTTATAAAATAATGTTTATATCTATATTTTATTGTTTGCTTGGGCAAACGATGTCGTTTTTTTCGGTTCTTATTGACCTACCTATATAATGTAGACAATAAAAATATTGATCTACATCAACAAAAACACGGCGAAAAAAAACTATTTAGGCTTCAAAATTGATGACAAACTGTCATACTACGACCAAACAACAATTATTATAATTAACAAACAATATATTTATTTCCGTAAAGAAACTACTGTTCTATCTTATTAAATGATAGGAAGCAGACTTTCGTAAATCAAATTATAAAACTACTATACTATAGAATAGAGCCTAATATTTGCATAGAATTCCGTACTTCATATACGTTTGTGTCACAAGCATTCTTGGCAAAGGCTTATTCATTCTTCATTCGTTCACTACGTCGGAAGTAAGTCAAGTAATAAATATTAGCTCTTTTATTTATAACTGACTCGCCTATAGGCCTCGTAAAACTAATACAACCTTATTAATATTTATTTCATTTTCGATATTGTCTTTATTGAATATTATAATGATTTTTAAGTTCATTGTTACCACTGTTTTTAAAATATTCATGTCACAGTGAATGCTTTTAATACAAAGTAAATTTATTATCAACTTACATTTTTGGGTGACATTTACTGTGGCAAACCTTTTTGCATCTAGACCAATAAAATAAATTAAGATTTACTTACATCAAACATCTAAAATATAACTTTTTATCTAAGAATTAGCATTTTTATAAATCTACTCTTCCTGATTTCCAAAATAATATAAAGCAAACAGCTTGTATTGCTTTCTTGGCAGCTTATCTTCGTTTTTTTAAATTGACTTATCCTGTATTGGTTCGTGAAAAATTTAATAAAAAAATCTTTTTTCATCAATGATACGTGAACATTTTCTTAATGAAGGACAACGATACTAATTATACTAAATCATCATTAAAAAGTAAAATTTATAGACGTCCCGATACAAGTACACGTTACACAAGCACATATTAAGAAGGTATAACTTCCTATTATTATCAACAAACTGGAGAACAATGATGGATACTATGCTAATAGGTTGTATAAATTAATGCATATGGTCGTAAACAAAACTATGATCATAAATATTATTCCTATAAAGCTTTGTTTATATTAAGGCTACATTCATTGTATTTAGACGTTTTAATAAAAGTAAATTTAGTTAGTAAGCTGAAACTTGTACAAGATTAAAGCTTAATGAACATCAAACGTTAGAAGCAAGATCCGCATTAGATCGTGTTTATATAAAAAGTTTTAGAAATAGAATATAAAAATTGGGGTCAATGAACCCTTTATCTTAAATTCAATTAATTCTAGATCATTTTCAGAAGCATTCGAAATTCGCATTTATTTTTGTCTGCCGTATTTTGTTTTCTCGACAGACGGAACCGGATGTAGAGGGAGACAGAATAATAGCCGTCGGAAATGGTCAGACATGGTGGATTCTTACTTTTTTCTCTTATGCACTGGACACTGCTAACTCAATAGAGGTATTTAGGGGAAACGTTTAAGACTTTATTGCTTAGGAGTTAAGGTTGGGATTGGGACGGTTATTTGGAAGTTATGAGCAATGGAACTTCAGTAGTGCATAACGCAATACACATGGTTGAGGATGGGGTATAATGCAACCGCTTGTGCTATAGGAAGCCAATTCTTAGATGTCTCCTATTGTTAATAGGGACAATGCTTTTTAATAATATTCCAAAAAAGAGATGCGGAGAATGCTTGAATAGAAAAAGAACGTTTTAAAATAACATTAAATAAAATAACGAAGTTATTTAGTTTAGATGAACTTCAATATGTTTTATTTAACTAAGTAACTTGCCAAATTAATTCTCATAACCCTACTTTCTAATAAGTAACCTATACTTAATTTAAGTTAGACACTGAAATAAAAGCTTGATACTACAATGTAGACTTTATGAACGTTCCCAAATAACCCTTATAACTTTATTACTTCAAATTAAACCAGACGCGTTTTATATCGCCTCTTAATCATTATGTTTGTTCAGAGATCAGCTTGCTCAGTTTTTATAGAAAATAATTCAAAAAAACGATCAAGAGCGAAAACGAGTAATTTCCGGCAGCGTATTGTTTCGATTTTCATCAAATATGAGGTGCGCCCATACCGGTGCGTTTTGCAGTAATGTTAAGATTTTAATTACCAGATATTTTTTAATAAAAGTGTTACTAGCCTACAAATTTCAGTAATAACCATTCGCTAATAAGATAATTCAATAGCATCCACGCATTTTTTAAGATCTTTTGTTTTGTTTTGAATTGTTAATTCTTTATGCTTGAATTTAGTGCAGACAACAATTTTTAAATGAAAATATTCAGCTATTAAATGTTCACCCGCTAACGCAACACAATTTACACTAAAAAGAGAAAACCGCTAAAATTGCGCCCTAGTTCGACGGCACCCTTGATCGAAATTAAGTGATCCATCACAAGATACCGGTTCAGGTTAACTTTAACAAACGACTTTATTATTTATGGAACCATTATTTTAACTCAAGCATGTTATTCTTTCAATATTTAAAGTTCGCTTCCCTCAATATTTTATTGGCGGTGCTACGTTTCACTGGAAATCGGTTGTTTTAACTACTTTCTTATTTTTAAATGGAATTCAGATTAACAGGTTAAAATTTAACACAATAGGAACATGGTGATTCCGTAGTAGCTTTTTTTACTAAAAGTAATGGTCTGAATAATTTTTTTGTAACATTAAAAAAGCAGTGCTTTTTTACTGTTCGTTTGGATTCCTCATTTTTTGTAAATGGTCGGAATTATCGCGAAACACAAGCTCAAATTTGTGACTCCCCTTCATATGAATATTTCTATTCAAAATCCTAGAAAACACGTATTCAAATAGGTGTATAATTATATTCCCATATAGCACTTGCATATCAAACTCAAGCTTTTTGATCGAGCGGCACAAGGAATCACCGTGCTCAATTCGAAAGCCTTTTTCATTGCTGGTTTAAATTAAAGTAAAAAAAAGGTTTTATGATCTGGAATGAGATAAGTGTTCAAGAAAAAGTGGTTCATCTAACCTTTATCTGATCAACTCCTGGAGAAGATAATTTTATTTACACGTTTGTTCGTAAACAAGTTTGTTTCATTAGTACCAGTCTCTCTTTCTTTAGAGAAAGTTATATCGACTTATTGCATGAACTAGAGGAATGATGCTAGAGGTAAGTACAACAAAAACTTTTAACAAAATACGGATATGAATTCACAAAGAGCCGCTAGTAGGATCGTAATAAAAAGTGTAACATAAAACACTCCCCTATGTAGATTTACTACTACAAAATTAATCGATGTTAAAGGATGGCCCCAAAAGTGCAATTAAAAAGTAACAACGCAGCATCTTTTACCTTTAATTTAGTGTTTCGTTTCGAAAAAAACCGCTAATGGCTGTTACTACCGTACCCTTTTAAGTTACGCGCTATAAAAAGGCAGTGCAGTTGGGGCGGTTTTTACAAAGCAAATCTCTGATTTATGAATGACTAGTGGCCGGCCGCGACTCTGTTTGCGTGGAAGTCGGTTTCCCGTGGGAATGAGATGTTTTCCCGCTGTAAAGTACCTTATGTGTTATTTTGATGTATAACCTATATTACTGCAAAGTTTCACCCAAATCCGTCCATTTTTTTTTACGTGAAAGAGTAACAAACATCTATTCACCCATACATACTCACAAACTTTCACATTTATAATATTAGTAGGACTTATTTTTGGGTTTTGGTGCGTATGCCCATACTTTGTCTTGATTTAAATGTCACTAAGTACGATTTACAGACATGTGTGGGAGATTTCAATGAAATTGAGTTTGACGTGATTATCTGGTCAATGTTTATGTGAAGGGAGTACTGTAGGTAACGTGTCGCCCTATTAAAAAATATAGTGAACAAAAAACACTTAAGGTAAAGCATATTTTTATGTAACAAAAAAAAATAGCGTAGGTAATAATAGATTTTGCCAAGGAAATAAAGCCTTTTCTATTAAATAATAATAATAAAAATATTTATGCATGAAAAAGCGCACAGTTTTTGTTCGTTTAAATTTTTTTAAGTCCGTGAAATTTGTAGAAATAAGCTCATTTAAAATACATAGTGGATACACAATCAAATACTTTTAGTCTACATTCATCTAGTTTAAAAAAAATAACTTAGCAAATTACATCATACGAAATCTATAATAAACCCTAATTTAATGTTCAACCAATTAAACTACCTCAATGGTTAAGTAATTTTGTGAATTAGTCATTAAAAATAATTAATTGCTATCACGTTAAACTAACAGGGTTGGACGGTAAATCGTAAATCACTAACGTTAAAGATGGTTATCAATGACTTTTAAAAGGTAAAATTTACAACCTTAACTGGTTTTAACTAGAGGAAAAGCTACTGTTAATATTTACCCGACAATAAAATTTGATTGACATTAATTTGGACGAGTTAATGATATAAAAGCAAAGAAGCTTTTTTTAAGTCATAAGCCGATGAGATCGCGAATTTTTGATTGAAAACAACGAATAAAATGGTGATTAATTAGGTGATATGCCATGTATTTTCATTCATTAAATTTCGGTAAAAAAGACATTCTTACGTCTTATTTTCTGAAATTTTAATGAATATCACTTAAAAAACAAAGCAGCTTTAGAATTTTTACAAGGAGTCTGTTTTTGTAAGAAACTTCCAAAACGGATGTGCGGGGGAGGGTTTTTTTTTAGCTATAAAAAATATTATTTAAATATCAGATTTAGCTTTTAACTTACGCCGCTTTAACTCATTGTCACCTTGACGATTGAAACCATTATAAAGCCTTATGACGGCGCCTGTAGGAGCATAAAAAATAACACAACAGGAAAGGCCCACGACTCATTCATTGACACAAACTTTTTACTAATTTAATGTCATTTTATGTAAAGGCACTTTAAAATAACACTATATCAATAAATCTCGACTTTTTATCATCAAGGAAACAAAGGATGTACAATTTCAAAGATAAAATATGTATATATTTTATATTCTTTATCTTATAAAAAACACGAGATTTTCAATAAGAAATAGCGCTAATATCCACAAAAATAAGATTTTGACATCAGAAAAATATAATTCACTCTTTCATTTAATGTAAAAAACGACAAAAGCATTTAAATAACAGGTTGATTAATAAACGTATAAGCTTCATTAATTTAACGTTTTCGGGTAATATTTTACGGGTTAAGTTTTAAATGCGGACGTAATAGATCAAATTAATGAACGTAGTGAGGTGCGATACATTTTTATAGCTTTATTAAAAATGATTGAGTTTAGTCACGTTTTTTATTTGACCTGAAACTTTGACTGATGATGGTTTTAAAACTATTTTTATCATCATGGCATTTAATAATATAAAATTAAATATTTTATTTTTACAATTCATTGATGTGTAAATAGATATAGATCTTTTAATTGTTATAATAATTCTTATCTTACCTCTGACCTAATGGATCTATTTATAGACCAGGGACAGGCTCAAACTTAAGTCCATATTAAAGACTTAAGCCAGTAAATGAAACCGTCCCAAAATATACGGGTATATACCTTTTTTACTTCTGTTATCTAACCAGCCACTTCCGTGTACTTTTATCTATCCTGTCCCAAAACAAAACCATGCATAATACAAACAGTAGGTAAACAAATATACCGTTTGGTGACATTAGGCTGTCGTCAGCCTATTAAAGGCTCTCACCCAGTTTTTTTATAAATGGCCGACTGACATGCAACCACGGTTAGTCAGGGGAAAATTGCGGGGTGCTAAACCTTGAGTAAACAATTTAGTTACGGTTTTGTGTAACCTTTACATAAGTGGGATTCTTTGAGCGAAGTTCTCGATAGGTTTGGGTTCTGTCAAATGGCATGTGGTCGTAAGTTTGCGAATCGCGTGGTGGAGGAACCTTGAGTGGTGTAAGTAAGTGTTGAGTAGTTTTGTTTTATTGGAGGTATTGATAAGAAATATTTCAATAGAATTTTCATTCATTTACTCGAATAAGTATTGAATATTACTCACGGATTCGATAAAAAGGATTTACGGTAAGAAATATTTTGCGGAGTTTCAATGATTAATCTTAATTACGTTTTTGTACTGAGTTATACTACAATATAGACATGCAATAAAATAAGTGTAAACTTTACTAATTCAATTATTTCACATCAAAAAATGTTACAAATTTATATTTTTAAGGTATGACCTATTTCGTTGTAAAGATTCTTCACATCATAATCCTCCGCAGCAAAGGCATGCTAGTGCGGAAATCATTAAAAAAATGTTTTTGTATTTCTTTTTTTTCTTTTTTTTTCTTTATTTCATATCACAGACACCATATAACTCTTATTAAAATATTACTTATTTTAATAACAATCATCACCGTTCTTAAACAAGTAAGGCAAACATTAACCCTTCAACAGCAAATTAATTGATATGTACTTCATTCCTAAACTCTCAACATAAACGAGGTACCTTTTTGAATTTCACAGCGGTTTCAACAATGGAAAATACTAATTAATCGCTCTTTATGTTAACAGATTGCTTAATTAAGAAACGAAATGAATAAGGGCCATGAGGCTAACAACATGACGTTACGAATTAATTTTAATGATACAGACGCTACCGTGTCTCAGGAGAGTTTGGAATAAAGTTTAATAATTATTCAGAAAGCATTTTCTTAGGATGTATTTATTTACCGTGTGGAAGCAGAAAAATCTATTCCCGCGAGCAATAAAATCAGGCGCTACGTCTACTTCTGCTTTAACTGTATAGAAATGTTAAAAGTGTCTTATGAACATGAGTGTTCATAAATTAAAATAGCCAAATAGTAATCAAGTTATTTTATTATTTGGCTTTAGGGTAGAAGGAGATAACTTGATAGATTTAAGAACATGACCAGTAAAATTGTTAAAAGAAATCTGAATCCAAAACACACTTTAGTATGGAACATCTAACGCTTAAGCAACTTTGTTATTACTATTTTGATTTATTAACCGATTCAACTTGATTTTAAATGCGCAGACGACCTGTAGGCACACACAACCCGCTCTTGTAACTGAAAACTTGAATTGGAACTCTATAATTCAGATCTGTATCGGCACTCGGAAATCTGAAAGGGAATAATGTAAAGTTGACAAACTTAGCCATTGGAGAACCTATTTACTCTTTTGGGGAACCTATTTACTCTTTTGGGAGGCTTATTTACTTTTTGGGGGTCCTATTTACTTTTAGAAGGGGTAATTGAATGAGCGCCAACATAATTATTAATGCACCACGAGCTTTCGACATTCGTAAACAAAGGTGGCTGGAAAGTAATTAAATTAAGAATTAAAATTAATTAATTGGGATTGAGAAGTTACACTGTTGGTATGCATTCATCAAATTTCAAAGTATTAACTTGAATTTTATTTGTACTTATTATCTTTAAATTGAAAGAAGAATGATCATTTGGCAGGCAAATTAAATTACATGCTGTGATATAAAGCTCTGATGCTGTGTTTTATTGAGCTGTTAGTTGATAAAAAATCTATTAAAAGCTACTATATTAATAATAACAGATACCGCTATCAGATAGGTGGTACGCTATAGGAATCAAAACTCATCCTGAAAACCAGAAAACCTTATTTTAGCTTAGCGAAGTATTATCTGTAAATTGATTCCCAGGAGCTTATTAAGAAAATTCCTATATTTTTCAAAAAGATTTTAAGGAAGGCTATTAATATAGAATAACAAGTGTAGTATACTTAATCGAAAGCTTTTAGCCTTAAGTATTAAAAGGTTACTTAGAAACCCATGTTATTTTCGCAATCTGGAATTCCCTAGAATATTATTTTATGAATTGCTTATACACTGCCTGTGAAAAATTGGTCTAGTTGTGGTCATAAAATAATTTCTTTACAGTTAAGTTGATAAAATAAGTCTGCCAGTTTGGTTTATTTCCAAGTGTATTGTAATTGTAAAAACAGACCACTTTTTGCTACGTTGCTTACAACTGCCTGAGGCAACCAAAAATTGTAATCGGTCCAGCAATTTTTGTATCCAATTTAACGGCAAATGCGTCGATTGTTGAAAATATAAAGGGTTTGAGGGCATTTTGTAAAAAATAAGGGTTTTATAGTTTTTATTCATTAATTCTCATAAATAGCGTTTCGTGCTGCGTTCAATTCAAGTAAAATAAAAATTCGCTTTGGTATTTTATTGCTTGTTCGTTCGGTTTACAGGTTTTAATTTAATAAAATCTGTATTCGCACTATATTTTTAAACTAAACACATTGAGTAATTAATAGTTGTTTTTTTTTTTTGTAGGTACTTATCATAAAGTTATAAAACTTGTAGTTGAAATATAGACAGGGCGTAATTCCCAAAACAGTAAATTTTATCACATTTGCAGCCAATATGACTGGACAATAGAAATCCACGAATATAACAAAATTAAAGGTTCTGCCAAAATCTGTTCGTTGATTAAACGCTATACCACAGAATAATTGGGGATTAATTGCATGTGAGCAGAATTCAAATTCATTGAATTTACATGAAAATTATTGTTAAATCGCGCGTACGATGAGCCTTTGCAGCAAAGTTTGGAATCAAAAATCACTTTTTCAAAACCAAGAGGGTTTCAAAATACTTTATGTTTACAATATTAACTCCCACAGCTGATATAGTGCTTAAAATAAACCGGTATGATAGACAACTCTAATAATGCGAACTTAAGCAAAGATGGCTTATAAAAAGTCTTTACTTTCGAGTTTTTTTGGTTTGGAAACTATAAAATTGAAATGTTTAGTTCATCAAACGTACTATTAATACATCAAGAACTATTATTTAAACAGCGCAGCGTTCATAGGAGCGCTGTAAGCAGAATCTACTTCAAAATAGACTCGTAATAATAAAAAGTAAAAAAAGAAGATATTTTACGTCTAATACCAGGGGCGAAACAGTAAAGGTCTTCGGAAAATTTGCATATCGGCACCTATAAATTATACTTGTCAAAATTAAATATTTTAAGCCCCCTTCCCCTATGCTTGAGGGTTGTCAATTCTTAATGTGCGAGGGATGAAAGGCAGCAACCTTATTTGTATAGGTAATTGATGACCGGTTGTGTTTGATGAAGAAATTAGGGTTTCTGTGGGTGTCTATGTGGAGTTACTAAACGTGTTGTTGAAGTTTTTTTGTAATCTCTAGTTTCTTATTTTTTAGGGTTCCGTACTCAAAGCTTGATATTGACGTATTAAAAGCTGATACATTGATGCGCTTGAACTTGCATGCCTACAAAATTTAGAAGTTTTTTTTTCGTCGTGGTTAAATCTAAGCAGTTACCTTCAATGCGCAAAACTAGTGGAGTAAATTTAGAAAACATAGTGTATTTCTAATGCTAAAAGAAACACAGAAATGACTGCAAAAGACAGTTTCTTGAAATACGGCACGTGATATTTTACTGGTGGTAGGAAGTGGTACGGTTTTGAACAAAATCGTTGGTACCAATGTCTTTCCTATTTTCAACTACCTAATAGTTTTACCGCTTAATAGTATCGCTGTGTTACGGTTTCAAGGGCAGGATATGCAGAGTACCTTCTAGCACCGATAGTCCCTAGAGTTGTAGACGCTTCTGCATCTTAGACAATGCTGCAAAGTTCTTGATCGGTTGGTAACCAAATATTTAAGTTTAACTGCTTGTTTATAGACATAGTAAAATGAAAACAATGATTGCTATAATCAACATCTACTTACGCCCAAAAAAGCGTGCTGGTCTAGAGACTGATTTATCTCTGTATATATTGTAAAACACCACTTTTTCGTTAGAGGCATTATGACCTCGTATTACTAACCTACTATTAAAGCGTTAATTCTCACGTTACCTCAAAGTACAAAATTACCTTCCGACTAATAACTCGACAATTTAAGACAAACATCAAAAGGGATTAGCGTGTTCAACTATTAGATGTCTACCCATTAATTTTGATGAGAATTACTCACCTTGTTTACTTTGAAGACATATTAGAGCGATTAGCAAGCGTCAGTGTTTTTCGATTGTTGATTAACATAGGTATCTGTATGCAATAAAAAACTAGTCCATGTATTTTAAATATATTTAGTTCTTACATACTACTGCTTGCAAACCCACCTTTTGATTTCTTTTGTTCCATCTAAAAGAACATTAGTCATAGAAAGATAGTTTCATTTTAACCTATATATATAAATTAATGTTTTTAACTAAAGGTAACATAAACATTTTAATACTCACTCCTCATAAACATTGTTAGTTATAAAATTAAACATCAACCACGATAATTACCTAACCATTGACACGGTAATGGCACTCCGACAAACTTAATTTGTTAGGTAATGCTGACAAGTTAAGACGGTGGGGGTGGAAGGTAGTCAGTATTCATAAGATACCTTCTCATAGTCGTTTCATTATAAGTATTATAACATAACCCCACCGAGAGACGATGCTTCGTTGGGCGCTGTTTTATTGCTATTCAGAATAAAACGGCGCGAATGAATATGATATTTTACAAGTTTTAAGACTGCTTTTAGACGAATAACTGTGAGTTCTTAATACAGAAAAAAAACAGATAATTGTTTCAAGTGAAATAGATATTTTTTAGGTCATCTTAGTTTACTGATATTTGTAACCTTATCAAAAAGTATGCTGTCTGCATTAAACGATTTACGAACCGCAAAATTTTCTCACTTAGAATTAAACTCTAAAGTCCTCTTGAGTCTAGACACTTTGACCTATCTAGGGCTTAAGTGTGAGATTAGTTATTTCATCAAAGCTGTTTGCCTTTGAAGCAATTATTAAATATAAATTTAAGTACAAAAGGATAATTAATTGGACGACGTGGAATGTGGTGTCAGGTTAAGCAATTTAATATTTTGGCAAACTGAGCTAACTAAAACTAAGCTCTGTTTTTTAAATAATCAGTAACCTTACTTAGAGCTGATTTTTCAATAATCAGATAAATGATAACTGACTGATAAGAGGTATGTCTCTTCATACATATGTCAAGTATTTATGTTTGACGTGCAACAAAAACATGCTGATTTTCTGTCAGATAGAATTTATCTGACTATTGAAAAACCGGCCCTTAATTGAAGAAAATATTTTGTTCGATTATAAATTTAAAAAATTAACATAAGATTTTTTTACTAACATAACTGAAAACTCATTACCTAAATGGAAACAAAATTCCAATTTTCAAGCTATTCTCTATGTTATCAACTTAAAATTTAACTTGGCATATTATTATGCATTTACTTCCCCAAGCTCACTACCACAGGTAGGAAGTTTCCCGCGGTAATACTTTGTTAATTTTGCGACACTTTCAGCTACCTACCTCGTGTAACGACTGCTTAATATTAAATAAGCTGGAAGTTTGTTTAACTTGACACGTGTAAACGCGCCATGATTAAGAAATAATATGTTCGCAGGGAAATTTGAAGTGAGATTTTGTTGCTTCGAATTTAGATTCTTATTTCTTTTTCTTTCAAAATAAATTTATATATATAGTTGAAGGTCAGCTTAAAGAGCTGTTATGTAATAGTCCTCCTTGATTAATAAAATCCTTGAAAAGAATTAAAAACACTTATTGATAACACCAGTTTTAAAATTGACTCTTATTTTATTATGAGCCTCTTCTAGTGATGGCCACAGACTTAGGGCGGGTTGTATCAAACAGTTGGTTAACGTATCTACGTACGTAACTTTTTGAAAATTACATCAGATGTTTAACGTACGTCAAATACAAAGGGTTGCGTCACAAAAAAAGTCGCGACATTGGTGAAACAACCCGTTTTCTAGCTTGACAGTGGTTAACAACATTTTTAACGTTGACAAACACTTTAAGTAGTTGTGATGCAACCCGCCCTTAGGTTTTTAACTGACTGAACTGACTGAGTTATTTTGCTTATGTCTAATTAATGAGCAAAGCAATCAACATTAAGCATCGAGACTGTGTAACAAAGCAGCAAACATCATTTAATTTCAGAAACTTGACACATTCCTAACACTACAAGAATAATATATGAAATCAGAACAGCCTTATTAACTACTTAGATTCTGGCATAAATCCAGACCTCTATTGCTAAATAATAAGCTCTCTATGATTTAATATCCTTAGCAAAATCTTAATTAGCGTACTCGTAGAATCTTCATCAGCATGCCATAGTGGAAACCTGGCTTTACGCCCTAGTGATCTTGCGCCGTGGCTCTGCGTTTCTGGGTATGCTGTACATTGCCGGTGTAGACCGCAAGGAAGATGCCGTTGATGTAGGAAAAACGCAATGGACTTGGAATGGGATAGGTAATGAACATAATTTTAAGAGTATAATAATTGTAAGGCGTGATTTGAATATTGGCTACAAATTATATATAGCTTAGCAAGTTTATGTGTGTGAACTCTTACTTTAATAGTTTGCCATATTTGAAAAAAAAATGTTAACCCTTATCATTTATTGGTATGAAAAATAGATAGTAGCCGATTCTAAGACCTACTGAATATTTATATAAAATTTTGTTAAAATCGGTTTTGGAGGAGTAGGGTAACTAACATTGCGACAAGAGAATTTTATATATACGAGTAAGATAATATTCTGAAACGTATTATTTGACCTATGATGGGCACAGCATGTTTTGCTGAACTAAAAAGGATTTGCACGTTTTTAAGTGTACAATGAACCGGCTAATGTTATGTTAGATTCTCCAATAACTACATTAACATCTTTTATCGTAAAAGATTTAAATGGGAAATGTGAATACCATACGCAGTTTATTGCTAAATTTTACAGGTTAAACTGATTTTATAAAAATAAGTATGCACATAATATGTTCCATATAGGTATAATCTTCTTAAATGACTAATAAACATAACATTTAACAGAAGTTATTTTCATAAAGAAAGAAGCATTAACCAGTTCACATATGGATGGGTGAAATAATGACTTAACTAGCTCTTGAACACTTATTGTAATTATAGACTTCGTTAAGAAATACATGAACTTGAAAGATAACTATGCTTTTGTGTTCCGAATGAATAATCATTGGTCGTTGGAAAGATGAAACAATAAATCACTGTTATGCTTTAAAGATATTAAAAGGAAATATTTTTGGTTGCTCGGTTGTTATTCGCATAGTATTTATAATCAACTTATTGTTTTTTGTTTGTCTTGCGAAAAACAGTATTCTTAAATAATATCGTGTTTATACAATATTTTTGAGAACCATTAAAATCTATATGTGATTCTAAAGTAAACAAAAGCTAGGCAAATTTCAATAATTTTTAAATAATAAAAAACAGAAAATATTTTTTGCAAGCATATGTCAAATTATTAGAATTATGTTGATATGGTGACCGTTGTTAGGACAATCGATTTCATGTGTCACTTTACACATCTACAACATATCTGTCCGCAAATAGGAATAGCACTCAAAACGGAAGCTCCAGTTGCTTCTCATATCCACGTAACCCGAGAACCACTGAAGAATGTCAGTGTTCAAGCGAGTTGAAGTCGAGTAATTAACGCTGAAGATATTATTAGTACTGAGAACCAAATAATTGATGTTAGGCGGTTAGGGTAACCTAGGCGTACGGGCGACAGAGATGGAGTAGCTGCTGCAGTCTATTTTGATAGTTCAGGTGGGCGTTATATTGTTGATGGTTGTTTTTAGTAATGGTCGGCATCTTAGAGATGCGCAATCTAAGAATTTTCATAATGCATTTGTAGTTTTGTTAAAACTATTCTTGAGAAAATAAAGTCATTATATTAGTTAGTTACAATTGAGGTTGCCTTAAATTAGATGATACAGTAAAATTAAAATTAAATAATAATGAAAATAGACAAGTATGTAATGTACGCTATTTTCATCAAAATCAAGCAGTTAATAGCTATGTACTCTCGTATTTGTAGGTACCTAATTTTCATACTCCGCACATGAGCTTAATTAATAAATGTTATATTAACAAGCATTGTTACATGTTCACCAGAGTTCTTGGTATAATAATCTCGTTTAAAATTCACACTGTTTTCCTAATAAACGAACAATATGATTATGTGGATTAAACAACTGCAAACGCGGTTGAACTAAATGAAGTTTTAAATAAGCTTTGTTGAAAAAGTAGGAAAATTATTCTGTTAAGTTGAATTGGTTTTAGTTATGAATATTTAAAAGTTTGGAGTACTTTGTGCAGAATTGAAGCCGGTCAATTATTATTGGTATTTTCACTTTTTTTGTTATAATAACTGCTATTACTGACTCAGATTACAAAGTCCCGTTTCACATGCAGTTCAATTTGAACTGATGAAACTTTTAGACAATGAATACAATCAGCACCAGATTGGTAGGTTTCTCTCCAATCCAATTAATTGCAGCCGAACTTTTCCGGACGACAAGGGTTTTTTAATTCAAACTTGCTTAATATTATACTGGAAGTTGGTTGGGCAGTTGAATGAAAAGTATGCATTTTAAATTCTTGGTCTTTTCGAGCTGCGAGCGAAGAGTTTTTCGGTTCAATTTTGTTTATTAGGGAGGCTTTATAAAACACATGGCATATACTGTAACGTATGTGTTGAATACTGCAGCATTGCGCTCGACTCTCCCATTCATTTTCTGGAAACGGCAAACGACCAATAAGTCTTCCTTCCCGGGATATTAACACTATCATAGGTTACTCTCTAGTTTTATGAAGATACATTAGGCTCGACGACATTTTCATAAACGGCGTTCTGCTGATATCTGATATCATTTGAGACAGTCTGGCAGCGTTGAGCGCAGTAAAATGTTAAATATAGAGCATTTTAACGAATAAAATGCACCGGTTAGAAATCGAGGTAATGATATTACCTCTTCCTATATTGAATGGAAATTAGTAAACATGTGTTTAAACTAATGTAGTAGTCTTAGTCTATTATTGGACTACTTATAGTTAATCGACAGTTAAACGTCCTGCAAGTCTAGGCCATATTTTATCCTTCGATGGCCCGCGAACCAGCCAAATGGCCCATCGCCCAACACGGTCGATACTAACGTATACAGCAAGTACCGGCACCGCCTGTTTATTATTACCAGTCCCGGTTTTATGAATTCCAAATTAATATAATTGACCTATACTGGAAACTGGAGTCCAATACTTAATTGTCGTGAAGCTTATAAAATTTGTTGCGCCAAATGGCATCGAAAATTAATTGCCTTTCGGAAAGTCGCCATTATTTACAGTTCTATTATTTTAATGGAAAGAAATTGTTCATTGTTTGGAGCCGGGCGTGAGTTTCGCTTAATTTGAAATAAATTATGTCTTTCATTCCTGCCGTGTATAAAGATTTAACAAAAAAAAGGTATGCTTATGTAAGGTAATTTTATCAAAATAGCATGCCAACGAAAACCAAGAAAATTGCAGACTTTTTGGTGAAGATATCCTAGAAGGATTTGTCCGGAAGGATATTTGGTCAGATGTAAGGATTTCCACTATGATTATTGAAGTTCCAAAGAGATTGGATACGGCTCTTTTCTGATGGGGTAGGTATCTTATCAATATTTGGCTTTACTGCCTTATTGAATTTTCACGTACGTACCTATTCCTTGTCCCTAACATCTATAAAGATTTACCATACATCTTCTTTAGCCGACAAAATGATACGTTAAATACATTCAATTATACTGTTGCTATTATTATGCCAAAACAGTTTCCAAGGAGTAAACAAATTGCGTAGATAGTGAATTATTCATCAAAGAAACTAGATCTGACAAATGAAATCTAATGAATACGATATGAGACCGTTGAGATGTTGAAAACATAAACAGACTTGTGTGAGTATTATTGTACTTTAATAAGGTTTCAGAAATTTTGTTACTAATTGTTATTTTCATTACTGATACACAAGAAATAAGGGGAAAAGCAGCAGCAAACTTGCCTTAGAGGCAGGTGATTCGAAAAATGATTATTTTTTTGATAAGCATTTTAGAGATGTGCTTTCTTTTTATACGATTAAAGACAAATTTTATAGGATCAAACATAAACTAACTTATTGTGGCCGATGTAAGGTAATTTTAATTAACATGGAATAAATGAATGTTTTCCGTTGCGCTAATAAAGATATCGTGGAGGTAATAAAAATGGAAACTAATGTACTGAATGATTGTATTACAAAACAAGTTGCGAAACATTTTTCCTTGGAGTAATCGACGAGCGTTTGTAGTATAGCGGCCTTTTAATTGATAACTTTGTGTAACGTTACGTATGTTACGTTGTTTTAAATCTATGCCATGTTAATCAAGTTAGCTCAGTAAGTAACGATTAGCGTATTATTCTGTTTCATATGTTAAATACCAATACTAAGTTAATTTGTTTTATGCAAATAGGTGCTTATTTTTGCATACTCACAATGCGATTTGCTTATTTTAGCAAAAAAATAATAACTCGCCGCTCCTAACTTAAAGCATTCAAAAGTCGGCAAGCAAACCTCGATGTAAGATGTTTCCTGAGGCAAACATCTTTATTACACCGTATTTAATGTAAAAATGCACGCATGTGGAATATTACTGATAATTTTGTGCACCACTTTAATACCATCAACATTTCAATTTTGTGTTATTTTGCGTTACTTTACTTTGGTTTTTATCTTTCAATTTTTATGTCTTAAATCCACTTCTGAAATTAAAATCGCCTAAATAAATCACGCTACCATAACACTTTTTAACCTTTTACTTTATTCTTCACTGTATAAACATATGTATCTATAGTAACCTATGTTGCAAGGATATTGTCTTGTTTATTAGAACCGGACGCACCCCCGCCTAAGGCAAGGATTCAATATAATGGAATATTTCAACGTTATTTGCAAATACACGGGTACTTACCAGATTTGCCTCGGGCCTGTATTAACGTGAGGCATACTCCTCAAATTGTGTCGACAAGAATAAAGGCCCAACTCGTACACCAGATTAGGAGAAAAAAGAAACAGTGTTTTGGTAAGCTCTGTTCTTTTGTAGTTTTGACCCCGGAGCAAAGATTCAGTTGGTTTAGTTGATATGTGTTTTTGTGAATTGTTGTAAGCCTTTACATTGTAGTAAGTCTTGAAGACAACGATAACATACTATCAACGTCTTTGTTTTGAATCACTTTTGGGAACTCACAAATAGTTGCAAAGAAAACATTTTCTTTAAGCTCAGTTTTGTGATAAAACTTCAGTGGGTAGATAATTCTAATTTTGATTAAGTGTTTTGACTGCATCTCTGTTAATAACCTCCTGACTGTATAGTTACTTTATGTAAATTATAATAAGGTGTAATTTTGTTTGTTGTTAAGTTTGGACAGATGCCCATAAGGGATGCTTTGTAGTTAAACAGCCGTTGCGTAACTAGGTTATATTGCTTTCTGTACTATGTTAATGTGGTTTTCGTATTACATTGAACCGTGGAAACATTTCATACATAGTGGAGAGTGAAGGATGTAAATATGGTTTCTGGTTTGCGGCTACAATGTGTTTCGGGACTAGATTCAAACTCTATTGGAATTACATTTCCATACAACAAAGCTTAAATTTTAGGACAAAAATTATTATTAAAATATAAAAATAACTATAGACCAATGAAGGCAAAATTAGCTGTACTAATGGAACCTTAATATAAGTACTGAAATAAACCTAGATAATCGAAGACGTGCTTAGCACTATTTTCGATCTAGAAATCCAGAAAATAACACTTTCTTGTAAGTTTATTGCTGGATTATAGAAAATAGGTTCACAAATCTTTCTCTCGAGGACTTTTGCGACTCACAATTTCAGAGTTAAAACTTGTGAAGTAGAAAGATTCTGCAACTTCGAGTATTGGAATCCACTACCGAGTCTATTTTAAACTACTTTGAATAATGTAACTGAGTTCATACATTATAATTTAATATTCTTTCTTATTTTGAAAGTTTCATGATTTTTAATTCATAAGGAAATTCATCTTTTAGAAATACTATAACTTAGCACTTCAGAAAAAAAAAGATGAAATTAAATGAAAGTGCAAATATTAAAGTTAAAGACGGACACATTAATCTACTGTAGTTTAGTAATCTATTTATAGCACAAATCACTTGAGAATTTCATCATCACATTTTGAAACCACGTGTTGAAACAAACGCACATTCTAACGAAATCTGACGAACGCAAAAAATTAACAGCCCACTTTGAACACCATTTTGACCATTTGCTAGGTTATTTATTAGGAAATACACGGATTAGCGTTAAAAATGGCACGTTTCAAGTAGTTCTTCCGCCCTGAAAGGCAATCAAGTAGTTTCCGCTTTATTTCTAAGAACGTAATCTATTAGTTTAGTGTCTTGACTGTCGTTGCATGAACTCTTAGTATATTCTCTAGTATGACCTTTATTGACGATAGTAATTGTGATTTACCTTAATGTAACAATGTACTAATCGCTTACCGTGGTACAAGTATTCATCCTGACTTAGCTAAGTGCATCTAATGGTAATGCTTCAAGCAACGTCTTAGCTTAAGTAGCTTTGTAAGCACCAATATCTCGTGTGATTGGATGGCTTCGCTTGTTACGCCACTGCATTAGAGGAATGGCTATGTTTGACTATGCATTTGAAATAAACATAGAGTTTTCCTGTTACTTTCGTTTACATTTACACAAGTTTGGCAAAATTTTGATATGTCCTTAGAATTTTATATATACTTGTTCACTTTACTCTGAACAATAAGATGGTTCAGTCCTTAGATAACAAGAGAAGAACACACTATCTAGAAATATTTTTAGCAGAAATTTATCTACCTGCATAACAAATAGTAATAAGGTTATGTAAGATGATGAACTAATGTAAAAAATAACTTATTCAGCGTTCCGCATAATAAAATAGGTAGTGTAAATCATTCTTTAAGCAAAGCACTCGGCAGAGGCGAACCATATATTATTACTCAAATATGAGTAGTTGAAATCTTTTCAAACCCACCGTTTTATTACGGAAGGGTGGATTCCGAATCATAACACAAAAGAAAAATACGGTTATTTTACACCAGTGCGGTAGATTATATCTTTTATGTTCAAAATCAACAGGAAGCTTGCCAATGGGGCATGTAACCTACACTTATTATTTTGAGGGGTGCATATTTTTTTACAGAACAAATTTTAAAAGGGTTGCGTCAAACAATGGGCTGCGGGAATAATTTGTGATATTTGGCAATCCGTAGCTAATTGTGGGATCAGTTTGCTGAAATTATATCGATTCATATATTGTCTTCAATCACAATGAACAAATATTGACAATGTTGCTGCTTTTCATAAAATGTATGGCTTATTGTTAAAATAAAAACGGAACGAAGCTTTAAAATTGATGGGAGCATCGATGGCAAGTATCGTAAGTGACGTAAATTATTGAGCTTTTAAACAATCTATTTGTCATCGAATTTGCTTATGTTGTTTTTTCGTTCTACATAACATGAAATCTAGTCTATATAAATACAAGACCAGACATATGCAGTTAACTCTAACGATCATAACACGACACGGCTAGGATTAAGTAGGATTTCATTTGATTTAGTATGCAATGGCTGTTGGTGGTCCGGCACCCTATTTTTTGAGTTCTTCACTGTATCATGCACGTGACATGAGGTTGAGTATCTATTGGCATCTGTTGATACATCCGCAGTTTTTGCGTGCTCCCATAGATTAACTTGTAAGTCTACTAGGATCTTCTTAAACCATTAATCAGTGAAAGATTTTCAAATCCGATTTAGAGTAATTTTATGTGTTATGTCTCTCACCCTTTGCAACAAAAGGAAATTGTCAAACTAAACCGTTGTATAAATGATGCTGCTCAGGCGCATAATTTGGTATTATTAGCTGTTTCATGTCCTTTTAATGACCAGGGGAGATCATAATAGCATTTGCTGGGTCATACTGTCACCCTACACGCTATCTGCTCATGTTCATTCATGATTTAAAATTTAGTACAAGGATAGATCTAAGCGTTGCTTTTTTATAAGGAGAGTACAAAATTTTAAACTAGTTTGTGGTCATTTATTATTGCTTTCATCTTTAGCTGGGAGCACAATTATGGTAATTATATTTATCTTTTGACTTTTATAATTGATAAACTATTGCAATTTATCACCTACTTGTTTAAAAAACTGACCACGAGCCATGCCTACTATTTTTTTTAAAACAAAAAAAGTTTGGGCTTCTGTCCCGCTTTGCTCAAGTCTGCCCTTCCTCCTAAATCCTCTAGGGTAGGGTTTGTATTGTGTTAACAGTACAATTAGTATAGAAAAGGTGTGACACAGCCACTCCAAATTTATTCGCTCGCACGTTCTAAACTGGGTTCATTTTTTACTACAATAGGGTTTCTGGTTCCCTTTGAAGTGTGTACTTATATTTTTAATGTGTTGTTGGGATGGCTTGTGTCAACTTTCGAGTGGTATTTACGATCATTCGTGGTCTGATATTAAATTTTCATAAGCGGCATCGTATGTCGATGCACATATGGCGAAGTTTTGTATTGGGATAACGTTGTATTGATTTGTATATCTAGTTTTATTATTATAAAAAAAAAAATTGAATATTGAGTTATCTAATGTTTTAGTAATATGAAATAAATTTACTGACTACCATACCTATGAACTGAGTGGCCCTAAATAAATGTAGTAAGCACTAGTAAAATAGGTTCCACATAATGAACTAGTAGAGAAGTTAGTAGCACCCAGGTATGAGCTAACATTTATACTTCATCGGCCCGACCCGGGAATACCTTTCTCTTAACAGTCCAATATACAGTATAGGTACTGTTGATTTACAGTTTTTTTTTTTTCAAAATATAAATAATTACAAGGCAAAGATATAAATATCTTACTTAAAGCACTAGAACAAATTTTCATACAAATTTAAGTGTTGGTTAAAATCGTAAATACCATTCCTATTACATACGCGTTCACCGTTTCAACAGAAACACCTATTTGCAGCTCATAAAGACGAAACACATAAAAGCAATGTTCTGTACTGTTCAATGTAAAACAAAATTAATATAGCAGCATACAAATTGCTTACTCAGACTCTTTACGAGCGTTTAAGCACTACACTGTGGCAAAGGACAGAATTTTGCATTGATAATCTGTAGAAACCCACTTGAACCACTGGTCAAGAACGCTCTGTGGACCACAGGACAGATTTCCTTAATTAAATCCTAAATATTTTAGGAGGTATGTTTAAGTTTAAACGTTAAGTGACCAATATTTTGGTTGTTCCTTGTCCCTTTGTTGGCACAATCTAAGTTTGGTGTAGGATTTTGTTAAAGGAATTCGACTTTACAGATTTCAACTTTGAGGATTAAGTGCTGTGGTTTTAACTTGACGCAAATTATCTATTTGCTAGTTTTCTTTGTGCGTAAGTCGATTACCTGAATGAGTTGCTATAATTAAATAAACAACACAAACATTAAATTATTAACATGTTTTTTTTTTAAAAAGCATTTTATTTTTTTATATACGACTACAATAGGTACTATAGAAAGCGGGTAAGTTTCATTACAAACTTCGTACTTTTATTCTAAGTTCATTCATTCTTTGTGATCAAAATTCAAGAGTTATCTTTGAAGCTGTTGTATTCTTATTTATGGGTAAAATTTTAAATATTTACGTGTATACAATTGTATATAAACGGTTAGTTATATTTTATTGAACAGAATGCCATTTTGATCATGCGGTAGCTAGAAATCACGCTGGGCTACGCTCGTAAAGAATAGAAATTGTGTGATCACTACGGTAAATGTACTTCTTAAACTTTATTATTTTATCTATTGTGTGCGTTGGGACGTATACGATCGTTTATAGGAAATCAAATAGCATTTGGAACTTTTCTAATATTTATTATTTCTAACCTGTGCTTTACGATGTTAGAGTGTTTAGAATCTACCACGTTTACCACTATGTTTTTTTTTAAATATAAAATAGATACTTAACAACTTCAATACTTTTCTGTGAACTATCACCGTACCTAATATATTTTCTGCAAAGCAACAAGCTAAATTCGTATAATTCAGCTACTATAAAATGTATGAAACGTATGGGCACGCAAAAATATTAACCCTGACTTCACGGCTTAGTCTTAAAACATTTTTTATACCAAGTATGATTTCAAGCAGTAAACTGAGCCACAAAATTTCATACATCGAAGTAAAGGAAATGTTAGAAAATTGTACGAACATAATATTATACTCAGCTAAATTACAAGTTGATCTTAAAAACATATATTTTGTATTTTGTTAAAAGATTTCTTATCATTACTATTAAGATAAATTTTAAACCTAAGAAAAATTTTGCGAGTGTGATGGATATAATGCATAGGTTGCTAGATGCAGGAATAAAATGAAACCACGCGACTCTATGAAATTTAATATGTATGCATCTGGAAACACGGCACCATCGCACCGGTAGCTAAGTAACATGATATTATGTCTATCTAACGTCTTTTAAACAAACATTTCTACAAATGTATCCGAAATAACATAAATCATTTCTCCGAGTAGTTCAGCGTTCCGTGCCAAAAAGAAAAACATGAATTTAATCATTAGAATTTGGTTGCCATTTTGAAAAGAAATTGTTTTTTATGATTAGTTGGATCTTTAAACTTCGCTTTAACACTACAATTTATATTTTATAGAAATGTATTAATTTTATAGGAAGGTAGGTTTCGTAAATCTACTAATATACAGAGACTTTACTTTTAGTTTTTGCATTAAAAATGATAATTTATTAATTTTTAAGTTTTAGACTTCAAAACTACTATTATGTATGCAGAACCAACTCATGTTAAACCTATTTCCCTTGACATTTTTTTAACCATGAATTTGTAAGTTTCGTGACAATCTGTTCCGCTATTTGTTTAGTGTCACCAAACAGATGCGTCGGAGTAACATACATCATATTCTGTCGTATTAAGTTTTCTATCTAACATTCTTGTGACAGGAAGCTAATAGATACTGTTTTTGTTTACGCTAAAGGTCGAGTATGAAAAATTGGTAATGTGGACAAAAAATTAGGCCTGCTACAGCACAGAAGAAACTTACTTTCATTAACTGTCTTTAGTGGTTGCGAACAAAATAATTAAAGCCAATTTTAGTAGAACTGAATGCCAAGCAATTTTCAGCTCTATATATACCTACGTCCATATAAAGTTTAATTCTATTCACACATACCTCTAAGACAATTTTATTTACAAAAGAAACAGTTTGATTAGACTCCGGCGCCCGTACCACGTTAGCAATGCTATTACACGCTGACATTTGCTATCTTGCAATGCAAGCATTTGAGGAATCTTAAAATTACTCATTTGAGATTTCAGTCACGACCGAGCGATACCAATCCAGACCTGATTTTTACTTCTTTCCATTCCAATAGTACTATTTCACCCTGTAATTTGTCTTCATACTCCGCTGGATAAATGGTACACTCGGAAATGGAATCGCAGATAGCGTAATTTATACCATATGCATATTTGGAAGGATCTATTTCAATGAACCTTTAATAACTTTACCGAGAGCATCATTTCGCTCACAATATGTAAGCACGATAATTTGCGTGAAATTAAGTCATCAACATCTTGGAGTATTAAAAAATGTGACAAAAAATTAAGGCCACACCTTCACGGTAATTTAAAAATTCAAAATGACATGTCATCTACGAGATTATGAGTGATAATTCTGGTGAAAATTGCCGTAACGGATTTTATGATAAAAACTTTAAGTTATCTTTTTTATTTCGTTAGCCATGGTATGACATGATAACTAATGATGATATGATAACTAATATTTTAACTCAGTCAGTTTTTAGTAACATAAGGTAACAAATGCACGCGCTTCCCCATCCATTATCGAGACCAAAGAGGCAAAAACACCGTCAAACACTCCCGTCTAAAACTTTAAAAGCACTCGCCAGATCAGATTTGTTTGTCTCCACTATAAGTTAGCAAACACACCGTCCGAAGGAAAAAAGTAGCCAAAACAAATTGTTGGCAAACGAGAGAAGTGTCCAAGAGCGAAAATATGTTGATTGAATAAAGAAAAACTATTAAAAGTTCCCCCGCAGAGTCCGGTTCAATTGCTACAGACAAAACTTGCACCGTATTCCGTGTCTGCAAGAGAATTCTGAATATTCTAGGAATTTAGAACCACTTTAAATTAGGACTTAGAAGAAAGTGCTTAGAGAGGTTGCAAAGTTTTCCAAGATTTTAAGGATTATTATGAAGTATGTTTAGTTAAACCCATTTTGCTATGAATGATGTAGGTTGTGCAGTTGAAATGCAGTCTCATCTAGACGTTTAAATTAAAGGAAATATGTAACTTCTTAGATTTACGCATTCTTTTCAACGGGTTTTTACGCGTTTATTATTTTAGTTTTGAATTTCCGACGTTTTGATATTTTTAAAATGCCGTGGTCCATAGGATATACATAATATGATTGTTTATTAATTACTTAAAGCTCTATTCAATTTTTTTTTCTTTAAAAACCAGAGTTAATTCTAAAATCTGACTGTATTTTTTTTAATTTGTTTATTATATTTATTAAAAAAAAAAATACGTACCTACGTCATATTCATTCACAAAGATAGATGTTTTCCTGTAACATGACTTTATTTAGTTTCGTATCGTTTGCCGTTAAAGTTTGTGGAAGCAATATTATGAGAAGCAGCTTATCCCCCTGCCTTTAGGCAGTATAACTTTCTTATGACACAGCCACTCGTCCGTAATCTTAGATATAAGTATTGGAATAATAAAAACAACTATTTGCCGTTATTCGTACGACTAAGTAACTTTTTACAGGCAAGTGGCAGTAATAAATGCTGTGACCAATTAAGTATATTATGTAAGTACTCAAGAAAGTATGTAGTTAAATAAACTCTCTTTGTTTGTAAAAATTTATATGCTTGACATTGAAATATTTTACCTTGAACTAGGGTTCAATAAGGGTTAAAAACATTTATTATTTTAACTATTAAAAACAACAATTAATGTTCATACTATTAAAACTGCTTCGATCATCAATCAATGTTAGTAGGATTTTAATTATTAATGATGTTTCCTCCTAAAGTTCGTACATTTAAATTAACAGTCCTATTTAAAAGACCTTAAAATATCCTCGATGCGGTTAATTAAAAAAAAACCACATCATATCTCAAATCGAGATTACATCTACGGCTAACAAAATCGATTTTCGGCGGCGATAACCTCGTTCGGTAGCCAACTTTGACATGTCCGAACGTTCGAACTGTCAAGTTGAGTTATTTGCATACCACTACGGCTAACATAGTTCAAATATGTGGAATTCCTACTGAATAATCCATTGGGCTAAGGTCCTTTTTAACGTGAGACCGACGTCAATTAAAATAACGCGGGAGCCTTTTTTCGGTTTCTTTTGGCTTCCATACCTCCAAAAGAAAAAACGTAAGTACTCTTTTAGGGGCACTCTGTTGAATGTCAAATTATACACTATTTATTAGATGTAGAAAAAATACAATAATACCAATTTCCACTCATTTAAATTTTACTTGCCAATAATTCAATTGTGTCCTTTTTTTGTATTTAACAAATCCTAAAAACAATCGAGGTGTTACGAGTATATGCTCCTTATATAAAGTAAAATACTGAAAAAAATAAGCACGGAATTCTCAGGTTTTAAGTCCACCTAACACTTGGCCAGTATTTTTTAACGTAGCCTCAAAAAGGGTGTCACACACGGAAGTCCTTTGAATCTTATTTCAAGATAAGGTATTACAGGTGCTAGAGGTTTTTCGATAGTCCAGTAGTCAAATGTATAGTAGATTTTATAACTGTTTCTTTACCTGTAGTTAGGCAAAAGAAAAAGGGTTTTATTTCCGGAGTTAATTGACAAACTTTAAAGATTTTTATGTTGAGGTAGTAAATTTTAGTAGTCAATTAATTCATTGGCAGGTGTAGTAGGTACTAATGTGTAAAAAGATATTCGTATATTTTAACTAAAAGGTTTAAGCGAATATGCAAATTGGACACTTATACCGTAAAGATGTTAGGGCTATGGTATAGGTGTGTTAATTAAATTTTGGCAAACTGTATTTTACTGCCGAAACTCTAATAAAACAGTAAAAGGATAATATTAAGGTGATGTTCCACAGCAGTGTAACTAATAATATTTCCTAATTTAATATAGAAACTGGACACAGTGTCTGACTAAGCTTCAGTGGTTATTTAACCTTTAGAGTGGAATTAAAAGGGAACGCTTGTGTTAAGGTCTGTGGTGTTAGATAAAAATATTAATTTCCCGAGGGAACTATAATACAGAGTTAATTAATTCGCGAAAAGTAGAACATTAACCTTTGTTTACAGGCTTTGTGAAATGGCTGAAATAAATTGTAAACAAATAGGTTTATGGCTGTTTAAGTATAAGGTCTGGGTACTTAGGCATCCGTATATTTAATACTTTACTATAAGCCTGTAAGTTCTATGTTATAAACTGGCCTTAAGCTAAGCATTATAGATACTTTCATTGTACTAATTGTTTATATTATCAGAAAAAGGGTACCTTTGATATTTTGAGTATAAAATCTTTTTCTCAATTGCCATATTAAACTTCCGTGGACGGAATATAGATAGGTTTAAGGGAAGATTAAGGTGACACTGAATGTTAGGTTGTTTATACAAGATGGTTCAAGCTGATACTCTTTAAAAAACGTTTATTTTCTTCTAGAAAATTAAATCTTTTATACTTATATGAACAAACTAAGTACGTATAAATAGTTATTAACGAAATTAACGCCGAGTCACTACACTTCGTTATTAATTCAATTTTCCATCCGTATTGGATTTCAGAGGGTTCTGTAGAATTTACATACAAGATTGACTAAAACCTATATTCGGGTGATATATTATTAATCTTTTAATTTACTTTATCAACGGTTGCACCCCTGTTTGAGAACAAGCTCCCTTGGCTTGCAAAGGGAGGTTTTTATGGTACTTCTGTATACGTATGAAGTTAAAAAACAAATGCAACAGTAACTGTTTGCATGAATACGAAATGAGTTGATAATTAAAATAAATAATTCACGAAGTATAATGAGTAATGTAACGTTTTAATTTTATAAAGTTTCCACAATTTTTCATTTAGTTTTAAAAAACAAACAGTTTCAAGTTGCAATGAATGCAGCTCATTAATTTACACTTTTCACCTTTATATCTGAAAGTTAGAATAAGTATCTGAATGAAACCGAAAAGTAAGTGGTTCTGTAACACTTCTGAAAGTAGGTATTAAAATATAATAATAATTAGGGAAATCTACCAGGCCAGCAGCCACTTTGTAGCTTGTTTTCAAATGCAAATATCCCCTGGGTAATGAGTGTAGCATGGTGTACTGCGAAATGCATGCAATTTAAAAGAGTAAGAATCCATAGACTACATAGAATGTTAGAAGTTTAAAATTGGATGTATCCTACTAATATTATAAAAGTGAAAGTTTGTAAATATGTATGGATGTTTGTGGCTCTATCACGTAAAAAAAATACTGGACGGAATTGGATGAAACTTTACAGTAATATAGGTTATACATCGGAATAGCACATAGGGTACTTTTTACCGGGGGTACTTTTAAACTTCTCATTCCCACGGGAAACCGGCTTCCACGCGAAAGGAGTCGCGGGCGGCCACTAGTTTAGAAATATGTCTAATAAAATAAAATGTACTACGACTGAAAGTGCTTTTTTCATGGCCCGGGATCTGTAGTCCAGTAACAGTAATTTCTTACACAAGCATGTCAAATCCAATGGTAAAAGCTACTATGTAGATGCTACTATGTAGATGCTACTATCTATAATATTAAGTAAAAATTATTTTTAACAGTTTAATTGCACGTGAGTGTTTCTTCGTGTTTCTGTTTATAAATGAGTTTTCTGCGAAGTCTAAAACGTAAATGTTCTGAGTGGCTTATGAATGTTTTGTACAGTCGTCAACAAAAGGAAAATCGCGAGTGCCTGTTGTTGCAGAATAAAGATTATTTGTTGTACACCGTAAAACTAGATTAAGAGGTTTTGCCAAAAAGATAGCATTAACAATGAATAGTCAAATATGCACTTAACTGTGGCTTACTGTGTTAATGTATGTAAGGCTATTGCTGGCTTGTTTCATGCCTAGTAACCCAGTTTTACTCAGCTTAAGCTTTTTTATTTAAATTTTCGTAAAATCAACCCATTTTTCGGCTCCAAAAACAAAGGAGAATGACCACTTTTCTATGACATTAATCCCACGAGTTGGTTTTCGTTGTTTTCAACATATTCAATTGCGACAAGCTTTTATTGTATTAGAACTAGCTAAGTAATAGCGTTTTAGGTAAATTTTATAAATTCGGTCCCTTAAGCCTTTTGCACGCGACCGAGTTAAAGTCGTTGATAAAGCAGTGATTTAGTGGCAAAGTTCTGATTATTTGTTTTAGTGGTATAAATTCTTTACTTCAGCTATGTGTTAATTTATGTGATGTTTGACGGGTCATGGTCGATAAAATACATAATATTATGAAATGTTTTTATTTTTTAGTGTTAACCTTCAATAATTTGGTAAAAAAACATATTTAAGACATATAAAAACAATCTAGTTTAAAAGAAAATATGTTTAACAAAACTGCCTATCGAAAACGAGCCAATATCCCTAATAATTGTGTAAACTTACTAACAATTCAATCGAAACTTGAAATTTCGTTTAAAATTTCCCCAAGTGCAGTTATTTCGTCGTTGGAGCAAACCATTTAAATTAGGCTGATAACTTGAAAACGAATGAAAAGGGGGTTTTCAGGGGTTTTCAGGAGTAGTCCAATTAGTTTGTGTTATTTTTCAATTCCAATGCGAAAGGCTTCGAATTGGGTCGCGAGGGAATCAATTTCGTAATACCTACAGTTTAAAATGAAAAGGGTTTGATACTATTTTGGTTTCATTCGGTGTTGATGAGAGCAAGTGTTTAAAATCGATGAGTTTCAATAAAACCTACCTTTATTTCTATTAAGTGAAATAATGATATACCCGGATAATAAATTAGTTTCAAGTGACAATACTTCCTGTGTTTTTATTTTGTTTATCAAAATACTATTTATCAGCATCAATTTTTTTTATATTCAAATATTTACAGAAAGCTATTTTATTTTTTAATAAACTTAAAGTATGTAACCAAAGCTCGCTAGCGTAACAAAATGCTACAAAAACTCAGTTATATCTTCTTCAACTCATTCATTTCAGTTTATTTACATACCCTCTGAACGAAAACTTAAGTTGATTGATTAGCTTGCCGTTAATTACGTAAATATTTGTACCGATCCTACAAAGTGGAGTGCCTTTACACAATGACTTTGAAAATAAACAAGCACCATCAAAAGGAATCCTCAATTTGTGGGTCGAGTAGTTCAATTGTTTTCTTTTAATTCAATTAACGATCTAACTGTTATACAATTTGATTACTAAAAGTTGGTTAATAATTATTATTTTTATATGTTTTATTTATCAATATTTGAATGGTTGTCTTATAGAGACTGAATATTAAAAAAATACAAAGGACTTTTTTGAAACATATTTTTATTTTAAAGGCCTTGTTCTTATTTTAAGTTTTAGATTATTCTTCGTTTGTTATCCTTATTCAGATTAAGCAATCATGACGTTGTTTCATAAATGAAGCACTCGAAAAATAAAAAAATATTTTTTTTTGTAGGAATTTGAAGGGAAATATAAAATTAATAAATTAGTTCTGCAAGTTCAACTCTAAAACTACTTAATAAATAAAATATAAAATTATTTTGCGATTCCTAAATAATCTTTTTCGCGGAATGAGTTTTATGTAACTTAATAAAAAATTTGCAAATAAATCTAAGCTCTTTATACAATAACAGTAGATTTACTTTGGATATGTGCTCATGCATTATATTAAATACAGAGACACTGTTATTCCACGATAATCATTTCTTAATAAAGAATATCTAAAGTAAAAATAATATCTACGAATATTGTGTCGCATATATTAGACTGTATTTGCTCTTCCGCCTTTGTCGCATTTCTATTTGACACGTGGCTTGGGTGTTTTTGTCTCCAAAGTTTTCTGGGGAAAGTTTTGTGGCAAACTTTTATATAAACAAGATGACTTAATGGTTACATTGTACTTAATTTTGTGCTTAAAGTATTCGAAACGACACTGTTTGAAATAAAACAGGAATATATTTAACATACAGACATACTACATGTGATTGCCTAAAATCCGTTTTCAGGTTTACTTTGCTTGGTGCAAAGTAACCCATCAAATCTATAAGATATTTAGGCCAAACTTTTAGACAATAAATACAAAATCGACGTAAAGATCGCTACGCAACTCGATCTACTATTAAATATACGTGCCGTCAAAGTGGCGACCGTCCCTACACCACCCTTATCTATTAAGACACGCTATGCGTATATTTTTGTAGGAACAAGTTAAACTAGAACTTTTGTTGGTCCCCCTTTTATTTTTGAAGGCAAAATACAGAAATGTTTTTTATTATATTGAGGACTAATAAAATTGTTTTGAGTTAAATGAAGTGTAGTTTTATTTATCTATTATTCTTATAAATTAACAAAGGTTAAACGATATAATATTTTTTTGTTTCCGTTTATATAGTTTCAAATAACTCATTTACCTATTATCATTATTTATGTTTAGTAAGGATTAATATTTTATATAAAACAATAGTATCTAGTGGTGATAACCATATTTTTAAGGCAAGTACGACATCCACTACTTTGTCCCTCGGTAAATCCAAATTAATATGCAGCTTTTCAAAAGCCATTGCCATGCTAATGACGCTTAGAAACTTCTTAACAGTTTCATACGACTGTAGTCCTGTATTCTAATATTTCAGTCGTTGTTCAACTGACTTATCTTTCTTCTTTATTACCATCGTGCTTTCTGGCAGTAACTATAAACGTCTCAAGCATACTGCATGTTTTGACGAATTATTGCTGGAGCTTAAAGGGTGCATTAGCAGTAGTATGACATTTACAAGAACACTTGGAAGTTTGATGGCAAGTGAAGTTGGCTACGGTTTGTTAAGGTATACTTTAAGAATATAAAAAACATAGATAGTTCAATAACTTACTCTCAGGGCAGAATTTTGCATGAACTTAAAAACGATATAAAGTTATAGGTACGCTGAGACGAAAATCTTAACTGGACCTAATAATAATCTGAAAAGATAAAAATATCGTCAAGAAATTATTGTAGAGTTTTTTAAAAGTATTTTAGTAATATGTGTTACGAATCTACGTTTTTTTATCCGAAAACAGAAGGAACTTGAATGATCAACTCCAAGACGCCGCCGTTGACCAGATAGATAGAAAAAATAATAATTAATTAATTGAATTAATTAATGAAACCCTCCAAATTTCACAAATGAAATTGATGGTAAAAAAGCAGTACTGTATCGAATAATACCTACTCAAATATATACCTAAGAGAAAACCACGACAGCATTTTTGTAAAACAAACAAATAACTCCGCTATCTTCAACTGTTGGGACTTTCATTCGTACGCACGTTGGCCGCTGTTAGCCCTTTGTGATTGGAATAAAAATACAGTAAACGGTCTGTTTACACAGTGCCGTGAATACGTCGAAAAAACGCTTTTTAATTAAGTGGAGGTAAACAAAAGTCGGCGTTGTTATAAATTATTGCTGAGGCCTTTGGGGCAAGGACGAGTGGACATATTAGATTCGCCACAGTTAACGTATAATTCTGGTAATTATTATTTGGTTTAATAAACATGAAATGCAAAGTATGTCTTTTTTTCTTAATTCTCTTTCTGCAGATGAAAACATTCGTAAATTATATAACGGGAACCTATATTACTTACTTAACCGTGAAATAAAAGTAACTATAAAATATACACGTTATTCTTCCAATAAAAATAGCTATATTCTTGATAACCTAGAAACAATCTAACGTCATTAATTTGAACCGTAACAACTAACCTTGAAAATTAATTAACCCATAGCATGCCCCCTACAGGCGTTGATACGCATAAATATTCTTAATGAGACTCATTAACAACAAACAATTTTATTACTAACGTGAAAATATTCTTACCTTTTTATACCAAAGGTGTTGCATGTTACGATTAATGTCAAAAAGTTTTTGCTTTTCCTTAAAAAAGTTAGATATTCAAATTAGGAACATTTTTACGCAGTGGGGGTTCCATTGAAATGACGAGATTCTTTGGATTTTTCAGTTTTGTTGGTTTCGTGTGGTAGTTTCCGTTCGTCGTAAATTATATTTAAGTCAGTATGTTTGTTACCTATTTATTTCCTAATTTGAAAGTCGTTTAAAATTCAAGATGGCCGACTAAAATTTTAGTTTTAATTTTTAAAAAATCTTAACGTTTTTTACCTCTATTTGTGTATTCCAATCCTTTTTTTTATAGTCGCCGCCCGCTGTGGCCTCCGTTCGCGTGGAAGTCGGTTTCCCGTGGGAATGATAGGTTTTCCCGCGGTAAAAAGTACCCTATATGTTATTCAGATGTATAACCTATATAACTGTAAAGTTTCATCAAAATCCATCCAGTAGATTTTACGTGAAAGAGCAACAAACATCCATACATACTCACAAACTTTCACGTTTATAATATTAGTAGAATTAAAAAGTTTATTCTGAATTAAAATCCTGTAAGGAAATTTTTCACGACATATTTAAGTATAAAAAGTAATCATTTACGATCGCACATATATTCAATCTTAATTTGAAACCACTGATAAAGTTTGTAATTTATATTTCTGTTATCACCTCGTCAACAATTTTACCACTTTGATGCTCAAGAAGGCAGTAACTTATAGCTTACATACAATTTCTTAAGGTTACACTTGCTTGTTTCCTTACTAGAAACAGGAGCCGTGATTAACCATGGAAACATTATACCAACAACATAAATCTAGATTACTTCAGTTTTTGCCTGCATCGTGTAAAGCAATGCGTTAAGTGGACGTTTTGCCTTTGTTTAAAGTAACTTGCTATCAACAGGGGTTAAAAGCTTTAAGCCTTATCAAGGTACACTCACGTTACTGGCAAGTCGCTTTTTAAATACATTAGAAAATGTATTTGACCGCTGTACGTTTACGAAGGTCCTTTTGTGGTAGTTACAGCATGTTTTTTAAGCGTGTCTATGTGTTACAGATATTTCTAGTACCTACGTACTCCCCTTTCAGCATTTTATATTTAATTTAAATGAAACAAGTACATAGTTGGCGAAAAACATTTTATAATAACCATTATTATATCCTTTCGAAACAATGTAGCCGCGTTGAAATTTATAACTAAATCGATGGAAAATACCTGAGCAAGTCTAGTACTATTACCATTATGTCGCTAGAACTGAATTTATACCTTCCTGCCTTCGTAAAACAGGTCAAATTCGTTTATTAATTTATTGGTTGTGTGTTTGTTTTGCAGTTTGTACGTTTGAACGTTATCAACGTCACTTAGCATATCGTTGAGGGCCCGGTCGCTTTTTGTGCCATAGTTCGTGTGGTGTACTGACCGAATAAAGCCTGATGTTCACGAACGACTATTCGCAAGGAAAATAAACTTTGACCGACATTTTTGACAAGTCACTACTACTATTATTTTTGGAGAAAATAAATTTCTATTACACTACACATTAATATTTTGATTCTTGACCATAAAATTATGTTTGGTAACGAAAATGATCTAAGCCCTAATTTTCAAAATCCTTCGACATACCAACTTACCAAAAATTTTACTAATTACATTTTCCTTAAATATAATATGGTTTCACTCAGTTATTTAGAATTATTACGAATTACGAATATATTTTAATGTTGTCTGAAAAACAAATAAGAATACTATCTAAAAATCAGTAACGCAAGTTCAAGCAAAAGAAAATGCTTTTTGCTTATATTTTGTTCTTTCTCGATTTAAGAATATAATGAAAGTTATAGATGCACCGTGTGCAACTAACTTTAGTCGCCATTTCGTGACTCCTAGCTTTGTTACGAAGGAATTTCGTTTCAAGTATTTTCAGTACTGTTGCAAATATTTATGTAATTTCAATGAACTGCCTGTAATAGTTTCTTTGAAACCTAATTTACTTTAAGCAGGGCTAAAGTTTTATAAAATATTTTCTTAACCAAACATGATTTGAAAGTCACACGACATAACTTATAAAACCTACATATAATTAAAAATACAGAGTGTTTTAGAAGTATGAAGAAACAAAAACTAGTATTTCATAATATAATTTAACTAATCTTTTTTTAATATGGAGCCTTATTTTCTTTTCTCTATTATAAGGAGGTAATTACTCAAAGTAAAAGCTGTTTTAGCATTATTAAAGAACAGCAAACCCAAATTAACTTTCACCTCTCTACATACATCCTTATCCATCTTCATCTACCTTTGGCTCTTTGGTCTTAACGAAAATGATTGACACATAGTTAATCAATTCTATGGTTAGTTTTATTTATAAATTTATTTTACAACAAATCCGCAGCACATTACCTTTATTACTTCCTTTCCTCCAGACAGAATACCGGGTATTTTTTAAAATAGCAACCTCAACGCAACGCTCACAAATCATTATCACACCTTGTTGTTATCGCGTTTGCCATGTGAAAAATTACAGTTCCAACCGCCCACAGTTTTCCACAACAGGGGGCGCCACTAGTCATTAACACCATAAATGATATAGCGGGCAAATAAGTTGTTTGGTTTAATAGAATGTCGGAAAATTAACGGCGATATGATTTTCCTTTTTGGAGGGTCAGGCGATATGGTATAAGTGGCGGTTTTTCATGATAAAGAGATTAAATTTTTGGCGGAAGCTTTTTTTAGTGTTAGTTAATAGCCATCAATAACAAAAATGTAACTACTTAGTATATTCGATATCACTATTTTATTTATAGCTTTAGAGTAACTTTGGGTCACAGAAAAATACAGAACTGAGTATTTTTTATAAATTCAGTGGTAAAAGACTTCAGTGACTTATACATATTCGTTTGCCGACCACGAGTATTACCTACATTACTATGGTACGTTGATTCTACCTTTTGATCTCGCCGATTCTCTTTGACGCTGACTTCCAGCAAATTCACCTTTAGCCATATTTGACCTGAAAGTGTTCGTGGAACTTTCTAGAATTACAAATTTTAGATTGACATCTTTATGTTAATTAACTTTCATGTTAGTATTTTATAATAGGTTGTTAATATCTCTATGGTGATGTGCTCAGGTAATTGTAAGAATTTCGCGATACAGCAGATTATGTTTCGAGTTTAGTTAAACTCTTTTAATCTCAGTAAGAAAACATAAAATTCAATGTGAGTCTAAGCTCTAAAACGACTCATTGACATAAAACCGACCCCATTAAGGCAGTATACAACTTATATCGTAAAATGAATAGTTGCAATCTGTCGTATATTTAACTGCACAATAGTTCCCCGTCTGACGTTAAAGTCTTTGTCATAAAGCAAGATACGCTTAAACGGGCGACTGACAACACAAATGAATTTTTCTCCCACAACAATTTCATTAGGACACCTTTAATACGAAAGTCAGAGAGACGTAAGTCGAATAACAAACAAGTTTTCCATATCAGAGGGAAATTCACGTGTCATAAAGGGGAAACTTTACAAATCTTCGGATTTCTTACGCTTTTGGGAACACGTAATATATTTATCTGGTTCTAAACATGCGGAAGTTTGGAACTTAAGGGCATTATTTCAAATACAGAGTTGGATGATACTTAATTTTCGTATTTAACAAGAAGCGGATGTCTACAACAAAATGTAAAAGATTCAAAGTCTAAATATTTCTATTTGTGTACAAAATTTTATCCTTATGTATAGATTATATATAAATTCTGTAAATTAAAATTAAATAAATAATTGTTATGATATCACATTGGCATTACTATATTTGGTAGACATTATCTACTTAGATGATTAAACAAAGGTTTTATATAATAAAAAATTTGGGACAATATCTCCGTTATCAAACAAATGGGGGTAGGGTGGGTGTGGTGTGGTGATTTTAGTCCAACACTTTATTCTAAGTAAACATAATTTGTATATGTAAAACAAAACATCGACTAAGCTGTGAGCGAAAATCCACTAAATGGAAGGAAGGATAGATGAGTTCTGAATCAAATTAGATTTCGACAAAAAATATTAATAAACTTTTATTCAAAGAAAAAATATATACATTCAATATCGAAGCCAAAACAGCTTTACCACTTTATAGACTCTCTACAACAAGTGTTTCAAAAGTATCAGTTTTCGTGTCCATTAAATTTTCAACGTCCTTTCTCGGCTAGCTGGGACCGCGGCGCCCTTGTCCATATAAAGTCATAACAGTTTTACGATGTCTCTATCTTCACACACCTCATCTAAAGATAATACGACGGTATTAGACGCCTGCCGACCGCGCGTCGTCTATGCGATCTTAATTAAAATCAAGTATTTATTACGTTTTGAGTAAAGATATTAGCTAACTTTATTGTGTTGGGTTTTAAAGTCGGTTTTTGTTTTGATTTTATTTTAATTAAAAGCTTTTGCGATACATAGAGTTTTTAGTTTTTGTTTAAAAACAACTTTGTACCCATAGTTATTCGTTAAAATACTGTTTTGTCTTTCGTTTGTTTAGTTAGTTGTCACATAAAACTAAGACTGAAAAACATAAAAATCCATGGAATAATAAGGTTAAAAGAACGTATTTTTAAGAACTTGTTGATGTATTACATTAATACATTTAATAGGTACATTTATATTTTTAAATTAAAAAAATGTTAAGTGTACGATTTACGTGCTACCTATTGGCAATGGTAGAGTTTGTGAATTAACTAATGTATTATTCAGTAAAATATATAACGACAGTAATATTTTACTTAATAATACATAAGCATTGCATGATTGTATCGTTTCATGTCAAATCACGTTGCTTGGTTATTAATTAAAAAATTTAATCAAACACATTACAAACAACATAAAATTCAAACATAAAAACGCCATTAATAATAACCAAAAATTAAAAACTCCTTATCAAAATTTACCTAATAATCATGACTGTTAAACTAACGCTCTTTTCCCACGACGCAATAAAATTTTACCATCTCAGGCCACACCTACACTATGCAATAAATCGATACACCGCTGTGAACACGCTAATAACACTTTGTTTTCATTTGAGGCTCATTTAGAAAGGTAAACAACGAACTAAACAGCCGGTTGGGACGTAAATAGACGTCTTTGAACGGGTATAAACGACTTTAAACGGCTATAGCAGACCAAATGGTATTTCCCGATTATGGACATTTTATGAATTCGCAATGCACTTCTGTAAAATTTAAAAGGTTATTCGTTTTTATTGTAACAATGGATTTATTTTAATGTGCCAGCAATGACTGTATCGTTTATCTTTTAATTTTATAAGGGTAGCATATGGAGGTAAAATAAAAAACAATGGTCGCCTTATATAAACGCATCTGTAAGTATTACATTTTATTACCATGCAGGTCAGAGCCACCCTCGTATAAGAATATTTTTCTTGAATAATGTTAACACTATTAAATATGTATCTTCTTCATCGGGATTAGCTTTTGCATACAAAATAAATAAAACAAATCCCTTATCATACGTACGGCTTATTTTAAATCTGCTAGCACGCACATCAATCAGTGGACAACAGTTTTTGTTGAGGCGCGATAGGAAATCCTAAAAAAATAATAGTCACATTAAATAAACTAAAGTAAATTTCGATACATTCATATACAGGGTTATTTGTAATAAGCGCATCACCTCTTGCAGGCTGCTTCCTTACATCAATCCCAATAACATTTATTCTACGACTTTTTGCAAAACTTGATAATTAACACAAAAACAAAAAAAAAAATTGTAAGAAGTTCCCAAACCGGTCGCCCACCCCCCGTCGCCGTATTGTACCGTTCAGAGGCATCTAATAAATTTGTATGGAAAAACATATTTATTAGAAATATTAATTTTAATTATTCGTTGGTTAAATGTTATTGGGATTGACGTAGAAAAGCTGCCTACAAGAGGTGATGCGCTAATTAGAAATAACCTTGTATAATAAATACAAGTAAAATATTTTCTAAAATTTAAACAAACCCAAAAAAAAAATTAATTACCCAATTGCTACCTGCGTGCTAAAAACAGCGACGCACCTAAACCTCCAAAAAGCCTATCAGGCTCCGCCGTTGCGTCCTTCATCAAATCAGGCCTAATCCCCATCGGTTCACGCCATCGATCGCGGACGATAGCCAGTATTTTATGCAGTTAATTATCCAAAGCAGTACGGCCTTAATCCAGGAAGTCACGTGACAGGCACGTGCTTGGTTCGAGGGGCCTTAATATGCCGACAATCGATTTTCACCACAATTTGTATACGAAGCTTTGGCGCTCTGTTTGCTCTGGATCTCTTGTGTCTAGGTTTGTTTAATGATTGTACAGAATTTGTCGAATTTCTGACACGTGTGTCAAATCGTAAGCTAATGAAAGTAAGTTATATAATAACGATAAAGTGTTAAATATATGCAATATTTAGTGGAAGTAAAACCATGTTACTGGTGTTACAACAAAAAAAGGGAATGTATAAAATCACATCCTTGCATCATCATCTAAGTTAAAATCATGAAAAAACTGCAACTTGAAAGTCATAATAGAAGTCACAAAGACAAAATTTCCTAAGCACTTCCTAATCCTATGAAATTTCCTAATGTCATTATATTTACTTTGTGTTCTGTGATTTATATTAATACCCCGCCTCAACGGTCACTCACCCCTGTTTACTCACATAAGGGGATAGCAACATAGTTCCACTCCCTATCAAACCCTTTAGGGCATAATAAAGCAATTGACCCTTACATAGAGATTTGAGGTACCTACTGAAAACCTCGGTTCAAAGTTTGAACAATAAAACGCCTGAGGATTTGTTTACAGGTAAATGTTTTGTTGGCCTTTATTTTTCATTAATTACCCGCCTGATGAAACAATGCCAGCATTACATTTTTTATCGACTCATGTGGAGCGGTTTTTCAATTTGTACAACGGCTTCATATTAATATTTTTATGTTTTTCTATTCCAATTTAAACTATATTTTTTTACTAACCTGCTTTGTTATCATTAATAGGCATAAACACCGTTGTGTGATTAATGTAGTCATATCGTAATTTAATGCCTAAACAGTGTATATTAGCCGATAGGGTGCTTTCTTTTATACAGGGTGTAAAAAGACTGCTTCCGAAAACTGGGCATTGCTCGTTACGTTAAAAGCATAAAAAATATTTTTAAGATTAATATTTTTTTTTTACCTAATTGTGCCAAATTGCATATAAACTATCAAAGTTCCGCATTATTTCAAATTAAATTGTGTTTTAGTTTTATTTGCTATGTAAACCATCGCTCCTGAACCATTAGCTGATGTATGAGTGATTACTTCAAGCTGCAATTAAACTTTTTAATACTTAATAACTTTTTTAAATTGAGTTTTCTGGGTATAATGTTAGTGAATTTAGTCACTATTTAGGCTCAAGAATACGTCGTTTCAGGTTTCGAAAATGGTCTTTTTACACCCGTTATATCAAATTTCTTCATTTCCGTGATAACTTCAATACATTAAGATAATCCCTTCAGACCACACAGACAGCCTTCAAAGCTGAACACTTAGCGTGAACAAGAAAGTCTTGATTACCTTATTAAACTTTGGCTACTAGCGCCATCTCTGAACTGATCGTGGAAGAAATTATTTTAATGTGTAATTTAAAGAATTTCTATGTTACGGTTATTATGTGCAGTAACAGTAAAAGGTTCAACTTAAAAACATTAGAATGAATGCGGTTTTCTTTAGTCTTGTTTGTTTGAACCGCAAGTTTCTTCTGTGATTTTACCACAACAGGGTTAGTTTACCTTTATGGTCATAGTTACCTAAATTTTATAATTGTTTCTGAGAATATGACTGTTGATTACTTCACAAATTATTTTCTGGATTACTGCTGTTTTGAAATGTCATTGAAATTTATGAAAAACTATTTTAACCATAAAAAAATCACTATCTTTGAAATATATGAAAACCAGCAGTAACCATTTCCTTCCTAAAAACAAAACGATTTAATTCACAAAATCGACATTCCCAATCTGCTCGTCCATACAATCCCCTCCACAGACTCATTTGCTAAATGCTAGGGCAAAGTGAAGGTGCTACAGTTTCATGTAAGTGTTGGATGGCTAAACCACCCGTTCGACGCAGGCCAGTGTGTCGCAACCGCACTAGCACGCGTGGGCTGGTCTGATTGCAAGAATTTTAAGGCCCGATTTCAATACATAGAACCTTATTTGATAGCTTGAAAAGGATTAAAAAGCAAATTAGGCTATAAAGGGTAAGATGATGACACTAACGTTGATAGATGGTTTCAAATGTATTTTCTACACGAAAAACTTGTTGATTAAGTGCATAAGACAATATTGAAACTAGATGGTTTTAAATATAAGTTGTGGTAATAGTAAAATTTTGTATTTTCGGATTTTTTGCAACATTAACCAAAATTCGACTCGACGAAACTGGACTGTACTAGAAGTCGTTCTCAGTTGGTGAAGCTTTAAATGCTACGTTTTCCATGGCCATTTGCAATTCGATATCCAGCTAAGCTGTTCAGGATTGAACTTTGCGGATTGCATGTCTTCCCGTTTGATATTGTAATAATATTCATCCCTTTTAAATATAGTGAGGATTACTGTCCTAGATAGAAACAGTTTACCGGGTTAACCGACCAACTCGATGCGGGAAGTAGCAAAGTGCATAGAGATTTAGATACGGAGTCACAGATTGAGGCAAAATTGAATTTGATTTTTTTTTTCCTAAGGTTATACTAGTAACAAGCATATGAAATGATGGAAGTAATAGCGCTTGCACATACGAGTAGTATTTGAAAGTTGTGTGACTGAATTAGATCATAAATGTTCGTAAAGACTAGTCTAATTAATTTCAGAACCTTTCTATTTTAATACAAAAAACCATTTAAAGCAAGAAAAATCAGAAAAATGCTATTTCCGTTTATAATAATATAATTTTGAACCAGTTATTTCACATAACATGAGATATTTAAAAGATAGAGTAAGTACGTAATATGACAAATTCATCATAATTATTTTGCAATTGCTACTCTGAACAAAATAATCATAAAAAAGTAATAATTATAGTTCAATATCATCAACAGGTGGTAATATAAATTATAATGACTAAAATAGCAAAGCCACCAACGACGTTTTATCAGACTTAAATAAACTTAATGACAGTATTGAGCAATGACATCCACCTGCTTCCAAAAGTTTAATCAAAAGTCTATTAATTCTACATTTAAAGTACCTACAAGTTAGGTGCAACCTGTTCTTACAGTTCACGGTGTTACACCTCAAACTGACTACTAGAGTTATCTTCAAACATACAATCATGAGTGGAGCCGGTGTGGGCGCAGCGCCTGTGGCATCTTTTGTTAAAGTTCAACTCAATGCTGCGGTAATCAATACACCTACACGGGGTATGTTATAGGATGGACCTTCAGTGTCTAATATAAGATTCATAGAATTCGTAAATTTTTAAGAAGAATATAATAATATGATTTGGCTAGACCACGCTTAGACTTATTTTAAAAGGTCAAAATGGAGAGATGGAGAAGATGTCATTACAACAAGTCTTCAAGAATAGTGACTGCACTACGAGAAATTCACTTCTACAATATAAGTTTGTAAAATATTTAATAAAAATCGAAAGAAGTCGCATAGCTGATTGTGGAAGCTGACAGATTCAGCCTAAGAATAAAATCTTCATCATTCTGCATGGAGCCCCCTCTAGGTGGCAGTAACAAATTGGTCATTCTTCACTGTGTTATACGCCCACTACTTCAGCGAACAGAATGTAGTCATTGTAATTAAAGATTCCTTGCGATTTGGCTTCTCTTTAGTAGCAAATGCATTTGTTTGAATGAATTAAGCGCTGCCTATCATTACAGTTCTAAGACGGCGGATTAAATAGGCGTTGTGGAATTTGGTACTAAAATTCATTTAAGATATTGTCTTAATTAGTTTATCTAGTTTTACCATATAGCACATTGATGATATTTTTATTAAAAAGTATAACTGGCCTTTAGTTTGAAAATTCACAAAACTTACATCACAAAAATAAATTACATCACCTATTGTTGTTTTTTCGACTTTGCAGTTTAAAAAAATAATAGGCATGGCTGCAGCACTATTTTAAAAAATATGAAATTAAATTTCGCAAACACCCAACGATAATTTCCAGGGAATTGGCCACATGCCTGACACATCCGGTATGGATGGTGCATTTAAATGTTATAATGGTTCAAAGCAACCGTATTCAGAGGATTAAGCCGGGCTGCAGCCAGACATTTCAAGACAAACAGAAGGCGTCTAAGATTAGACCTAAGAGCATAGAGTATCGTCTCTTTAATAATAAGAGATTTCCTTTTGTTAATAGCCTAGATTTGAAGCACAATATCCACAATGAACGTTATTATGTTTGCGAAGATCAAAATAAGATTGTAGGTTAAACTTTGCATTTCAATGGAACTGACTGGACTGAATACATTAGTGATTTATTCAAATTTTCCTAGTTACATAATAATAAACTTCTCCTAACAATGGACAATAAAATACGTGTCAAAAACGAAAACCTAATCTCGCTCCAATTATTTTAAAATTAAATTCAGAATGCTAGATTTTCTACAGAAGTAACAGTATTTTAGTTCTCTTTAAATTTCCCATAAGCGCAACTAAGTAAGAGAAAAGATCACATCTCAGTACCATCCACGAGCTAAGAGAGCAGCAGGAGTCTTAATCCAAGTGAGTTTTCTCGGCGTCTCTCTTAATGATATCACAAGACTCGCTTAAAGAGCCCATACATAACACTCTATGAGACACTTTTTAAAATTTAAGCCAACGTTAATGCATTCTACGCTGTTTATAGTAAATATTTATTCAAATTTGTAGGCGAAGCTCACAATGCGAAGTTCCCCTAGTCTTTGTGATTCTGGTGTATTAACATAATACAAGAAGTATTCAATGAACAAAGTAACCGGTATAAAATAAAATTTTACGGTTTAACCTTATATTGAAGGAGGGAGGTTGTGTTAGGGCATAATAAAATGAATGCGTGTGCTGTGGTCGGGTTTATGGAAGCTTAGATATTTTACATTGCCATGGACAAACATTTTACACTGTTTTTTTCTACAACCTCTCAGATTTATAGTTACTACGATTACGATTTTAACATATGGAACAAACAGTAAGTTTTTATTTTTTACATTATTGTATCCTTAAACTGATTTTACGTTTAAAAATATTATATAAAATATTTAACAAGCAAATGTTCCGAGAAATTTCTTAGTGAACTAAAATTAAATGTCGATCAAAGTGCCAATAACAGGATAACCGTTGTTTCAATTATCGATAACACTTTGTTGTTAGAAAAATTCTAAACGCTCCGTCTTTTGTCGGAATTTTTAATTTCATCGTCCACTGTGTGGGAATGCAAAGGAACTATGCAGCTTTTTGCATAATAAAGATAACTACATTCCACATATTCCAGGAAAAATTAAAATATGAAGTAAAACGATTTTCTTTTAATAAATATTATATATACTACTTCACTATTTCCTATTATCATATTAATTCTTCAGTTTATAATGTTTTATCACATATAGGTCTAATTTTTTTATTATCTTTAGTTTTTCGACTCGTTTACTATTACTATAATTATAATATTTTTATTTTTACAAATCACATTAAAAAAGTACCTTCCATGTCTATTGATAGAAGTGTATCCCCAATAATAATTCTTCTTATCTGTTTATACGGAATCAGCTTCCTTAATGCGAGTTATTTTACCAAAGCCAGGACTGTCGGCATTGGATAATACAAATTGGGTTTTGTACAAGTGAAATACTGGAATGACAAAACTTTATTCTATACTCAGCGAGACAGTGTCCAGGTTCATTCCAAACTCTCGATACGGTTTGACAATGCGAATGCAAATTATCCCACAGCAAAGAGCATTTCCCATTACCGTACTACTGGTTTCAAAACCTATTCTAGGCTATAAAGACGTTATTTATTCTCGATTCGACTTTTTAAAAATAGCTAATTAGCTTAATGACAAACGATACTTAGTTAACTTTAAACATCTATCTTCGTATTTTTCTAAGTTTTTAAAAGTTGTATTCTTCTGCTTGTTACTTATTAATTGATGAGCCGCTATTTTTGTATCGACATAATTCTAATGTTTACGCCTAACGCCTACGTCTCCATTGTATATTTTTTGCCATGTACTAATTAGGTTTCCCAATGATCTAGGTTTACAAAGAAAGATATTACCAGACCAATAGTAGGATCTTCAGAATGGAAAGTTTAATGGCATAGCGTTCCTGAATAAACTTCCGCGGTCTTGCAACAATTATTTTGGAGTCGGTATTCTTGCTTTTACTACTATTCCTGTCTTTATACAAGCTTCTTTTGCATAAGCCACGCGTAATGGAGTTTCAGATGCTGCTATTTGCTATTGCACTCCCATAAATTTGCTCAAAAAATATCTAAATTTTCTAACAAATATTTAATTTAATCCAATTAAAGTAAATCGATGGTTTCTTTTTAATTACATTTGATTCAAACTGTTTCCTTTTCCCTAGAAATCGACTTATTAAAATGTTTCTTTCGAAATCAAAATTTCATAAAGGCTTACAAGGAAAATATTTGCTAACAATGTCTGATAAATCCAATATCGTGAAATTAAGTTTTTAATTAATTTTCTTTCGGAATTCGCAGCAGTTTAGTTTTCTTCCTCGCCTGAGGCTATCTGAGGCACAACATTGAGTTCCTTAACATCTTAATATTCCGAATATTGGTTTCGTCCCGATATTAAAATCATGATTACTTTAGAATCAACCTTTTTTTGTTGTTTTTATGTAAAAACGTTAATTTAGGTCAACCGGAAGGATGAATTACATAACCTTTATTAAATAACGGCTTTTAATACATTATCAATTATTTTCCTTCGGTACAAAATTTTGGTTTATTCATATTGGATTGTTTATGTAGCCTATTAAGCTCAGCAATTTGTTTATTATAACTTTCATTAGTTTAACATAGTCCATAAGTTAGTTTATGGCTTGATTTTCACTTGTTCGGATAAACAAGAGTTACCGGTACACCTACCATTACGAAGAATTTAAATACAAAAACAATCAACCTTTAGCGATCAATGTTTGTTTTGTCCGTCTACTTGACAGGGACGATTTATACCTGTCCGTGGCCATTAATTTCTATGTTTCATTGCATGGGAGGAAGTGTGCTAAATTACATATTGTTCAATAATATATTATAATGAAATGCGTTGGGCAGGGTCCGCAACTGGTGAACCGAAAAATTGCTTAATCAGTCAACTGTATAATGATTAGGTTATATCAGTTGTTGATTGACGAATGTCGTGTTTAAATTTGTAGTTTGCTTGTTTGAAATGAATAACATAGGGAGTAAATTGTTGACAATGTTTTTTTATTTGTTTCATAGCTACTTGAATTAAGTAACTAATAAAGAACTATCTCTCTAACTACAAATTAACATCACAGATACTCATTATATTAATTTGCTTCAACCAAAAGACTGCTTATTTACAATTCACCATAACCCTTTACACATCGAGGCTTTATGAGGCGTAAATTTTGCATTAAATGGACCTTGACTTTAGCAGAGTCAGTGAAATGAAGGAAAACAGTCCACTATGGTCACCACCCCCGCTTGTCATGGGCGTCGAGTGGATTTCATCTATCTGGGCCTTAGTTAATTGTTCTTTTATTTAAAACTAAACATCAATTCAAAAATTTAAAATTATTACTGAAGTAAATGCATTTGGCATATCAGGCATGAAAGTTTTAGTAAATTTATAAAAAAGAACAATGTTTTTTCACTTGTCTTATGTATGTAAAAAAATATATAAGCCTTGTAATTATAACGGCCCCAATTTTTTTGTTATCTCTAAGAATTAAATGAACACAATTTCAGAGGACTAAATTAGAAATTACCACCATAAGATATATTATCCAGTCTGAATAGCAAAACATGCTGTGTCATTGTCAATAAATAATACTGTGTTATACTTCCCATGCTTTTACACGAATTTAGTTGTCAAAATATAGGGGAATAAGATGTATATCGATGATTTGTTGATATCTAATGCGAGTGATTTATTGAATTGTTTTTGATATTAATTGAATTCGTTCGGTTTTTGGTTCCATTGAATATTCGGAAAAGCGTTCGTGCGTGTAAGCAGGTGTAGCTACAGATGGCTGATTGGTGTTATTATTGATTGTAAAGTTAAATAATAAATATATAATTTGATCATTTGTTGCACTGATACTTCAAACAATCGCTTAAAAGTCTTTTAGACTGCTGAAAAGAAACGGCATACAATTTTGATAAAAGTCGTTCCAAAATTCTTTGCGCTATCCACTTAGCTGTTTACAAGCAAGTAGTTGGACCATTTACAAAAAACTGCTACACGAGCTCGTAGTGAAATTCTAATCACTGAATAATTTTCAACTTTAATACTAGAAAAGTGCTGTTCTTGTGTCTGTTTGTGCAAAAATAGGTATAGTTGTTTTCAATTGCTGTTTCTTTCTTGAGTACCTATTCGGATGGTTTTTACTGGATTAGAATTTTATGGCTAGATTGTTATCTAACGTTTGCTGGGAGATTGTATTGTTATATAGTTTCAAATGTAGGTCGAACTTTTTTAATCCCTGTAAAAATAAGTCTAAAACTCTTGCTTGTTTTTGTCATTGTAGCCCCCAATCGGAGACCAATTCTAGTACAATTTGTTTTAAAAGGAAGCTCGAATCAACATTTTGGTTAAGTAGTTTTACTAACACATATTAATTAATTACTTGAAGCTTTTTTAACTATTGCCTTTTAATTTTAAAATATGGTTCAGTTACTCATAAACTTTGAAAAAATCGCCATTAATACCTTGTTGCCTTAATTTACATTCAGATCATTCATGATTTAGTATTCAAAACGAGGTTTCTTAAAGTGAATCGTACTGAGACTTACAAATTTAAAAAAGGGAAGGGAAGAAGAGATACCGTAATGTAAAAGATAATTATTTTAATTTCTTTTTTTTTTTGCGGGTAGGCCATAAATAAGCCTAACGTAATTTTTATAAGTGCTGAAAAATAATCAAAAGAAATAGATAAAACTGAATTTATAAATAAATTTAATGTTTCTGCACTAAAATTAAGTTTCACACACTGACTAAGCAAAGAATTTTTACAACTGTGCCAAAATCAACATTAGTTATTACCAACACTGCACTGCACTATGGAATCAATTATGAAGACCATTCATGACATGAAGACTACATTTGCGACACAGATGGCCGAGTTCAAAACTGATCTGGCAAAAGCCAACACAGGTTCTTCATCGGTGACTTCTATTTCCCAACTAGAACAGAACTTCGTCAAGTTTCAGTCCTATGTGATGTCAACGATTGGGAGTCTTCTTGCACAGGTAGAATATTTATCACTTGAATGTGATCGTCTAGAGATGCAGGGAAGGCGTAGCATCTTACTTCTCCATGGTGTCTCCGAAGGAAAAACAGAAGACTGTGTTAATGTTTGCATTAATAAACTTGCTGAAGTTGTGAAGACTACTGGAATTGCTAAGCATGACATTACACGGTGTCACCGGCTGGGTGGCATCCCAAAGAAGGACAAACCGCGTCCCCTGCTACTGGAGTTCAGTAATTCATCAATCAGAGATAAGGTTTGGTTTGCAAAGACAGCTTTGAAAGGGTCAGGAGCGACTCTCTCCGAATTCCTGACGCGGCGACGCCACGAAGTCTTCGTAGCTGCTCGGCAACGCGTCGGTGTGTCTAGGAGCTGGACGCGTGATGGAGCTGTCTTCATCCTGGATCGTGACGATAAACGCCACCGTGTAGTGACTCTGGCCGATTTGGATGCTCTTGCCCTTGCGGATAACATTGGATCATCTTCGCCTTCTCAAACGAAGGTAGCAATTGACAAAACTGCACCAACTCGCAGCAAGCGCATACTCCGTCGATAGTGCTCAGTTTCTTTGATTTCACCTTAAAAGTTAATTTCACCGACATTTAATCTTATATTTTTTGTTTACATTTTTTATTTAGATTTAACACTTTTTTAATGTTGACATTGACAGATGGCATCTACTGCTGTCATTGTCAATCATTACTTCTTTTCTTTTTTTTAACTGGCAATTATTACAACTCGTCGGTATGTGAAACAAGCAGAGGCAAATATTTATATATTTTTATTTTATTTAGTTGTTAGTAGTCTATTTATAGCATTATTATTTTAAAATATTTTACTATACTATACATGTATACGTCATTCTCTGATTCTGACGAAGTTGATGATTTCTTGTCGTGTTCCTCAAATCAATCGAACAATAGCTCTGCGAGCTTCCGTAGCTTGTCTGTCCCTTTAAATACCACTCTTGATGATGAATTTTTACCCTTCTCTAAAAACTTTAATGTTATTTATATAAATGCCCAAAGTATTCCTGCTCATTATCCTGATATGCTGGCATCCTTCGATTGCAACAACATTCATGCTGTAATGGTTACAGAAACCTGGTTAAGACCGTGTTACTCATCTCTTCCGTACGTTTTACCTGGTTTCGAACTAATCAGGAATGATCGCGTTGGACGTGTAGGTGGCGGTGTGGCTATATACATCAGATCCCAAATAGCTCGTAATGTGGTCAGTGTCTCAACTCACTGTGAAACCGATGCTCTCGAGTACCTTTTTATTGAGATTACGCTGCACCACAGTAAAGTACTACTAGGTGTTGTTTATAGCCCATCGTCTAAATCTGACTACTTTTCTTCTTTCGAGAATCTGCTAGAGGACATTATCACCGACTACAATCATGTCCTGATTATGGGTGATTTAAATACTTGCCTCTTGAAAGGTGATACCAGGTCCTCGAAACTTCTCTCTATTGTTAATTCTCTTAACCTAAATATTCTCCCGACTGGCCCTACTCACTTTTTTCCTGGCAGTTCACCTTCTCTTCTTGATGTTATTATTGTCTCTTCAACTGACCATGTTGACAAACACGGGCAGTGCGAGGCTGATGCTTTCTCTTATCACAATCTTTTATTTCTTTCTTACAAAATTCGTCCTCCCAAAGCAAAGTCGAAAATACTTCTGCAACGTAATTTTAGGGGCATTAATACAGAACAGTTGATCGATGACGCGTGTAAAATTGACTGGGATACGATCGATGAAGCTGATACTATTGATGACCAACTAGCTTTATTTAATTCACATCTCACGCAGTTATACGATCGTCATGCCCCAATCCGACCTGTCAAAATCAAACATCTTCCGGCTCCTTGGCTTACAGAAGAAATCAAAACAATGATGTTGAAGAGAAATCAAGCCAAGTCCAAATATAAATGTCAACCCACGGATGCGAATCATAATGCTTACAAAAACCTTAGAAATCGCTGCAATACTATGTGTAGGGATGCCCAACGACGCCACATACATAGCTCTGTCTCCCACGGCCATCCAGCTAAAATCTGGAAATTTTTAAAAACGTTGGGTGTCGGTAAGTCTAACAATAACAACTTGCCCGATCATATAAACATAGACAACCTTAATAAACACTTTTCCAAATTTTCCAATCTTGATTCTTCGGCCAAAACTCAAACATTTAACTACATTTCATCCTTGCCGACCCCAAACGTCCCTTCTTTCTCTTTTTCGCAACTGTCAGAGGGTGATGTAAGAAAGAACTTACTGGCTATCACTTCTAACTCCACTGGATGTGACAACATTAGCCGTGCTATGATCATACCCATAATCGATATCCTGGTTCCCGTCATTACTAGAATTTTTAACACATCACTACAGTCCCAAACGTTTCCGAAACTCTGGAAAGATGCGAACGTAATCCCCATCCCTAAAACACGCAATCCAGAAACTATCCAAGATTTCCGTCCAATTTCCATTTTACCGTTTTTATCCAAAGTCCTCGAACGCCATATCCACCAACAACTTAGTACATTCCTTTCCCAAAATAAACTCCTTGACTCCCACCAGTCTGGTTTCCGCCCCGGTCATGGCACGGCTACTGCATTAGTTAAAATCACAGACGATATTCGTCTCGGTATGGAAAACAAACTACTAACAGTTTTGACACTGCTTGACTTTAGCAATGCCTTCAATACCGTTGACTTTGATGTTATGCTACATGTCTTAAGTTCTTTTAATATATCTCCATCTACAGTTGCTTGGTTTCGTTCCTACTTACTAGGCCGCCGGCAACGTATCTGCACTGAGGACGGTGGTTCTAAATGGACTGATATCAAAGCCGGTGTGCCGCAAGGTGGCGTGTTGTCTCCTCTTCTTTTCTCAATTTTCATAAATTCTATCACTCAACATCTTTCTTCTTCCTACCATATGTATGCAGACGATCTACAAATCTACACTACTGCATCTTTAGAAAATCTACCAGATGCCATAGCTTTAATTAATCAGGATTTAAAATATATATCTTTGTGGAGTGGTCGCTATGGTCTAGTTATCAATCCTAAAAAATCCCAGACTATTATAATTGGTAGTCACTACGCCATCTCACGGATAGACTGGAATGAGCTTCCTGCAGTAATTTTAAATGACACTCGCATTCCACTAAGTAATAGTGTTAGGAACTTAGGTATTATTTTTGATAACACCTTATCCTGGAAACCCCAAATTGAGGAAGTAAGCCGAAAGATGTTTGCCGCGACTAATTCCCTTCGCCGCTTACGTAGCGTTCTGCCCATTGCAACTAAAATTATGATTGCCCAAGCTCTCTTCTTCCCCATTTTCGACTATGCTGATGCCAGTTATCCTGACCTTACGGAAGAACTTCTTAGTAAACTTGAGCGCCTTCAAAACCTCTGTATAAGATTCATATTTGGACTTCGCAAATATGATCACGTCTCCGAATATCGCAATCAACTCAAGTGGCTTCCCATTCGCCTTCGCAGGAATACCCATATTCTTACTTTACTCTACCGTGTTCTGTTCGATCGACTAAGTCCCACATACCTAAAAGAGCGCATTAACTTCCTGCACAGCAACAATGACCGTTCCCTACGTTCATCGGCCAATCTCCTCCTGACGACACCGCCACATCGCACTGAGTTCTACAGCCAATCCTTTTCCGTGCGTGCAGTGTCGTTGTGGAACGATTTACCGCTGGAAGTTAAACGGGCTCAAACACTGCAGACTTTCAAACGACTCGTCAAGAGACACTATCTTTCTATTTAATTATCCTATTTTTAAGTATGTTTACAATATAGTTATTTATATATCTATATCTAAGTACCACCATTTGATACCAGTTTTATCAGTAAGTATACGTTTATGTATAGTATATGCGTATATAGATATATTACATAAATTTAATATATAAAATAAAATAAATTTATATATATATTTATATATTACAAAAATCATCTAAGTATTTATGTGTAGTTAATTTAATATTGTACGCCAACCTGCTATAGTACATAATATAGTAATCCTTTTGTACCGGGTTTGCCTGGAAGAGATCGCTTATTAGCGATAAGGCCGCCCAATTGTACCTACCTGTGTTTAAATTGTTAATTTCTGTACATTTGTTATTTCCTATATTTTATGGTACAATAAAGTTATTAAATAAATAAAAAAAATAAATAAATTAGATATTTCAAATTTTAAGACTCAGGTATTTTTATTTTTAATGGAACTCCATGTTTGAAATGGAATAATAATTTGGAGTTAAGCTTCAGCTCGTGTTGAATTTGTAATTTTACGGTATAAGCACAAATATTTATTAGTTTTTTTTTGTCGGTTGTCATAATAATTGCAAAGTTCAGACAAAAACATTGAGACGATATGTGAGTTTTAGCGTAAAAAGAAGTAGACACACACACACAGACAAATCATGTCTTTTCAATAAATTTATACTAAGTACTTTGTCCATTTTCCATTATGTAACAGACGTCCAAAAATTAACTCGTTAATTACAACTTTGTTAATTACAACATTAAAATATGTTCTATATAAAGTGTGAAAAATATTTATCACGTTATTAAAACCATCACTCCCGAGTTTAACAACTTAACCCTTTTATCATTAACCTAGTATTTTGAAGAACAAACATTTTCAAATAGCGATGATATCAGCGTGAATCAGAGGAATCTCGCAACTCACTGAGGACGCGATAAAAAAATAGGACAACGGTATTATAAATCTTTTGTGAAAATACAATAAAAGTAAAGTCATTAGCGGGTAAAGAATTCAAAACTCCTTACGAGCTTTTACTGGGAATCTCTATCATCATCTCCATTAGTGTTTTTTTATAGTTTACTCGTTTTTTCTATTAGTTTTATAAAAGGCAAAGTAACCTTAACATTTGATCTTGCTAATATTAAAAACTTGGATATTTGTTAGATACTATTACCGACAGGTACTTTTTGCCGCGGGCATTTACCCAATTACTATCGTAATAGCCGTTTAACTGCAGATGAAATGGCGTTAAGGTTTTTTGTTTTATCAATACCGAAATTAAGTACAATTAATAAAATTACCTTATTCTTAATGCGCATGAACAATCAAAAGATGTTACCAAACAAATTTCCCGTATCCTTTCCACCGTCATGACAGCTGAAGAATAATCGAATTATACTTCCATTGAATCTACGAAAACAAATTATTCGTCTTTGATACAATAATTATATGATGTAATTACTATTTCGTTACGATCCCCGCGAGCCTTTTGATAGGAGCCGAATGTTTTTGATTCTTCAATAAACACTGAATTGTGAGTAAAATCAAGTAATTAAATGAGTAAGCTTCACAAGCAACGAGTTGTTATAATTTTGATTGGACTAAAGGTAAACAGAATTCGGAACGTCGTAGTATAGGTAATTATTTTTTTATGAAAAATTGTTTCTGATTCAAATTGATTTAATTGCAATTTAAAAAAAACTTGCAATTGTAAAAACCTAAGCCTTATGTTATCAAACAGATATTACCAAGCACATTTTTCTGCGTATTACAGAAGCAATTTATTTGGTCACAAACGAAGATCCAATCTCAACGGCGCGCATCGTCAAAACTGCTAACATAATTGAAACTACCCCTAGTTTTGCTTCATCACAAAGAGGCACCATAATTGACAAAGACTTGGTAGGCAGCACGGTTAAATTAAACATGACAAAATTGTTAGGGCACAAAGAGAAATTACCCACTTGCAGACACTAGCACGTCGTAATTATCACAAATGACAAAGCACAGACGAATATGAAGGTGGGTACTGACTGGGAGCTTTCCAAATCGGACTCAGCATCCAAAATAAAATTGGAATGGTGAATAAAAATTGGAGAAACTTATCGTAGAACGCTAGAATTATGTGGATATGAATAGTAGGTACTTATCTCGTTATGTAACATCATAATTTTCAGATATTTTTTTTTTTGTGAATGGAATTTTATTTTTCAGTGCAGACTTTTTTAAAATGAGAAATAAAAATAAAATGGGTATGCTTGAGGTTTGGTTTCACCTTAAGAAAACTTGCAGATGAAAGTTGCCAGAGGATGAAACGTTTATATACATTAAAAAATAATAAAAAGAAAACTTAATTATATTTTAAAATAACAGTTGCACCTACATTTCTTAGTACTGAAAATTGTGTGCCTAGGTTATGGGTTTATTCGAAAGAAAGAAAACTATTTTTGAACAAAGATTCAATCTAAACTTTATTTATTTATTTATGTTTATTAAATTAAAAAAAAAGTCTAACCAAGACAGTAAACAAACTTTTGCATAAACCGCATTAATCTGGTTGCATGCATCTTCCATCCTTCCTAACTGTCAAACAATTCCCAGCTTAATTTCACTGGTTCCAACATTAGGGACAAAAGCGCAAATCTGCTTCCCTGGAGCGCAAAGTGCTAAACAGCTCAAAATGAATTAACAGAACGCTCGGACCAAGATCTTCTGTCTACAAGATGGAATGATCAAGCAGACGGCTTGATAATTAAAGGTTTTAAGTACGTAATTGAGTTCTGAATCAGGAAAGTTACGGAAAGAATTTATAATGTTGGATGAAGAGTAGCACAATTTCATGCAACCACTGATATTTTATAAGCGTCACGATGAAAAACGAAGATTGAACGTATCGAATAATATACGTAATCTATGAAACGAAATTATAATATTGTTCCTAAAAACCTTGTAAATATTTCGGTAATTAGCAATTCATATTCTGATGTCCAGGAACACAGTGATTTACAGTGATTGTCAGAAATCATAAATATTAACATTAACATGGTTCATAATTAACAACATTAATTAATTGGTGGAACATTTCGTGAAGCTTTATAAAATTAAAAGTAATAATTTTGGGTTTTATTGCCGTATATGAAACCAATGTTTATTTTAAACCAAAGTTATTATTACCATTTTCTACGTAATTTTTTTTCTTCAGTCTATAATTTAATACACAATTGTGATTAGCTCTTAGAAATATTTTTGAAATATCAAAAACACATAAAATGTTTCAACACCCTCTTCCATTCTACCCTAAAAGGAAATAATTTTCTGACTTAACTTTTCTTAGCCTGCATATTGGTTTACCGCATCCAGAAAACCTTTTGTTAGAAGGAAGCAAATAAAATGATTAGGTCGGTAAGAGCTTTGCTAGTAAATAAAGAGATTACGATGGAAGGATCGAAGGGCTTGTGTACCTTTTTTATCCTACCGGGTATAGAAGACTTAAGTTTGCCAGTCGTTATTGCAATAGGACGGGTATTTATCCCAAAAATTTAGGATAGCAAAGCTCCTCTGTGGAAATATTCCCTAAGAGATTTATTGGTAATCTCGTTTGTCTTTGCTTTTATTGTTTCGCGCGTTCCGTAATGAATTACTTTGACTTCCTCTTCTGTTGTATTTACTTAGGTTAGGGTCATTTTGTTTACTTTGCAAATGCATACGTCAGGGGAAGTAGGGTTAGCAAAACAAATGCGGTATTCGTTAAGGGAACTCTCGATTCGCTTTGTTGTTTCCAATTTTTTTTCAATACAATGGAAGATATATTTACTTTGTTCCTTTGTCTATGAAACTGTATCTTGTTATGAATAAAATAGCAAACTTTGATGTATCTAATAAAAAGAAAAGTTTGTTTCAAAGAGAGCTAATAAATTGAACGAAATGTAAAGAATATGAACTAGGTAGCTGTTTGTTAGATTTTCCCTTGAAAAAATAAATGCAATGACTTGATTATTATGCTCTAACACCTGATTGGAATTATTGGTTACATTTTCTAGACCATTGGAATTATGAATTTACTTTACCGAACACATTGTCAATGATCATTAATACATCGTGCCAATGTTATAAAATAAAAGTTAATATAAATAAACTGATTTACTAACATAGAATAACCAAAAAATGTAAAACAACATTGGTAAGAAAACTAATGCAGTATTTCAAATCTGCTTATATACACAAAAAAACGATTTTGCTAAGAAACTATAGGCACCTATTGCATGTGTAGTTGTTGTCTAATGTTCACCATGTACCGACTTGAATTTAATCGTTCGAACCACCAGTGCGAATAATAGCTGCGACAAATTTTCCATTCTATTGGGCATTTTCCTCTGGATGCATTCACACAATCGGTGTTGCCAGCAAAATTGTGCGCTATTAAGTGACAGTCTAAATATACGGATCGTACTGACATTCGGTTAGCCAGTTGTACACTACCACCCTAACCATATTCGTCATCGCAAAAATGCAAATTGAGCTCTAGGGTAGGAGAAATAGAATGCAAAATAAATTGATAAAAAATAAAGACGCAGCTGTTGAAGTGCGGTTACACATGTGGCTCAGATTGATTGATTGGTACTGATGATGATAATAACGTATGCTTCGAAAATTTACTAAAGTCATTGCATGTTTTATGATCGTTTGACAGTAATGACACAGAAACCGTAACCGCGATTGAAAGAACGTACACCGGAGAAAACATTCCAGTTTTAGACATGTAAAAAGAAGACCCTATACTTATCTCTGGTATCGATAAAAAACATCGAAGAGATTTAAAATTTTAAAATTGATATGTAATCATCCTATTAGACTGAATATTTATGTTCGAGTACATGAGAGTTAATTGTGTTATTTGTTTTAAAATTACCGATAAACATCGTGACCAATTATAGAAAAAGATTTCTGAAGAACGCTGTAGGTCCAACACACAGATAAAATTTAGTACAATTCCTGTGGCAATTTACAATAAATTATTGATCTGTAACATTTTGAAATTAAAACGGCCTATTGGTTTTATAGCTTCCATATTAGTTTCCTGTGTGAAGATTGAATATCCGTTTAATTAATATCAAATGCGATTTACGCATGAACTATTCTAGAACCTGGTTCTAATCAGAGAGCATCATGAATTTTACGATGTCTGTTGGCTTTCATAAAGCATATTCAAACACACCGACATAATATACTGATTGATAACACATGTTGCCTTGGTGGGAGCCAAGTATTAAGTGACTGTCATCACAGTTTATAAAAGTTCGAGTTTTGATGTTTTAATTTTACGGCGTGAGTCTTTATGGAAGCCGGTTTCAAAACTGGCTTACCAAAATTACATTAGTGGGTGTTGAGGGTTCCATAAATGTTTAATTCATAATTATTAAATAAATAAACGAGTCCATAAAATAAGGCTTAAGATTTTATGTACCTTATAAGTGTATTTCCAGTAACAATTTGTTTAAATATCGTCCGTGCTACCAAATGTTCGTGCATACAAACGTCTTGGCTATAACATTGTTTGCTGACAGTAAGGCACTTCCATGCCATTAGCTAGAGCAAATGCCGTTTTCTCTAGATTTGCTTTGAAGAAAGGGTTGTGTGTGGTTTATTTTTGGAATGGCTCTTAGCGGGGTGTTTTAGTTATATGATGCCGTCGTAACTGAAGGAGGTCTTTTAATTGACCCTGTATTCTTAGTCTTTCTTTTTCACCGAAAAAAAAACTAACTAACTGGCCAGTGTTTTCCATTTAGTAACCTATTTGATCTACGATTATTCGTATAGTGTAGGTATTATGCTCTGTTGCATCGTTGAAGTTATATTTTGTGAAATAGGTCATATTTCACAGTAATTACAAAAAAGTCAGGTCATATTTCGTCAATTCGCAAATTCAACAAATTTTAAATTAGTTTCGAGTATCCAAAAGGCAGATGAAACGGCGTAAACAAGTCACCTTGCTAAATATTGACAAGATTCAAGTGGCTTAAAACAAATTCGTCAATAATCCCAAGCTCAACCTTGCTCTGTAATGTTTACATTGAATTTTGCTACTACCTTACCATCCAGACTTATTCTGCATTGATCCAGAAGATAATAAATAACTTTTTACGGAACGAATAAAATATTTTATAGCTACGAGTATATGCGAAGTGGATTTGACATTGAAATGCTTTTTGATGGTTCGAGCGTAATGACGGTAGAGCACAAAGAATTCTACCTTCTGAATTCTTAAGTCTGGCTTTCAAATTGTTGGTAGGTAGGTAGGTATACGTATTTAATGTGTAAATTTATTTATGATTAGGTTACACTTTAATTTATCTAACCTCGGCAAGTCGTAGTTTTTTCTTCCTGCATCAGGTGTCTGATTGTTTTATTTATTAAAGTAAGATCATTAAAGTAAGTTGTCCAGATAATTACAATATAAAAACACTTTCTTAACAAAAAGGCACAGAAGGAACAAATCCACCCCGTTTATATTTTTGTGGAGCGCCACTCTCGCCGTGTTTGATTTCGCTAAACGTAAAACGTTTGTAAACATCTTACGGGCTTGTATCAAGTTACCCAAATTCCTACAACCCCCGCCGTTTTGTAAGTTGGCAAGCTGAAATATACGATCGTACATAATTGATGAAATTTAACAAAGTTATTTTAAAAGCGAGTATCGAATTCGGTAATTGTTACAAACTGAGAGCCAAATTATAAAATAATTTGCGCCTGGGCGATGATTTACGGAAATCAAAAGATTTTCTAGACGAGGTAAAATTTCAGACTGCCTTTGCAATACGATCTTTGTTAATTTATGTAAGGTAAAAGCACCTAATTCCGCGGTATTTTTGCAACATTAAGTAAGATACAGTGATATTAGGGATAAGAAATGCGGTTTAGGGTAATAATATAACTTTATAAGATGATCGATCTAATATACTATACAAATGTATAATTATTTTTTAAATTATCAATACATTTATATTTAAAATAAATCAAAATATAGGCTGAGGCGAAAAACCCTAATTCCGCGGTAAAAATCCTAACTCCGCGGTAGTTAGGCACCTAATTCCGAGGTATGAATTTGTAGAGAAAGCCCGTTTGATAGTAGTACTTATGTAACAAATTATGCTTATTATGATGGAGTATTTACGAGACTTACTCTGTTTATTGATTCTATGGAATAAAAAATATGTAGTAGATAATTTATAGTCAAAACAACATTTATGAATCGATTTTTTAGCCAATTATTTTTACATTGATTTGAACTCTCTAAAGTTGATATAAATAGGAGCCTGAAAGTAAACAAAATATTGTAAATTTTATGCATTCTGTTGGGTATCCTTACATTGGAAAAGTAGCACGGCATTACGTTCCGATTTATTTTCCATATAACTTAATTCCATGGCTTATACCTCGGAATTACGGCCCTACCCGAAAATTAATATTTCTAAATCCGAGTAATACAAGTATTTTAATATTTATTAATCAATGAGGTTATTTTATTTAAAATAAACAAATAAATTATAATTGATAGTTCTGAAAAGATATTGTTACTAGAACATAGCATTAAAACGATTACAATATTGGTTACGTTTTGGAAAAAATCATCGATATTTACTCTTGTCATATATTTTGATTCCTATTTAATATGTGAAATATATTCAAAACACTAACACGGAATTGGATTTTCTAACCCAATGTTAATCGATTCTTTCAATTTTATTGCCAAAATAAAGTTAAGTTGATAAGAATCACGAAAAAAATTAAGTTGTAATGAACACCATTATTTCCTTATTCCGAGGTATACCGCGGGATAAGGAATCGGTACAAAAAAATGGACGGTAATGCCGATGTATTTTCAACACAAAAATTCTTAAAAAGTAAGCTATAAATGCATGTTATTTAAACAAAAACTTAAAGATTAAACGTTGTTCTATTGAATTAATATTTAAAAACAGATCTTACCTGTTAGAACTAGAATGATAATCACTATTCTCGTAAACTGATGGTTACGGAGAAATGGCACGAAAATGTATGGCGCATCCTTTCACCTCGTTCGCCACATCTTAATTGTTTTATATTTATTATGTTTTACGCTTTTATAAAAATATTAGCACTAAAATCTGTTCTTAATTTAATTATCTTTACGCTGAAGAACTATAACATCTAAATATATGACGGAAACTATAAAAAATCTTAGTTTTTCTATTTACCGCGGGTTTGGGTTCCGGTTTTAGAACCCCACGGAGATAGGTGCTTTTACTTTAAGTAAGTTCTCGAAGAACAACTAATATTTAATAGAAAAATAATTAAATTGTGATTTCATAGATTTTTTTATACTCGTAAGTACCAACCTGTTTTTTTTGTACTTTGACATAAAAACCCCCGAACCCCTAATATTAGTTCCTAATATGTATCAGTAAATTAATATTCTTAGCAGATGTTTTAAATCCAAATTCGTTTTTACACGTAGCTTATTCATATTGACTCTTATGAACTTCTATTTAAGATTGATTATCCATTCCATATTTTTTTGTCACATACAAACTCACAATATTGGAAATATGTGTCCTCCATAACCGTAACAAATAGACAGAGCACTTCTTTTGACTGTTTGCTTTGACATTTGAGTATGTATTACCAAAAAAGTTTTTATAAAAGTAACCTTACTCAGTATTTTTAGAGTAAAACAACATGTACGTAGTATTAATTTGTTAACTAATAAAGGTATACCTCGAAAAAGAAGACAAAAACCTACCATAAAGAGTCTTATACTGCACAATAAAGAACAAATATCGCTTCAAAATTAAGACTAAATTTATTTCCACGACACACCGATATTGAAATCACGGTATCCCGAGAGACGGAGTACGAGCCGACGCGAGAAGTATCGCTTATAATAAATAATTCCCGCCTCACGACAAATGAGGTCATGTGTTTCTCCTTTACATTTTTTCTCTTACTTCCCGCGGGATCATGTGTCTTCTATTTCCGTTTGTGGCTGTTTCCATTGCTATGGGGAATTACGGTTGGCATTTTCAGCTTATCGGTACAATAAAATTTACTTTTTACTTTTTGACAATTTTGTGGGTTTCTTGTAAAACTTTAGATCTCCTTTCAAATCAAAGTGACAACATTTTTCATAATTTCAATAACGAAGGTTAAGAAACTTTTTTATGTATGACAAAAAAAATAGTAACTTTTATGTTTTATACACTATTTTTCTTTTGATTATTAAATCGTACCCTTTTGACCCTATTTTCCCAATTTACCGCAATAAATACCTACTATTACGTCATCGTGTCGGAATGGCAACAACAAATCTGAAGTAGAATGGAAACGTAGAATCAAAGTCGATGATTTGCTCCTTTATTTAGAACGTGTTCGATGTTTTGTGAATTGCGTCTTGGGGGTAATTAAATTTTGGGATTCGTCTACAGATGTCAGTAATGTCACATCTGTAAGCTTTTGCCAAATAATTTCTATTAGTTTTACGTGCGCAGTGACTAATAGGCGATATGTTTTCAATTTGCTAGATTACTTGAAGAAGGAAACTTCCTTAATTTTTAACATGTTGCTTTGATCATTGTGTTATATTCTAAATATATTTTAAATGGTGATATAGTTAAAAATATCAGACCTTTATATCACGATTAATTAAGCTTAGAATTTAAATATTATTATTTTAAAGGCATGTCTTCAATATTTTTTCATTAACAAACAATAGACAGATGCTCCACTTACGTCATTGTTTACTGCCTACTATCATAAATAACAGTAGGAATATTACGAAACAACAAATTGAAAGCATCTTCGGTGGTTCGGCAAATAAAAGAATAACAATCAAAGTTCACCTTGACTACTTATTACAAGCTACTTTCAATAAAGATGCTTTAGTAATAAAGCTGTCAGCAATCAGAAATATGGTGTTTGGTATAAATGTTACTAGTTCAAATATAATAGAAGATGATAAAGCTTAACCACGATACCAGACTAATGCGATAATTATTTTTTTATTATATTAAACACTTTTTTTTTTAAGTACATTTCTATTGAAAGAATAAAGAAATCGGATGGGTAATTCCAAAGATATCTTTATTTATATTAAGTCAGTAACTAAGTTATTACATAAGCTCAATTCAATAGTATTTAACTGTACCAATCCATTTCAAATTTCAATGACGTATAAAAAGTTGCACGAAAAGTTTATTTTTTTAAAACACTGATATACAACTCTTTGCTAAAAGGCCGAAAATGAATGCAGAAGCAAGAGTCGGTAAACAAAAACAGAATTAACATTTCCATCATGGGTTATTATGTATGCGAAACTATTCAGTTGCCTTGTATATTATGAAAGCACTTCCCAACGAATTCTCTTGTTAATTTCAAGGAAACATCAACATTATACGGCAGTTTTATGACTTCAGGTCATACAACTTGTATGTGTTTGAGCTTTCTTTCTGCAAGTTATAGTTTGGTTTTATTAGAAACTAGTGGCTGCTCGCGACTCCGTTCGCGTAGAAGTCGGTTTCCCGTGGGAATGCGAAGTTTTTCCGCGGTTAAAAGTTCCCTTAATTCTTTCATACATATATTTTTGGTATCTAGAACCGTTTTCGCAGCGCACGCAACGGAAGCCCTCAAGGATGAATAATTTTCCCCGTTTTTTTCATATTTTCCATTATTTCTTCGCTCCTAATAGTTGCAGCGTGATGTTATATAAAGCTAAAGCCTGCCTCGATAAATGGTCTATTCAACACAAAAAGAATTTTTAAATTCGAACCAGTAGTTCCTGAGATTAGCGCGTTCAAACAAACAAACAAACAAACAAACAAACAAACAAACTCTTTAGCTTTATAATATTAGTATAGATAAAATAGAAATAGTGTCATTCGTTTAATCAAATAACTGAAGGTTATTTAACAATACCCAACAATTGTTACTTAGGAATGGTGCTAAATTTAATAATTTATCCATTTCCAAACGATTCCTGAAAAATTGATACCTTACAAGCTTCACCAACTGAATTTCAGTGGAAACATCTATAAAAGCGACAAATTCGTGTGTGTCATTTAATAAATTTAAGATCTTAAAGCTTGTCCACAAAAATGTACTAAAACTTCTGCTTTTAGAAAATGAACCTTAATTTAATGTTCTAAGGTTTTGTTTTATTTTGTTTTAAGAGAATGTAAGGATCTTAATTTTAGCCCATGAATTCGTTTTCCCAATAGTTAACTTTTAATCTCCAACGCGAGAAGAGTTCATATTTTGATCCAAACATTCTTGTTGATTCAATTATGTAAAACCCTTTCTATTTGATTGTATGAAAACGTCGGTTTATTACCAAAGGAGTTATGTTTAAGACAATTTGATGACAGTTTTAATCTTGAACATTAAGATATCACATATAATTTACATTTCACTTCATACGCTTCGGGTTTTATACGTTTGGAAACATCTGATGTGGATTTATTAGAAGCACCATATTTATAAACGTCGGCATTGAATCAGAAATTCAACAACGAATTTGTTTTAAACATCTTTACCAAGCAATTACCGAAATCTTAATCGAGTCGGATATTTGATTGTGCCAGTAGAAAACTATTAAAAGTTTTTATCGATTTCACGGCTTTCTGTTTTAATCTCACACCGATGCAATAAAAAGCAGATTTCGTTAGATTTACACCACTGAGCAGCTGGCAGGTTTTTGTCAAGCTATAAATGAAGATTTGTAACTGTCTGGTAAATTAGCTGTTTGAATTTCTTTGTGATTCTTATTGCAAAGAAACTTAAGATGTTCTTTGAACCGATATAATTTTAATGATGAACATATCTTTTGTTCTACAAACACGTGCGTGTGTTTGAAACTTGAATAATATATCAAAACAAAACACAGTTTAAATTAAGACATAACACAAAACAAATCAAAGCAGCGAGGAAACGTTCACGACTGGACAGGCGATCAATGTGAACAATTTAATAAAAGGGTCGCTCTCAGCGTTAAAACTTAATGGGAAACTAACAAGCGTAAAACTAAAACAGGCAAAACAAAATAGAAATAGCCCACGGCAAACTTGCTCAGGATAGCGAACTCTGACCAGCCCTCAATAGGTTTACCACCTGCAATAACAGCGATCCTCTTAATTTAATATTAAACTCAGAAAACTTTTCAATTTTTCTCTCAATTACTAACCTTCCGCTTTTGCCTTCAACTTTTTATAGCACAAAAGTTTTGGATTCTGTGTGCGCGTGACACACGTTTCCTATACTTTTCGCGCCCAAAAAAGGAAATTAGAGTCGGCCATCACTAGTAATTGGGGTGTCAAAAGTTATCTGATTTTACTTGCAAAACGCTGGCGATATGAAAATTTTTCGCGCTGCCGAGATGACTGTGGAAAAAGAAGAATTCGATATGAGGTGTGCAATCAGCATTCGACCTAGATTCCATTGAATGTTATAATGCACGTTGAAGGCCTAATTATTTTTTTCACAAATTCGTGAGAACTGGTTCCTTATTGTCCGCTAATGTGCAGGTGGATCGGCAACAATAAGCGATGTAGACCAAATTTTTATTTAATTTAATTTCTAGTCGTAAATTCAATTATAACTTTTTGCTTGCAGACATGGCAATGAAACATACTTCGCTACCGACGGCGTCTTGACTTTTTCTTTTGCTCTAATATTTGTTACGGTGTCTATCTAATCTATATCTAAATGTAGAAGTACGAAATTGCGTCCTTACTTTTTAAAATTATTAACAAGTAAACGTTGCCTCTAGCACAAATCAATACACCTGATGTTTTAAAACGTTTAATTTACCACTAGATAGAAGTACAGTTATCAAACAACATAGCGGGCCAATTATAACAAAAAGAAACATTTTAACAGCACACATTCTCACTGAGCATATTCCAATTAAAAACAAAAACACCGACAATGTTAAATGTTCAAATGAACTTAACGATGTCGTTACCGATACATTATAAATGGTTCAAATTGGCTAGCCACATGGTCTAGTTAATTTTGACTGTAGAGTTATAATTTAAACTGTGCCGTGTGAGAATAGCGATAGTGCCTGAAAGTTTTATGTTGCAATAGATACTCTGTTTATTTTCATTTTTATTACATATTAATGAACTCGCCACTCGATAAGTAGAAAGCACACTGAATTAAAATTTAGTTAATGTGTCAATAACGTTTATTTTTTACAGTTGATTGTTAATTTGTTCCTATCACAGTTTCAGAATGAGAGTAACGCGGGTTCATTACACTTTTGTTTAAAATAGTGAGTCCTATAACGCTGGAGCTTACGTTAACCTGACTGTTAAGCGAAAGCTCCCGGGATTGATACCCAGATCGGCCAAATATTTAATTTATGCCAATTTGTAAAAACTTGCATTATGATAAAATTGTTGGTGGACTAGTCTTAAAACTAAAATAATTATTTAAATTAAACAGGTTCCAAGCACATCTCCAGAACATATTTTAACAGAATACATAATGCGCTCAAGGCAATCTTTAAAAAAAAAATAGCTAAATTCACACCTGGGTATTCAATGAAAATATTAAAACATGACCAACCGAGAGCTTCTACTGCCCAAAATAAAACGTAACCAGCACGTAGTCTTGGAAAAAGGTAATCACAATATCTGCAATCACCTCAAGTCCCGTAAACAGAGGAGCACATTTCATAGTCATATTGCATGCCGTGCAGGTAAGTCAACAGTCATCTCTAAAGTTAGGGATGGGACACTAAGGAATTTTGTACAAACCTCATTTCAGAAAAAAAAACTTTCAAATTCTGTATGTAAAATCTACAGATTATAGTTTTTATTCTAAGTATAATGTGAAGTCAAGGATTTACTAAAAAAACGTGTGGATATTGCATTTAAATCTTATTTTTTAGCATTAAGACTTAGCGTCTAGGTAAGTACATGGAAATTTTGTGGAACTGTTTGCTTTAAATAGTAATTTAAGGTATATTTCAAAACAAAATAAAGAGATGGGAGCAAACGTGAAAGCGTGTCATGTGATGATACGTGATCTCCGTTGCCCATCCACAACCAGAATCTTAGCGGTGTCGCGGATGCGTTGCTGTCCCTTGAGATAATGAAACGCTCTTATAAAAGCCGTTTCATCTTGTATTTTTCTCCTCCCTAGCCAACAGTGATCTGCTAACAGGATGCTGAGTCGTATGAATAGTTGATGACCAGGTTTTTTCTTTGCAAAACCCTCGCCATACGCGGAACCTAGGCTGTTTTACATTTCTTCTGACTTTCAAAATAGTTGGAGACAGCTGTCTTTTAAGCTCAACTAAGCATGAATTATGTTATAATATCTAATAACTAGCAAACTGAATAAAAACAATTTATACATCCCACAACTAGTTAGTTAATGACAAAAACAAAACTAATAACCGAAATGAGAATTTCTCTGCAGTAATAAAAATCTCTTTTATTACAACTCTTAGAACAAAAGTAATATCAAATCACTTATACTCCCAATTTTAACCGTTTTGTTCATGATTCAGAGGTAATATCCCGTCTATTGTCTAAGGGAGTGGAGCAGTAATAATGTACGGAAGTAAATATTAGCACAGTGCCAGACGACCGGACTGGATGGAACAGAGAAGGGATTAGAGCTGGCGCGTCTCATTCTGAGTATTTTCATTCAAAATGAAAAAATATATAAAAACACGGTATTTTAATCAATTATTAAAGCAATATAACATAATAAAATATACAATGACTGAGCTGTGATCATAAAAACTAAAAGAAATAAGTACTAACTTCGAATACTGATTACGATGATAAAAAATACGCTAACGTATTCATGTATGTTAAAGTGGAAACTTATAATAATATATTCAATAAACATAACAATACTTTATACCCAACAATATTAAGCGAAGTTGTGCTTAAAAAGAAAAAAAAAACAAATGCTGGTTCCGTTTTAATGAGACGTGGAAAAACGCTTGCAATGTTTAATCTGATGTCATCTCCGGGATGCAATCCCGCCGTATTGTTTAAACACGGTAGGTTTATAGCAAGGATACCACTGGATTTTTCATAGGTAACCTGGGCCCGTAATTAAATACTTTGTTACTTTTACACTGAACTGTTTTAATCTGAAAATTTTAAGGTTAGATTTTTTTCGTTTCTGAAGTATAACAGCATCTTGTTCTTTTGTAAGAAACTTCTTGCTTACAGTTTACGTTGTTACTTACCTCATTCAAACCCCAGCTACATTACTTGGTGTATATTTTAACAAACACTCGACGTAAAAAAACGGAAGTGTCGAGACGCATTATCAGAACACATTTTTTCCATCGAAGAAAATGCTTTATCATAAAGTAAATAAATTTATATACGAAGTTTGCAGGAAGCCGGCGCCGGCGTCGTGGAGGCTCCAATATGTCTATTAGCGTAACTTAATTAGGTCTTCAGTTAAAGGTTTTATATCTTCGTAGATCAAGAACCTATTTGTAGTTTAACGTGCTTTTTATATGCTATCCCTCGTTTAGCTTTACGGCTTTACACTATAGAAGCTTTTAATGAAATTAAATTTTAAAACCAGCTAGCTAAGTTTTATTTAAATCTAATGCAACTTAGAAAATATTCCAATGTCAGTTGTAAATAGTTATACTAACATTAGAAATTCAAGCAAAACAGACAATTCATTAGGGTGGAAATGATTACCCTAAAACGTGTTAAAATCTCCAGTAAAGAAAACCAAAAAATACATTATAAAAGTAACAGTGACACATGCAGCCACTTAACTAGCATCCCATCAAATATTAAACGAGACCATCTTCATTACATTTTTGGCTTCAATCCAAGCGGTTGCTCGTCCCTATTCGTTTAAATGATTGATAGTGTAAGCTTAACACCTCGTTGGTTACTTCTTGATTGAGTGCTCATTTTTTGTAACATTTGATCATGTAATAGTTAAGTAGATTATTGTCGTTGGTATATCTAAATAAACCACTATTGTCTGAGTTTGAGATCAAATTAAATGCATTGTGATTGATGTTGGTAAGTTAAAACTTGCGGTGGGAGGTATCGTTATAACAGAATGAATTGAAAGTTACTAAGACAAAAAAAGACTTTGAAAAGTGGAAATAAAAAACACTCATTTTATTAAATAGAAAGATGACTGTAATCAAATTTAATTAACTACACACACTATGCTAAGCTCGCTTAGGCTTCGATCAAAAGCGATAAATTAACACCATAGCAGTGCAGCGCTAATTGATAGATTAATCTACGTTTCTTGACTCGCTGTTGCATTAATACCATGTTTTATTTACATCAATGATCGTTTATTTACAGTGCACTTTAAACTATGTATACTAAAATTATCTGACAACTTAAAATCAACATTATGTTGCTCATTGTTAACAATGTGGTGGTTACATATCCGTTTATTTATTGTTCACAAGCGTATGATTTTGAATCATATTGGCATTGATAATCGCAATGATCAATCACAGTTTTTACAATCATTCCAAACTTCAATTGGATACAAATTGTTATGGCAAATTGATGTTATTTATCCTGATGACGAGGAAAATAATAACAGCGATGTGTTTTGACTTACGTTTTTGTTTTTATATTTAAATCAAACAGAAAACAAAAAATTCGGCGCGTATGCAAAAACAGAACTCAAATTAAACCGGCGTTTTTACTGCAAAACCGGGTCAAAGATAACAAATTGTCCGAAAAATCCCAAATGTTCAGCTGCAGAATTGAAAACGAAAACAGATTTTGTTTTCAATGAAAATCCAATCTAACGAAATCATACATTTACAGCCGTCGCAAATCCCTATAAACATTGGACCGTTTGGAAAACCAATAAAAATAGACGTCAAAAATCAATACTAAATAATAGCTAGCCGTTTCGAAAAGTTAGCAATGGAACTGGGAGCTAGCTTTGTTTGATTGATAGCAGTACAAACAAGGAGATTTTTTCCATCCCGCTTGTTTGCGCTTCTCTTGTGAGCCTCACTTTTGTTGGAGACTTTGAGAATGTAGTCGAGGATAAATGTAGCCTTTTTGCTGAAACGAAAATCGTCACAGCTAATAAACAGTTCCTAGAAATAAGATTTTGCTTTTGAAATAGAATCGTCTTTTAAAACGGAAACTCAAACTAAAATTATAGTGACTTCAAAAGTAATAATCACTCCCACATTACAAACGCCTCTATTAATATCCGTCTAATTTTAGTTTTAATAACATGTATCTGAGTGAAAGTAGCGTAGAGCTGTATGCTTTTAGTTAATCTTTGTGGTTGTTTATTAAATAGAAAATCGGTAAGCTTTCAGATAATAATCACAGAAAAGCTAAGTAGCTCAATTTTAAATACATCAGACTGTCGTGAAATTCTCTAAGGAAAATATTCTTGATTATTCTCGATAAGCTCCCGCTAGCCTTTTCTCGAGCTATTCAAGGTTTAAGCGCGTAATGATATGAAATGCGAATATAAATGCACTTATTCGCTACGAAAATACGATGGAAAAAGAAAAAACACTGAACAATATTAAAGTCGACGGCATACCGTCGAGAGAATTCACATCTTCAGGCTATTGCTATTGCTGCATCCACGTTTTAAAGATGATTTGTTTAAAATGCTGCAACCAGAAACCCGTGATGAATATCGCGGCCGTATATTCGAATAATGATCCTGCCTTGCACTGCATTCAGGCATTTTGCATACAATATACAAGATGGATTTATATTAAAATATGGCGAACGTCAGTGCCGGTTGCTCACAAATAAATTATTCATTGCACACAGTCAATTTTCATCCAAGATAAACCGACTTGGTATAAGTGTATCAAATTCACAGATGCACTGGCTATAGTTACCTCATAAATATTCAGATAACACATTATTGTTCTCGGATTGTCAGTAATTAGTTCGCCCACGAAAGGAGCCAGAGGTAGCGGTAGGTTCCTAATAAATTACACATGCGTACCTCCACGCCTGTTTCATTATATTTTAATACGCGTACCTCATTAAGGTCGTGATGAATATATATTTAAGAAAAGGAATGTGTTCATGCATTAAACTTTTGCATGTTTAATGCAGTGTCAATATTGACTTCATCAGAAATTTGTTCGGTGCGAGTAGGTCGAACAATCGTGTGATGAATAACTCGTTTACCGTCTGTCTATGATATGACGAATGCCGAACATGACCTTACAATTTATATCTCAAAGCCATAAATTAAACTTGGCCTTACGATCAGAACTGACAGATCCTAATATTGCTTTAACCTCTCGAGGTATAACGAACCGCTTTTCTTTGCTCATAAGTGTTTGCTTAGGAAGAATAGTGAGTAATAAAAAGTTTATGGACCACGATTTGGTGGTTATAAAAATCAACATAATATGAAAGATTTGATAAATACTATTAAGGAAATCTATCAAACCGCATTAGTATTAGAATAAATAACATTTAGAGATTTAGATAGTATTTTTACATAAAATAGTAACTTTAACTATAAGGTATCAACATTAAATAAACAGCAAAGGTCTCTTTTTTCTTGTGTTACTCTTACTAACTCTACGCAAATAAACTTGCATGCTTTACTCCATGATATTTTGTTACCCAAGACAGATTCCAATCAATCCAGACTGACAAGGAACTATTTCAAAAACGATGCAAGAAACACAAGAGCATTTTGAACTAACAAATTGGAGGTAAGGCATCGTGTGATCGATGATGCCCAGAGAAACAAAGACAGAGAGTGTTGTGCGCAATCATGAAGCCTATTCAACAAATTATATAGCCATACAGATTGTTAAAGGCATTTTACATGTTTTTAATAATTAGGTAAATTTTGTATTTATACCTACCAATATGTTGATATTATTTTTCATTTACTAAGAAAGAGTTCAAATAATTGATAGGTTTCCATGCTTTTTGCGTTTATATTACAGAAAACTAATAACACATATGCACTGCTGTTTCCTCTATTCACATATTGTAATTAAAATACTTGCTAAACCTCAATAAGCATTCAAAATATTTTGAAATATTCTCGACTTTGGATTCAAAATTCTAGTCGGCACACGAGCGAAACTCATTCAGCCAATTAGACGATGCCAGTGTAGCAACCAATCATCGTCGGCCACTACTCGAATTGGTGTTTAAACGATTTGCCTTGATTGATACAAATCGAGGTCATTGACTGATTGATTAGTTTTAATCGTGTGCATAATTTTAGGAATTGTGTCATTGTTGTTTTAGGTTGTATAACAACTTTCGGATATTTAATTTTAAACTGATTTTAAAATGGAAATATTTTTATAACGGGTGTAAAAAGACCACTCCTGAAGCCTAAAACCATTTCTTCCATTCAAAGAATACCATTTCTTGAGCCTCGATAGTAACAAAATTCACTGACAGTATACCCAGAAAACTCAATTTAAAAAAGTTATTAAGGATTGAAAAGTCATATTCGCCGCTTGAAATCATCGCTCATACATCAACTATCAGTTCAGGTGCGATTATTTACATTGCAAATTAAATTTAAACCCTATTTAATTTGAAATAGTATTAATGCAATTTCGGAAAATTACGTAAAAAAAAATTTTTTTTTGTAATCATAAAAAATTTTTTTTTGCTCAAAACGTAACCTGTAATGCCCAGTTTTTGTTTTTGGAAGCAGTTCTTTTACACCCCGTATATACATATATTTTATTCACCTTTTATTACATTTTAAATATTAAATTCTGTCTTTAACAAATAAAATAATTAAAACTCGCTGCCGGTGTGTTGCTTATTAATAATGTAATGTTGTTAACGGAAATATGAAAAAATAAAGTATTCTAAAAAAAAAATTCTCCACTAGCAAATAAATATCAAACACAACGATTTTGTTATCATCTTCAACCTTGACCTTAGCTTGTGAAAGTAAATACTGGACAAATATAACCATTTTAAATTCATCTTGTGAAAGTGATACTAATATAAACAAATAGTACTTTGGAGTACTCACATAGTTTCTACATTAACTGATTCGTAACAGATTTTTAACTTTCTTTTATCATGGATTTGTACTGGTAATTTTAACCGAATTATAGTAGCTTCGTTTTGATGAAAATGCTGATAAAATAAATGAATATAAGATAAAATCCTACAAATATTTTAAACGTGAAAGTTTGTATGTATGGATGTTTGTTACTCTTTCACGTAAAACCACAGGAAGGATTTGGATGAAACTTTACAGTATTATAGGTTATACATCAGAATTACACATAGGGTACTTTTTACTGCGGAAAAACTTGTGATTCCCACGGGAATCCGACTACATATATAATACAAACTATATATACAATGAAAGGAAGTTTATTTTTCTCGTTTAAAATGTGCATTTGTGTGCGTTTGGATGAGCTTGTTTGTATGTGAATATATAAGGTTATTAATATTATATTTACAGTCATAAAAAAATTGACTTGCATTTAAACATTTAGTTCAAGTAGGTACTTTATTCGATTACGTGCAGGCATAATTTTAATTATTGTTGAGTTTGTCAGTATCAATTAGATGGATGAACATTAAACGCAAGTCTTAATCAATTTATATCAATATCACCAATAGCCCTCTGCGTACTTGTTAGTAGGCATTAATACGAATTTTAACTGTAGGGCTGCCAATAGCTGATTTAATAAAATAAACACACAACAACTTTTTTTTTTGATAATACGCCAATGATTAAATGTGATACTAAAAACGTTTACGTTCCTCTTAGATAAAAGCTTGAAACTATTGATTTCCACGATTCTTCTTTTATCATTAGTTGAATAAAAAAATGAGTTTTATAATAATACTATTTACATAAAAAATAAGAAATATGTCTATCTGTGCATTGGGTAAGATAAAGAAGACTTAGCGTTTGTGATACTTCAAACGAATACTTGTTTTCCAATATATTGACTCAAATCTGCGTGCAAATCACAAAACACTATGTGCATTTTAATAACATTAAAACTGTTATTATTAAATTATATGACAAACCTTCCTACACATAATAAAATGATAATGAACAACCTTCAAAAATACAAATAAAATATGTGTCAATTGAAAGTCAATGAAATGAAACTAATACAAACAGAATGACCTTTATTAGATGAAGGCGGCAATGCATTGGTTAGATTGATCAAACTTTAATTAAAGCAATACCTCTTTTATTTTGTTTAAAATAACCTTGCGGAATGACAGATCTAGATTGTATAATATTTTAATTGGCATTTGTTTAATACCACCTGCGCTATTAATATCTTGTGTTTAATATTTAAAAGCCTCAGCCAAATTATATCAATTATAGTTTTCGTATCATGCTGGAAATAAAAATAAATAAATGTTATCTACTACCGACGTTTTAATATATTTTCTGGCAGCCCTATTGAACATCTATTCGAATTAAGGCAGAGCATGTGTGGCATTTGCCTATATACTGCGGAGAGCGGGCTGTTTGATCGTAAATATTCTATCTGGTTTAGCAGGGACATGTTACCATACACCCTGTATAGCATACAGATAATACATGACGACATTTGTAAATATGAATCTGTAATGAGAACGACTGTCGATAAACACAGACTAGACATAGATAACACGTGTGAGATTTATTGACTAACTAATTAAGATTTTATACCTCGTAAACAGATAGGCAATAGACAGTCAACATGAGAATGATCAATCAACGTAAGTTTCTGAGAGAGAATGTCAAATTAAATTTTAATACGACTCCTATTAAATAAATACATAAATTAAATATTGACACACAATTATAAGTTTGTTCAGATTTGGATACGTTTATTTCTTTAAATCCAGTACATTTACGTGAACTAAGCGGTGTACAATTGAGAATTGATTAAGTTTAGTTACCGCACAGAATTAATGGGTTAGTGACCAGATACATTATCTAATGTTTCGACCAAGCTATCCGACGATCATTAATCTGAGGCTAACATTTAGAGGATGGGGTCACGATCAATTATTTTGGCAAGAAAGCATTCGTCAAATACGCTACGGTTGTAAATAAGGGGTAGACTCACAATAGTACAAGATACACTCTTTGTTCTCCAAAGCGAGCTTGCATTAAAACACGAATTTGTTCCAGTTACGGACAAATAATAGTTGTTCCTACGAAAGACGTTGTGATTCTTCATAAATAAATTACATTCAAAAACGGGTTTTCAAATAATTCATAGCAAAAATTTATGCTAAACGTACAAAATCATAATATATCAGACACTGATTAAAAATTCATAAGTGTATCAAACACCACATTAAAAATAAATGGAAAATGATTTCCATCAAAATCTACAAAACCATGTTGTTTATTAAGTAATGGCATTTAAACATATAATAAATGGGTTACAATATTAAATTCTCCATGTGAGGCTTCTTGTATATTTTTATTAACGTTTTTGAATACAGTTATTTGTATTTGATTAATTTTATACTTGTCGATATTTCCCAATAGAATGTTTCTATATTTGTGATCACGCCTCTTCACTATTATTGTATCTCATCATTTGTGAGTAAATCTATTTGAATGTTATCTATTTGTTTGATATTTTTCTCATGTTATATAACAGTACTCACGGTTCTCGTGTGATGTAGGAATTTATCATTTATTTTGTTTGTGCCCTTTGGATACGGAAAAATGCGATTGGAATTGCAATTGGCCTCATTCGGGACTGCTTTTAAAGGTTAAGTTGATTTCAAAAATGCTTACCTGCTTTCATGGTTTTTAAAATCAAAGGTTGCACCAAAATATGTTTTGCATTTATTTTATTACCAACTGTAACTTAAAAGCTTATTTTAATTTAAAAAAATACAATTCCAGAGTAAACAAGAATGTAAATTAAAAGTCGCTTTAAAATCATAAATCCATCTTGCTCTAAAACTTCACAATTAACAATGCAGTTGATCTTAATGGTAATCTTGGAACTAATTTGTCTCAGCTCCGCAAGATTTATATGAGTCATGTCCCATAAGTCCCAGAAATGAGTGTAAGTTTTTTTATACAGCAACTTCACCCACTCGAAGGCATTGTTCCGAGGTATCAGTCAGGATCTCCATAACCTCATGTTTGTCTAACAAGCAACGTGTCCGAATATTGTGTACTGTTTTATCTGTTTGTGTCTGGTGAGGTTTCATGAGTTGGGATAGTATGGATCGACCAAACTTTATATTAAGCAAATCACACGTGATTTTTTTAAATTTTACCTATTGTTATTTAGCATAGTATTTTTATCATCAACCAAAAAATAGATAATTAAGAATAAATATAAGTAAAGGATAATCTTAAAAAAATAAAGTCTCATTTATGTTTTTACCTCAGGTACGTATTATTGCATTTATAAAACAATATATATATTGTAAAATAAACAATATATATTACAAAAAGATTGTCTTATCCACATCATGTCTTGCCACCAAAACAACATGATTCTGAGGAGATTAAAATAATTGTATGCGTCCTGAGAGACTGACTAGGTGCGGTCAGGTAAAAAAAAAGAAAGAACCCTTTCCAATTTAGGCATACAACAATTCTCTCTTATAAGAATAAGATGCGCCATAGTAAATCTAAATATATTTTTATAAAAAAAAACAAAATCTTCCGAGGTAAATACGACTTAATGAAAGCATTAGTAGATAATGTTGGTATTAATTTTCACCGTTTTACATAAGTGACTAATAAATGTGAACAATCGTAATTACCTATGATAAATTATTTACATTATTGCCTCTTGTATTTATAATGCAATACACACTTGACAAGCACTGCTTAATGATTCATTAAGTAATTACAACATCGATTCACATAATTGAATACGAAATGGAAGCAAAGCGAATTTAAATCATTAAGTTAAATGATATACTAATTGTATCGAACACTTAATTTCACATTATCTAATTTTATCTGCAGTCTGAATAAGGAAAAAAAAAGATTTATTTGTGGTATTGCCAAAAAAGCCTAAACCTTGGAGCCTGTAGTTTAAAAAACCGATGAATGCCCAACAAGGATACAAAAAGTCTGTAAAACAAATAACGTCGACTGAGAGAGTGCGACAATTTAAAAAACAGTCTATCGCGAGAGCCCACAAATAAAGCAAGAGGACTCGAGCCCGGACATTTCCCCGAGATACATTTTGTGTAAGCGCCGGATAGAGTTTTTATTGTTAACAAGGCAAAAGCCGTGGCCACGACGATGATATCTCTCGCTATGAATGATGACTTCGTGCCAAGCCTCTGGAAGCAGTCTCCAAAGATAGATCCAAGTTCCAAAGACATGGCACGAAAATGGAAATTGCGAAATTTAAATTGCAAAATGGACTTTATTAAATTATGTACTAATAGTAGATATAGAAAATTTATACGGTCATGACTGACTATCATCTTGGACAGATTTAAAGAAATGTGGATTTAGTTAAGCCTGTTAAAGTCTTCCAGTAAAGTGAGAAACAATGAGGACTTTCTATCTTTATCGCTAATTAATTTACTTACCGGCTGCTAGCATAATGAAATCACTGTTTTAAACATTATCCATGTCGTTAACCCCGTTGTTTGTATCAAGATATAGAAGCTCTTTATCTTCTTATGTCTATGCTCGTGACCCATCTAAAGAAGATAAGGGGTCGACGTTTTTAGCACAAAGCGTTTTCTGTTTTGGACCCTTTCTTGCAGGTTATTTGACTCGAAACGTGCTTGGAGAATACCTGTTTAGTGAGACCACCTTATCGAGACGAGAGTAATATTTTGTTCAGATTATCTTTTAAAACGCCTTTAACGTTCAACATTCGACGCTGTAACAGATGCAATGTCTTATTTTTCAAGTAACAATCGCGCTTTTAAGCTGGAACGTTCAAACACGAGTCTTCAAGATAAAACTTAGACATTAATGATTCTATAAATTCCACCTCGGGAGTGGGAATAAATTCAAAATCCTGTCAAACCACACAATGTGATTTCCTATACGAATTTGGTGACCAACAATATATGAACTAAATTTAATAAATATAATATTGTATCGTATTTTTTCGTTTGTATTTAATGTAAATGAGTTACAAGAAAGCAGATGTCTAACCATAAAATAGTATGACTTGAACAAAAAATAAAAATAGTGTCAATGTGTTAGAAAATTAAGTGAAAATATTTAGTACAGGTCATAAATACAAAGGGTCATAAACTAGAAAACGGACTATAGCTAAGTTGAATGATTTACGACACCTCAACTTAACAAAACAATTATTTGCGGTGTTGACAACCATAAAGTGACCAAGATAGCTTTTAAGGTTAAAACTATTGTTTCAAAGCAATTTACAGCCACAGTAACGTAATTGCGGTAGGGTCTATTGTCTAACCCCAATACGTCCCTAGCGCTAGGTATTTGTATTGTGCACGAGGATTCAAAAAGTTTTTTTATTCCAAAATTGTGAATGCTCACTGAATTTCTACGTACACAGTTCTTTTGTTTTCAACTCTGCTACTAGTTGCAAACGGACATTTTGAATAAGTTGTAAAACGGTTTAGACACGGTTACAATAAGAACTTTGATATGAACAAATGAAGTCCGTCGAGACAGTTTTTGAGTTTTTACAAATTGTATCGACATAATTCTTGGTTGCTTTTGTGCGGTTTACTTTGCTTCCGTTAAGATCACAATGTTCAGTTAAAAATAACTTTGCCTTAAGGTTTGCTCTTTGATATTATAACTTCATAATATTTTATAACTATTTTATGGAAACCTTGTCGAAGTTTTTATGACACTTCTCTTATCGTTGTAGTTTGTTAAATATAGCAGATCTCAATAACATTGATCAGAGGATGCTTTCGGACCCAGTCGTCATAAGATAAGTGGTAATATTGTGTTTGATATTGGCTTGTAAATATTGAGTCATCCATAGAGCCGGCACGTGAGGTATTTACACGTCATATTGACATAGAGAGAATATTGATACAATATTGTTAGAGTTCACTATCAGACACCGAAAATATACACATCCTTCAAAGAATATATCCATTTCACCTACATTCTCTTATTTTGCTATGGAAAGAAAGAGATAGACGAAGGTCACTTCGATATTTGGACTTTGGAATACTGGGTAAAGGGTCCTTATGATCTGAACGTGAACTAACCTTGGAACGACAAACCTCGTTTCTCGGAACAAGTCAACCGATAGTCTTTCTTTGAGTTCACATATTGAATATGACCAAGGGTTATACGTTTGGGAATTCTTCTTTGATACCGAAATAAGGACAAGTGTTTACTGCGAAAGAAAATCCAAAGAGTGATGCTGAGTACGAAACAACTCCTCCATATTAAATAATCAAAGATTATTTGCATTTTTTTGTTTCTTTAAGCTTGTTAGGGTTAAATGAGAGAAATTCCTGGAAAGAGCTAGTTAGTTACAAAAACACGTTCATTGAGGACACAGGCTATCAGACTAATCGCGGGCCATCGGATGCCTTACCACGTGCGTGTCGAATCAAGCCTACCGTGGGAGACGCACCTTAAAGAATCCTAGATGGTATTATAGTTTTTGTCGCTTGTAGGCTTGCCTCTTCATTATTATAACATTTTTTGCTTAATTAACCCAATGTATGTTATAACACATATTTAAGACTGAATAAAAAATTAAAAGCACTTCTAAGAGCAAGAATATTTTTTTAACATTTACCGATTGGTTAGGTATTATAATAAAAAAAAAGTTCTTTTGTTAGCTCAAAATTGCTTTACAATAAGTTCTATAAACGTGTACATAACTGTACAATGCTAGATACTGTACGAACAGAATAAGCAGCAAAAACGAATAATGATATTACCATTCATGATTTGTCATAACTGTCAATCATCCTATTCTTACTCAAATAGCTTTTGATAAAGTGTCCTCCCACTACATCCTGAATCTGGTTTATTAAATTTAGTAAAATACTTACCTACTTCTTAAAGATTTATGTGTAGTCACTAAATCATTTTACTAAAAAAATCGCGAATCATTAAAACGTTGCCTCAGTAAAAAAATATTATAATGTTTAATTTTCAACTTTAAATAATACAAAAAAACTTTTTAAATCTATTTTAGCTGAATGTTTGGTTTGTGGTCCGAGAATGGTCCCATACACTTTAAAACAATGTTGCAAAAACAAAGCTTCTGTTTAATTCTTTGAACGACCTCCTTTGAGATGAAACCCGATGAGGTGCAACGAATCACGCAACGAAGACTTCTATGTTTCATCAATGCATAACCAATATTTTAAGAGCTCAAAAATACGAGTGCCATCTGCTGCGAGGCGATGCATCGCGGGTCCCACCCGTTGTTTCGGTCCCTACCTTCCCCTCTCGCCCCGCACAGGCCCCGCTCACTCCTTACCCATGCGGCTTTCGTTCGTTCAAACTTCGTAGGTCAGTTACCGCCCGACCACAGCGGAGCATGGCCGCGTCAAAACTTTTACCGCGCACTCGCAGTCAATGTTTACATGCGCTTTGAAACTCTGTGTACACAACAACAAAAACTTTGCGATATCGATAAAACTGTGACATAAACTTTTAAAGTGATATTTAAGTTATAGAAGTGACAAATGAACTGTGTTTTAGTGATAATATGACCAAAAACTTATACGAAATGATTTCGTTAAAAGTTTGGATGTGTTTGCTTGTGGTGTCTGGTGCGCGCGCACGGTCTGCGCCGCCCGCCCCCGTCGGCTGTCAGTGGGACTATTCGGACGCAAAGTTGAGTGAATCAAACTTTCTCACGTGTAATATCAAAACGATCGGATCTGCGGACTTTTTGTTCAAAAATATTACTACTGCGCAGGCGTACAACATCAACAAGTTGAAGTTGACATGTACCGATTTACTTTTCTTTGAGAGCTCTTTGCATATGAATACCGGCAGCTTTTTGGGGCAGTTACGGAAACTTGAGGACCTGCGCATTGAGTACTGCAAAATCCGTTACGTGCCAGCCACTGTTTTGTCTCCTCTTCGGGATTTAACTAGCTTGAGTTTACGTTCCTTCAATAATGATTGGCCAGCGATGACAATGGAATTCCACGCTGAAAGCTTCCGCGGTCTAATGGAGCTTCGCACCTTGGATCTTGGTGATAATAACATTTATATGTTGCCATCTGAAGTATTTTGTCCGCTTTTTAGTTTGGAAATACTGAACTTGACAAAAAATAGAATCCAAGATATCTCGGAAATTGGATTTTCAGACTGGGGCAAAGGGCCTATCGCTCCAGGAAAATCATGTAATACCGGGTTGAAAATGCTTGACTTATCTCACAACAACATCTTAAGACTACCCGATAATGGGCTCTCTAGCCTACGATCTTTGGAGGTATTGAATATTCAAAACAACTTAATTAATGAAATAGGCGATAGAGCTTTTGTTGGGCTGAATTCCTTAAAGATTCTGAACTTGTCGGGAAATAAATTAGTCGCCGTCCCTCCAGAACTATTTCAGTCGTCGCGAGTTATCAAAGAAATCTCATTAGCGAACAATTCACTCTCAGTACTAGCTCCTGGTCTTCTAGAAGGTCTAGATCAATTAGAAAAACTCGACCTGTCTAAGAACCACTTAACCAATGATTGGGTAAACCGAGATACGTTTGCTGGATTGATTCGTCTCGTTATTTTAAACCTTTCTCATAATTCGCTTGCAAGATTGGACCCAAAGACATTTCAAGACCTGAATAATTTGCAAGTGCTTAATTTAGACAACAATGCAATTGAAATAATTAGCAATGGGGCCTTTGCAGAATTGAAAAATCTTCATCAACTTTCAATTTCGGATAACAGGATTAAAACTCTAAACGACCACGTATTTTCGCATTTGTTTGTATTGAGTCAACTATATTTGGATAATAATGAGATTTCTACAGTTCATGACCGTTGTTTTGAAAACATCACATATTTGCAAGACTTGGGTATGAACGGAAACAAACTGAACGCTATTCCAGACAGCATCAAGAAGCTGAGATTTTTGAAGTCGTTGGATGTGGGAAAAAACAACATCACTAAAGTCTCAAACACATCTTTTGAAGGCTTAGAGGAACTTTATGGACTAAGAATGGTTGACAATCACATCTCAAGTATTCCTAAAGACACTTTTAGCACCTTGCCATCATTACAAGTGCTAAACTTAGCCTCAAACAAAATAGAAACAATTGAGCAAGATGCTTTCGTATCAAACCCGACTTTAAAAGCCATACGTTTGGATGGAAATAAACTCACTGATATACGTGGAGTTTTCAACAAGTTGAATACATTAGGCTGGCTTAACATTTCTGACAATAAACTTATTTACTTTGATTACAACTACATGCCACAAGCTCTTGAATGGTTGGATCTTCACAGTAACAACATAACAAAATTAGAAAACGAAAATAACTCTCAACCGAATATACGAATGTTGGACGTAAGTTTTAATGCTTTGGACAGTGTCGATGAAAGATCGATACCTGATTCTATTGAGATCCTTTTCTTGAACAACAACAAAATTCACACGATACATCCAGGTACCTTCTTACAAAAAAGGAATTTGGAAAAAGTTGTCGTGACAGACAATAAATTGAAGACCGTCGAACTATCCGCATTCACGTTGCCCCATATTCCGAAGCATAGATTATTGCCCAAGTTCTTTATTGGAAATAATCCATTTGTATGTGACTGTCACATGATCTGGCTACAAAAGATTAATCTTTGGAACCACATGAGGCAGTATCCGAGATTTATAGATTTAGATTCAGTAACTTGCGAAATCGTCAACAACAAATATGGCGGAAAAGCAAATCTCATGGATGTTCCTGAAACACAATTCCTTTGTTCATACGAAACGCATTGTTCATCAAGCTGCTTCTGTTGCGAATTTGAGGCCTGTGATTGTAAAATGACGTGTCCCGAGGGATGCTCATGCTTTCATGATAGCAACTGGAACTCAAACGTAATTGATTGTTCAAACGTTGGATACTCGGAAATACCGGAAAAAATACCCATGGACGCTACAGAGTTATATTTAGACGGTAACGACTTCGGATCATTAGCAAGCCATCTTTTCATTGGTAAAAAGAAACTGCACAAGCTCTACCTCAACAATAGCAGAATTGGAGTAATTGATAACGATACGTTTAATGGACTCCACTCACTAAATATCCTACATCTGGAAAATAATCAACTGACGGAGCTAACAAGTGGCATTTTCTCACAAACGAAACACTTAAAAGAGTTATATTTAAACGATAATCTTTTGACAAGTGTTTCGAATAGCACATTTGAGAATTTGCTTTCTCTACGTGTCATACACCTGCAAGGTAACAAAATCCTTGACCTCGACAAAAAGTTGACGCATATCACTCATTTGGAGAACATCAATGTAAAAGGCAATTTGTTTTCGTGTAATTGTGATAACGTTATGTTGCTGCAAAACTGGTTTAAAAGACATTATGACGATCCCCTTGAAATGTACTGTGCAGATGAAAATGGACTTATTACAAATGTAACTGTGTTTGACGTGATTGATAAGTGTCGTGATTCAAGTATAACGGACAATACGATTCCTACTGAGAACCAACCTTACCAGTATGATGAAGTAAGCACTATTAAGTTAAATTTTGTACCTCTTTTAGCTGTAGTATTAATAAGTGTAATCTTAATTTTACTTTTTGGTGCCTTAGCCTTTTCATTTAGGCAGAATGTACGACTTTGGGCTCATTCTAAATATGGCGTTAGGTTGTTTAAGAGTGCTTCAATTCAGGAAAGCGAGCTTGAAAGAGACAGATTATACGATGGTTATGCTGTATACAGTTTACTAGATGACGACTTTGTTTCTAAAGTAGTAGCACCTGAAATGGAACACTCTGGTTATACTATGTGTTTCCACTATCGTGATATGCAACATGCGCCCGATAATTACTTAACTGATCAAATTACGAATGCTGCAGAATCATCTAAGAGAATCTTATTGTTTGTGTCATTCAACTTCCTCCAAAATGAATGGTCTAAGCCATCTTTCAAAGCAGCTCTTAAACATGTTATCACTTCTATTCACCCTTCCATTAGAAGACACAGAGTAGTTTTTATATTGACAACAGATGTTAGTGCACTTAATTTAGATTTAGATTTCCAAAATTATTTAAAAACTTGTAATGTGTTATTGTGGGGCGAAAAGAAGTTTTGGGAAAAGATTCGATTTGTAATGCCTGATATTTCTAATCTGCAATGGAAACAGGATAATGTGAATTATGTCCATGGAGTTTGTCCTAATGGTAGAAGGCATCCATCTAGATACACAGCTTCTCCTACAGCTCCTGAGCATTGGTATAAATATGATGCTATACCACCTCAGACACCAACAGCAGCTAATGTAAATATTAACATTGAAGATGACACCTCTATGTTGACAAACACAACATTGACTAGTCAAATTCAAGATAGTGACAATTTACATCATAGTTACATTTCTATTGATACCCAAAACTATGAACAGCCGTATGGAGGCCGACCTAGGCCTCCTAATACGTTAAGAAAACACCCTGGGCATCCTTCACCTGCCATGCTTGATGAGCAAGGCTATTTGCAACCTCGTTCCTCTGTTCACGAATGCTTACCACAAACTCATTCCGTTGCACATAGATGATAAGGTACTTTACAAGTCATTATCTACAAACGATATTTTTAATGGAACCTCACATTCCAAACGCGTGTGTAGGCTTAATGCGTTCTGTGTTGCCTTGCCTTATTACGTGTAAAGTGATAATTTTACATTGTAAACGAAAATTGCCTAAATGTGAATATACTTTGAATTGTTCCTTTATTATATAAAAGTTGGATGAGAAGACTGTTTGTATTATATTAAGTTGTAGCATTTAGGGTTCTGTAAATTATGTAAAGACTGAAATTGAAACTGTTGCACGTGAACCAGTATAATTGTATATTTACGTAGATGTAAGCAGATTATGTAATTTATCTCACTGTTACCAAATATTTTGTAGATAGAATTGTACAATTTTTGATTTGTATAGAAATATTTTGTAAATAGTTTTACTAGTCACTAGCTAGATATTGATGATACGAGCGATGTTACACTTTCGGCATATGGAACTTCCCTGTTATTAGCCTTTGATTACATATTATAGTATCTTTGTAATATACTTATTAATTATTCAAGGTCAGTAATGCCTTATATCATTGCCAATGTCTAAATTATGGAAAAGTATTTATGGTCCAATGTACTCTATCTCGATTATCAAAATACGAACTGTTAATATATTGCTAGCAACATATTTAATAATTGCAAAATAAATTATTATGATGAAATTAAAATATTATTTTTATTACAAGTCAAAACCCTCAGGTTTAAAGCATTAATTAAGGTAGGAAACTAACAAGAACAACGATTATTTCAAATTACTTTTAACTGTCTTTATTATTATACGTTTTATTTATGACTGTCCATTTATGAGGTTTGTTAAACAAGGACCGTTCAGTATTTTTACCGACAAAGATAATGGTGGTCATCAAAAAACCAAATGTCGGTATCGTATAACTGCTAACTTTGTTGTTTTTACATGGTTGTATTGTGAAATGAGAAACAGCGTTTCTACTGAACAAAAAAGTTCGAAAAATGATTTCGACTCGCAGGCAATCATCGCAGGCCATAATGATGGTCCCTTTCCAGGTAGATTCTCCCAAGTCATATTTCAACCGTCATGGATAGACACTAACGGATATAAAGGAGGATTTTACAATACATTCTGTATTTGTAGCTAGTTAGAGGTATATTTTGTGACCTTCTGTCGGCCACGGTCCGAAGAGCAGTTATTGATTTTTTTTATAATAGTTTTCGAAGTGTAAAGCTACATCACGACCAACATATGGTGTGACATACTTTCAACGAGCGGCCAGTGGTCGGTTCAAGTTTTTCTGAACACAATGTTGCTTTAAGGCAACTGGCTATATTTACTTTACAAACTATGTTGTGAGGCCTTCATTCTATTTTAAAATGGTGAACTAGTTTTTCTCGCAAGAAGATGGGATGAGTCATACAATTTAAAAAGTAGTGTATTTTTTATTTCTTGATAAGTATAAGCAGTAGGTAGAGATAACCATAACCATGTAAGTATTATCTCTAACTAAGGGCTTTAACTTCCTTTTTTAAAATTTTGCCCAATTTGGAGAAATAGTTTTCTGTAAGGGTGTTTACAGTAGCGATGCTACCTGCATAAGTTCACGCCTGTGTAAGTCCTGACATGCCGGAATACGAAGAAAACTCCTATAAGAGAAAAGTAAGTATTACAAAAACAATTCAGTAAGTATTTTAACAAAATTTTATTACACAGCCTTAGTAGGCCCTTTTAGATCCCCGGTAATATCAAACTCCGAAAATACGTGACTTATCAAAGCGAACGTCAGAAACAAGCGATTGTATCTTAAGTCCAATACCATTTCTGGTTTAGATATACCTGCTATCAATTTTAGCGGATATCTGTCCTATCTCTGGATTTCACGGTTAAACGCACCATTTACTCTCTCGATCATCCCTAAGTATCCATTCGGGATAGATAAGAAATTGACCAGATATAAAGTCTTTAAGGATTGCTTTTGAAAGTTTTGCTTACTTTGTTAGACAGTTTATTTTTCTTTTATTCTATATCCTTATAAATTGAACCTCTAGCACAGATACTAGATTCATCAAAAATAATACATTTTACTCTAGATGATTCATCCACACATGACTATGACTAATTCTAAATATATTGAAACAAATTCAATCCCAAAAAGAAACACCGTCTAAACCCAAATTTCTATCAAGTATAAATTTATTACGATTGTCAATCAATTCATCAATGTTGACACCTGAACACAATAAAGCCTGCTGTTTTAAATTATAGCTTCTTATTATCTTTGAACATTAATCATTCATGTTTACAAAAACTTTTTATTACAATAACATCAATGAGTAATATGAGTACCTCTTTAGAAACACCGAAAGCCTTTTCAAGGTAATTCAAGTTCCAATGCAAACGATTGACGGAATTATCTAAATTGAATGATCACCGAATTTCGCAAACATAACGTTTATCTAATGATTAGTTTTGCTCATTAGGTAATTAAGATTTGTCGTTTAGATATAATCGTGGGTGGTTTTCAATAGTTCGAATTTCTATTTTTGGCAGGACCACATCCAAAGATCACGATGTTTTAATCTAATGCTGTTTTATTTATTACATATCTAATAGCAATTAAACATTATATCACACTTAACGATGTTTATTATAGTAATAAAATATCAAGCAAATAAACTAAAGATTTTGCTACTTTAAATTTCAATCAATCGTTAACAAATTTTGACTCTCAATTGAAATCATTTCAAAACTTTGACTGTGCATACCAAAACAAATGAATAGACAAAATCGAGAATGCCAAACAGAATTTGATTGGCCAATTGACCGCCGAGCATCTGCCACCCGCCGCTCAAGCATGGAGCTTCACACTCCAACTCAGTCTTGGTACGCGTAAAGTCTATAAGGTCACGTCGCTTCACTCAAAATTCGAGCAGAAGCGATTCGAGATTGCTTCGTGACAACAGAGAGATACTTATCGTGATCTGGCCAATTGCGATGCATCATTCCGTGGTTACAATAGATAATGGGAGCATGGGAATACAAGCAAAGTTTGAACTAACTAAATTATTGTAAGTCAAATATGGAGACGTGTTTGTTGAAGATGATTGGGGTTACGCCCGGGTGCTTTGTTTGTCTGTTAAATCGAGGCGCCCAATTTAATGACAGTTGATTTGGCTTTAAATTCTGTAATATCGATTATAATGTCGTTATAGACTGTTACGGTCCACTTCTTAAATATTTGGGGAGGTTTTTTCAAATTTTTTATCAAAACTATTTTAACCAGACGGAGAAAATGGTTCCTTACAAAAAAATATTTTTTAAGAAAAAAATGGTTATCTGAGTAAGTTAAAACTGTGGACTTGCTTCAACAAAGTAAGGCATTGCTTAATCAGGAACATACTTACAGCTAATTTCTTATCCTTTTATTCAAACTAAATGACGCAATTTATGATAACAGTTTTATAATTAATTGAATTAACAGCTCTTTATTATGATAATCGGTTCATTCAAACTTTATCAGTTTCAAGAATTCATTATTTATTATAATGCAGCCTTTTTAAGTTTTCGTCAATCGACGTTGTTCTGAGAAGAGATAATTATGTAGACTTCTTGTTAATTGTACGTTATCGATTAAAATCAAAATTCTATTACAATACTCTTAGCTAAATTTAAACGTAAATTTTTCAAAACTGAAAAACCTATCGCATTATGCTACAGAAAATGCCGAAATGCATAATTGCAATAAAATGTACGGTGACCCAGCATCATCATCCCATAATATTAATCTACCATTAAATTATCGTTTTAACACCACCTACCGGTCTGGACATACATTTATTTCCCATTATTTATCACTATTTTTCGCGTCATTATTTTTCCCGTGAATCACCAGCACAACGTTAAATAGATTGGGTTATGGGAAGCCGATAAATCACATCGAAAATACGATCACGATTCGACAAAAAATACAAAAAGCCAGTGGGAAAATGAAAGATTTTATTATGTCTGTTAGCGGCCAGCGAGCATGACTGAGTTCTGGACAACAAAAGAGGTTGTAACACAAACTTTTTATAAAGTTTAGGTGTTGTGTTTGAATTTAGAACTGAGACAGACACAAAGATGGTATCGAACAAACCGGGGCGTATTGTAAACAAAAAAAATCTGTTAATTTTATTAAAATAATAACAGCACCAGTAAATTTATAAAAATCACAAAAACTTCAAAAATATTTTATATCCCTAAACTCTATCATGATGGTCGTTATTTAAGTCCATAGTTGTAGTTAAAGGTTTTATTAACCAGTAAAAACTAACTCGAACTTTCAGATATTTCATGCCGTGAGTGCCTAACTATAGACTGTTATAAAGTTTTAACTTTAACCGCTTCCGTTGAAAATATTTTAGTGGCCGCTGAAGCCGAATTCCGTTTGGAATATCTAAAACAGAGTTAAATTTGTTTGTTAAAAAAAGTCTAACTAGTTAAGATTTAACAATTTAAATACACAGTCCTTATACCTTTAAAAATGTAAACTTAATAATGTCGTAACGTTCTTTTTTAAACCTTCAAATACACTTCAATATGTTTCATATTAATCTCCAAGCAATTTACACAAGTCATTTTTCTATAAAAGACAGTGCATTAGTGAGTTTTGTAGTATCGAAGGTTATTAAAAGCAATAAATACGGTAAAATTCGCTGACTCACATCTTTGAATTGTTTGCAAGAAACGGAAGGGATCGCACTTCTAAAGTCATACTTCTATTGTAGGATGATATGAGTTAGATACTTTATATAATTCTTTTAATACATAGGTACTTCCAACCAATTAGGCAAAAAGTTGTTATTTTTTAAGAGTATGTTTTTTTTTAGTTTGGTTGCCGGCAATTATTATTATTATTTAAAATTAATTAATTTGTATTTGCTAACTATTTTTTTATCGGTGACAGAGAAACAAAAAATAATAAAAAAATATAATTTATTTATTTATATATACATATTATATTTTTTTATTATTTTTTGTTTCTCTGTCAGTTCAAGTATCAATATTTTATAACCACGTAGAGTTCTATGAAGTCCGACTGAGATGAATGACTAGGATAATTTCCAGTGCACATTCGAAAATTAAAAGAATCGAATTACAAACGTTAGTGAAATATGGATTAAAAAATAGGACTTAATAACAGCATTTAAAAGCCGTTAATGCTATAAAAACTCGTTATCTATCAAACTATGAATCTAAAAAAACAAGGGCTTGTTTTTAAATAAAAAAGCCTAATATAAATCTTTTGTGACTGTTAACGGTGATCCTTTACCATGGCGTTTAATGTAAACTGAAATAATATCTTATTACTCGTTATGCGAACGAATGCGTTACTAATATCTTTAGTCTGGCTTTCTGGTGCCTGTGTTAATTTACTAAAGGTATTAAACCGCGTATGAAATCTGAGGTGTAAAAGAAACCGCAGTCTTACTTCGCAATTAATATTTAACATCTACTATACTTATACTGTAATAATTGTTTAGTTATTAAACCTAAACATAGGTAAACATTTAAATTAACTACTAGTTTTGTGTTTAATAGTGTGACCATTTTAAAATAACGAACTTTTTAATTCGACTAAGACTCATCTCAAAGTCATTTTTAATTTAAAATAAAGTGACAATTTAATAGGCGTAGTATCATAAATTTATTTTTAATAACACTCAAGTAAAATAAAAAGTGTCATCCTCTCAATTTTTACGACATAAGTATTTCGTTTAAAAAATGGTGTCCTTTATAAGTCGAGATCCGATCTCGGGGACCGCGTTAGAAAAGGATGAAATTGACCATTTACCTCGCGGGTGCTCTAGGACTTTTTTGAAAAAGGAATGCCGTCTCTTTATAGTTTTTTTTTTAATTCCCCAAATGACGGTCGCTTAAAATGATTGAGTCCACTAAAGGGTGCGTCATAGAACCTTCTTATAGATTTGAATCAGCTCCTTAATCAATTGAAGTGTAATTTTTATTTGAATACGTTCTCAACCATCCGAATTTTTAGACATTAATTGTATGTTACTCAGATTGTTATCATAGACTCAAAAATATAGCGTCGATTTAGAAGTCTGAAACGTGACAATTATTACTCAAGTTAAAAAACACAACTGCTAATAAAATTCGTAAAAATATTAAACTCAAAATGAATAAGGTGTTGATGTAAAAGATAAAGATCTAAAATGTCCCCACCGTCAAAACAAAATATTATAGACAGTGTACGAGTAAGACAGGCAGCCCCTCGATATTTTATGTAAAAAAAGATCCCTAAGTAACGCTTTGTGGCATACCAGATTGCCACATCAAGTAGTTTCCACGTTATCCTTCACACAATATTAGCTCTTATACCGTTCTGTTAAGATTGAAAATAGTAATATTTTTTTGAATTGCAGGTGCTATCAAAACCTATTGACTCTATCTTAACTATCGCATCTTATAAAATGTTTTACTTTTATGACACTTTAAAACGCGAGTTGTGTCAGCTAACGAAAATTATAAGTAATAAAAAAATATTGTCTAACTTGTTTGAAATCATTTAAAGCTGTTAAATTTACACACTAGAATTGTTATAAATCTATTCTATTACGGACAGTTTTTGGTTTTGTTTTAAAAAGCATAAAATACACGAATAATCCCTACTGATAAAATTAAATAAATCCTATGTCTTAGACCCGAATTAAAAGGTATTCGTCTCAATTTACGATCTTTGAAAATGTTGAATATTCTATCGCTTTAATTTTAATAAAAATTATTGAAATATTTAATCCCTTGTTGCTTGGTGTTTGCATTTTATATTTTTAATAAACATCAAAACAATAATAAAAATCTGTCATAATTGTTGTAATTACAAAAGAAAATATAATAATTATTTATAACCACAAATATAAAACGCATCCTGCGGCTAATTTTGTTCCTGAATAACATTCGTTGCATTAATTAAGTAACAATTAAAATAAATAGTTTAATTTCACCGACGTTTTAAACTGATCCATATTTAAACAATGCAAATTGAGTCGTTTCACAAATTGTCAAAGGGCTATTTTGCTTCAATTAAATTTTCGAGCGTTTAAACTGTCGACAGCTTCAGCGACAGTCTTTTGTTATTGATGATGTAACAAAATAAATTCAGTAAAAATACAACAACGTTTTTTATTTTTGAATTTTTTTTTTACTTATATAGCTTGCTACTTGTTTCATAGCCATAAGACTTTCAATCACGAATAAAGCAATTAACAAAGCTTTTTCAGGCACTCTAATGAAGGGTTCTTGATGTGGGTAGAGAGAACAATGAAACGGGTTGAGGGTAAGTCGAGTGTTTTTGTTAAAAAAGACTGGGTCCCGTAGAAATTTTTAAACAAACTGTCCTTAAAAAACGGAAAATGTTCGTTCTATATTTTTATTGTAGAAAACTGCACTTTGAAAAATTGTATAAGTTTATGCTTAGCAATTTATTTAGATTAAGTTAAAAATGAATTTAAGACAAAAATAATATAAAATCGTAGTGCAGAACTATTTATTGATACTTGAATACTTTAAAATCAGTAGATATATTTCGCTCATCTCATCTATCGATGTTCAATTAGCAACAGATTTTTTTTAATTAATTCTCATGTTCATAAGTAATGAAAACAAAGTACCTGAAACTTCTTCAAAAGTGTAAAAGTATTGCAGCACTAATACCTAATGTCCGCCGGTTTCCAATCCCGCATTTCAAAATTGCTTTTGTTTTTTTAACCTTAAAGAAGGCTGTTATTAACGAAATGTGGAACCTAAAATTACATTTCAACGGCCACCAGTACAGAGCTGTGGGCGGATTTTCTTGTCAATCATCAGGGGTTGCATGCACAATCACTTTAATAAAGTAAGTTGTTTACTGTAATAATACAGGGAAAATAGTAAGCTCGTCGGTGCAAAAAGATAATTATAATTTTATTTTTGCACCCTCGTCTTGATGTTATGAAAGTTTGAATAAGATTGTAACATGTTATTTAAAAACCTTTTTGCAAAAGTGTGTTATTTTTTTAGTTTTTTAAGTCCGTCCCAGCGTCAAACTTTGGTTGAATTTTAGATTTAAATTAGGTATATTACTAGTTGACATATAAATAAAGAAGAAGATGAATGAAAACGGTTGCATAGTCTAAAAATACAAAATGTAGCTACCGTCGAGCACTTCATACGGTAGATACAGGGTCGTGGCCTGATAGACCGATAACAGATAGATTTTAAGAACAATCGTATGAAGTTCGTGAGAAAACAAGACCACTTCAGCTTAATGTACCTCGGGGATGCTTTCAACAAATGTACGAAGCTTCTTCGATGTCACGAAGGCGGTCTACGCTTTAGAGGTTAACGTATCAATAGGTGATATACCTCGACAAAGTAATGTTGGAACATGTGTGGTCTCAGAGTGGTTAGGGATAAATATTTTGACTTTTTAATTTGAAGATAGGAAATATATTGGGAGGAAACTCGGTTTTGCTTGACTGTTAGCAGTCTTCAATAAATTTATTTTTTTTCAGAGGAAAGGCTCAAAGTCCTCACTTAGGTACTAAGTAATATCTCAGTAAATTATTAATAGATCAAAAACTGTTTTTTTCTTAACAAATTCCAAAAAGTATTTTTAACTTTTAGTACTTTATAGCTTCAATAATTTTTATAGATTAAATACCTAATAATTTTTTATTTATAATTATATAAATAAATCAAAGTAACCAAACTTATGATACCCTATATAGCACGTGGACAAGGTTACCACGGTTATCAAATTGAACTTGAAGCGAAGTCAGCACAACACGATACCGCATTGTCAGATGTCATAGCCGCTTCCTTTGTGCTCATACTGGCAATCATACTTGATGCAACGGAAATAAACGTTAAGAAACACACCACTAATAATAACAAACAATAAAACATCAATTGCATCAAGTACTTAACTGTTTATTACCCCAAATATTTCTGAGCATACCATAAATAAAGGCAAATCAAAAATAACAAAAAAGTTAACCTTCAATCAAAAATGATACGAGATTTTGACTTTAATAACTAATTACTCTTAAAAACGATTCCACTCTAAAAGCTTGATCAATAAAGTCGTAAAAATTACATCCAGACATTCAACTGTCCGAATATTATTGATGGACGTTGCAAATAAAACCAAAAGAAATTCATTTGTGAATCACAATGCAATGAGCCCGCAATAAAAAATATTAATACCCATTCAAAGGAAACATCCTAAAGGCTGATGCAGGCTCGAACGCGAGCGCTAAATGTAAAGCGATCTTAGTTCTTTAAAATACAGGTTAGTCTTGAGCTATTGAAATATAGTCTTCGCAAGGAATTTAATATTCGTTTTTGAGCCGCGGTGAGTGGGAGTGGTTTACTTATAGTCGCCTCACCGGAAAGATTTATATTACATGCATTTTGGTTCATCTGAAATTGTCGAGCGTGGTCGCAGGCTATCGACGAGGGTCCACAATATGGCCCACGCCCATTCCGCTCTTAACGACTATTCAATACAACTTGAATGAGCGATTGCTCTTTGATATCCCATAATTCGAGCAGGCAACGATAGCAGGCCTTGTGCCCGCATAAAAAATATAAAGCGATATGCTTTGTCTGCGCACGCACTTGATTTGGCGAGCGCAGTTGAGTTGTACGATTTCGTTTGAGCATATCAATCGACGTGGTGCCGGAATTGACCACATCTTCATTTTCGCTACAATTGATTTGTAAGAAAATCTTACAGTAAGACGTCAATTTACGAGCAATTATAAACATGGAATAAAATTACCTATTGGGGGAATTATTTTAAATGTAGATCATGAGTTCGTATTGCAACGGAAATCTAACGTAGGTTTTGTATGATAAATTAAACTTGAACTGAGTGGAGTACGATGTCATGTCAAAGATAAGGAATCTCTAGAAAACAACGCATTTAACTTGAATAGTAAACAGCGATGAAACGATAGTTTTCATGATCCTCTAAAAATATCCAACCCTTTTTATGTAGTGTAGATAAAAACCGACATGTGGATTGAATTCTTTTGTATAATGAAAAGCAAAGAAAGATACGGAAGGTTTCGGCTTGAACAATAACGCATTTTAATAAATTTAATTTAGATCAACCAACTGATTACGATTCTAACCCTACCATTCATTCAGAATCCTGAGTTTTAGAGTTGATGAAAATAATAGAATCCACCTTGAAGATCGTAATAAACTTCTCCTAAAATAAACCTTTTGGTAATCAACGAACAAATAAAAGAAATGAAATAACAAACAGAAGCTGGTTACTTTTTCATTTTTGCAAATTATGTATTCAACAAAGCTCTAATATGCAAACAAATTTCTTCTCCGTAATTGTTTATAAAAGTATAAGGGGAGATTATTTCCACCCCGTTGAATAACAAAAGGTTGTTGCGGTGTTTTAAAAGAGGATTAAGCAAGTAGGTAGCCGTATCATCTTTGCTAAGAGCTTACTTAAGTTTATGAAAAGTAGCGGGCGCTTTAAGGCGTTTAAACCTTGACTTGGCTTTAAAAAGGTTGTGTTTTTTGTCGAAATCGCGTTTTAAGAGCATATAAGTCGATTGGGCGGTTGTGTTTGTATCGTTACCCATTTTAGCCATCGTACGCGGCATCGTGGGGGATCTAAAAGGTTTTATGAAGGCTCGAATACATTTCGTTTCTTTGTTCTACAGTTTAATTAGTAGTTTTCTGCTATATTTGTCTGGCGGGTGTGGTTGGTTCTGCTTTTTTTGTGTCTGGCTTTAAAGTTCATTTCATATTTTGGTACTAGTTAAGAACGTTTCTCAACATTATTTTACTGTTATAATTAAAAACCTGCATTACCTTACGCTTATTTGAAACTAAAATGAAACTCTAGTTTAAAAATTTATTCATTTTAGTTCTACTAAATCAGCTATTAGATATAAATGATTAAACAACCGAAATGTGCCTAAGAAATTATGAATTTATAAATTGAATACCTTTCCCGGCAGTGGCATTTATCAATTTTGCTATTATTGTGGTACAACAATGCATCGAACCCCCGAAGGAGCCGATCATAACATTAAATGATACCTCGGGGTGAACGTCTATGAATATCCTTTAATTAACTCCATAGTCAATTACAAATGATTATATTCAGTGTATAGAAAAAATATATATTCTCAACTAGGTTTTTCGTTATTTTAACGAAATGGTGGGAAAAGATTTTTAAAAGATTATAGCCATTGAAACCTACGATACGTTATGACGTCCATGACATAAAACATGATTTAAAAACCTCTATTGTTAAATAAGGGATACGAAATTTAGTTGTAGTTAGTGTTTTTATAAAGGCAGGTGTGGATACAACAGGTGGAAGTTCAACTACTTAGTAGATAGAAATAGTAGTTTCCAAAGGTCATTATTATATCTTAAGTTTGTTTTAGTTTCGTCATGGTGGCTTGTGTGAACATAAACAAGATAAAATATTTCGCCTCAGGTCGTTTCTGCTGACGTCACTTAATTGTCCGATTTTAGATTAGTTTATTTTTTGTCTCGAAGGGTCGGTTGTTCTCGTGAAATTCTTGGTTAATATAATGTTTGCCTTAGGGACTGCCCCACAAAGGTTCGGTAAGGATAAAAGCGATAATTATTTTATGTTAGGGTGTTCCTTGTTTGTTTCTATAATAGCTACCTTAATGGAACATTGGGATGTTTTATATTAATAACAACGCGAACAGGTCAAACGAATGTCTGATCATTGTGAATTTGGTGCACCTTTTGGGTCTATGTAATTATAATAAATCTAAACGTTATAATTAAAGTTAAAATACACAATGCACTTAAGGTTTATCTTATTTCAGTAACAGGATACAAATTACTGTCACCATGTTGAATATAATGGGCTTTCTCATTATATCCATACTTAGACTGGTACACGTAAAGCCTATTTGCATTTAACACATCCTTTAAAGTTTCTCTGTTAAATAGAATGACATGAATTTTGCATTCAAATTCACTAAAGTAATTTCATATGGAATATGAGTTTCAAGTTAATCAAAAGCTACCTAACAAAAAACATTATTTGATCCATATTTTTCTCCCAAATTTTTAGCCTTTTAACTAAATCAGTGTTCTAAATACGTAAACAATTTATAATTCTGCTGACACTTTGATACCCATCAAATAAACGAAGAAGAGTGTTTGCGTGCATCCTTTATTAGCTTAGTGGCATGCGGTTATATCGATCAATAAATGAAGCGTAGGTAATTTGTTTTATGGAGCAAAAACAAAGAGGACTGACCTGGAGGTTTAAACCGCTTCCACGTAAATAATGCATAATTTGATACTGTACTTACAATCTTTGTTATGGAACAAAGAAGTATCTGAGAAAGATAAAAAGTTGTTAAAATATACCAGCTACTTATTGTAGCGCCCATCTACATAACTGTTTATTTTTATTGTTTGTATAGGAAAACATTTATTGACGTAATAACCTAATTATAATCTAACGTATCCTACATATTAAAAATACATTTTGTATTTGATCACTTTCAAAATTATATGACAAAAAGTCCTTTTGAAATAAGCAAGAAACTCTTTGGAAAACATAAAATAATATCTCGTGTAACACGTTTCGTTAATTTCATTGAGTCAGCTTTAGAAATTTACCTCTCCAAGAACGTGACGGCACATTTTAAGAGCAAATTTATTTCATGTAAGCAAAACCACATTGGATGTATGTTGAAGGAATATAAATATAAAAATGACGTCATACTCATAACACAGTCGCTTGTAGGTAAACCAATTAGTTGTCAACGAGATGCCTCCTCTCATGCAGAGTCTTTGATCGTACTGAATCAAAGCGTTCTACTAACAAGAAGAATGACAGATATATTACGAGGAAAACAAATTCCTTAGTGCTAGATTTTTACGGAATATAAATTGTCTCAATCTCGATTGCCATCTAAAAAGGACTTAAAGTCTTGGACTTGTTTTAATGCGATTTCGGAATTTATTATTCATTCCACAGTTGCCTTCGGAATTTCTTCGCATTCTTGCAGCATACCAATAAGCGTAACAAACAGTTCTCCATCATTTAGCAAGTGCGGTCATCGTACTCGATGCTCATCGTCGTCGTTCGATTGAGACAATGCTTTCGTCACGGTGTAAAACGTTAGTCATGATTCCATTTCCTCCACACTATCAACCATAACAAGAATGCCCAATGATTACAACCATGAAAAAAACCTGTGTAACTGTCTAGTTCATTAACACTTTCGCAATTGTTTAAACTGTAATATTGTGACCAATGGGTGACCGTTACGACTCGAACATCGAATTTAAAGTGGACGATGATGTGACAAAAAATATAATGTTGGAAATGTCTGGTCTGGAGCAAGAAAATGACAAATATCAAAGTGTCAAAATCCCTGCAGCTGAATACAATAGCCGTGTAACACAAAGATACCGCATGAATACTTTTTAATGTACCAGTGATACGACCAACGCGTTTATTGTAAAGGGCATTCACAAAAGGATATATTTTTTGCATCGGACTTAATTCTTGAGTGTATTCTTTTTGAGAATTCACATAAACTGCATTTATATGAAGTCGTATCTGTTGGAGGACAATAGGTGCTGTCGCAATCCAAGATATTATGGTTGACAGCTGCATATCTTCTGAACCTTCGTAAACTACCATGAAACTTGCACGGGAGGTTACAATGTGTCCGTTAGATACGACTATTTGAGACTTGTTTAACTCCAACTTTTTGACAGTTAGCATCATTGATGAAATGCATGCCGCACCTACCGTTATTAATCGCATTGTCGGCGCCGTTGGAGCAAATACATTTTCTATAGAAGTGGTTGAGTGTTTTACCGTCCCAAGAGGTTTCTAATAGTTTCTAAAATTTATGTGGTCACGCTTCATCGATCACACCCATGGACATAATAAAATTTTGGTCACACGGCTTTGTATTATATTTTAAAATTAGCAAACTTTACAAGGTCATTTTTGACTATGCGACTGGAATAAATTGAAAATTTTATGGACCGATGGTTAGAATTAGATTTTTGTTACATATATTTTAAACGACTAAGCTATATAAAGGTCCCAAAACCCAAACTGTGTCGTAGCCAAATTAACATGAACAAATATCTAGGTCGTAATTATAACTTTTCTATTTCAGAAACTATAAATGCTGGATTATAACCCCACTAGTATTCTTCACTCCTTTATATATTTCACACATAGGATAACACAAAGCTTGTTATTATCACAGCGTAAACACCGACTCCGGATCACGTGAACCATATCTCCTTGGTACAATTCTAAGGCGGTAATTTAAAAGTACTCGTAGATAAAAGGTAAAGGACAGAAAAAGAGGGCTAAGCGCTTATTAGTCTAACGATTTACTATCCAATCGAGGGGAAACTTATTAAGCACGAGAACAGTAGATTTGTATGCGATCGGCTTCTCTACCAAAACAGATAAGCTTATTTCAAATTCGGATAATGATCAGTATTCATGTTACACAGCCAATTGTTCGAGAGTTTTTGTCAAATACAACAATATATTCAATTGCATTTTGGATGCAATTTTTGTCGTATTTGGTCGACCCGTAATAGATACTAAGTCGCGTTTCGTCTCCACAAAAGATAGATTGCGCATTGATATTCGATATACCTGATGTTTTTCAACACAAAGTATCTTTCTTTGAATTGTTTGTGAAAAAAGTCTACCTGATAAACCATTATCTGGGATATCATTTGGAAAACGTAGAGCGTGCGAGTTTAAAATAATAATAACTGGCGGTATGGTTATTATACCTAGTCGGGTCTTAAGTTCTGTCACATCCATATTTTTTTTGATTTTCGAATACTGGCCACATATGCTTCGACTAAATTTAAAAATAGAACATTCGCCCTTCTCAAATATAAAGAAAGTAATCATTTTTATTCATTTTCAAATATGGAGTGGTCGCAAAAGGAAGATAGAGTCGCGGTTATCGCGTTGCACCGCTGTGGTTACGCGCCAACAGAGATTTTCAACATTCTGAAAAATTTGAAAATAACACTACGGTTTGTTTATCGCACTATCAAACGGTACACTGAAGATTCAAGCTTCGAAGATCGTAAGAGGAGCGGCCGACCTCGCACAGTTAGGACACCAGCGGTCATCAAAGCCGTGAAGGCGCGAATTCAACGAAATCCCGTCCGGAAGCAAAAAATCTTAGCTCTTCAGATGGGCCTAAGCAGAACCACGATTAAAAGAGTGTTAAATGAAGACCTAGGACTACGAGCTTATCGTAAAAAGACCGGAAATTTTTTGAATGAGCGTTTGAAAAAAATTAGGTTGGAAAGATCCCGAGCTTTGTTAAGGCGGTACGCGGGAAAAAAATACCGCAAAATTTTGTTTTCCGACGAAAAAATTTTTAACATCGAGGAAAGCTACAACAAACCAAATGATAAAGTGTATGCCCATAGCAGTGAAGAAGCAAGCGCGCGTATTCCAAGGGTGCAGCGTGGGCATTATCCTTCGTCAATCATGGTTTGGCTTGGAGTCTCATATTCAGGATTAACTGAGGTGTTTTTCTGTGAAAAAGGTTTAAAAACCAGTGCCGTTGTATACCAAAATACCGTCCTAACGAACATTGTGGAACCTCTTTCCCAAACGATGTTCGAAAACAGACACTGGATATTCCAGCAGGATTCTGCGCCAGCTCATAGGGCACGAAGCACGCAAAACTGGCTGACCGCCCGAGGAATTGACTTCATTGGTTATGAAGACTGGCCCTCTTCTAGTCCAGATCTAAACCCACTGGACTACAAGATATGGCAACATTTGGAGGAGATTGTCTGTGCTAAACCTCATCAGAATTTGGAGTCTCTCCGAGCATCTTTGGTTAAAGCAGCGGCAGAAATAGACATGAATGTGGTGCGTGCTGCGATCGTCGACTGGCCGCGTCGATTACGGGCTTGTATTCAAAATGGGGGAGGGCATTTTGAATAATGTAAATAAATTTGGATTGTGCATTTAATTACCTTTAATTTCATATATAACTTTTATTTGAGTGGTAGAGTCTAGCTGTAGGCTCTGTCTGCAGCGATTGCTGGGCTGACTCGACCGGTGAAATACCACCGTCGCACAGGAAACCGACGTGAAGTAGGAACGATGTTCCTGCGTTTCGTTCGGTGAGTGCGGTATCCGGTGCCCAATTTTATTTATTTATTTATATATTTTCTTAAAGGTCAGCAACACACCCCCAACACCTACAGTGTTGAGGGTAGTCATGGGCGGCGGTGATCACTTACCATCAGGTGACCCGCATGCTCGTTTGCTACCTATATTACATAAAAAAAAAAAAAAAAAAAAAAAAAACAATTATCAAAAACTGTATCATTAATCACATTTAAAGTTTTTGACAGAATTTATGACCCGACTAGGTATTTAAGAACTACTTATTTAATATTTTAGAAAGAAATTATCACGTAACCTGTAAGTCTTATACGGTTGTAACAAATAAATTTACATTCAACTTCAATATTTATATCGCGGAACATCCATTATGCTACTGCCAATTATTTACGGAGGTACTTGTTCAGCAACACCGTTGTTTTACTCGGAACACTTCTTCTCAGAATTCAGACGTCAGGCTGTTGTCTCAGGAACAAGCTCGTGGGGCTTAACACAATAATACCTTACAGTAGCCTTCTGTCATTATACCATCTTAGGAATCGGACAAGAGCTTCGGGATTTATTGTTCGGTTCATGTTTTTACTCCAACATTTGTTTTCACGAGCAACAATAATGGGGTTACAGAACCTAAATCTATTGTTACCATCTGCTGCTTACCGTCAATCATTGTTGAACGGTAGCAAAATATTGTGTACACTTGAAAGACCTCTCAACAGGGGATGCACGGACAATTTGATTTTAGTTAAAATTTATGTGACGAAAACCAAAATTAGCCTTTGTTTGAATTAGAAAGTTGAATTCTAGTTACGTGACAGATTTCATGGCCACACACCGTTGCTAATTTTGTTTCGTAAAACAAGTTTAACCGTGACAATATCGATAGCAGAGATTAAATAATCAGTGTCTTGAACTAGAAATTTACTAATAGAAATTGATTTTAAGACCTTCTTTTCGACTGCAATCTTGCCAGTTTTAAAATAACTTATTATAAAGATACATTGTCATTAAGAAAATTAAAAAAAGTTCTCGAATCTTGTAAAAAATAACATTTTAAATATTTATTATATTGTAACGATAGTAATAATCCTGATATTTTTTTTAGTATTGGTTTAACGAGAGGAAATTCTAAACTTTTTACATACTTATGTTTGTACTTCATTATTTGTTTAAACATTTCCTATATTTCAGCTTAAAACTGAGAATATCAGTCGTAAGAAACAAATTGTTTTTCACTTCAACACTGCAACAGTAATTGATGATTCCAAAAAGACCAATACGTAATCTTTATTGGACGCATTACTATCTTCAAAACTTTCAACGAGAGAGGCCTCGACCAATGAAGCAATTATATAAATGACCGCAATTAAATTCAATCAAGTGGTAGATGAAATGTGACCGAACTAGGAAAGGTTTATTGCTGTGTGAAACAATAAATATATGTGATTATAAATCGGCTAGTAAAGACATTCATGATTGATTAGTGGCTAAAGTAGCACTTACTTAAAAGTTAATGTCTAATATTTTTATTTTATTTTTTGGTTCGGTTTTATAGAAATTTGACTTATTAAGCCCAAAAAGAAGTTCCGACACAGTCAATTTCCATTTATTACTGCCAATTTAGAAATAAATAAATAAATGTCCAGACTACACACACCAATTGTGTGGCCCTTAACTAAACAGAGATTGTACTATATTTACCACACAATGGACTAGGGAAGAATTTCGTTACACCCAGACACGAGCCAATTTCGAAAAAACATTTGACGAGATTGGCCCGACCCGGGGATCGAACCCGAAACCATCCGCTTAGTAGTCCGGTATATACGGCTGCACCATAAAGGTCGCCAGAAATAAATATGATTAGTCACATCTTTTTGTATATTTACTAATTTACTTGAATCTAATTTATTTAGTAAATAAAGTCTTTAATGTACTTGATTTATTTATTGATACGTAATGGTTTCTTTTACAAAGGGGTCGGTACGCATTGATTTCTCAAGCCTCACATATCGGGGGTGCAAAGAGGAAATCCTATAACGAACAGCGTTTACCCCTAAGTATGAACAAATTGAATTCTATTATGAGTAATTTTGGATAAGTTTTATGATGACGCACATTCTCTATTGGAACAAAAAAAAAGTATGAAAAATGTAGTCATTATATTTATGTAGTATTCATTGTGTTTAGCTATGAAAATATAAATGTTTTAAAAATCTTTTAGAATTTATGTTTTTATATTATTAGGTACCATTCGAGGAGTCATAAATTCAATCAAATGTCAAAATCCGCTCTTATTCCTTTATTAACCCAGTTTGTCCCCAACCCCAACCTTAACTTAAACCTAATCTCTATGTCCATTTATAACTTTACTCAATTTCGCCATTAATTCTTTAATATCTTAATAAGCACGTCTATCTATATGTGTGCTGGTATTTGTTCCATTGTGGGTAGTTTTAATTAACTAAATTGCTTTATCTGTAAGAGACAATGGCAACTGATGGGGGAAGATTTTATTAACACATACGATTCCTATCTGTTGTATGTTATACGGGTGGCCGCATGTTTATAAAGCTAATAGATTTGATTTGTTTGATTTTAATCTAGTTTTATTTATTTTTGAGTGGCATTTAACATTATATGTAACAAACATTTGGTATGATATCGTTCTGGATTTAACAGTCGCTTACAATTTGGGAACTATTTTTTTTTAAGTGGATCTTTTACAAGAAGATTAAAGATATACTGAAGATATTAAAAAAACTTACCTTTTTTTCTTAGTTAAAAAATACGTTAAACTAGGTGCCTAGTTTCTACTACTGAGTAACAATGAATGTTATTTCTGCTTTAGTAAATTTGAATTAACCTAGGAATGTTCTAATGTAGAAATTCGATACACAATCGATAACTGTTTGTATTAACTTAACCTAATTCAATGGATGTTTACCATTCATTAAGTTAATATTATGTTCCACTTGTGTTTAATCTACTTTAGTTTGTTTTTGTTAGAATAGTTCAATGTCTAATACGTATATTATATTTATAACAACAGTATTATTCTAACGCTTTATTTGTTTTAGTAGATCACGCACCAGTGGTGTCTATTATTTTTATATAATAGAATTTAGTAACTAGCTAGTTAGACTATACACATTTAATCAAAGTAGAGATTTTTAAGAATTATTATACGCACTGCCTAAATTTATATTCAAGTTACAAAATTCTGCTTAAATTTTAAAATAAATAACGCGTGACTCTACAATATTAAAAAAACGCTCAAGTCAATAGCATTATACACGTAAACACTACTCAGTATGCTGTATTCATGGTTATGTATCATAAATTGTTATCAGCCGTAATGTAATGTAATAATGTTAATTTACATAAATTCACTATTTCATTTACATTAGAAATAAATGAATTGGTTCTCAATGGATGCGTACGGTGCGCAAGACTGTTACTTTAGTTTAAACTGTTTGAGTTATATCTTTTTCTTTTGTTGACTGTACATTCCTGTGAATATTTAGATGAATAACACTGGTATGAACACAGAAATAATTTACTCAGAAAAGAAAGTCGTTGACCCCTTTCGGATAAGTTTTATCATAACCAAAAATATGAAAAGGTCCATTGTGTAACAAAATATGCTTTATGTTACAAAGAAGAGGTTGTAGTTCTTTTAACTACGTTGGTAATGTCTGGGTGTTTTAAAATGATAATGATTTCATCGTTCAGATATTTTTATTAGGTTTGAAATTTGAGCACGAAAAAAATATTCAGTATTTTAATTTGTTTTATAAATACCTAGTTTTGAAAAGGAGTCAACTATATTATAAGCATATTATACAAGTTTTAACGATCTTACCGATCGGACTTAATCCTTAAGAATAAATTGCTGAATTAAATTTAAAAAAATTGCATGTATTTACTTAAAAATATTACATATTCATCCTGCGTATCGAATTTGAGTCGATTCTTAATCTACTTAATCAATACCTATATCCCTTGAAATAATATTATGTTTTACCTTGTGAAAAACAAAAAATAAAAATAATTATTTTTAGATAAATGTATCGACATATAAATATTATATAACATGTTACCCTAACGACATACCCAATAAGTTGCGTAATAGTTCATTAAATCGATTTTCAAATCAATCAAGCTCAATTTTACGATAATCGTTACTATAATTTTACGATTGGAACATAAAAATCTAATTCTTCTTATCAAAGTTCGGAAATCGACTTCGTAAACAAGGTTGTAGGAATAGATTCTCGACTTCTTGTGGCTGACATCCCGCTGTAGTGGAGAAGAGCGGGGAGAGTAAAACGCTATGGTAAAAGGTTGTTTATAATAACAATAACTTGTCATTTTTCTGGAGGTACTAGGAGGCGAACAACAACTGTAGATTCACTTAATGGTAAATGTTTAAAGATTCAGCATTCAGGAGCGTTGTAAACGTTGTCAATAGGTTTGGTTCAAGTAGGCATTAATAACTGCATATTTTACCTTGAAATGAGAACATGGACAGCTAATCGGTAGGATAAGGCAAGTCAGAAAGCCTAGCAATTCATCGCATATTTAATTTGGCAAATTAGTTGAACCGCTTCGCGTTATTGTTTTCAAATCGATCCAGCCCCGCTCGTCTTCGCTTCTCTGCAGTGTCAGTCTAATAGGCGGAAGTTAGATTTATCGATACTTACAGCCGATGGGTAGGTACATAGAGCTGTCATTGACATTAATCTTAAGTCACTTTGACATGTTCAGAGTCCACCTGTCAGATGTGTATAGCGGCTAATAGAGCGTACTTTAGAACAGTTTTTTAGATGTCGGTACTGTTTCGATGTACCTACCTACTTCTTTGTCTCAACTGGTTTTTCTTCTAACAAACCTACTTAAAAAGTCGTAACCATTTAAATTGTGTTTTCGTTCAAGCGTAATTGTTCTTAGTGAACATGATACCTATCGTGTAACAAGGTAAGAAGGTGGATGTCCGACTGGCTTGCCGTTTGGAGCTACTTACAGTTTTTTGTAAAATGAACTCTTAATTTTCGGTTTCTGAATAGTTAAATTTGAAGGTATACCATTTAAGGGTATGTTTGCATGGTCAAGTAGGTACCCAAATATCATTCTTAAATGATAGTTCAGATTCTCAATTCTGAAACCTTCGATAAGTGATTAAAGACAATGTATCGAAGTAACGAGAATGAACTATGGCTTTTAAATGTTTGCGGGTGATGTTAAATGTGCGTCAAACTAAGCCACTAATCAAGAACTGTGTTGCTTAGCTGAACTGCATTTGCCGAACCATACAGCCTCACGGTTGCTGTGTTGTAGCTATTCTTTGTTAAAAAACCTTAATACGGCAGATTTAGCTATTTAAGTAATAAAATCAAGCTCTCAAAGGCGTAGGGAGTGAAAAAGAAACAGTTTCTTTTTGAAATATGATAAAAACCATAATATTGCAAAGTACCTAAGTCAATAGTTGATGATTACATTACATTACACTACATTAGAATAATTTTGAATTATTCAAACCACACTAAGTTTATTAAAAATTGGTATCGACGCGACAAAGCCGTATCAATATCATAAAACAAATAGTACAAATGTAATTTAGCGATTAATTAAAACCTATACACCCGTGACTTTAGTAATTACAGGGAGATTTGTGTTACGTTTAATGCATTCGCTTTTATTGGGTCTAGTTTATTCCCTTGTACAGCTAGAAAAAAAATCTATCTTTAAATATATCTTAAATGTATTAGCAAATTTATTTAAAACAACGTACCTACAATGATAAAATTAAAATATTAAGGTCAGAAAGATTCATTTAATTCACTTAATAAACTCAACTCTATCAACGATACTCACTGATGTCAATGATATTCAGTCATCTACTAAAGACATCATTAAAACTTTTTAAGCCTAAAAACGTTATAACATGGCGTTGATAAGAAAACTAAATCTAAACACGGCCATGCTTACTCTACTCGTTGAAACTAGGTGAATTACCTCATAAGTGTTGTAACTGGGCAAATAAAACAGTAATGGAATTAAAACTTTTGTAGATTTTCATCAGCTAACAGGAAGCTTGTAAAACTGCGGTAGGTGGGCTTGGATTATATGGTATTGTTATACAAATATGGCAATAAACTTCGTGTGTAACAACAACGCCAATGTTTGTATTCAGTTTATGTCATTTGCAAATGAATTGAATAACCTTCAGTATAAAAGAGGAGATTTGCATTTATTCAAATCATTAGATTCAATGATACATTTAGCCAGGTCTTCATCATCTTCCAGTACCGGAAACAGCTATGATTTTCAGAGTAATAATACGGAAATTTAACAAAAACGTCATAGTAGCAAAACTGACGCATTTTTGTTTCACATTAAAGGACACAAAAACAAGTCATAGTAATAAAGCTTCTGAGGTAGGTCCAACCCCTTTTGAAGTTGCATTCGTTCATTCCCCAGAAATCGATGCTTGGTGGTTTTTCAATGCTATTCACACTTCACTTGTCTGTCTCTAATTAATGTTTTTATCAAACCTCAACTGTGACAGCAATGTCCAAAGAAAATTACGTGGTGTGCATAGCCAAGTCCGAAACAATAGTTAATTGTGCCCATTTTGCCGAGGGTGACGAATGCAACTCCGGTAGCCGGACGCAAAAAATATATACAGTTTGACGTGGTTCTGCTTTTAAATAAAGAAAATATTTAGTATAAAATGACAAACAAATTAAAACATTACTTTTAGCATCTTACTGCGTAAGTCTAGAAAACCTTACAAATATGGAAGTCAAGTAATAAGCTTTGAAGATTAGTAAAAACTTTCTTGACCAAGTAAGAAAGCATGTGACCTACTTTCCTAAGCTCATATTCTTAACAATACGTAGTTTCGAGAAAGATAAAAGACAGTGTGACACTCGCTTGCTATACAAACGATTAGTCTACATTAACACGGAATTCTAAATAAGGTGCGATATACTTTATGACAAAACACAAAACCATACGATGCCGACGGACGTCGACGCAAATATGCCCATTCGATACGCCATCCCATAAATTAAAGAGATAAATGGTGAACCAACAAAAGCTAAATATACCACTGTTTTATAAAGCAGTTTTGGGTATACGAATACCCGGGCAGGTTGTAAAAACTTGAAATATTTATCCCCATTTGACACAATGGTTATAGAATATTAAATGGCCCTTAATATACCCACTTCGATTTGATGTCCACATTAATGCCCTATACAATACTGGCTCTGCCTCGAAATAGTCAATTTAACGTTGAAATACAGGCCAATATTCACCATTTGAACAAGTCAAATTTTGTTAGCAATCACAATATTTGTATTCGATATCGTCCATATACCTACATACGTGATGAAAATTTTATTCATAATGAGGCTCTGATATATGAAAGTTGTGTTTCCAATTTAGAAACGGCTAATAATTTGTAGTCAAATAAATGGCACGTTAATAATTTAGTCAAAATTAGGCAATTCAAACAAGCAAATAACAGTTGACCATTTGAATTATACAAGAACTAAATTATAATGTTTGAAACGATATCAAGAAATATTATTATGGTTATTTAAATTCTAGAGTTAATTTTAAATATAAATGTTTCTCTTGACACCTATTTTAGAATAATTTATAAAATGACACACGAGTCCTAAACTATCAATTTTATCGTTTTTTTTACTAAAATTGACAGTGAGAAAATCGTATTTCATTCATTAGATAGAATACATATGAATCTCACAACATTTACAATAACCGCAGTATCTAAAATTGTTCAGCTACGAAACATCTTGCGGGTAGATCACAAAGAGATCTCGTAAAACTCCGTAGGAACGCATGTTTGTTTGGTCGGAAGTGTGGCGGTTTACTTTGAAGTGGTGCCACTTATGTCCATCAAATGTATCACAACCCTTCAGTCGGAGATAAAATCTGTAAGCTATGTCTGTTGAGTGTTTTACAAACTGCGATGTACTTTCACAAAAAGTTACTAAGAATTTAAAAAATAGGCTTAAACTAAACTTTTGGATGAAAGATTTATTCAGTGACTACAAAATCCATGCAAAATTATTTACGAACACACCAAAGATGCAATGATAAATCCCTAAATTTTTTATCACCATTCGCCTTTAATATTAACGTCTTTACACCCACAAAATAGATCTTGTCCATCCCTCCGGCTACTAAATTACATATAGCAATTTGGTCCACAATCTTAGAAAATGTCATTATAGTAACGGAATCTCGCCCACTGTGTTTGACTGTGACCTATGTGCACTGACATTGACCTACGAATGTGATGTGGCAATTTGAGACATGCGAAGTTCTGCGGCTCTACAATTATTATATTAGTCTTGGACTTTACTGGAACAGACTATAAAGCGGGCGCATTAAGCGTATTTATGTTGTTTTTTGAGTCTATTTTTAGTATGAACATGAAAGTTTTTTCTCTAAAATTTGCTTTATTGTAAGGTATTGAAGATTCGTACTGATATTATCAGTTAAGATATTTTCTATAAATAATGTTTCGCTATTATTATTGATTATTTGTAAGCCGTTAGTATTGAATGCCATATCCATATTTATAGCCGATTCTTACATCCACTTTCAAACCCCTAAAAGAATGTTGTGCACGCACTGCATCGTACCCTCCGAAGAACATCCCTCAGCTATTTTCTGATTTTCTGAGGGAATGCAATCATTCCCTTTGATTCTTCTTCCGTCCTGTTCAATTAGGAACCCTCTAACTACCAGCTCTGCAGAAAACCGGTATCAATTGCCTTAAAATTATGGCTTGTTTTAATTAAAAAAACGGCGACGGACTAAACGTGATCAGTATTAGTAAAAGTATCTTTAGAATTGGGAGGATATAGGCAAAATAAAAGCTATGACTAAAATATTTTTATTAAAACTCTTTGTTACATCACAAAAAACATACCCATTTTTCTTTGAAAGTAAAGCTAGTAAGAATTTGCCTAAATTAAACGAAGAGTTATTAAAAGTTATTGAGTAAGTTTTTTGACAAGCATCAACAAAAGTCATTTGTTTGGCTAGCTATAGAAATCCCACGAAACACACTCACTTTTCTACGCTCATAGCGTTTTATCTCACTGTTACAAATTAGGTCACAACATTATAGGAAGTGCGGCCTCGAAAACTATCAACTTGTTCTAGCTCTTTTATTTCTCACAAACAAATAGGTTTTTACTCGTTCGCTGTATACTTAACAAACCTTGAAAAGTTGTAGATGTTATTTTATCGATTTTTTTGTTTTTCTAGAGAACAATTATATTTTTTGGTGGAAATTGGCACGGCGAATTCTTGTCTTCATTTATATCCAATTTTCAAGGAAAGTGACAGCTGCATTATAACCATGAAATGACACAAATAACTTGAGCCTAGTTCTCACGTTCATAACTTTCTTCATTGCGTAAAAGTCATTTGTTTAGTCGAGGGAATTGCGCTAATTTTAGTCTTTGTTTCGCTGTTTTTTTCCTGTTTTTGTTTGCACTACGACCTACACAGTTGACTTGGTCATTAACATTTGAATAAGTAAATTCATTAAAAACAAGTTGCATAAGTCTTTTATGTTCATTAATATCATTAACAAGTGTGTTTTCTTTTTAAATTACTAATAAAAAACAAATATGATTATTTATAAATTGCCTAAGTTCAAAATGTGCTAGTTCCCACTATGTTGAAGTTTGTTCCGGGCTAATGAGATGGCGTCATACGTTGCGCAGTCGCCGCTCGCGTTGACAGCGAGCGTTGGCGCGCTTTATCCACGCACCCCGTGGAACGAATCCAGCCGAATACGGGCTCAATATATTGTATGAGATTTTACTCCTAATTGATGAAGAGTGGCTGTTTTATACACTGCGATGATACGCGAGAAATGCGTGTGAGTTTTTCTGAGTTTTAATTGATGCTGTGAGCGGAACTAAACACATGAATATTCGTATCTAAGCTCCTGTCAGTCATTAAGGATTTTAGTAGTAGTTCAACCTCAAGAGATATGAAAGTAAATATTACTCACGGCAAGGTAAAGACCCCGAGATAAACTGTATAAGTAAGTAATCCAGATAGTATCACCGACTCTAATAAGCTATCTTTCCTTATCTCTAGCCTTAGGCAGTTTACTGTAGACACGGTTATCATCCTGATTGAGCTATAACTAGACTTTGATTGAATTTCAAACAAAACCGATAGTGACTTAGATTTAAATTGCAAATGTTAACACGTGCTTATCTGCAGCTAGTTGCAGGATGGTGCAAGTAAAGCTTTCAAGTTTAATTGCTTTAGTGGGCGGATTCTTGTACAAGTGTACAACTAATGTACAATATGTTATCTCGTATTTTATAACTAAATTTGTTTCAAGTTATTATACCTGTTATTAATTTAAAACTACGCAAGTTATGATAGTTAAAGACTAAAGTATATTAATTAACTGTTTCTTAAATAAATACAAGCTTAATTTCAAAGTTACTTTAATATTTTTCATTTAATTTTAAACTTAATAACATTTAGACTGTAACTTCAATATACCTATATTTCTTTATGATTTCGGTAAAGGCCCTGGGAAAGGAGCCGATGCTCGCGTAAAAGGCAGACTTGTTTAACGGCTGTCACGAATCTTTCACCTTTCGATTTCGGGTTCCTTATCGGATACAATATTTATTAATATTCACTTGAGTACTTAATTGAATTTCACGTTCAGAATAATGTTCCTAAGATCTTGATTTTCCAGAAAGACATCTACCGCTAAAAAAACTTCTATTTAATATTTATCTTTTTGTCAAAGGTTTGTTAACAGTGTTTGCGTAGATAAAAAAATTACCATTTAAGTTTTTATTAATAGTTATTTTGTATTCGTGTGTACATGTGAAATTTCCATTCGGATGACAGAATTACAGTCAGTTTGAACAAGAACCGGTATTAATTAATTAAATTGCTTGATAATGGAGAAAAGGAATAGATTCCCATTAATGGACACGTCTTCGTCCGAATGTATTGAAGTTTGACATGAGATTCAACTTGCAGCCGAATTTATGTTATCTAGTTAATGAATAAATGCATCAAGTGTTAATATAGTTTTTATTATAAAAGGGTTGAAGTAGTTCGAGTAAGAAAAAAAATGTTATTCATTTAAAGTGTAGTTTTAAACTGAATAAGTTTTTGTGAAATTAACCTACTCAAGTGAAGATGTTATGATGTTAAGGGCTGGTTTTTCAATAGTCAGATAAATTCTAACTGACAGAAAATCAGTATGTTTTCGTTGCACGTCAAATACAAATATTTGACATATGTATGAAGTGAGAATGAAAAACATACCTATTTTCAGTCAGATAGCATTTATCTGACTATTGTAAAACCAGCCCTAAGTAAATTTAAATTTTATACGAATATGATTCTTTGACTATAATTTGGATGAAACAAGCTAATATAATGTACCTGCTGTTATGTCAAATAACGTATTTTTAAGTATATTTATCACGATTTTTTCAATTTTCTCGTTACTTGAAATCATTAGTTGCGCAAACAAATCTGATAGTTTTTTAATAAAGTGCATTGATAGATTATAGTAACTTTAAAAACGTGAACACGGCTTTGTACTCCCTCTTTTATTACAAAATACAGTCAATGTACGGATGGTACTTACCATAAATCATTTTACAGCATGAGGGTGCCTTTTAAAGTCATTTGTACTTTCAAAAGAAAATATTTTTTATCAATTGAATATCCGAAATAGCCTCTTCATGTTTAATAAGTAAAAAGTGAGATTCGTCATACATATTATATTAATGTTGTGAATAAAAGACGACATGGTGGGGTTCAACTTTTAATATTGCAAGTTGACACTTAACTACAAAATCTATGGGTGTTTATTTTTAAACGGGTTACAAATGTTAACTGTCCCTTTATTATATTTTAGACCAATGATGGAGAATAGTATGTGAACAAAAGTGGTAGATGTAGAAGCAAGTAAAAATTGTAAAATGCTTAATAATAGGATATTAAAGAAAATCAAGAGGGACTTCTTTTAATCATAAAAATTTACAGAAATCATCCGTATTTTCTGGTTCAGTTACTACCTTCAGTAAAATATCTTCATAGATAGCTAAAACATCTCCATCGCTCCCAAACCAATAGGCCACGGGGTTAAAACATATTTGTTCAGTTTCAACATCGGCTCCGCTAAAAGCTTAGTCAATAAAAGATCTAAGTAACGCGTCAACTCATAGACGAAGAACAATGTTTCCCTCACAGTTTGTGACTCACGAACACTTTGTATTGATTTTTAGGGCAAACAAACGAAGGGTATTTTTCTGTTTTAACTTTAATTTGGGAAATGGGCAGTGTGTGAAGTGGTTAAATGAGGGGAATGGAAACGTTTATTTTCAATTTGGACCTAGAATACGGAATATTTCAATTACCGTCGGAAAACAATTGACCATCATCGAGCATCCCACTTGTGTTTTGTTGTTTTAGAAGTGTCAATGGAATAAACATCTGTTCCTCTTAAAAATACTCTATGATAAAAGTTAGCTACTAGATTAATTACTAGCAATCAAGACTTCTAAAGCAAATGAAAGCAAATGCAAAGTCCAATTAGGTAATTAACAAAAGTTCAAACAATGAAAGCTGTCCAAAAACTAATTTAATATATCAGCAAAGCAAACAGTTTGTCGTTTGCGTCGCCAGCTGTTGCAATAGGGGAAGTCAAAGTTATACCAATATTGTATGGGAGTAAAATTGTATGTATCGCAAAAGTTAGTAAAAAATGAGCTCATTCAAACCCTTTTTTCATCTACAAACACATCATTCAAAAACTTAATAAACAGTTAAGAGTTAGTAGTAAAAATAATACCAAAAAAAATGTCGTAACTCAAAACAATAAGCTTATTACCTCCTAATGTATTAAACAAGATCCGAACAAAGCCGATTTAAATCTGGAATAGATCTCCAATACTATCGTAGCAAATCCTCTTTATAACAAACGTCTAATGCTATCGGAACAAGTCAAAGCGATTCCAAACAGAGATTCAATCCTGTTCCGATCATATATTGTCGCCCGAGATGATACTGATACCGATGACGGTAAAGGTGAGAGTACGGTATAAGAGATGGCGGAAATAAAATGAAATAGATTTTTCAAATACAAAATTTTAATTCAAAAGAAGTTTTATTTAATTATTTTGGGAAGTAGAAGCAATAAATATGGACGTGATTATCCAAATGCAAAAAAATACAATAATTTTATTTTATTAAAAGTTAGTTAAACATTGTAAACAAATCAATTTTTGTAAACGTATTGAATCTATTCCAATTAATCATTTTGCAATAATAATTACCTGTATAGTAAGACAATAGACCGTTTTATATGTAATTTTATAAATAAAAACTGTCACGAAAAAAAAATATTTTGCTGTAAGCAATTTAAACATCTATTATTAAATATATTTATCAAATTTTAAATTGCTTTTTCCTACATGTCCACAACCTTATCTGATGTCATTTATACGATTAAAGCCTGATAGGACAGATATCGAACTGATATGTGGTGGACACCATAGAAATTTTAGAGGAATCGTTCAATGAGTTTTTACCTTTGTTTTTATGTTAATTGAACTAAACCAGTCTTACTGGTTCGAACTTCCTTTTCCAGTTTAGGGTTACCTTACAAACACTCACGTTTTGAACGGTTTATGATTTAAACAAACAATAAGTAACTAGAAAACATACTCTTTGTTAATGTTTCCTTATTAACATCCTTCGTAAACTGATTAAGACAGCGGAGGCGGTTTTAATTAACGAGTCAGAAAAAGTTTTGTTCAATCCTTAGATAATAATTAAGTTGGAAATTTTCGGTGTACAAACTTCGGGATGGAATTTAATATTTCGAATTTAAATTTTTCAACTAAACTATAAATAGACTTTAGATCTTAATTAATTTTGCGTTTCGGTAAATTTAGTTTGTTAAAATATATCGGAGTAAGTTTTGGTCTGACGAAAAGTGCCGCAAATGATAATAATGATCGCTCAAAAAAAGCTAACGAGGGCGTCTACCGGTTATTACTGGTTTTATAAAAACTGTCTCATTTGGTGCGACCGCAAAATCAATGACGAGAACAAACCACTTCTGTTGGCCACGTGCTTCCTCACCCGAAGAGTTTTTTACTCAGCTTTGCGGTCAGTACTGTGCAAGTGAATGGAGACGTTCGAATGAGCCATCTTGGTTCTAAATGTTCAAAACGTAAATACAATTTTAAAATGACAAGATACAACCAATTTTCCGTGTATGATGTATGTAGAGTGCAAAAATAATTTAGTGTCTTAATTCAATTTCATTAACAAACTATCTTGCCGTTCGACACCTTCAGATTGCTTTAAATTATTATTATTATTTGTTATTGTACACTTAGTATTATGTTCGTAATTTAAATTTTTATTCATGTATTTTTTTTATTAAAAGTTTTTGCAACATAGGTACGAGCTATAATATATAATTATTTCATCACTGGTTCTTTTTAATGTCTGTATGCAATTCCTAACAAACAATCAGTAGATAATAGAATTCATAGTTAAAACATTAATGCGGATTGGATATATACGTTAGTGGTGGAAATCTGTTGACATAAATGATAAACACGACGAAAGACAGTACATTGCCAACTTATATGTATCAAGCAGTTATAATTTACTGTGCGTACGAGTACATACTAATTCATCCCAAATTGGACCACCATGATAGAATAACGGTGTCTGTTATGAAGTTTTATCTTCGCAGGCTAACGTGATTATCGAATTCTAATGTAACTGGTTTAGACGTCAGTTGTGATAGAGTTATATCGTGATTCGTTCAAGTGATTGTAGTTGCTTTTGTTTTTTTTTATCTAATACATGTCCATGAATAGTTATGCTGTTGTAATTTGTTCGATGAAAATAAGTTTCAGACATATTTTCAAAAAGTTACGTTAAGCAAACAAAACAAGTTTGGCAACTTAAATAAGAAATCGGTTATTTCGTGAATATGGCGCGTGCAAATATGCCAAAATATCGGATAAGAACAAAGGACAATTGTCATGGTAAATATCCCGTCAAAAGTGCATGTTTAAACAACAACTACCTTCAAAAGGAAATTGCAAAGGATGTAAATATGATGTCATGGCCAAAGACCTATTTCTTATTTTCATGTGTTAAATGTTACGTTTGTAAACTAATAATCTTAATCTACCACTTTCAAAAAGTTAAATTTAACTGACCAAAATAAAATTCTTTCTACTCATGGTCTCAAAAATACTTACTTTTTTTTCCGAAACCCATCTCAAACTTTTTTGACCTATAAAATCAAACGTGAACTTACATATCAGCCAACCTTTTTAGTATCCGGCCGCATCGCCTGCGCAACCTGTTTTAGACTCTTGAAGGAGATTTTTGTTTTTTATCCCAGAGCTCCTGCGGTTCCAACAGAAAACATTTTTGATATGAGACACAGAAAGTGTTGGATTATGATAAATTTTATCACAAACAGAAAGAAATATCGTTGAATTTTTTAACTTTTGGGTTTAAAATAAAAGCGTATTTTAACAAAATGGTGGCCAGTTTATGTTGACTCATGACAATTTATTCCGCTAAGTTTTGTCATAGATTTTGTGACTGTCCATTTGAAATTTGATATTCCAAAGTTAAGCCTATAAATGTCCCCATATTTCACAAGTCAAACCACAATGATTCGTGATAGTTTATAGCACATCCTTTAGTATAATATGATATCATTTTCTTGGTAAAGCGATGTATCTACACGCGAAAGTCAGGTGAGTCGATCACGTTCATGATTATAATACTTCGTGATGTTGTTGATAAAATCCTGAGTCACAGTTCCTGTTCATATAAAATGTTGTAGTGCCGACCCCAATTTGAAGTAATTTTTATCTATCTTTTCGTGGATGGTGAATCTCATCCTCATTTGTTTTCTTCAGCCGAAACGTGTTTTACAAAGGATTTCGTTACGTTTTTACTGTCACGTTCTGCCCCTTCCTTATTAACCTTAAAATCGTCATGTATTCTTCATTTGTTAATATTTCAAACGAGGTACGTACTCGTTATATATTGTTCTATTTCATACGGGTTTAGTTCAGAAGTAAGGAAACTTCCCACTCGCTAAACTACGTATAGATAATAAGAGGCATTGAAGCCCTCTGAAAGGGTGCGGGCTAGAGTCAATATTTGCAAATATAAGACGTTATTTAGATGCAAGACACGATCATCTGCCCTCAACTCGGCCGTTCAGCCTTCTTATGTAAATATATCCATATCTCCGACAATCCACTAGAAGCTTTATTTGACGAGGTCTTATGAACCCTTCAAAAAGTAGCCGTATTAAATTTTTCATAACAGCCTTTGCAAGTGTAGGAACTCTCAGTGAAAGAGATTTTTGAAATGTGCTAAGTTTATTAGAGTTTGAAAATTGCGAGATATTTCTGAGTATGACAAAATTAATACAGAAGATTCAAGTAGAAGTTTAAAATTAAAACAGTATTAATAATTTAAAACAAATTTTTACATGCTAAACATTATATCTACTATCTATTTTTACATATACAGATAAAATCATAGCTCTGCGCAAACATTTCTCAATAAACATACGAATTCGCATATAACGAGAATAATAATCTCAACATTGCCATTTTAAAACTGTTGAAAAACTCATGTAGCCTTCTATCCGCTAAAAGAATGTGTGCGGTTACTAACCATTCTAAAATTACCCGTGTTATGGGAAAAACACGTACGCTTTTGGTTGCGTTCGTATCTTGTCAGCACCCTTCAATTAATAAATACCTTGGATTTTAAAAACGGATTCGAATTCGCATTTCTCGGTCTTGCAATTTATACAGTGACACCGGTCATTAGAATTTGAATTCAAAATTTTATTAAGTTCTTTTCTGATCCTGATTTATGTCAAGAAATGTCACACGGCGAATGAAAATCCCGAGAATTTTATTTCTATTTAAATATCGTGTTCCGAAATAGAGTATGGAAAGAACAAGTTAATGAAATTATAATGGGGCCTATTCAATTCAGTAACCTAATTGAACGGGAATAGATATCGCATGTCAAAAAGCCGTAAAACGAAAAGTTCTTAAGTTCATAAATAATGATATCAAAATGTTTCAACAACCATTGTTGCTGTCAAGGGTGAGAAGATAAGTTAATAATATAATGATGTATTATTATACCTCGATACGTATTTTGACTATTACCTACCTACTCGTAATTTAATTTTGTTTTATGAGCCTAATATTAAAAGGAATAAGGTTTAAAATATTGAGTTTAAAGCAGGTGAATTAAAACAATTGCATGGGCTATTTTGTTTTGATATTGTATTGTGTCAAAATAGAATGCGTCGAGATTGCACGATTATTATGTGAATATATTGTGTTTTAATAGGGCAACAATGTTTATCGGAAGGGAAACGTCAGTTGTAGTTTTTTGTAATAAAAATATGTGTTTTAAAAATGTAAGTACAATGAATTTACAACACCATGATGTTTTAAGAAGAAGACATTTATTAATTAAACTACTGGTTTCCGATTTCACGAGTACAGTTGATAGTTAATGGACGGTCAATACAAGAATCAAATATAAAATATAACAAATGAAAAAATACCTATAACAATCATAACATTTCATAAATTAAATTAAAAATAAAAAAAACAATACTAAGAACTAAAAAAAACAAAGTTTAAATATAGCACCATTGAAAGTTTATATAATAGGTAAGTAAGATGCTAAGCGACGGTACACTGTTTGAACTAACTTTTTTAATTTTCTTCGTGAAATCTATCCTTTAGGGGCCGTTAAGTCGACGAAAGTTTAAACGTGTTTATTTTGTTCTATTCTGCCTGAAGTTAAACTGAAATATCAAATTTTACTACTTAATCCAGTTTACAACTTCGCTTTGCCTTACTTGCTTAATAATTGTTGCTTTTCTTTGAGTTTAGAACGTAATTAAAACAACTACGTCATTTAAGTCCTTTTGAAGCTTTCTTTCATTTTCACATAGTTTCATAAAATGGAAAAAGAATAAAAGAAACTATTTTTTTTGAGGATGCAGAAGCTAGTAAAGCAGTTTGTATCATAGAGCAGATTATAATGATCGGTTAAGTCTCCTTAATTTTAAGTTGGTATACATTTTTCTCGTTTTCCCGTATAAAGGTGAATAGTAAAAAAGTTTTCTTATAAAAAGACAGACCACTATACTACTCACTTTCAAAACATTGCAAGTCTTATACATATTTCAAAAGCAATTGTCAAAGTGCAATATTATAGCTTACAAATGCTGTGAGTCGTGTCAGGACATCTCTAATAATGCTGAACATAGGAACTACAAAGGAATGGCACTCGTATTAAGTCACCTGTGCGTGGAATCACAAGTATGGACAATTATAGGTATTAGTATTCTAGGAATAGGCTGTATGACGCATTTCGCGAACTATGATTATGGCCTGTGGGAATAACGAAGCGTACCTTTTCTAGTTCTTAAAGACATATTTTAATGTATTGTCTTTCGGAGTTTTATTCAGTTATGCTTGTAATAATTTAAGAGTATAGATTAAGATTATTTTCGTCGTAAAACCTTTTCCAACGATCGGTTAAATTATTAAAGGTTTGCAAAAAAGTTTTTATAATCCAGTATGGCGAAAAGAACATTTGTCATCTTATTAATCATAGCACTAGGTGCATACCTTTGTTATAAATTACCCCTTATATTATAACCGCAAATTTCTAGGTGTCAGCATCTATCGAAAAATCGATCAAAAATTCTCAATCTTTGCATTGGTCGACTATTCCGCTCCTTGCAAGATCGTCTACCAAAACAGCGTCTCCAGTACCTACAGAAACTATTCTTACCGTTCCCCTAGCGCCACCAACACAGCTCTCACTAGGTGGTACACTCAACACCACTCCATCTAAGAGTGTATTGATGTTGTTGACTGTGGCACTTACCACCTCACAAACTACAGTTATGCAGTTTGACTTACAAATAACGGGCTGTTACTAGTTTGGGTTAGACAATTAGTTTGGTTGTTAAGGACATTTTCAGTTGTTTTTTTTGCTTTATACAAAAATAATTTTCAACTTGCTATTATACTTTTTTAAATATTTAAACACAAACTTACTTTTCGAAAAACTCGGGTTTATCTAATTTGTTAAATAAAGCTGGGATACAATTAAGAGTAAACGATCAAGTTCAAGGAGAATCATAGTATCAAACAAGAACTTGGCTTTGTTATACAATTTGATAATTACAAAGCCAGTTAGGAATAACCCATATGGACATATTCTCCAACGTAACTTCGAGATGTTTCAATTCCACTCGTTTACTCTGTGTCTATTTTCCGTTGTTGCCCATCTACCAACGCAATACGTGTGCATAGGAAATAAATATTACATCTTCCATATTTACTTACTTAATTTTGAAATCACAACCTGAAATAGAATAACTAAGTTAATAATCTAGATTTTTTTGGAATGCAATGAGGAAAAATATTATGCAAACGTCACTTGCTATAAAATAAGGTTAATGCCGCTTGCTATTCGAGAGGGGGGCCTGTGCCCAACTTGTGGGACTTATAATATTTGTTTCTAGGTGTATATTCTGTAACACTATAAAGAGAAGCAGTTCTAACTTTCAAACTATTCTTTCATCACGTCTCATACTACGAGGAATATTAAACTATTCATAAAAACCAAACACAGGTACAGCAGCATGTAAAACCGCATAATCTGAAAAGCTCGTATCACGACCATAAAAAACCTTTTCCATAAAATTTATACCAGAAACGGAAGTGTGTACACATCCCTCTAGAAAACTCGGTAATAAAATGGGCTCTGTACATATTATAGTGTCATAATAAAGGATAGAGGGACACCTCTAGGGACACATCGATTCTGTTTATCCATTAATACTATATTATATTATCGTTTAGGACCCTCCTTGAATAGTTGGTGATTTTTATCTAAACGCAATCTTGTTTTAGGTTTATGCTTTGCTCGTAAAGTTATGTAAAGGTTACCATGATGTGTATGTTAGTTCGGTATGATATGACAAGAAATCATGTTTTTTTTTCAAAATAACTAGATACGACAACTTCGAATTATGTTACAAGTTCAAAAAATGGTAAGAAACTAACAGTTGTACATTTGTAAAGGGTTTTAAATACGTTTGACAGTTAAAGTAGATAAATAAAAAACAAAAAAGACCCCTAAACACAACATAAAAGTTTAAAACGCAGGTAACAAGATAAGTCTCAGCATACTCGCTTTGTAATCATCAGTATTACAAATAGGCACTGAATAATTAAAATGCACCGTACTTAATGGTACCTTTGAACTTGATTCAACCACTTAAGTCACAAATGATGGTAGAGAATATTATGATTACCCTTAAGATGACACGTGCCTTATAAGAGCTTAGTGCGTTGTTACGCTTCGCGAAACGATGCAACCGTTGGAGAATACTTAAGTCTGAGGGTTCTAACTACCTGGGGGTTGAATAAAACTAATTGGAAAATCGTATTAAAAATGCCTTCATTCATTCTGTAGTATTCTGTAAAAAAGAATTCCAAATATGAACGAATTCAAACACAATTGATACCAAATTGAACGCGGTCCCACACTCAGCCCGTAAACTATTTTAATTCAATTAAGATTTTAACCGGTAGAGCGTCCAATAAAAAGACCAATCACGATCCTATATAAATAAACTTCCCTAAAAATAAATCGATCACAGCGAATGCCTTGTCATTGGAGCTAAAAGCTTTGTTTAAATCATTGAACGTGGTCACGCCTATCTTGATGGTTCTATAAAAAGGTTTACGTTTTATAACAATTACATCTTAATGCTGTAAATAAAAAAGTTTTTCAATTGATTTGTAATGTCTTAAATAATATAGTAATCATTCTACCCACTACGATTTTTCCATTACAGGTAAAAAGCTATCATGGCCTCGCTTTCTTCATTAATTTTTAACGAATATAAAACTAGCTTAATATAGCCGAAACTGCCACTACGTATCATAAATAACAAATGCACCCAAAATAAATAAAATATCTTGACGCGCAGGTGTGTAAAAGGGACCACAATCATATTTTTGATTTGTTAATAACATTTTTTACTAGACGACCGTAAAATAGTCTTCGAGCGTCATTAATTATTGCTAGGTTTGTTTTGGACTGGTCATGGGTTATTTTATGTTTGTGGAAAGTCATTAGGCGTTGTCGCTCGGGGTCATTTTAAATTAGTAATAGACCGTAACATTTCGTTGTATCATTTTTCAGCATTCCAATTAACCCTTTTTAATGTTTCAAAGAAGTTCATCTACACACGATCACTCCCATTATATTAAACACAATAAATACTACCTGTTTAACACAAACAAAAACATCTGGGAAGAGTATCACGTAACTTGTTAATGCTGACAGGTGAATTCTGTAGTTTTTGTCACTTTGCATATCATCTGGACGGCGACGAAAATCCTTGCTATATCACCTGCTTGAGACATATTGTTTAAGATGGACACACCTGATGAGTTTTTTATCTCGGCACTCCATTATAGTTGACACCGTGATTTAAAATTAAACAAAAATGAAATCGTAGAAAGCTACAATTAATAGAGTTGAAATGGTTACTTAATTAAAATGATATCAAAAACATCTAGTTTTATGCAACTAAAAGTAACACTTAAAGCCATTCCAAACTGTTTATGGATGAAATTTGAAACTATCTCTATCTGTTAATTTGTCTAACTTTCCCACCGAAATGACTGACATGGGAACGATAAAAATAATTTCAAACACGTGTGTTGCACTATTTATTTCATAACCAACACCTATTTGAATACCTACAACTTTCACTTTTGCACAAAGATTCTACCTGAGCTTCTGAAATTCCCAAAGTTAGTTCTTTGTGTTTTGGGTTAGTTTGTGCGATCTTTTGTGCAATTTTGGAATTGGGTCGTCTTCGTTCCCAAGGTTACACGTGCAAATAATCCTTGCACAAGTTTATGAAAAAAAACAACATTATTAAAGTTTAATAGTGTTTGATGATGTGAACCGATTTAATACGCCAGAGACCTGATGACTCGTTTTGCACCATATCAGGTAACTTGTGACAGATGCGCTGAAGCCAGATAGTGGGAAAGTAAGATGCAAACTAAGGTAGACGTGACTTTGGCAGACTTTCTACAATAATAGCCTTGCGGGCTATACTTAAGTTGGAACATTCGTGGGAATTCAAATTATAAGTATGGTAATCTCCAGTGTCATCAAACAAAGGCATTCAATTTGAGACGTGTTTTTACATGGACATTTCTGTGTGTAAATAGCTCTTTTCGGTTCTAATTTAGCAAATTACGAATGTGCGTAGTTGAAGAGGCGATTAGTAAAGTACTTAACCTATTCTGTCCCTAATCCGTGATGTTCCCTATTAATTTGAATTTGAACGTGCTCTGGACAATTGAAATTGTCGGTAATGGTCAAAGTAAGGGCTGGAATAGTGGATTAATTGGAATTTGACCAAAAGCGATGGACTTCCTAAATCTATTCGTAAATGTATTCCTGTCTAAACCGTAACTGCTGTATGCTTTTCATCTTGCTGCGTTCTGTACCAATTGGTTCGTTATAAAAGAGTTCTGTTAAACGAACAAATTAAACTTCAATTATTCTAAAGAGTCAGGTCGGATGGTATGCTCTTTACATTTCACCCTTCCCCTTTTACAATCCACAATCCTACAGTTGTATTTCTACATCTAGATAAGAACCACCCATCTTTATTTTTCTGCCGCACTCCCTGTTGCATTCATTTCATAGGGGCCCCTGCTCATTTTATTCCAATTCAATTTCAAGTGAACGAATTTCATTTTTTTGTTAGATCAGGAAACTTTGATGGATTTGCTGATAAAACAGAAATCAAACTATGAATTGTATTGCTTGCAACCGTGCTCTACATAAGAATGCAAACATATAAATTAAAAAAGGGTTTTGTCGTTCTGTTTATCACGACAATCTTTTTAAAACTTTTTTATATTTAACGATGTTCCTAGAATTTTTGTTAGGTTTCAGGCACGGTCTTACAAAGTGTGATTGAACGAGTAAAAACAATTCAGTGAATGTACGTACGTTACGTTTACAGCGTACATAGCCTTCACAAATTGGCACCATTAGCCCCATTTTGCAGTGAATCACTAAAATTATTGACGTCCAATTATACCTTGTCGCTACTTTCCTCTAAAATGGAACACTGTTAGCACATTCATGTGGATTGATTATTTGTTTTGAGTCTATTGACATACTTTTATTTATATTGAGAGCACTCGTCAATATTTCTCATATGTAGGCACTCGTGGTTCATCTTATAAGGAAGAATCCCCTTTAAAAATCTCATAAAAATAAAGCCAAAATGTTGCCCTAATATGAAGCAATTTCATTTTCGTGAAATGACATACGCATGACGCACTCGTCACCGATCTATTTTTCGAGTGTCGCATATGAAATGCTATTCTACGCTGCATGAACTTGGAAACTTTCTTTGTTTCCTGAACCTTAAATGTAAAGCCCTAAGGTATAGATTTGTGTGTTATTTGTTTGATAACCGCTCAGTTGCACCGTCGGTCTCCCTTGTGCTGGCCCTAATCAAATTGCTCTACGCATGGTCTCTTCCTTCTTGTGGGTTCAACCCCTCTGACACATCAGAGGTCGGGCTGCTAAAAATAAATATGCAACTAAATCAGTCGAAGGCGTTTTAATTGGCCCCTTTTTGGGATTAGTTAATTTTGTATTGTTAGTTCGTTATATGCCTGGATAGGTAACGTAAAGGCTTAATTTAGTTAAAAATAAAACCAGTTACGTAGCATCATTCACAATTGCGATTCAACTTGATAAACTGTGTTTTTTTTTCGGTACAAGAAACTACTTTAATATCGTAAAGTAATGGGTACATCAACATTATTTTAAACCATTGTTTATACCAACACATCAATCCTGGTATTCCTACGCTACACGTCTAACTAGCCCAAGTACACGTTCGTTTTAAGATGCCGCCACAACAAACATTCCGGTTCAATTCCTATTCCTTAAGTCAAACTAACGAAATTTGTAGCGACAAATAGCTTCAGATTTGACTATCAATTTTATTTGATAGGAAATGTTAATCCGACGTAGGCTCGGAACGTGCTTGGGCTGAGCTAAGAGCGACGCTGGCCTTTCGTTCTGCTTCGGTGGAACGAATTGTCTAGGCGTAGGGGAAATGTATGGGTTCTGTTGTTCTGACAGAGGCACCAAAGTTACTCCGGACATGATACTTGCAAAGAAAAATGACTGACTAATGACTATGTATAAAGACTTAGCGTGACAAAATTAAAACTATGAAAATTTTATCAAAACTGCAAAATTAAACTTTGATTTTGTTAGAAACATGGCATATGAATCATAACAAATTTCTTATTAGATTTCACCTTTTAACCATTTTTTTTATTCATAAATAATAGAAGGTATTGACGTCCGAAATAAAATGAAATAAGTATTCGCCACCATTTTGAACACCACTGGCGTTATGACAAATGCAACATCCGGAAAGGAATATCAAAGACCCCTTTTATTATTAGATCTCAAAAATCAGTTACATTAGGGAGCTTTGTCAGATGTCCAAAACAATAACACGATGTATAGAGACAAATGTGCTGGAAGTCGTTCAAGTGAGGACGCGGGGTGAATACCCGCTTATATTTCATCAAGTGTATTATGTAAGTAGGTATTTTGTGATTAATTAGTATTAATGCTATTAATTGTTAGTGTTAAAAACCGTAACTAAATCAAAGTCTACGATCAAATAAATGCGATTGTTACTCGGTTTGTTTGTTGTAATAACTTGGGTTAAAAAAGCCTGCTTTTTACGCCATAAAACCCTAGAAGAAGAGGTTAAAGTATGTAAAGAAATAATTTCGCTCTTGACAAAGCTGCGGGACAAAAAGCTAGTATCATTTTTTTGAGCTACTTTCAAATTAAATAACAAACCACAGAAAACATAACCATTGCTCAACACCTCACTGAACAGCTTATAATGTAGGAGTTAGTAAGTGACAAAATACCACATTACGTTGAAATATTTTAATTTAATATCAGCAATCAATTACTTAATGTCAATCCAAATCTAAATTATATTCCTAACGCCCAATATGTCGTATAACTTAGACTTACGAGAATCTATTCCATTCATTTTCATTGAAACTGAAGTCGTAAAATTGGATTTATGCTTATTTTAATTCAATAAGGAAATATTTTCTCCAAAGCTTTTTAAACCGACTGCTTCTTGCTTAGGCAATGTTTTGAGAAGTAATAAATTATAATCAGTGTCGGGGTAGGTGAAAACATTAGAATTTGGTTTATTTAAAGTTAATATACTTGGCTAAAAAGATGATTATAAATATAAAATGGGACAGAAAATAAAATCTATTAAAAAATATTTATAGTGCGGACTCTTAGTTAAGTTAATAATTTGGAAAAAATTAAGTACACAAAAACTTACTCCTTATTCTGTTAGTTAGTTAATTGTTAAATATACTTTAAAAAAACAAACAACAGTTTTTATAGCTTTATAATAATATTCCAGAAGAAATATTTCAAAGGAAAAAAATAACAGAAGGAATCAAATAACAATGTTCCAATCCCATGTTTTCACAAATTAAGCGAAATAAGTCCAAACACTGCAAATAGGCATGAAATTACAGCTTTTACTTTTTCCTTTGAAGTAACAAAGAAAAATAATCATAAAAATTTAACATCGTCTTTGTTTTTAAACGCAAACTTTATCTCTAAAACAATTTCATAGACAAAAATGTTTTCATTCTCTCTTAAAAAAAAATAAGCACAGACAATTGTAATTTTCCGAACGACTGCCTCGAAAACAGAAAATGCTCAGTTTTTCTGTGTGATGGGGGTCCTAAGCTGTGGCCTTTTTTTGACGTCATTAACTTAAGGAAGCGGGGAAATACAGCCTGCGGTATTTGGGGCTCGCTTTACAATTGTTGGTTAGAACTATTATGTCGTGATTTGCATTGATTTTTTGATGATCGGGAAAGCAAAAACATACTCCAGTTTTCAGTTCTGATATTTATTTATTAACATTAAGTATGTTCCTGGCTTTCTTATTTACAAATTTGATAAAAAAGGAACATTGTAAATTTAACTTAACGATTAAGATTCAATTGATAATTTCAGCTGTTTTGCATGATTAATCTAAACTAAAAGCAAATGAAATTTTGAAAAAAAAAACTTTCTTCTATGTGTCAAAGTGTATTATGAACATTACTCAGGTATATTAAGGGATTATTACAATAAATCAAACAATAAAATATAAAAGCTAATTCCTAAACTACAAAAATATATGACGTCATTTAAACAACATTATCATTCTATCAACACGCTTTTACATTTCGGTAGTGATGAAATATCGATATTAGAAAACAAATCCGCCTCGCAACGGGGCGCCATTGTCACTTGATCCTGTTGCTACTGTGCAGGGGACGCCGGGTTCTAACATCCACAGATTTGAGACACAACATATCATATTACATGACGATAAACGGCATCATTACAAAATAAAAACCGGGTAAGTACGAGCCGGAACCATGCATGAAGGGTTCCGTGCTATGGGGCAGGCCCCACAGTGTCTTTTTTACGAGTACGTCCCCGTCGTCTGCCCTGGACTCTCCCTACTTGGTGCGCGGTAACGCAGTGGCCAGTAGCGGTAGAGACAAAATCTCGGAGACAAGACTGTGAGGCAGTGACTTAGATTCTACATAATGGATCTAACAATGAGAGCGGATCCCGCAACCCCCGGGAGTCCCCCAAAAGGCCCTTCTCAGGGCCACCCAAAAGGCCCTTCTCAGGGCCAACCTGCAGTGGTGCAGGCTAGCGAGGTGGAGACGCCACCAGTCGCGCGACCGTCCTCGGACCTGTTCGTCAGGCCGAGCGACATGTCGGATGGGTGTTTGTCCGACGCATCGGTGGCTAGCGATGCGTCGGATAAATGGACGCGCAAGCGGCTGAGGTCGCGTACGCGTGCGTCGGAGGGGTCCTCTGGGACGTCGACCGTGAAGGCCGTCAAGGCCAAACGCGGCCGTAGTGTCCGCGGCAGAGGCCGTACTCCGCGGGGTGCGCCGAGAGCGGAGCCCCCGTCGGAGACGGATCAGGAGGATAAGGAGGTGGCGGTGAGTGCCAAACGCGCCGAGTTGGCGCGCGCGAAGTTCCTGGCGGCCAGGAACACTCCTGCCGCAAGGAAAAACATGGAGAAGTTGGCGTGCTTACTTAAAAAGCAGGCGGGGGAGGAGCTGGACACCATCATGATGGTGGCCGGCAAGGCCTCCAAACTGCCGAAAGACGCGCAGACGGCCCTCAAGGCCGCAGCGGCATCTCTGCAGGAGATTGTGACGGAGGCAATGGGCCGAAGCGCATCTGAGGAAGTGGGGCGATTGGAGGCAATGGTTGATAACCAGAGCCGCGAGATCGCCTCGCTTCGTTTGGAGCTGGAGGGGCTCCGCAAACAAAAGACGAAGGCCCCCACTCCAAGTGCGGGGGGGGTGTTGACCCCTGAACAATTGGAGGCAATACGTGGTGTCATGCAGGAGGAGCGCGTTTTCCTGCGCTCCTGCCTTGCAGGGTTTGAGGACCGCCTCCCACCGGCTAAAGTGGTCCGGCCGCCACTGGCGGCGAGCGGAAACCGCTCGGAGATGGTCCCGGCAGCGGTCCCGGCGTCGGTTTCGGCCCCGGCGCCGGCGCCAAAGAAGAAGGCGGCCAAGAAAACGGCGGCTCCGTCCGCACCGGCCCCTGTTCCGACTGCCCCGGTCGCGGGCCCGTCCGGAACCCAGTCGGCGGCGGTGGTGTCCTCGCAGGAGGACACAATGCTGCCATCGACCACCGAGGCCAACGAGGGGTGGGCAACGGTGGCCAGGAAGGGGAAGAAGAAGAAGGCGCCTCAGCCTCCTTCTTCTCCAGCGGCTGCCAAGAAGGCAGCCCCCGCACCGGCACCAAAAAAGGGCCGAAAAAAGAAAGGCGCGGCGTCAAAAACGGCGGCGGTGGTGGTCACCATCTCGCCGGCGGCAGCCGAGAGGGGTGAGACCTATGAGTCGGTGCTTACAAAAGCCCGACAATCGGTCAACCCCTCGGAGATGGGTATTGCGAGGGTGACGTGCCGGCGGACCCAAACGGGGGCTCGAATTTTCGAGTTCCCGGGGGCTGACCGGGACCAGAAGGCCGACGCCTTCGCAAACAAAATGGTAGAGGCCATCGCCGACGTGGCGAAGGTGACGCGGCCCGTCAGGACCTCGACCTTGGTGGTGTCGGAGTTGGACGACTCCGTCACCAAGGGCGAGGTAGCCGCTGCCGTCGCGGCGGCGGGCGGGTGCGGCATGGACGCCGTAAAGGCCGGAGAGATCCGGCCAGAAAATGGGGGGATGGGCCGGATTCGGCTGGTGTGCCCCGCGGTCGCCGCTGAGGCCGTCCTTAAAAAGGGACGGCTGCTAATCGGCTTCAGTTCGGCCGTGGTCCGGGCGCTGGAGGCGCAGCCGATGCGCTGCTTCCGGTGCCTCGCGTTCGGACACGCCCGGCCGTACTGTCCATCGCCGGTGGACAGGTCGGAGCTGTGCTTCCGGTGCGGCCAGGCTGGCCATCGGCAGGCCACCTGCACCGGGAGCCCCCACTGCGCTGTTTGCGCAGCTAGTGGGAGGCCGAAGGGCCACGTAATGGGGGGGGGCTAAATGCTGCCCTCCCGTCAAGAGGGGAAGGGAGCAGGCCACCGTGCGGCCCGCCCTTTCAGGTGCCCAGGCTCCCCCGGTCACCAATGATGGTACGATGTCCGAGTAATGCCCAGTCTCGGACATCGTACAATAATGCAGATCAACCTCAACCACTGTCAGGCGGCACAGGACCTAATGGTCCAAGTGCTAGCCGAGTGGTCGGGGGATCTTGCCGTGGTCGCCGAGCCATACTCGTTCCCAGCCACATGGCTGCGGGACACAAATGGTACGGTGGCCATCGCGCCGCGGCCTTCCACGGACTCCCCGCCCCTCTCGCTCATAGAGAGGGGCCATGGATACGTGGCCGCCGCGTGGGGGGATATCGCCCTGGTGGGCGTCTACTTCCCCCCAAAGCGTCCGGTCGAGGAACTGGAGAACTATCTCCAGACTCTCTCGGCGGCGCTTGCGCGAATTGGGAGGAGCAAGGTCGTGGTCTTGGGCGACCTAAACGCCAGGTCCACGGCCTGGGGAGACCATGTCGACCGCCCCCTGGGCCGCTGTCTGGCGGCCTGGGCGGCATCGACGGGTCTGGTGCTCCTCAACAGGGGGGCGGTGCGCACGTGCGTGCGCCACAACGGGAGCTCTGTGCCGGACGTCTCGTTCGGCACTGCAGCCCTGGCCGCGCTCGTGCGCCGGTGGGAGGTGGACCTGAGGGAGAATCTATCCGATCACAGATACATTCGGATAGAGATCTCCACTCAGTGTCCACCGGGGGGGAGGGAGCGGGAAGGAAGAAGGTCCTTCCCGCGGTGGGCCCTGACGCGGCTGGACCGTGTCGCGGCCACGGAGGCGGCCTTCGTCCAGGACTGGTTCGCTCCGTCAGCCAGTCCGGACGTCGACGAGGCCGCCCTCCGACTGAGGGAGGCAATGACCGAGGTGTGCGACTCAAGCATGCCTCGGTCGCGACGGCCCCCCCCCTAAGCGCGCAGTCTATTGGTGGTCGGCGGAACTCGCCGGCCTCCGGGACGACTGCGGCGCTGCAAGGCGGGCTTTCCAGCGGGCCCGCCGCCGCAGCCACCGAGATGCCGCCAACGAGGACCGCCTCTATGCCTCCTACGTGGAGGCCCGGCGTGTCCTCAAGACGGCCATTAGGGAGGCAAAAAAGGCGGCGCGGCTCGAAATGTTGGCGGGGTTGGATGCCGACCCCTGGGGGAGACCGTATCGGGCGGCGCGTAATAAGCTCCGCCCGATCGGCCCCCCTGTAGTCGAGTCCCTCCAGCCGGCGTTGCTGGAGGAGGTGGTCCGGGGACTCTTCCCAGACCGCTCGCCGGACTTCGTGCCGCCCCGGATGGCCCCGCTCCCGCAAATGGGCCCTCCGGTCGACGCCGGGATTCCCCCGGTGTCGGAGGCGGAATTTGCCTCGGCGGCGTTTCGCCTCCGGGGCAAGAAGACGGCGCCGGGGCCGGATGGCGTGCCGGCACGGGTGGTGGCGATAGCCACCGCCCAAATGGAGGGACGCTTTCGGGACCTCTTCGACCGCTGCTTGGCGTCGGGGAGGTTCCCGAAAGTGTGGAAGGAGGGGGTGTTGTGCCTCCTCCGTAAGGAGGGTCGGCCGGAGAATTCGCCCTCCGGCTACCGGCCGGTCGTCCTCCTGGACGATGCGGCCAAGCTCCTTGAGAGCGTGATTGCGGCGCGCCTCAAGGAGCACCTGGGGGGGGCCGGCCCAGACCTGTCCGATGCCCAGTACGGGTTTCGGGCGGGCCGGTCCACGGTGGATGCGCTTCAAGAATTGAAGCGCATCACCCAGGAGGGGTCGAGGCAGGGGGGAGGAGTGATGGCGGTGTCGTTTGACATCGCCAATGCCTTTAACTCCATCCCCCACGCCACAATATTGGAGGCGCTCCGATATCACGGAGTGCCTCCATACCTGCGGGCCCTGCTGACGGACTACCTCCAAGGCCGGGAGGTACTGTTCGTCGGCAGGGACGGCCGCATGAGGCGGCGGCCGGTGGAGTCAGGTGTTCCGCAGGGGTCGGTCCTAGGACCACTCCTGTGGAACATCGGGTACGACTGGCTCCTCCGGGGCGTCCTCCCCGATGGCGTGGGTGTCATCTGTTATGCGGATGACACCCTAGTCACGGCGCGGGGGCGCAACTATGGGGAGGCGGCCGCCCGGGCGTCGGAGGGGGGGACCCTGGTCGCCCAACGTATTGGGCGGCTGGGGCTGGAGGTGGCGCTGCCCAAGACCGAGGCCCTATACTTTCATGGGCCTCGTGGGCAGGCGCCGCCTGACGCCCACGTAGAGGTGGCTGGGCGTCAAATTGCGGTGCGGGCCCAGATGAAATATCTGGGTCTGATCCTGACGGGCCGGTGGAAATTCGGAGAGCACTTCCGCCAGCTCACTCCGCGCCTTCTCAAGGCGGCGAGGAGCCTCAGTTGGCTCCTCCCCAATATCGGGGGGCCTGCTGCGGCATGCCGGCGACTATACGCCGGCGTGCTGCGCAGCATGGCGCTTTATGGGGTGCCCATATGGGCGGACGATTTGTTTCGGGCCAATCGTGCCCTCCTCCGTAAGCCACAACGCGCCATCGCACAGCGAGTGGCGCGGGCTTACGGCACGGTTGCCCACGGAGCGGCCTGTGCCATGGCGGGCACTCCGCCATGGTACTGGGAGGCCGAGGTGTTGTCCGCCGTCTATCACTGGACGGCGGATAAGCGGGCGCAGGGGGAGCGCCCCGCACCAGAGGAGAGGGTCGCCGTCTGGCGGGGGGCCCGCGAGGACATGCTCCGCCGGTGGACGGCGGAGATGGCCAACGCGGAGGACGGACGGTGGACCCTGGACGCCATCGGTCCAGTCATAGAGGGCTGGATCGAGAGGGGGCATGGGTTCCTCACCTACCGGTTGGCGCAGGTTTTGTCCGGGCATGGTAGCTTCGGACATTTCCTGTGCCGGATACGGAGGGAGGAATCCACGGCGTGCCACCACTGTGGCGCGCCGGACGACACGGCGTGGCACACTCTGGCCGAATGTCCGGCCTGGGATGTGCCACGTCGTCGCCTCCAGGCGTCCGCTGGCCCGGACCTCTCGCTGCCCGGCTTGGTGTACGCCATGCTGGGCTCCGAGGCGGTCTGGGTCGCGGTGGCCTCTTTCTGCGAGGACGTAATGTCGCAGAAGGAGGCTGCGGAGCGGGTGCGTGAGAACGATCCTCTCGCGCCCCCGCACCGCAGACGTCGAAGGGGCCGGACGAGGCGCGATCGCGCCCAAGTCCAGCCTGGTGGTGGCCAGTGGGCGGGGGACGTGGGAATCCACCTGCCCGCATTGCACGGTCCACCACCGTCGACGGGTGGGAACGATCGGGCGCTCCCGGTCGTTCCCACAGGCCCCCCTACACCGCGGGGGGGTCAAAATGGGCCCGTCGTGCAGTAGACGGGCCCATCGCCGGTGAAGTCGTGGCGTAGGGCCGCCGGTCCGGGCCCCACGGCTTCACCACAAAGGCGAAGACGGAGCGCCGCGGTGTTTTAGTGGGTAGTCCCCTGGGCGACGTGTCAGTTGCTCAGGCGGGAGTCCCACACACGCCCCCCGCCACCCAGGTGGGGGGTACGGTGCGTAAAAGCATTTCACCGCGAGAACAAAAAAAAAAAAAAAAAAAGGGTTTTGTGCTATCTTTAAAAAACTATAATAAAATCACGTTTGGTTTATGCGAGTAGATATTTTAATATTTTTTAGTATTTAAAACATCATCTGTGAAAATTTCAAGTGTCTCAGAATTTATCTCATATTATGAGATACAGCTTAGCGACACACAGTCGGACAGACGGACGGACGAACAGCGAAGCCATAATAATAGGGTTCCATTATACCCCATTTTACGGAATCCTTAAAAATAAATCCATACCTTCTTTACTTAACCCACAACTCCCAAACCATTTAAATAACAAATGAACAGAAGGAATGCACAAAAATAATGTTTTAATTATAACCGATGACGAGCAAAAACAATCGCTTGCTAAAATAGCTGAAGCCATTAACGAAAAAACAAAACACGCGAATAAATCACCGTTGATGAATGGTGCTAAAAATTGCATAGAGAGTGAAAAAGAAATAACTTTCGTTCTAGTGGCTGGCAAATAGCCAATAGTAAGTTTTTAGTTTTATCATAATGATAGACGTGTATAAATGATACTAATTATCTTTGCGTTTTGGATCATGAAGATTAAGGTTTAATTAAGGTTAAGTTAAGGCATTATAAGTTTGTCATAAAAAGCTTACGAGCACCCAGATCCTATAAGCTATTTTTTAAAACATCCACAAAAATATCCTGTCATTCGCAATATGACAACTTTACAAAGTCGCAACACAACTTAGCTCTTAAAACAATGATAAAACATGTAAACTATCACACAACTCTACTTGAATTAAGTTTTTCAGAGAAAACATATAAAAAACAAATAATCTTTAACTGCCCCTGTGTAAGCTTGAACAAAACCTCTAATTATGTAAAACACTTGCATCTTCTAACAATATTTCCTTTCATAAATGACCAAACTAACCATTATCCTAAGAATTTCATCACAAAAACTCAAATGTCAGCGAGTTCCCGTCCATCTGTGAACCAGGGAATTACTAACCAGTGTTATTACAAGTAAATCAAGCGCGTAATTTTGTGGTTTAACTAACTATACAATGTTATGTATGTTAACGCATCAAGCCATTATCAGATTAATAAGAGTATAATGAGATAGTAACCAACAGAGGGTTCGAGCAAAACAATGATTCTATTTTCAGCATTATACTTGAACTTTATAAAACAAGGGTGATTAATAGAACCTTGAACTGACGGTCAAGTCTGATCATCTCATATTACGCAGAATTAGTTTTTCCGTAATACTGGTTGCTTTATTGAAATTATATAGTCTAATGCACAGAAATATTGATCTTACTCAGTTTGTACACATGATTAACTCTTATAAGTATTCAAAATACTATAATATGAAAAACTTGTCATTTCATACTCACTCTCTCACAGTACACTTTAAAGACACTTTTTTTTTTCGAAATAAGCTTTCGAAAAAGATTTAACAATTGTAGAAATAACTTTTTACCTCCCTGGAGTCCGCCTGCCAGTGCTATTACAAATCGCTCGAGCGCATAATACTGTGGTTTTCAACTAGAGGTCGCGGCAAAAGCGGTCGGATGCCACGCGTTCAGCCCGTGCCGCTGACGGTCCTCAATTTAAAAAGTTATATTTTAAAATTAGAATGGAATTGGAATGGCAGGGAAGTCAGGTATTGTCGGAGGAAATTAAAGGCAGAGAAAATCTAAATGTTTAACTATATAACCCGTATTAACACTTTGGCACCTTGAATAAACATCAAATACTTGCCGTGTATTTAAAAATATTTTGTTTGGATTTGAAATGTTTATTCTTTAATCAATAGCTTTTAAAACGAGATACTTATCATCATAAAAATAACAATAAATATTCAATACCTTAAATATCTATCCATGTCAAGGTAAAGTCATAGGTCCCAGTAGTCATATGAACTCACGATTGCTATCATTAACTAGAATACGTTATGAAATATCAAGAAAAAAAACGTGACAACCGACAGCCATATTATCAAACGTTACAGACGAAATTTCAAATGTCGAGTGATTCCAATGATCTGTTTATGTAGGCAACACCTAATTCTCAATACAAATAAATGAATTCTGTTTCAATGCCTGTTTTGTTACGTTTACAGAACGGGGCCAAGGCTGAACAACAATAGGAATTGTTAAGAAAACACTTAAAAGATGAAAAGGAGCTCATGTGAGTTATATCAGCTTGAGCATTATTCATGATTCCTTCACTAAACTGTGTTTCGTCTTGCGAGTAACAATTGGAATTCGGAATTTAAAACAGTAGGCAATTCTTCAAAGCTTACGCAATCGAATCTGTTTTGCGATTCAACTGCATAAGATAGAAAGGGACAAACAGATCGAAGTGATAGAGAAAACGATAGTGTCAAATAAATTAACCCTGAGATTCTTCAGTCACAATCAGAGACAACTAGACATGTCGGTGCATGACGCTTGCTTATTGAAGAAATTCCACGGCCATTTCAATTACTAAAACTAATTAAGACAGATGCAATTTGCAAATGAATTCCATTTTAACTTCAGGCTATAGTTTTGGTTATAATGAACACAAGCCAAAATAAGTATTGAACGATCAAAAAGAAGATCAAAGTTCAAACTTACAGAACATAAGTCACACAGACATACAAAATGACGCACTTAATCACTGCCCAACTATTTTAATTAAAGCTTTTAAACACATTTTCTTCCAGTAGATTGCCTATTACAGAAAAAACGGAATCCTCATTAATAAACGACAACCAGTATACTCATAATAAAAAAGTGTGACGATGGAGTTATAGAAATATTCTAAAAGTTTTTTGTGAAACTCATTGCATTATTTCATATTATTTATTAAGTTTCATTAGCAGTTGAAAACTTAATCGAATTGAATTTCCAAATCACACTTAAAAAGAAACAAAAATCATCCACCAATTTAGTCTCTAAAATGGGCAGAAGTTATAAAAAAAACATCGTGTCATCCTCCTAAAATAAGCGTTTGTCGTTCAGCGTAACATTTTTAGCCGCACGGTCAGTTATGATTTATAGAGGCAGCGAGAGGTTCGTTAGCTTTAATAAATTTATAACCCCTACTACTTATCTCTTTTTTTAAAGTAAAATTATCTCAATGAAACTTTTTAAATTTATTATTTTTGTGCCTTGTATACGAAAGTGATATCCAATCATAATCAGTAGTCGTTAGAAAATTGAGGGATTTCTACAAAATTTTAGTAGTAAGGGATGTTCTTTTCTTACCAGACGCTTTTAACTTTCCTTCAGCACTTCGTTAGCCGTGTTTGTATTTATTTAAAGCGTGATAAGTTGTCCCGGTGACTGAGAGGGAAACAGGATATGTGCCGGCAACACAAATTCATTTGCTATTTCTCTTTTTCCTTATTACTTTCTATGTGGCTTTGGATTTTCATTGCTGGGGAAATGGAATTTAGAACCTAAATTGCTTTATAGGCACACAAAATTATTGTCACTTTTAAGTCATATACGTAAAATATGTATTTTAAAGTCTATAATTTATTATTGGCCAAATAGCTTTAAGTTTAGGTAGCACATATTAAAGAAAGTAACTTCTAGTTACAAAGTTATTGACTTGGCTGTAACTTCGATGCATGTTTGGGTTATATTAACAAAATACGTTTTCAGTACGTGCTTTAATATCATAATAAAAAGACCCTCCGGTCTTGTTATCCCACTTCTGGAATAAAACTTTAATGTTTAGACTTTACGTTTCAAAATAAATTACTATAATTAGAAATAAGCAGACTTGCTTATACTTAGAAATTTTATATATTTTTAAAGTATTTGTTTCCTGTATTAACGCACACTTAGAGAAATGGTCAGAACAAAATTGAATTTGCAATTGGATACTTAACTCCATAAACTGCTTTTATTATAAATATTCCCTTTGTTTCCTATAAGTTATTTTGTATTATAAGGGTTAAGTAAAAAGTTAATATGCAAATACCCGTATTATTTTACACTACGACACATATTGCATTTGCTTCGGCATTGTTTGCAATTTTCTTGTCAGTCTCGTTTTAAACTTGATTCTTTTGTTATTTCGATATAAATGTCGCTCAAATTTTATTTATTCGAACTTTAAACAAAATTGTTTGTTGAGTTACAATGCAATATTCTATTTATTTTGTTTTTCCAGTATTGATTTTTCGTCATGAGAGGTTAAATGTCTTTTATATTCGTATTCTTGAGATTACTTGTATCTCGGGCAATTTCGTACAAGTCCTTTGAAATCGTATCCTTATAAATTTGAGAATGATCAAGTACGCACAAGGGACTAAGTGGACTTGACCAATTTAGAAGTTAGATCGTCTTATTACGTAAACCAAAGGGATCGGAAGGGATAGAGCTTAGAAATTTGATCAAAGACGTGTGTTAGTTTAAAGGAACAATTTGATGCAGATTGTGGTTTAGACGTTTAAATATTTACTTATGCATGTGCTGTTCCATTCTCTTTATAGTTTAAGGCTTGCTTATTCCGAATGAATCACTTTCTTTCTTCATAATATTTTTTACATGTTTTAGGTTTACTATTTTTAAACATAGGAATCTTCTTTTCTGCATATTAAATTTCTAGTTTTATCAAATGTATATCAATTTAGTTTTAAATGGCTATCGCATTCTGATATAAACAATAAAATTCCGCAAATTAATTGGTTATAAAGGAAATTTATGATCTTCCACATTCTCAAATATATTCGCATTGACAAATATTTTCAATACCGTTTTGTTTCCTAATAAATCTCATAACTTAAGGTTCAGTCAACTTAAAATTTATCTTTGACGTTGTTATAGCATTATAATAAGCTAAGACCGGAATAATTAAGCAAGTTCTTATTATCTATAGGTTAAGATAACTGTCTTGATTTATTAACTTCGGCATGAACCCAGAAATAGATAGCTTAGGAAATTTATGATGTTTGTTATGATAATAACATTTTAATTATTTGTTTCGACTTTTTAATTGACTTGATATTTTTATACTTGCTTATGATAGTGATTATCATTTGATTATAAAGAAACGTTAGTTATGATTATTCTACATTTATCAATATTAAACTATGAAATTTAATTTGTACCTACTGTCACCTATCTATTTTATTTCAAGTCTTTAATGCATATGTTTTAAGCTAAATATAATATTTTGAAATCTTGATTTAATTTTTAATGATATTAGCTCATAATTATTTTAGTATTTCGCTTCAAAGTGAAAATTAGCTACTCTTGAACAAACTTTTTATTTCTCCTCAAAGACTCTTTTGGACTCTTATGCAGACTAAACATAACAGGGATTTCAAAGCAAAACTCAAGGTTTATAATATCTTAATGGCTCAAGTTTAGAGCAAATAGCTATCAGGAGAATAGTATTCTTCATTAAGAGAGGGGATTCACAACGAAATTATTCTTCAGGTCACTTCGGAGCAATTTGAGTTAATTTAATCCTAAGTCACTACTTTTCTCATGTTGTTGTTTGTTTACTTTGTAATATGAAACTGTAATAGCACGAGCTCATTAAACCGTTAAAGTATGTCATAAAACTTTAATATTACTATCTAAGTTTGAGATATCCAAATTCAAAAATCTCTTTATTACTTGTTCAGTAAATTAAGCTTAGCATTTTTAGGTAAGTGTATTTAAAGTTAGAATTCTTCGATTCAAAGTATGTGGAGTTGATGTTAGTTTCACTGGTTTCAAAGAGATGGCGCTAGTAGGCTAGCAGGCCTTTTTAATTCAGAGCAAAGTTAATGTTACTGAGAAAGGAAAGAATATCTAAAAATACTGATCTGGAAATGAATAATATTCGTATTAATTACAAAGCCTAAAACAACACCGCAAATAACACCTACTGACAATTCAAAACCCAATAAAAACTTGCTTACTAAGACTTATTTATTACATTAGCATGCCTACCGCAGCTCAATGGAATAAAAAACAAACATTTACATTTAATTCGCAGCAGAACCAATAAAAATTAGCTTTGCGTATTGCCGCAAAAAGGTTAAGTCAAACACAATGGGCGCCGACGACCCGGGCGCGGGTGTAAAAGGTTGTTCCAGTCGAAACCTCACCTTTTGGTTGAATTAATTTACGGATAATTAAGTTGACAGAGATGAACTGATAAAGGTTATCTACTAGCCATAATTACTCTTAATATATGTTTTTATTGAAACTCTTAGAGCTTATTTTTTCATGCATGTGGACAATTGTTATCTCAGAAGGAGGCCCGGACTCAACTAGTGGAATGTATACGTATATAGGCTGTTTTTATATTAGTTAATTGGATGGAGTCTTATCATTTACCAGTTCGTAGAACAATATTGAAATATAAATAATACAAAGCTCATCATTTCATAACAACAATCAGTATAATTTCTACCGTAGAAAAGGCTGAAGTACTAGGTTTAATAATAAAATTATGCAAAACTCAGAACTTACAGGGAACAGTCCAAGTTGACCGCAAAACTTTAGATATTGAATTAGAGAGCCGTGACTAACGAGCCGTGATACTGGCATTCTTGTGGCTTCGATATCTTAACGCGAAATCTACTATAAAACAAGTGACATACTCATCCAGTTCGAAGAAAACCTCACTGTACATTACTAACTGATGTTTAAAGGCTTTTAAAGGTGAAGCGAAGATTTATATCAACATAAAAATGGTGACTTGCAGGATTAAGTGGATATAAGCTACTTGTGAGCAAATTTGTATTTGGAATGAATCGGAAACGATTTGCGTGCCAATATAGCGGATTATACTATGAGAACAATGTTTCTTATAAGTTTAAACACTTACTCACATATAATAAGCAGTGCAAAAGTTATCCTTTTTAACAATTTTTTATATATACGTACGGATCCCGTGGAACTTGTTTTTTACTTTTTTTATCAGGCATAATTGCTTACATTCTTGACGTGACAATATTGTTTAAACGTTTCAAGTCATTTATGTGTAATCACCATAATTAAAACATCATAATCAATAAATTTCGGAAGATAATAGAGATATATTTAAAAATATTTGCATATTTATCCGACATGCTATAGCGTCGCACCGGGGAGCTAAATATTCCAAAAAATTAACATCATAACTGACAACAATACCATTTAACAACAACATTAAATTTACCTAATGTCCCTAAACGGATACAAAAAAATATGTGCCACTTAACGGTAACTTACTAAACGATAAAAAGGGAGTGTTCTTCCCAAAAAAGACATAATAAAAGCCCACAGAGTTTTCTAGTTATAATATGTACGACATCATTAAGATAACTCTTATCATTTTAATGTCGTGGACGGTAGAAAATATTTACAAAACACGATAGAGGCGGCTATATCACAAGATATAACTTAAGATAAAACTTATTCACCGGCATTCAGTAGTGGTTTATGAATTTAAAATTATTTACGGCGTGTGTTTTGTCCAAAATTGTTATCTAAATGAGCATTGTAATTAATTTATATCCAAACTCGTTTTGTAAACGAAAGTTGGCAGTTTTGTTACTATTCAAAAGCATAAAAAGCATAAAACGCTTGTATTACAAACAGTTTATAAATAGATCGTTCTTGTGAGTCTGATTGTACAATATTACGATAGGTAATAAAGTTTCTTCGTAGAACTTGTATTCTTATTGATATCTAATGCATTATTCCATCGCAAAATTCGCAGAAACTGGTATTCTGAACTGAAAGGCTCCAATAGGATGTTTTATCATTGGAATTCCAATAAGCATCCTTTTGTGTCGGTAACAACCTCACGAAAAGATACCTTTAACTGGGGATTTATTTGACACACTATCAATCATAGTTAAGCCAGGATATCAAAACAGCAAAGTTGCACTCTCATGACTCTTTATAAGCGTATCTTTAGATGTGCTCACACGGTTGAAGAGGGTTAGATCTAACATCAATTTGATAGATAAAATAATTTGTTGCCATTTTGTAAGAATGCCATTTTTTCTTGAGGAAGTAAGAGCGTGCTACCTTTGAAATTCTAAGCCCCGAGGTACATTCTCAAATTGCTTGATAAGCCACAACAATACGTTCTTATCCGGCGAAATTGCATGGACATAGCATAATGCAGTTTAATTAAGTTGAACAATCATCCGTTACCGGGAAACGCCCTAAAACTCTAAACATCTTGAGGGTTCCAATTTATCTTGTGAGGACATCCAGCTTTTCGCATCTCCAATCTTGTTTTGGGACTGCCAACCCTATTCTAAGATGGAGTAGAGGCGACAGCAGTTTTCATATTGCATCTTTCTATAGGGTTGTCACTCTCAAACGTTTAATTTACTTTTAATCCCAAATGTGCCGATCTTAATCACTGAGGGGGTGGTTGTTGCCTGCGTAACGAATTAAACGGATTGCATCGGTGTCGCAAATGAGCCTATTTTATTTCTCCAGGGAGATGTCCTTATTGACAGCAAGCGGAGGGGTGTTCCGATGGATATTTGAGAGCTTGCGTTTACACTTGACTAGTCTGTAATTGGCATTTGATTATGCGGTAGACTATTCTTATCACTACAACAAAACACAATTCAGATGACACTTCTAAAAATGTTAATATCGTCTCGAATTCTTCTTCCAGATTTAAATCTAAACCAAAATTATACAGTAAAGCAACTTACAAGTCAATGTAGCTTCGATGTTAAACAAGATGCATTTTACAATGCACTACGGTAAGTAAAGAACGTTTTCAAAGAACATCTAAGATACTGTCCGGGCTTTTACGATTTGAGAACAAAAGCCAAACAGTCCATTGTCTATCGATTTTAGCCTCAAGTGAAGTTTGTCGTCAAAGGCTACAGCTTGCTCCTTTTACATTTTCTACTGAGTCTGTTTAGGCTTTAGGAATTTGTAAATATTTTAAATTTTCTTTAAGAAAATGCTTTTTGCAGTAATTTAAGTTTTAGTGACTTTATGATTGAAAAAATATTTATTCTGTTATATCTCTACTTCTCTACTAATATTATAAATGCGAAAGTAACTCTGTCTGTCTGTCGGTCTGTCTGTCTGTCTGTCTGTCTGTTACGCTTTCACGCCTAAACCACTGAACCGATTTTGATGAAATTTGGTATGGAGATAGAACTGAACTTGGGAAAGGACATAGGATACTTTTTACCGCGGGAAAACTTCTCATTCTCATGATAAACCGACTTCCACGCGGACGGAGTCGCGGGCGGCCCCTAGTAAATTATAAGTTTAAATTTAACTAATACAAAAAATAATAGATGCTTACTTTTTCGAAACATATTTAACTTTTTAATTTCAATTGAAAAACCAACTTATTTTTCTTGAAATTAAACTCATTTTAACAGGTTTTACGCGTTTATTTTATTATTTTTGATTTTCCGACGTTTCGGCATTTTCGCAAATGCCGTGGTCACGGGTAGACATGTACTACTTTTTTAATTTCAAGTAATAATAATCGCGTAAATCTAAAAAGTTATACCAACTTATTTTATCAACTTCGTAGACCCTGTGTCCAAATTAGTTATCTTTGCTATTAAATATTGCTATTCCATGACTTGGCCCACCCTGAACTCTGTCTGTTATACAAATAACACTTAGACGCTAGACAATAGCCGTGCCGGGGTATAATAACAAACCGTTGTTTGGACGGCCACGCGTCAACTGCCCGGATGGGTCAGGCTTTTGCATAAACATTTGTTGTTCCGGATCACTGGTTCAGGTGATTGCATTAAATGCATGAGATGTCGTAAATTAACATTAGCATTCATCAACACGTAGGAATTCAGCAAATTGATTTTTGACGTTATCTATGACGTGAAAATGGTTTAAACGTAAGAGAAAAGGATTATTCTGTCTACGATGAAACCTCAAACTATAGATGGCATGAGAACCTACCTCACATCGCCAGAGGCAACTAACCACAGCTATCAGCGAGGTCAAATGGTCACTGCACGCCCAATTGACTTTCTGCATAGTAAACAGTTGAAACTGATTAAAAATGCGAAAATTTCATAATGGACATAGACACAGCATGGGTCAGACTACAGGGAATTTTAATTGCATGTATCCACCACGCGCTGTTTGATTTAAAACGCACTGCGCTTTCACAACACCCTCTCCTTCATGTTGATATTATTTCAAATACGATCTTATGGGTATTGTAATAAGGTTAAGGCGTAATCATTATTTGGATATGTTGGCATTAATTAAGTGATATTTCATCATATGTCACCAGGCGCCGTCTGCTAAGCGCCTTGACGAAATAATCTCATGAAAGTGTTAGTTCTTGGAAGATTATTTCAGATGTACAAAGCCGTGGATCTTGCTGTCATTTAACGTTTGAATTAAATTGAAAATAAAAGAGCGCTTCTAGAATGTCAGTCCGTATATTTTTTATTTTCTATAAAACGTTTGCTTACTTCTCATGTTGATATAATGGGTAATGCTTTAAACCAAACTAGTTTAACTATTTAAAACGGTTAACATTTTAGTCTGAACTTTTTAAGTCTGTATACTTCTGAATATGTCGTAAAATTTGTTATTTTCCGTTAAGTTACTTGCTAGCTGCTCACTTCCGAAAAAATATCCGAATCGCACTCCCAAAAAAAGGGGATCTTTTTTACATCGTATATTATCAGATCAAGCAACTGAAGGAGCGACAGTGAGAGCTTTTAAGTCACCCAACGTCTCCTGCGTATACGTATGCGCTTAATTTATCAAGATACCCGCGTGTGATCCAACTTTTATAGCGTTATACGTGGCAGATAGTTGAAGAAAATAGGCAACTTTTAGTAGTTTTGGTACTTTACCTGCCATAACTTTGGGTAACGCTCGAGATCTTGTTGATAACAGTTTGCTGTCGAGCAGTGTATTGTGTGAGTTTCATAGTATGCTTCTTAAGTTTAGTCAAGTATTTTGGAGTCTCAACTTTTTCGTTTAAACCATCTTTTGTTTTAGAACTGCGTGAATAAGACTACAACTCAGAATCAGCGTTCCTTGATGATTATTCATCAGTAATTCGTAATAAACATTTCGGCCTGCGCACTTCTCGCAAATCGCGTACGGGTACGATTTACAGCGTCAATTAGTTACGAACGCGCCTAGCCAACGATGCCGCTTGACAAATGCGTTCGACGATCGCCGGGTGATTGGGCAGCCCGTATGTTGCCAATGACATACAGATCGAGAGCAGCCTCTTTTTGACAGGCGACTTTGAAAAGCTGTTGACATGGCTGTAGAGTGCTGCATTGGAATAGGTTGAATTAAATGTTTTAAATTTTGTTTCTTGTAAAATAACAAAAAAAAAGTAAGGGTAATTTAACTAATTTAAAGGGATACAGGAAAACAGTGACAAAATTGAACATGTTAGTCTTAAAACTTATCACGTCTGTTATAAATAACTCATTTTTGCTGACTTCATTGCAATCAGTTTAAAACAAAATTAAATCTTTTTATCTTCATTTTTGTACTAGATATCATAATTTAAACTTTTACCGCAATACAATTCATACCTTAGAAATATGACTCTAACTGCTATGTATGTTATTATCCAAATCACAATGGCTGTTACCTAATCCATCCAAGTTTCCGGTGCATGTCAGAACACACGTCCTACATCAAGTTGTACCACTCCAATTAGTAGCTGAGGACGCAGCAGTTAGACAATGTCGGAGCGGAACTTTATTGTTTGACTATATTAATTACTACATTTAATAAATTTTACTGCCTAATTCGAAAAATATTGATAGTTAACACAATTAGTGCTTGTCATAGGTACTAGCAATATACTTTATACCGTCTATAAAATTTCAGTAAAGACGTTTCGAAGGAATGCCCGTGGGGAGCCGTGATTCCTGATTTTAATGTAGAATATCTAATTAGATTATGACTCTTTGTGTGAGACAAATAGGAAAATAGTCGATAACTGTTTTCAAACCGGGTTTTGTTTTAAAATTAAACGTTAACTTTTATTTAGAACGTTAGTGTTTTGAAGTTAAAATTTTAGTTCAATTCATAAACTAAAGTACTAGTTTAAATTGTATAGCACCTACATGACAACTAACAATAATCCCAGCATGGAACAGTTAAACAGTCGAAATCCTTCACAACGCCGTGTATTCGTGCCTTTGAAGCCTATGACGGGATCAAAAGACCACGCGTCTGGATTACAATGTAAGGCTACGCTGTAGCAAACCGGCAAATGAGCGCCACTGAAGGATTAGGTTTTGTTGCCTTACTAGATCTTAGTCACCAAGTCCAACAAACAATATAAAAACCCACAGTATACAGCCGTTTTAGAGCTAAGAACACCATAAAGATTTACTTTATCCACAAAATGAGCTGTCTGCAAAATATATCTCGTTATTGCACTAAAACCCAGAGGTCGATGTCAAAATGTATTTTATTCTGTCATTTTTGGCTTTTTAAATAAAACATGCAACTTAAATGGATACAGCATTTAAAGGGAAATGCAAAAGGAAACAATTTGCGTATGTTAAAAAATATTATGAGAATGTATACAGTACAAAACGACCACTTTGTATAAAATCGTATAATGTAGGTGTATAAACATTATTGGGAACTGTATTGTCGTAACGGTGTATTTCGTTATTGTATTTTATGAATTGTAAATTTGTACTTGCTATTCGGGATCGGCTTTAAATTATGTTGCTTGTGAAATTTTGCAATTGTGACGATACTGCATCATTCTTTTTATTTATATTTACAAAACTAAAAAGAACGTCCTTATTTTCTTTTAGTCATTTAACGGTTATCCAGCTGTTTATGGCTATTTATGGTTCATTAATATTAAGCATGTTAAATCTATCATTACATTTGAATTCATTGTTATTTTGGGCGTTACCATAAGCAATAAAGTTGCGAATGCTAAATTTATAGTCACTTTTATGCCATCGTATTCATGGTCCCACCTCGTGCTATAAAGTAATCAAAGATCAAGCGTTGACATCGAGGCAGTTCAACATCTAACAAATACAAGTTAGTTGCTTTTTAAGTAGTCATTATATGCAAATTACTAAATCGTGATGATTCCTGTCCAGATAGACAGAACGTGTTTCATTGCAACTTGATACATACGGGTGGCAACGTTGTACAACTTTGGGCTCCATATGTCAGACTAAGAAAGTTTTTTTTTCATTTAGAGAGTAATCGATAAATTATAACCTAATTACTTACTTTTAGTTAAATAAGTAATACACAATTTGAAGTTGAATATACAAGTATCAACTTCAAAAATAAGAAGGTCTCAAAAACCTCAAAACATGGCTAAAAGAGTATTATGTATAACAAACGTTTAAATGTATTTTTTTATTTTTTTTATTTATCTATTGACTAACACATCAAATAATTTACTATTTGTAAAAATATTATCAATTTAATAAGTTGAATAAAAATAAAGCATTAGACTTAACAAACTAGTGATCCCTATTACACATGTTAACAACTAGAAGCGTAATTGTTTTGAAAGTAACTGACAGTTAGTACCATGTGGGAGTTTCTATAGCCTATCTAACTTTGCACAATTCAAGGGATGTTTGCACGAAACTGTTTCATAGAAATGTTTGGAATTTGTTTAATAATTAACGTTAAGTACAGATTTGATGTTATTTGGGACGCTTTCGACGCTAAGTCTAATGTTGGACATGGAATTTCTATCTTATTTAACTGCAATTTGTTTAATGTTCGTGAACATACAAGGTTCTAACGCATTGGAAGGGTTACCATTTCAGAGGCAATATTTCGCTTTATTAACGTAAATTATATCAAAAGTTTTGTTTAGGGTGTAACGTTGGTTCCCTTCATTAACTTTGTATTCCCATAGAGGTCCAAAAGGCATACCCTTTGCAGTAAATTTGTCTATATTGAGATTTGATTACTTTTGATTATGTACCCCGTCGGTCCATTGAAATAAATTCATTTGCGATTTTAGATGATTATCTCATATTTCTATTATAACTTTGGCTTTTCACATGAAATTGCAGTGGGGATTAGCAGATACAATTCAGTGAATAGTCCTTATTGTTTGTGTGATAAAGGTCAATTTAGGCAATATGTTTTTATGTATAGGAAAGGGTGGCTGTGATTTAAAACAGACCGGGTAAGGGCGTATTCCGGAAATATAAATTGAATTCTTATCTTGATGCTTATTAGTGAGAAGTTCTATGAATATTCTGATAAACGCTCAGAAACAGAAGTTTGTTATTGTTTGCGAATATTTTGTAGATTCTAGCATGAATATATTTTGAAGATCTTTATCATTTTCACTACAGAAATTCTTACGAAAAATTTTGATATTTCTCTTTGTATCTGCCAAATGCAGTGTTGATGTCAATATGTGACATGTGCCAGATTTTTTTGGCAACCAAGTTTCCTGTTTGGTTCCTATAAATAAACAAACGACTCTCAAAACCAAACGTGTTAGATATGAAAAAAAAATAATCAAATAGGTTTTAAAGTTCACGATCGAAAAAGGAAATGTCTTAATAATACATCTTATTCCCTTGTTTTAAATTTACCGGTTTATATGTGATACAATATTATAAGATACAACATAATTGACACTTGATGGTGTTTTGCCTCCCTCTTATATATGAGTTTCTATTGAAACGCCGAAAATTAATAACATTCGTATCATATTTAAATACAAAGAATTTGGAACAAAAGAGGAAACATATTGTGCTTCCGAAAAGGAGTCAATATTAGTTAACATAAAAGGCAATTCACATGCTATAAGCAAAGGGAGGCTTTCAACCCTACCCATTCAAACTTCTTATGCAGAATCACATAATATACCAAAAGTATGAGATGGCGAACTTCACTTAGGGGGTGTGTATCTATTTTTTGTGGAACGTCGTTGAAAATGTACTGTTGTTTATTTTTCCCTGAGATATCTGGGTTAAAAGAGGCTGCTTGGTTCTTTTGTGAGACGATTTTACAAATTCTTAGTATACGTACCTGCATGCTTGCTAGAAATGTGTTACACAAATTTATATCAAAACGCTACCAGATACCAACGATACCAGTTTGTAGCTTGTACCCAATTATTCATTTACTAACAACCTTCATAAACTCTAATAAGCAATAACCATTGTCAATTTCGTTAGACGATGTCATCCAAACTTAATACACAGCAGCGACCTATTACTATGCCCACAAAAGGCCCATAACATAGGCTATTTGAGGCCCAGTTCCATTACATAACATAATGATTAAGTAACATACGACCCTTATCCGCTTGTTAATATGGCCATGTGACACCAAGTGCCAAGTTGGAACATCTCCAAGAGTTCTTGGCAAGTTATCCAATAACGCCAGCTGTCATACACACATACCTGAAACATTTTTCGGCAACTGATAATCATTTTGGGTTGCATCCAGAGTCATTAGCACAATGGTGCATGGAAGGAATAGATGTATACGAGATATTTTATATTATGAGCTGCAGGCATTAATTTTCATTTATTTAAAGTTACGTAAAGATCAATCTTTAAAAGCTAAAATTAAGTTGAAAGTTGTGTTATTTAATAACCTTAAGGAGACATTTATAAAAGTCATGGAACTATAGTTCTTTTATCAATAACAAAACTAACGTAACCCTCAAAACTTTTTACTATTAGACCTGTAAAATATACCTAGAGTTCTCATGAATGCCGTCTCTTTTACAGTATTGGCGCCATTTCGCGTTCAAACATTGATTAGTAGTTAGTATTCAGCATTGCCTCTATTAATTTGTGGACACTTTGTGACGCGTCGCTCTTCTCCCAATATTGCGAATCAGCAATTTTCGATTACTCTCGAATAGGTAAATGAATTGCCCGTTTATTTGAGTATTCGTGTTCATTAGCTGTATTAATTAGACTGTGCTTAACTTGTTGGAAGTTTTTGAATAAAACTGGCAATCGCGTAGTTAATACATCAGCAAATAGGTTTCGATCTAACTGGAAAGATATCCTATAAGTCTAATTTCAAAAATATGAAATTTTAAATTAATTTCAAAAATATAAAAATATTAAAAAAAAAAAAACTCTCAAATTCGGCACAGATTTTTACTAAAATTACTATTTAAATCTCAATAAATCTCAAGGGCTTTACTTGCCCATTTTACCATATTACCATTCAATCTAATACAGCTTTGGCTAGTAGCGACATCTATGAAAGTATGCGTAAACCTTTTAGTACGGACAACTTATAGTAGATGGCGGTAGTAGTTCAAATTACTATAAAAAGCACGATGAAATAGGAGGGTTATGTGTTCGGCTATAAGGGATAATAAAATAAACTACAACAAAAAAGAATATTGGAACAATTTAGTGTAAGTAATTTTTACAGCACTATTTCAAACGGTTAGGTTACGGTTTATTTGTTATCGTAACTTATAGGTAATTAGTTTAGTAGACTTAATTAGTTACCTATTATAGGCAAATATGAAAATGCACGAGGAACCTACCTAAATATATACCTACAAAGTGTTTAATAGAACAAAAAAATTGGAGCCGTGGTAATAAGAAAATTTTAAATCTACGATATTTTTCGTGAAGTAAACCATGTTTAAATCTAGATTTACTATTTATTTCGTTCCTATTCGGCACAATGACACATCGTATGGAAACTAAATATGACGAACGTGTTCTTTATCCGGCGCAAATATCACAGAACAAAACACAAACAAATCCACACAAATATTTGCTTCGACGCGTGCTCGGAATACTCGAATCCAAAGTAGCGCGTCTTCCCAAAGAAGCTATCAAATCGCTAAAAGAAAATATTATCGACGCAGAAGCAAAAGTCCCGAACGCTGTGGTAAAAACTGGTCGCGTCATCATAAATATTTAGAAGCCCACATTAGCAAAATCCATGTTTTATATCGATTCGGGAACAAGATCGAGGAACGTAATTAGATTGTTTTCGCTAATTGAGTGTATAAGAACTGTCGGGATCGGTTTCAATTGATGTTTTAATTTAGTTAATGATGATTAGAGTCGTTGAAATTGATGTGAGTTTTGTGATGGACATCTTCGATCTCTTGAAAGATAACTGCCTGTTTGATGACGATAAGCTTGTCATTGATTAGTTTTTGTGGATGGTCGGTTCAAGACTTTAATTGTTATTGCTAAATTAAAAGTTGTTATTGAGTTTACAATAAATTTATTCAAAGGTATTTTTACCGCATCCCTTTATCTGACCCCAGTCTATTTAAATATTCAACAAAACTGCTTCATTTCATAATTTTAAGGGTACCTTTATCGTAACGGAATCTGAGGAAAAATTTTCATTTCACAACTTAGATAATTTCACAGAGGGCGTCTTAATAAGGTGTTCCCTATAAACGGTCGATAGATTTTCCAGTTCTTGCTCGGAGTAAGTTGCGTAGATATATCTGGTCATATCTGTAATCTATATATAAATACATGGATCGGCTTGTACCAGACCACACACGACAAGCTCACAGCAATCACGACGCAGGGAGATTGAGAGCTTATCCACGTTAATTAGACGACAACTACATATACAAGAAACGTATGTACATGCGTATTGTCTGACAAGGTCATTTTGGATATATTAAAGATACGGGAAATAATAAAAGTAGAAATAGGTTTGGGAGCTCAAAGACAACGTTAATAGCTCTTTACTGGAGAAATTGTAATAAGATGAATGATATCAAATGATCCATCACTATTAGTGTTATATAAAACTATATAATTCAAATCAAAATAGAATCAACAATTAATAGTGTATATGAAAAGGCATAATTATCTCATAGGATTTGGAACGTACTATATTAGGTAATTATCTGCTTGTTTTAATTTGGAAACTATACCTACGTATAATATCAATACTGGAACATAGATTTGTACAGTTACAGAAGATACAGAAGCAGACAATGTTCTGTGTCCTGTTAGTGGTTTGTGGAATGAGGCATGTAGCTATTATATTTTAGCTATTATATATTATTTATCTTCATATACCTATAATTAATTGAATGCAAAAATATCATAACAAAATTTACCATTGGTCTATTAACATAAAATGAAAATATTAATTGATTTAACCGACTACACTTTGAAGTTTTGATTCAAATGGGTATTTTAAAATAATTGTTGCCAGTACAGATTTTTTTTTATAAACATCGAAAATGACGTCAATTACAAGGATATTTTTCACAACTTATGGGGAATCCTCTTTCTATACAATTTCATCTATACGTTTGGAAATTTCTCAAACTTCGGCCTTTTCATTATTAATAAGTTCATTAGCAAAACGCATACATCTTCATTTTAAATTTTACCGCTGTACTTTACTAACGTACCTAGTTTTTCTTTTGCTTGGCAACAAAACGCTTGTTCTTTTTGTTCCGAGTCATAATGATCCGTCATTTCTGCAGATTATGATGTTGTATGGGTATTTATTTTTTCTCCGGCTATTGAACCAAATTATAGATAATCTACCAACCGTGTGCTTTACTCTGTGAGTTGTAATAAGATGTTTGGAGTTGTTTATTGTTACTTTTAATTTGATAAATTGTACATGAAGTAAGATAAGTGGAGGGAATCTGTCTTGTTTGTTTAACAGTTTACTGACTTCGATGTGGAAATATTTTCCGATGCCATTTTGAATTTTTCGTTTTGGAGCTCACCAATCGAATTTGTTATAATATCGTAGTAATATTTTAAACGTGAAAGTTTGTGAGTATGTATGGATGTATGGATGGATTTTTGTTACTCTTTCACTTAAAAACTACTGGACGAATTTGGATGAAACTATACAGTTATATAAGTTATACATCAGAATAACACTATTTACCGCGGGAAAACGTGGACGTAGTCGCGGGTGGCTACTAGTTCAAGATAAAGAGACTGTTAATCAGTATTATTCATTAACAATTTTCAATTCCCTTAATTTTACTTATTGTCTCTTTACTTCTCTATTTATTACCATTGTCTGCACAAGAACCAGACATTACCGCCAAAGGGAGAGGAATACCTGAAATAGATTCCCAAAATAGCTGAAAATCACGCAACGAATATGTTCCAAAACTTGCCTCAAATTTGTGTCACGTATATACAATATAGCCTGTTTTGTTTGGTGAAGTAGTAGGCTTAAGCTAAGCCTTTCCTATAATATTGGGAAGGTTTCCTTTTCAGTAGAAATAACTGCCTATTTACGCTTCTTTTTGGGTCAACCAAATAGTGGCCCCTTCGGGCATAATAGGTATCTCTGTACGAAACGTAATATCCTGGATACTTTTAAACGTATCATAGAAATCTTATCTTTTAGCTAAACAAATCACAAAAAAACTTTGTTATACAATTGTGACAGTCACAAAATATGAACTCTTGCTACATATATCTCATAATCTTATGAATACCGTGTGCCTATCTCAAGAACGGTTTATTATTATAACACATTCTATTTTGTTCTTTCAGATCTGCAACTCCGCGATTACTTAAAGGCCGAAGCACACTGGGTATGTGAAAACTTATATCTAAACTCTCAAAAATAGCATACCTATACCGAGTAGTATTCGAGCGGCTTGTGTAACTACCTTTCTAAGAATGATTCGATCATTTTGTTTACGGCCAGTTGTCGTTTCGGAAAACAAATTACTATCAATATTCTCACAATACCCGCAGATTACAAGTGGGTTCTTATTCAACAGCGTTTCAGTAGCGCACGAAATTGATATCTCCAGTTTTGATTGCCTACGGACACGGCGTTTGTTAGCTATTCTGATCGAAATGTTTCCTCAATACTTTGCTCAATTGCCGATACAAGCACCAGTTTTACATAAAGTAATAGTTATTGCTTGGTTACTGCTGAATTTGTATGTAATTATAGTTAGGGGAATTCAAGTTGGCAACGTAGAGTTTGGAACTACCTACGCAGACGCATAAATAAGTGCATACTATTTGCTTGATATTAACTTAGGCAAGCTTGGAAATACTATGTGTTTAATTTGAAACATTAAGATGTGTAGATTAAATGATAAAGTTTGTAACTACTTCAAAAGGTGTTCTTAAAGGTTTCTACATTAAGAATGTAATAATGAACCATATATATTTTGATGTTCAACTTTTACCCTTTGCCTCTACTTCCAACCCATCCTTATGCAAATCGAAAGCATCTATAACCATTGAACTTGAATTCAGAATGGCTTAACCCTAGAGAGCGAGAGTGGGCCGCGTTGGGACACAAAGAGTTAACCCTGCAGTCATACAACGTGCAAGATGTTCGTCATTTGTACCGGATGAAATGTAAATGTACACTCGTTACGCGGCGCCCGCCTCCCGCTTCGTATTCATGAAGGGACGCAAGTTATAAGCTGAAGCGATTGGTTCCAGTATTTATTTGAAATATTAACATCCTACTTAAATTATAAACCTGAAAGTTTGTATGGATGGATGTTTTAAATGGTCGATCGGAATACTATTTTGTAGTTAAAATTAGTTAAAACTTAATTGAAATATGTTTTTTTATTAGGTAAACTATTTACGAAAATGTCAAAAAATCCCTACTAATATTATAAATGCGAAAGTAACTCTGTCTGTCTGTCTGTCTGTTACGCTTTCACGCCTAAACCATTGAACGGATTTTGATGAAATTTGGTATGAAGAAAGAACTGAACTTGGGAAAGGACATAGGGTACTTTTTACCGCGGGAAAACTTCTCATTCCCACGGGAAACCAACATCCACGCGAACCGAGTCGCGGGTGGCCTCTAGTAATCTATAAAAGCTAAATTAAAACTAAACCACTCGTTTCTAAGTAACTGTGCCTTGGGAAAGAAGTTTTATTCACATCGATATGATATGATAAATCGATAAGGAGACAAAACTGAAAGTTAGGGCTGAAAAAAAGCTTTTTTAGATAAAAATTTAAATCGCTATTTCTCCCTATTTTAAACCATACTTACCAAGAAAAACATGGTTGCATTATCTTCAAATGTGTCAACGGATAGCGCCCTTTAATACCCAGGTCTTGGTATGTCAAGTTTTATATTTCGTATTTTCTAGAAACTATACCAGACAGTTGTTTAACCTGAATAAAAAATACTTTAATAATTTTCTTCACTTTTTTAAGTCTTGATAGCTTTCCAACAAACTTTAAATAATTCCAAGCAGAGAAATACCTTTATTATCCTTTTCAGAAATCTGCAAGCAAATAGGCAATTCGTAAATTTATGCCTGAATATTGAGCGTTGGTTAACGACTTGGATATAAAATTAAAGTCGATAATAATAAACATTTAATTAAATTAACACTTCTATCTATTTCAAACATTCTGACTTTAACTGAACTACAGTCAGTTCCTATAATTGTTTCTCAAACCTTGCATACCGTAAAGAATATTATAACTCCTTCGAATGATGAATGTACTGGAATTATGAAACAAAAGTGTCACGAATGGCGGTGCGGGGTCTAAATTTATGCGTTCCATAGAGTCGGGCGATGCATCTCCTTTCCGTGTCACCCGGCCGGGGCCAATTAAGTTCGACTCACGACCTCGCGATCGGGCCAGGGAACGCAAATCTGCAAGAAATATAGGTTAAAATATTGTAAATATCATAATAAGAATGTATTTTTAATAAAATTGCATTAGACGTAAGCATAGGATCAACCAGCTATTAAATAACATCATTTGTTTTTTTTTTACCCCAAAGGTTAATGTTGAAGAATCGCAACATTGGTGACACATAATATGACTTAAAGTTTGTGACGTGAATTTCTGTTGAATATTGACCTGTCAACTGTTAAATATCGCGCGTTTCCTGGCCCCGCAAAGTGGTGAGGATTTCGTGCAAGAGAAAGCGGAAAGCGGGTCGCAGCCAGATCAGCTCTATTAGATTGTCATGCATGTTGGATGAGGTAATTAAATTATGACAGGCCACTTTGTTGTAATTTTACATTGTTATAAACATAACTATTATGTATTTTCATATGATAATTCTATCATTTCTAATTTGAACTTAGTATTTCACTAGACTTTGGACTAGCGCTTTACAAAATCTGATAATCTAATTCTTCTTAAAAAAAACTTACTTAAAGCGAAGCTGCAAAAAAACCTTCTACAAATAAATAAGCAATAGTTTGCTCAACGTAACACTAAAACAAATGATCCACAAGTTCTAACCTTATTATGCAATCCACTTCATATTTCAGCAAGCATCAAGCTCCAACAACGCCACAAGCACGGAGGTCCTATGCCGTAACAGTTCCCATATACCAGCACGATTATTAAATCGTGTTCAAACAAACCAACAGACATTCTACATAATAATCGCAGTTGTTTTCACAACCATTTGATCCATTTCATGTTTTAATCAAGTATGATCTCGGTTAGGTAACAGTTGACCAACTTCAGGAAGAGAGCTTTGAAAGGTTGGTAATGTCAGAAGTGGGATATTCAAATCAAATTCTATTCTGCGACGTGTGTTGTCTATGGTATCTTATGGTTTCTTTTATGTAATGGAATTTCTTGAATGTAAATTTTTCAGTTATTTAGTATGTAATCACAAAACTAAGCTTAAAATATGATATATCGTTTTGGAATACGTATAAAATGTTCAGTGAATTTTCTAAAGCGGACATTTAATTTATTTAAATCCTATTATAACTTATTTTCTTTGAAAGCCACTATACAACTAAAACATTAATATTTATTGACAGATACAATATTACTGCACTTGCGTAATTGTAGGTTTGCGATAAAATGTTATTTATGAATCAGCTGCGAATGAATGGAAATGCAAATTTGATCTAAGGTAGCCAGCGATCAACACTTGAGCTTGATGTTTTATGTTTCTACAGATTTATGGAGTAGACGCTTTATTGTAAACTAAACTTGCAAAATGCAACTGGAAATGAGCTTTCAAAATGAGATATGTAGGTATTTAGTACTGTAAATAGAAAACTAAGATACTATAAAAAAAACTTTTTAGTTAATATATATATTTTTAACAGTTTCTCGTTAGGATTTAGCCACACACAATCCCACAGTGGTCCAATAATAGAAAGTAATGTTAGAAATTAATTAACAAAGACAAGTCGACCGATATAAACCATTTGTTACTTCGCCCGGCGACATCCGCTATTTTAATTCGTTCTATCAAACGAAAACCCGACTTGGTATAAATAAAGTGCTAGGAATACTGTCGCGTAGATTCTAAAGGCAATATTTCAGAACATCATTCGTTCTTTGATGATGTGTGCTTATGAATATCGTTGGGACGAGATAGTGACAAGACGATAATCATACACGCAGAGGAAGACGCTTTCGAGGAAGCTGTGATGCTAAAAATGCAACGGTCCGGAAAAATCTCTAGGTATAAACTTTAGAAAATTTGAACAAAAATATAAGGTAGATAACCAGACTAAACAAGACACTGTTAGTATGGTTTTGTCTTAATTAAAATAGTAGAACCGCAGGCTGTATGACTAATCTAACTAGATCAGAATTATTAATCTGAATTCCTTCGCCAATACTAAATTACTTTGGCTACCTCACTTACACACTCATTTCGCGGCCCGCTCCAGCATTAAATATGACGTACTTAAACACCGAACTACTTGAATTGAGTTAATTAATCAATCAATCAAAGAAAGAGCTTTGTTCAATACGTTTTGTTCTGGCTCACAAAGGGTCGCAACAATGCCTCCAGGTCTTATTCTAACAATAGAAGAGTGAACTTTTAACCTGAAACTCATTTCGCTCCTTTGTATGCAGTTTTTCTTAGAAAACTGATAAAATCTTGAAGCTTGTATGCTGTTCGGGCACAATTTGGCTGTGAAAGGTAAATTGTGTAAAATTGCAATTTGCTGAGAATCGGTTCGGGATTACGATCTAGAAATTTGTTTGGTTTTCTTCAACACAATCTTCAGGCATCACGTGATGAGTTAGACATTCTTGACACAAATATAAAATGTTTGAGCAGTTTGAGTATGACGTTTTTAGTAATAGATGAGTAATATTAGATTTTATTCACTAACGTAAATATTTCATGCGAGGATTTTCAAATTTCCATGAAAATTTCAAATAAAAAAAAATTAAAAACATGTTCTTTACACGCTCTTTTAATAAATAAATAAATGCAATGCCAGCTTCTTTAACAAATGGTAAGTGTTGATTAACATGATTAAAGATACAATGTTAAAAATTACTTCGTAGGCAATTTATTTAAAAAATAAGCATTAAACTAAAAGATTTTTTAACAATTGCTAATAACCATTTCTTAAAGTAAAAACTCTAATAACACAAACGATATTTAATAATTGCATACCTGCACAATTTACTACATCTGTCGTGCCTTTCTCACCGGCATAACAATTCAAAAATGCCAATTGGCATATTTGTCCCTGCTCGCACGACTTGACGAAAAAACCATCCAGATAACACGCCATGGTCTAGCTAAGGGACCCATTTATATGCTAAGTATCATTCAGTCCCGTTCAACGCTCAGAGAAACAAAGTATTCCTTTATCACTTTTGTGCCATCGGCAAAGGTAATAACAGTAGCGTTTTGTAACCACAGAAACTTGTGCCATCCAGTTTGGAAAAAAGAAACAATTTGAGTAGATTGTCGCTGCGTAACAAGATGTTAATGTGAGTGTGCGGTTAGAGATGATTATGTTCCGTGACCACAAGATGAAGGCGAGGAAGTAAGACTAATGAACGGCGAGGAGGAATTTCAGAAAAAGGGAAACGGTATCAGGAACTAAAATTATGACGCAAATAGCATAAATCTTAAAGCTGGGTACATCAAAATTACTTTTAAACAATCGGCGAGATTTGACTCATGCATAATTAGGTAATATGCCTTTCTCATTTGATTAAGGACACCACTAATGTAAAAACGAATTAATCCTTTTTTATTTATTCTTTCATATGAATCGAAATATTTTTCGGATTATTTAACAATTTATAAAAACAAATGTTTTGAAAATTTGTTATCATTTTGCTTCTTGAAGTCCTAACGAAGAGTTCAAAGCTTAGTTTAAAGCACTTGTTTTTTAATTCGAATAAATTAACCTTTTAAAAACGTCTTAATATAGATGTCAATTAACTCTATCATTACATAGGTAAATTATATCAACAGTTTTTTTAACTATAATTAAATTATCAACAGCACCTTGCTCAAAATGGTTGTAAGGGTCATCCATAATTGCTAGGACCACCGTAATACCAACATTAAAAAAATCAATTTCTCTTTACCCAGACACAGTAATTGCGAACAAGTCTACTCTGACACAAATTACTGGCAATTGCACCTGGCAACGCAAGGCTCTACAGAGCTATTTACTTTGCCTTTATAAAAAGAAAAAAAAAAGAATGGCGTCCGCGCGCTTTTTGTATCCGCAAATCCGGACTTTTCCACCGTGCAATTATACTATTATGGGAATTAAAAATATTTCATTACCAAGCTAAGCCTTTATTTTTATTTCCTTAAATACAATAAGTGATTCTAAGCCTCCAGCAAAACAACCTATTACTGCGACAGTAATGTCACGAACAAAAAGACATCGTTATTGTCCTAGAAATGAAGTTTCGAAAACGTTGGTGTTTAGATTTTAAGCGTCAATTTCGTTACTGAAATGACAAACGCTTTTCAAAAAGCCGGTACACAATCGATTATAATCTTCACATCACTCAAGCCGTCAAACTTCTTTGGCGGTAGACACAAAACACATCGATCAGCAGTTATGATGGAATTTAAAAGTTTTCGATACAAAAACATAATAATGCACGAGAGCTATTTGCAGGAGCGCACTGCTTCTGATTCGACGATTGTTTGTTTTAAGCACTGGATGAAGGCCGATATAAACGATATGAAAAGAACACGGTAATAGTTATAACATTCAATTGTTTTCAATAATCTACCTAATCCACAGCCATAAACTTATTCATACTGTACTTGACTCCTTGAAGTTACTATAGCATCTTTATTTCTCTACATAAAAAACTTTCTCCCCAGGCAAAGTTCAATGGACATTCCTATTAACTTGTTAGTTTTTTCCAAAGGTGCCTTCAGGCGTAATAATTAAATACACAAGTACCAAAGTGAACTAATACAGTCAACTTCACCATTTCCCGCGCTTAAAAATAATAATAAAAAAGTTTTGAGGAAGCTGCCAATCACTGGCTGCCTAACGTGTAACGAGTTTGTTTTTAAAAATTCAACCTCTTTTTTCTTCCGCAGAGTACGTTATAAAAAGTTAAGCTGTAACGATGTACAATATTTAAGCTCTGGTTACGTATTTAAATGCACTTTTTCAAATTTATTTTTCATCGTAGTTTCCGTTGAAACAGTAAATAAATATAATATTTTATTCATAGATATAAAGATAATTTTTATCTCAAAATGATTGGTTATATTTTGTATTAAAAATAATCAAGTGTAGGTACATAATTGCATAGAATCGAAGGTTATGCTTAAACTAAACTAAATGAATGTCTCTATAATATTGCCAGTACCAACACGCAGTCAAATATTAATTGGAACGCAGTATAGGTGTTCGCAATGGCATTTAATTGGTAATTGGCAATTTTGAATTATGATTCAATAATGACTACCCAAACTGTTAGTATTTGTACGCAAATACAGTACTAGTATACGAAGAGATTGACATTTCTTTACAAAATTTTATGAGAGGAATAATTTGCTTGATAACTTATACCTGGGAAATAATAAAGAAATAAATAAACTGATTAAAAAGGCATTATAGTGAATTTAATTTCTTAAGTTTAACAAACATGAACCAACGCCGGAAAAAATCTATAAACACAATAGATATTAAAACTGTAGGTATATTTAACAAAATAACATATCTATGTTTATTCGAAGATATATATCTAGATAATCTACCAAGTTGCAAAATCCGGTGGTTTACGGCTTGGTATCATTAGCATTACTCTAACTTATATAGCTAGTTATAAATTTAAACAAATGCTATCAAGTAACTCTTTATTTGTTTTTTAAAATGATATACTACAAATACGGACCTACCAACCACATCGATTCTTGTCCTGTTCCTAGTAGTTATTTCTCAGGCTAGAAGCTAATCTTAGCTTTGCGTCTGTTATCTAACGTTTAACTTAATAGGCAGTTGCCGAGCAAAGGCAAAGCAAACAAACAGACGCTAATCGCTTTATATAGAGAAGTAGATATATATGTTGTTATAAGTTATTGCATGAAAGACCAATTTAAGGCTTAGTTTGTGCTTTTGTCAATGTTTTCTTACTGAGTAGAAAAACATTATAACCTGTCTTTGGAAATTAGTGGATATCACTGAATACTATTAGTTAAGATAAAAAATTATTCAAAAGAGATAAATCGTAAATGTTTACAAAAGGAAACTTTTAACAGAAGGTATTAGTAACTTATTATTAAATAGTCGAAAAAAATTATTACCATTCTTTTAATCAATTTTATTTTTCACATTACTAATTACAATAACATGTTAATACAGTTTTGGAATTATAATCTTCCTGATTATAAATATATATAATATTACTTAAAATCATAGAACAATCATTAAATAAAACACGATTTAACGTGCTCATAAAACAGATTATTAAAATACATCATTAACCCTTCATTGCTTTCGAACGTAATTCATTTTGTAGCATTTACTTTTCTAAGGTTAATAAGTAGTGCAATCCGTAGACAATTGAATAAAAGTGAATTATGAGTCACGAAGGCAATTTTCATAAATATCCAGTAGACAGGTGTGAGCATGCAACCTTTGCTTGGTAAATTCGAAAAACGACAAGTCGACTATCAAATAATGAAGAAAAAAAAGGTTTCAACAGACGCGGTATTTGTTTACTTTTATCACGCAGCATACCTACATTTTCGCGGTTATGAAAATGAAAAAAAGTGAATTTGGAATAGGTACTTGCCGTAACAGTTTAGGTTACAAGTTTAAGTTGGTGTTTCTTCCAGATTTTAATTTTATTTTTGCTCAAGGGAAATATTAAATCTTTCAATAAATCGCTCTTTTTTACTATTTCTAGGATAAAAAGGTCGACAAATTGCTTGACTATTATTATAATTTATTTACTTTTACTACGTTATTATTAAAGCTTACATACAGTATAACCAAAGAGAACATTTAACTTCTTTTATAAAGCATTAAGTATTGAGTTTATTGGCTTTAAGCTTTTAGGGCTACTGTATTTAATTACAAACTTAATAAATAGCCGTAGATGCCTTGCGTAATTTTGTGGGTTACCATAAACTTTATACCTTTGTACAATTATACTATTGCTTCTCATTCATTTTATACATAAACAAAGGTGACGTTCACATTTATTTAACCAATTTTTTTATCAGATGAACTCAATAATCTCGCTTTTCTAGTTTTAATTAAAAATAAGCTTAAATACACAATTTATGATTTCTTAAACATTTCCCCTGGAAAGCTGCGGTGAGTAACGAGGTATTTGAACTTAAACAAAGGTTAAATCATGCTGACTTTTCGGTGTTTACCTTTTATGTGTGTGGTCGATTACTTAACTCGACTGATATTGCCAATATTAGGTAAGTACCCTTACGATCAAGACTCAAGAAGGTTGAATTGATTTTTTTAATCAAACATTAAGGTAATTACTGCAATTACTTGACTTGATACTGGCCAGTTTTTGAATCATATTTTTTATAAATAAACCAGAATTTTAGCAAAAAGTTTAATAACAAATTAACCTTAATCTCCTTGCTAACCTCACCTAAGCTAAACAAGAATCGAAAGGTAATCAAATAACCCGTCTAACCGTACAAATACTAGAAACATATAATTCATATGCCTTATCACCTCTTAGAATAGATACTTGGAAAATGTCGCGAGACACGCAGACTTAATAACCACTCGATTGAGTGTATCTTAGTATTATCACATAAATCAACGAAGCCAATGATTAATACGATCGCGGACGATGAGACCCGACTTGCATAGTCAATGGGAGACAGTAGGTAATCGAGGCAGAGATCTGTGCGCGGGCGCCGACGGTGACGTGCGCGTGTGTGACAGGATAGTATCGGGAAATGCAAAGGAATAGTCGGGTGGATAGATTAGCGTAATTAAGGATGGCATCGGTCTGGATGGCTAAATAAACTATGTGACTATTGGTTAAGGCTTTTCTCAATTTGAATTGTAGCGTGGTTTTATAAAATACAGAGAGATACTACTGCAATACCTCACCAGAGACCAGTCTTTAGATCTTTAGATAAAGTTTAGATGATTTTCATAATTTAGTTACTAACTTTAAGACATCTTCCTAAGACGTGCAAGATAACACTGCTGCCTGTGCAACGACAGTATTGATATACTCAATAAACAGCCTCTAAATTCTGCATTGCCAACTCAGAAAACAAACTCAAAACCTAATCTACTGTTCCTCTTCATACGTTTCTAGAGCATCGTTATAACGGTCAGCAGTAATTACTGTGAGCTTCCGTACACTGTTGGCCCGTCTTTATACTTTGCTTATTGAGTGCGTTATTAGTTCAAGTGCAATTTGCGTTGTGGGAATGTGTTCTATCAAGTCCTTATAGAGTATGTGATTATAGTATTAGTTTGATATTAGGTGATTTGTTTAGTTAGCGGGTGAAATAGAGGCTGGTGATTTTTATATTGTTTGTGAAGAACTAACTAGTAGAACTTCAGTGTCTACAATACACTGATTTTGAGATTGGGTTTCTTTTTTGGTATAACTTGTTATAAAGTTCATAGAAATACGTAACTAATAAAAAGAAATGTGTTGGTTGAATAATAATTGTTGTTTAAAATACCGTCCAACATTTTAATAAGCAATGACCGCGTATAAATGTCAAAAAACAGTTTTAATACAACTCATATTTGATTATTTCCTAAGTAATGAATTTGTAAAACCTTTTTGCACAAGTATTAAGACCTCCGGCACAGCAATCATATTTCCGACCACTACATCAGCCAAACTACTGCATTCGCTTTCTTCAATAACTTTAAACAATAAACAAAGCATATATGAGCTTTAGCGTAAAACGGATTCGACTTAGGTGGTCCTTGCTCAGTCACGTTTATAATTCAAGGGGTTAATTTTAAAATTAGCAATTGTAAACGGAATTGCACCAAATCGCTTTAACCCACCGTGCGCCGCGTATATTCTTTATTGGCAGTATAAAAAGTTCTTTTAATGTTTATTGGGTATGTACCTATAATATTTTTCTTTGAATTTATATTTGTGTGTAATATTTGTTAGTCTGGATAATATCTATAGGGAAGCTTTTTTAATATGTAAATATTATTTCTTGAGCTATTACATCGACATACATAAAACATAATTATAATTTCAATTTTATAATGGAGGATGAAGCTGTCTATGCGTTAGATAATTTACTTGAATTGTATTTAACAATAAAACATCAGGATTTCCTCTTTCAAATTGATGTTTTACGGCAAATGTAGGAATGTATGACGATGTTCCAATCTATGTTATTTTCTGAAATTACCATTGTTATGTTTTCTTTAGTGCGCATTTAGCTTCTATTAAACAACATCCGACTGCTAAAATTAATATATATGGGAACATAAATTGTTTTCCAGACTTTCTTTGTGTTGCAAATAACATTTTATAAACTTTTCAAAACGGGGTGATTCTATTTTCATGACTGCTATGATACAAATAATGGAATTTTGACGTTTTTTGATAGTAGCTTATGTCACTCAAAAGTTTCAGATCACTCCGCAGCTGTTAGTTCAAACTTAAACTAACTTGCTTTGAAAGTTTAAATTGCTCTGATTAAGTTTAACTTTATTTTACAATGTTATTTCAATTCGCCTTTCTTTACAAGCTAAATTGCCCTTTCATTACTAGCTATTAAGGGCTATTTAAGATTTTAAATTTCTGGGTAAACTTTACGACCTATGCCAATTATTGCGCATGGTATTAAGTTTGCACATTTATTAGTGTTATTACGTTTGATTTGCTTGATATACCTACGATCTACATGTATTATATAACAGGAAAATATAAAAAAGTTGGAGTATTATTAACAGAGTTGGTCACATTGATTAAGCAATGACATCGTTGGTGGTTCAGTACGTTGAAGTGCGCATAGGCCGTTCTTGTCTCCAGGGGGATTGATGGCTGCTGGAGCCGACATGCGTAAGAGTTGAGACAAACATAGTGTAAAAGGGCGTCTTGACTTCAGCACGATGAGCCCACGACTTAAAGAAGGTAGGCAGTGGATGAATGCGGGCTGCCCGGGTGGACCCTCTTGACTGGGGTGGTTTGCGCTTATTTACAAATTTATTTATTTACAAATTCATGTATCTACACTAAATTAAACACATAAAAGGACAAACTGATTACAAAAAAAGACGTAAATACAGAGGTTCTGCTTATCCCCCCCAAGGGATCGCGCCTTGCCGCGGCGGGGGGGGCTTAGTACCCCGTAGCAAGCCAGCTACTGGGGGAAGCTAAGCGGTCCCACATGGGGCCGGTCGTGAGGTAGACCGGCCCACGAGAGGGGGGCTGCTCCAGCTGGGCGGGAGCCCAGCGTGCTGATGCGCCCGGAGGGGAGGCTCTGGCCGGGCTCGGCCCGGTCAGTTGCACCCCAGGAGGGGAGGCTCCAGCAGGGCCTTTGGCCCTCGTTCTGTTGAGCGCCCAGGGGGGTAGTCGTGGGGGGTCGGGTGGTGCGGCGTGGCGGCCGCGGCATCCGATCCTCCGCGATTCGGATTGGAGGTGGTGGGCTGAGGAAGGGGTGGTGGGAAAACCCCTCTCCTAGGCCCAGGGCGGATTCGGCGGCGCGCCACTGTCCCCGCAGTGGCGCGCCGGCGACTCCAGCCGGTGAGGCCCCAGGTCGGCAGACGGCCGAAGACCCTGGGGAGGTTCCCAAGCTGCCGACACAGGGCAAGGTCGGTAGCCAATCAAGGGAACAAGAGGGGGTAGGCGCGCCGCGGTTGTTCCAGCGCGCCTCCAAACTTGAGGGGGCTGCCTCGGTGGCCAGCCGTCGGTGGGTTCGCGGCGAGCAGACCTTTACAGGACATTCCCGCGTCCCCGCCATTATACGACGGCCAGTAGGACAACTCCAGGTTTTTAGTCGGTGCGAGCCCGACATAACCCGTCTCCTTTCCCTGGAGGGGACGGGTATGCGTAGGCATTTTCCTGGACAAACAAAAAAAAAAAAAAAAAGAGGTTCTGCTTATTCCAAAAACGAAATCTCTTCCAGCAGACCTGTAGTTGAAGAGGTGGTATAGAAGCAAATTTTGCGTGTCTACATAGTTTATACATATCTACTTATATAAACTACATGCAAATAGTTACATATTATTACTTAAATACATACAATATATATATATATATACAACTATCGATACAAAAATAAATATAAAAACATTGTTACACATAGACTACATAGAAAGATAAAAACTTTTGACACGTTTCTTAAACAATGAAATGGATTTCATTGCTCGAATGTCGTGAGGCAATGAGTTCCAAAGCCTGACAGCATGGACAGAAAAGGAATAGGAGTAGAAATCAGTGGAGTGAGGAGGAATAGACAGCAGGTACATTTTGAGGGGTCTGCAGATTACGTTTGGTGGGGTGCTATACGTGAAGCGATCACGTAGATAGGATGGGTAGGAAGAATTATGGAGTATGTTGTGTAGGAGACATAGTATACGAGTGTTCCTACGAAATCGGATTGGGAGCCACTGGAGTTTCTTGCGAAGATGTGATACATGATCATACTTTTTAAGATCAAAAATAAATCTGATACAGAGATTTTGCAAGCGTTCCAGTTTGTTTAAGAGCTCCTCTGTGGCATCTAGGTAACAAGCATCCGCATAATCAATAATAGGTTGGATAAGAGTTAAGGAAAGGGAGATTTTAGTCGCGAGCGGCAGATACGTTTGCAGACACTTCAGCGAATGGAAGGAGTAGTGGACCCTACGACTGACCTCGCTGACATGTAAACCCCAATTAAGATGCGAATCTAAAGTAACACCTAGATTCTTGGCAGATTCAGCAAAGGCGACCGGTGTACCATTAAGAGTGACGGTAGGCAAAGAAGATAGATCGATACGACCGCGCATTGACCTGCTTCCAATAACTAAGGCTTGCGTGTTTTTAGGGTTAAGGACCAAACCAAAGGACAGAGCCCAGTTACAAATTCGCTCCAAATCTTCATTAATAGATGCGATGGCAGAAGAAATATCGGAAGCAGGGCAATGACGGTAAATTTGCAGATCATCCGCATAAAGGTGGAATTTGGAAGAAATGACATGGGATACAGAGTTTATAAAAATGGAAAACAGTAAGGGAGAGAGGACACCACCCTGAGGCACACCCGCAGTAAGATCAGACCATTCCGAGTAAGACTCATTAAGGCGAACACGCTGCGAGCGGCCACGAAGGTAGGAATCGAACCAGGATAAAGCAGGAGAGGAAATATTCAAGGATTTAAGGATGCCAAGAAGGACGTCAAAAGCGACAGAGTTGAAAGCATTGCTGAAATCAAGTAAAACGAGTATTGTAAGGGATTTATTTTCCATGGCCAAGCGAATGTCATCAGTCACGTTAATGAGTGCTGACACAGTGCTGTGGCCAGGACGGAAACCGGATTGTAAAGGAGTGAGAAGATGGTTAGAAGAAATAAATGATGATAACTGACCATGTACCAATTGCTCGAGGACTTTGGATAGAAATGGAAGAATGGAAATTGGTCGGAAATCAGCTGGAGTAGTTGGATTAGGTAATTTTGGCAGAGGAATAACGTCAGCGTTTTTCCAGGAGGAAGGAAATGTATGAGAGGATAGCAAAAAGTTAAATATATGAGTTAGGACAGGAAGAAGATGTGGAAGGATTGGGGTGAACATTTTCGAGCATAGGCAATCATGACCAGCGGCTGTGGAGCTTATAGACAAAACTGCCTTATAGACTTCCTTCTCAGAGAAATAGGAAAAGTTGAAAGGTGGGTGTGAGGGAGAGGCATCAGCAAGACTCTTCAAAGTTAAAGATTTAACATTAGGGTCCAGAACAACAGGAGGAGTGGAAAAATGATTGTTAAATGATCCTAAGTCAAAATCTTTAGCTATATCATTAGAACATTTGCCGATGCCGACGGATTTCAGGAAATTCCAGACTTCAGCGGGACTGCGATTATGTAGTGACTCATGGAAGTAACGTCTTTTTGCCTCACGACACATGCGGTTGCATCTGTTGCGTAGATATTTAAAGTTGCTTAAATTGTGTTCAGTAGGGCAACGCTTATGTCGTCGTTTTGCCTTGTCTCTGACAGCCATCATATCTTTAATCGGTTCAGTAAGCCAGGGTGCAGGTTTGTGCTTTAATTTTACCATTTTCAACGGTGCATGTACGTCGTAAAGAGCCAGCAACAACCTAGTAAAGATAGTAACCTTCTCTTCCATGCTAGAACTTTCAGTAACCAAGCTCCAATCAATGTCGCCTGCATCATGCTGAAGTGCCTCCAAATCTATGCCACCGTAGCTGCGGAGAAGGATGGATTTTGGCTTGCGTTTAGGAGGGCGAATACGGTAGGAAAGGAAGATAAGCGCTTCTTTCGTTCAACAGTACTTTTTTCAACTAGTGTTCGTATGAGATATTTTATCGCCATCAATGAGAAATAATAGTTACTATAAGTCTCCTCTTGTCCATCTACTTTATAATGGCTTAACAATTCTGCGCTTGGCCATTATAAAGTAGGTGCAATCGTCCCTGTTAAAGTAAACACTTGCTAGTAAATACATCCTTGTTATAAAAGCCATTAAGCCTCAAACTGTACAAATACCATTCACTAATTTGCATTAAGTATGACGTTCTTTATTTAAAGTCGTTCAGGAGGCTGCATCAGTCATTTAGTGAATACAATATTGACAAAGGCCTCCTGCTTAATAATGCGGAAAATATGCAAAGAACTTCGACTACCGATTTGCTTCGATGTGTGGTCTCGACAACGAGCCAATGATATGAGGGAACCGGCGTGCCATTTACATATTCCGGAATGCAATATGAAATATGAAGTGATCACGGAATACTTCGTTGCAGTGTATTTGTTAAGTGTTTTGATTTTAATTGAATAGACTGTTCTGTACATTTGTACCTAAATATAAAAAGCCATGTCATTTTACTTGAAACCTTTCAAAGACCTAAACAAAATTTTAAAATTTTAGATGGTAACATTGAGTTTAAAAGCTAAATTTTATACAACAAGTATACTTGGCCGAGCTTGGTGTTACTTAAGGCATCAAACTAACATCAGGTTTTTATTTGTTACTATATTTTACATTAAACTGTGTTATTTAAATCTCAAAAGTCGAATGTATGATGCAAGCCGGATCAAATCCATTGCGATATTTTCACAAATAAACAGAAGCTAATAGTGTCTCTGACACTACTTACAGTAGAAATCACAACTTCACGCTACACCCTTCTCAACAGTAGTGGGACCTTCGAACCATCATACAAATTAGTCTCCCAACACGACATAAGAACAGATTTCCTCGCACGCTCGTACAAAACATCTCTTTCGACTACTCGGAACAATTCAAGAACTAACGAACCCTTTTAGCATAACAATATTCGAGTCGTGTTGACTCCACACGAATGTATGCAGGATTGTTCTTAAATAACTACGTAGCTTTTATGTAAATAAACAGGCAAGCCTCAAGGCGAGCTGATATTAAAAGTCTTTGTTGAGAGAAAAGCGTTGGACAGCGTCGGCTCTATGATGCATGTATAAATGGAGCGATGGTCGGGGGGAATTCTTGAAAGTAAATGGTATTTAATTTTAGTTAAAAAAAAAATGCTATTTGATTTAGTCTACCTACATGTTTAACTTTACCTAATAACAAATCAAACTCAAAACTAGAAAGTATCTTTCGCAAAATAACTAGTAAAAACTTTAATTTTGTTAAAAAATTGCAAATTTTTAAGCTGATATTATTTTCTTATAAATTAAATTAGGAAGGATAAAAAACTCTGCTTTTGTTTTATACTAGTGGCCGCCCGCGACTCCTTTCGCGTGGAAGTCAATTTCCCGTAGAAATGAGAAGTTTTTCCGCGGTAAAAAGTACCCTATGTGTTATTCTGATGTATAACCTATATTACTGCAAAGTTTCATCCAAATCGGCCCAGTAGTTTTTAGGTGAAAGAGTTACAAACATCCACACATCCATCCATACATACTTGCAAACTTTCACGTTTATAATATTAGTAGGATTCAGAAATAATTATAATTCAAAATAATGTAATTGTTCCAAACTCAGCATGTTTATCTCAAAATACCGTAATTTTAATCCGACGCGTCAAAAGATTAACTTAAATTAACCAAATACAACAAAATTCAGAGTCGCTGAACAAATGTTTTTATACTTCTAAGTACAAATCCGCTTGTTTAAGTCTATTTGAATATTCATTTTTATTGTTCTAAAGCATCAAATAAGAACTAATGGGTATTAGGTTAAGAGCTTACATAGCTTTATATTTGAAGTCCAGTCTTTTGCTCATTTTAAAGGATTTACATTTAATTAACAAACGCAATGTAAAAAAATGAAAAAGGTTAAGGTTCTCACAAATCTAAAGTGTTTAAAGCAGTGTTATTTAAATTAACTGATAGTTACACACATTAGTTTTGTGTAATTGCTATTGTTAACATCTATTAATGGAGGTAACCACTTGTTTTTGGCATTGTCAAAAGTGGTCTATAACAAAAAAATATACCTCGCATATCGTCGGGGATAGTGCAAAGCCGCGAATCTACCACAGGTAAAGGCCGCGTATCTGCATTTAATCTAGTTTTTCACGGGATGGTTTAATCTTTTTAACTTTGTTATTTTAATTTGAATGCCCGTGAAATTTAAAATTGGCTAAACTTGTCAGATACGCGGAATTATCCAATGCTAGTTACGCAGGTTTGCACTATCCCCGACGATACACGGGTTGACTTGTAATGTTACGTATGTCTGTTAAGGGGTGATTGATTAGGGCAAAAGCAAGCGATTGTTTCCTATAACGTCCTACCCAAAAGGTTGTCTTTCAATTTCGATTTCAATTTAATTTTTAAAACGTTTGTTTACTTATTATGACAAAAGTTCATATCCGCTATGCGACTATAACAAAACGCTTAACATCAAGCATGTAGTTTTTTTTAATTAAAATTTTAACCGTCTGAAATCGGAGTAAATAAAATTGAAATAACTCAAAAACAGAAGACTTTTTGACGGTACAATATAGGAAAAAATCATCAACTTCAAAGATTAACTAAAAGATCGGAAGAGAATTTATATTATACATCTCTAGCCAGATCAGCTGTTGTGGATGAAAGCAAATACATGTTTACAACACATTACTATCTTTGATATGAAGTTAACCGAATGTGGTTCAGATCTTTTATTTTACGTGAAGTATCTATTGCCGTGTCCAGAAGACTACATAACTACGTTAACGCCATTATATTATTATATAATTTATTCCGGATGTCTTGAATCATTTAATAAGCTTCATAAAAGTACTCTTTGTACATAAAAAGTAGTTATTCAAAATCTCAATTTCGACTAGTTTCGACCGATTCCCAAAGACTATCGCAGGTTATGACGATATCAATTGCGTACGAAAATCACGTTCGAGGTACACGGGATCCCACTTCAGCACTCTCCAAATTTATGCAATACTCTGTGGGATGTAAAAAGCCGCTCTCAAAGCACTTTGGGCAGTAATAGAATATTCCAATATACGAATGCGGAACTATGCTTTAGTGCTTTTGGAATAAGGACTTGTTTGATTATCAAGCAGCATAGAGTTCATAGATGATATTCTTTCAAATATGGTACTGGAAATGAAAAACTAATGCAAGTTCCGTTAGATATTATTGCATTAACTTATCATTTGTATTTCTTAAAATTTTCTGTTACGGATCACAAATTTACACTTTCGCACGTATGAAATACTATTACAATTTTCATAGAGACACACAGCATTATCCTAATATTACTTTAATCATTGAATGATGTAGATTATAAATGGCTGTGTAATTTAGATGGATACTAACAGTAATATGTATCCCCGTGATCGATATAATGAATTCATAATGTTCAATATCTGCACAAAGTTACCAGCAGAGCCTGTAATATGCAGATTGATGGCAAATTTATAGTCCGAGAGTCGTTTGAAATATTTTTTTGTGAAATTGAAGCATATTAAGTTTCATAAAGTGATATTGCATTTGAGTTATTTGATAAATATATTGTGAACAGGGGTGAGATTTGTCTACAGCAAAAACATCTTAGCATGGAAATAACAATTTAATATTTAAACAATATAATTATAATGCTAAAAGATTAAATTGATAAACTAATTACCATAGCAATGTTTAGTTCGAACAAAGAAAGCGGGCTCCTAATTATAATTAGGGCTTGAAAATAAATTTTATTCGGCGATATATACAAGTTTTTTTCTCTGCAATATTTTTTTATACTTTAAAGTACATCGGGCTCTTAGTCTACATATGCTACATTGTGCATAAGTGATACACAATATTGGATGTGCGTTATTAATTTTACGAAGGTGAGGCCTCAAACGTGGTGGAATGACGGAATAATGGTTTAATTGGATTATTCACCGCACAAGACAAATACGGATTAATATAGGACATGGTGTATGTATAAGTTACAACGGTTTTCATGTAGGAAGAAACCCATATAACTAATAACGTTAAAGTTTTTTTTTGTTTAGTGAACGCGTTTATCTCGGAAACTATTAGCAGTATTTTAAGAAGTATTGTTATGATGGTTCAATTTATAAACAAAACAAAGTGTATGCAGTTCCGTGGCTGGACATTTTGAGTCGCTGACATAGAAAAGTTAAGCCCGATATAGTAGCAGAATTTAAGCCCTATTACCAGTATATTTACAGAGGGTAAGTTCTTCAATCTTTTGTTCAGTGCGTAGCGTACATTTTTTAAAACTATTTGAGACGTTTGTGGCATAAATATCTAATTTTAGCAGCGGTTGTCATAATATTTAGGTAAAGGGCGTATAAGTATGTCGTATTTAGTTATTCATTGCATTTATAAAATAAAAACTATTTAAACCTCTTTGAAACATCTGTTTGACCCTCTAATTGAAACCAATAGATGACAATCATTTGTTTGTTTTCGTAATTAACACCCCTGCAGTTTGGTTATTAATGACACCGCTTCAATTTTTGCTGTTCGTAAATGCATACAATACAATTACATTTTCCGATACAAGTGTTAAGTTTCAAGCGTTTTAACTTAACCCAACCAAATTGAAATTACAGATAAACACACAGCAAAAAGGAATGTTTATATACCACACAACAACGGATTTTTTTAACTATAAAATAAGTTCAGCGCTACTAAATAAATTATTGAAAAAAAATATTAGATTCCAAGACCTTTAAAAACCATTGACATTGATAAACGTCTCATGTGAAAAAGGCTGTTTATAAATACATCATTTCAAGAAACTACTTTTATTATAGTCGTATATTTGCAAGGATTATTATTAATCTCAGCTTAGTAGCTTAACAACAATGACTCACTCATTCGCGATATTATTTTATAACCGCTCAATCAAACCCAACAGTTGCAACGGCTCGTTGTCACCTCGTCGTTGACTGAGCACCACAAAAGGCCTTCTTCTTCTTATCGTGTCGACTTTGGCGTTTTATATTTGTGAGGACCAGTATTTCGCCACGGATAAGGCATTATCCGTGGCGCTATACAGGTCCTCGCGTGTGCAGGTGGAGGGACACGCGGGGCAAGACAATAGATGTGCCATTGTTTGAGGGGAGGTACCACACACGCAAGCAGTTTCGGTGCTAAAGCCCCATTTCAGCATGTTGTCCTTGCTCCGGCCAACCTGAGTCCGAAGTCTGTTTAGAGACTTCCATATTGGCCAAGTCTGGTCATGCCCTGGGGGCAAACGTTCTGCTAGCGGGATAGGTGGGATATCGGTGAGGTATCTCCCCTTCCATAGGTTGACCCTGGTGTGATCAGCTTCATCAGTTAGAGGTAGCACTTCTTTAATGAAACTGTGCCTACTCTTTAACCTCTGAGCTACTGGCCTGTGATCTGACAGTGGGTGTCTTGGGTCACTCTCCTTTTTGGTCCTTTCAAGAGAGCTAGCCACCTCTCTGCGGACCTCTGGTAGTGCAATACCAGCTAGGGGATACAGCTGAGCTACTGGCGTAGGTTTAAGACAGCCTGTTATTATACGGCATGTGTCATTTAGAGCTGTATCTACCAACTGAGTATGTGCTGAGCGGTTCCAGACCGGGGCAGCGTATTCGCCAGCCGAAAAGCAGAGAGCCAGCCCAGTTGTGCGCAAGACCTGTGGTGAAGCTCCCCACTTTGAGGAAGTGAGTCGACGTAGTAGATTGTTGCGGGTGCCAACTTTCTGCTTGGTGTTAAGGCAGTGTAGTTTATAAGACAACGATCGGTCCAAAGTTATACCGAGATACTTAGGAGTTGAACAGTGGGCAATTGGCACGCCACGCCATACGATGTTAAGTGCCCGTCGGGATTCTCTGTTCCGTAGGTGGTAAGCACAGGACACAGTTTTAGAGGGGTTTGGCCTTAAAGAGTTTTGCTCGTAGTAGCAGCTAAAGGCTTCAAGTGCTTCGCACAAATTCTTTTCTACTGCCTCAAAGGAAGGCGCTTGAGATGTTAAGGCCAAGTCGTCAGCGTAAATAAAACGTTTGGTGTTTGGCATACAAGGCTGGTCATTGGTGTAAATGTTGAAAAGAATAGGAGCCAAAACACTACCTTGAGGAAGACCATTTTTTTGCGATCTCCACCGGCTTTTCCCAGATGAAAGGTGGACTTGAAAGCGACGGTTATGGAGAAATTTGCCTAAGAGCTTTGTAAAACCATGATCTCCTGTCATTTCGGTCACCTTCCACAATAATCTTTTTACAAAAGGCCTTAAAAGGCGCGCGACAAAGAAAACGTCAAAACTCATCGCTTGCGATGCATCGTTCATTAGTATTCGCGCGTGCGTCGATTTATAACGTCAATTAGTCAGTGCAACGCCGCTTACAGGCGACAATTGACAAATCGCGGCTGACTGCCGACTGGGATGTGGGTGGTATACGCATAGTACATTGTCTTATGACGGTGACTTAGTATTGTTATACTGAATATCTTTTTGTAGGTTTTTGAATGTAAAAAATGGAGGGACTTGGGGGTTATAGTCTAAGAGACCGTGACTGCTAGACGCCCTGCTTTTAAAAATCTATTTTATTTAACACATTCGTTTAAGCAATTATTAAATTTAATCATAATCTTATTAATTTAGAACTAGATTCACACTTCTGATACAAAAAGAAATATAGCTTTTACATTAGAAAGCTTTGAAGCCAATTCTAAAATTGATTCCTTAACTATTAAAAGCGTTTCATAAATCGAATTCACATTGAGCTAATAGCTTAGCACGATAGTACATTATTACTTTAGCGTAGCAATCAAAGAACAAATTTACATGATAGCCTGCTATAAACGTTTGCGATTGGATTCTAATTTGTGTCAATTTGTAATTGTGTACGCGGACATATGAGATACGAGATTAGCCTTGTTACTGGATGTTATTTGAATATTACAATAATATTTGTATGGAAATGCTATCGTTAGGGAAGCACAATACAATTATTGTTTGGGCAGAACCGTTTTAACAAGTGTCCCTGCAAGTCTTTACTATCAATTACTTATTATTACTCGGAGGCTCGGGGATCAATTAATAAATGAATTTCCATTCTAACACACCAATTATGCAGCACTGCACAAAGTCTGCGCATTATGCATACAGAAGTCATAAAATTAATATTAATTGTACGACTCAGTCTGCTTAAACAAAAATAAATAGAGAAATAAATAATAGTATATTATGATACAAGTGGGCAAAGTTGTTCATTATACACGAGGCCGAGTGTCTAATGAAACTGTTGCTCACCAGTACCATACGCACTTTTTCAACACACTGGCGAGGAAAAACAATTAAATCTTGCATAAATAGTTTTTCTACACAGTAAGGCACCACCTTAACTTTGTAGGGATCGTTATATTATGCACTAGTGTATATATTATTACACACGAGTATTTAATAGGTCGGTTTACGGCCCTAAAAACGATGGAATAAGGATCAATTTCGGAGTAATTGTGTTGAAAAAAATATTATAGAACTCTATATTAAACAATATTCAACAATGCAGTAAAATAGTAGACTGAATAAGAAATTCCTACACAGTTGCATTCTGGGACAATAACTAATAGCCAGAACTACCGTTAACACTAAACTAACCACTTTTAATTAATTTTGCACTTTAATAGGAAATAGGAGGTGCCGGTATTCATCACTTGACATTACTTAATTACATGCATGAATCATAACTGATAATGAATTAAAAGTGGCGAAGTTATTAATTACATTAATTGAAAATGTATCTGAATAATAAATTAATTTACTTTCGTGAAACTTGCTCGAATAAAATGATGATGGTAATGATTTATAACTTACATTTTGATTTCGAGTATAGCATTTGGGCATACAGGCTTGCGTTTAGAAATTGGTACAAAAAAATAAATAAATATCAGGATAACTAAACCAATTACTTGACCCTTAGGTTTAGGTTTAGGTTTAGGTTAGTGGGCTCTTGTTTCCGCACTTGGACTCAAGTTTGGTCCTTTGTGCGTGGTTTACCGGCTAAGAGTTTAGCCAGCCTAACTCCGTCCAGAAGCGCAGAAGTCTCCTGGGACGTTCGCAGGCTTCGCGGAGTGACCTCGGTTTGTCGAGGATTTGTGCCCGTTGTGTAGCCACTCCCATACATTCCAGGATGACATGGGGGGCTGTTTCTTCAGCCTCCATGCAAGCTCTGCATAGAGGACTGTCGGTGGTACCTACATTAAATAGGTGTTTATTGAGGGAAGTATGACCGGTGATAGTACCTACAAGAATGCGCAGGTCATATCTACTCAGGCTGAGCATACGACGCGTGAAACGCGGGTCGGGAAGTGGCAGTACTTCCTTCGATTGCCTACAGCCGTCGGTCTGTATCCATCGATTGATTTGTTGAGTTACGGTTTGTTCTCGCAGATGAGCGCGGAAAAGGCTATAAGGTATCGGTAACGTTGGTACAGGGCCAACCGGTATTGCTTCCGCTCCTCTTTTTAGCCAGTTCATCTGCAGCGTCATTACCGTGTGAACCACTATGCCCTTTAATCCATTGAAGAGTGACCCTGTTTGTTTTCGCAACACTCTCCAAGGCTAAACGACAGTCGCTTATGAGTCCCGAGCTAACAGCTTCACCTTCAAGCGACTGCAAAACAGAGGCGCTATCCGAGACTATTCGAACATTGCTGTTCGTAATGTCGCGAGAAAGTACCTCCCCCGCAGCAAGAGTGATAGCAAAGCATTCACATTGAAAGATGGAGCTATAGGGCCCTAAGGACGTTGATATGTGGATGTTTAGTTCTGGTGAGAACACTCCTGCTCCTGACCCAGAACTAGTTTTTGAGCCATCGGTATATATTCTTATCTCATCGATACCTGAATGGTCAGTAGCTTCCTCTTGGAGTTGGATGTGGTATCGTTTATCAAAAGCGAACCACGTTGGTATCCGATCGCATGGCGCGTCGAGTATTGGGTGACTGGTGCAGACCTCATCGATTATTCGCGTATGGGGTCCTTGGTAGGAGCCCCAAAGGCCCAGGGACCGTAACCTGAATGCTGCCGCCGCAGCTTCCTGTTTTATGAACAGGTCGAGCGGAGGCAGACAGAGCAGGGTCTCTAGGGCTGCTGTCGGAGTTGTTTTTGTGCAACCGGTAACCGCTGAGCAAGCTCTGCGTTGAAACTGTTGCAGTTTAGTTCTTACGGTGCTTAGTTCGGTTCTGGGCCACCAAACAAGAGCACCATAAGTAACGGTAGGTCTAATAACTGCAGTGTAGAGCCACAGGGTAATTCTTGGTGAAAGTCCCCAGGTCTTACCCAGTAGCTGTTTGCATTGCCAGAATGCAATACACGCTGTTTTTAGTTTGTTCTCTAGATGTTTGGACCATAAAAGTTTAGAGTCAAGTGTTATACCCAGGTACTTGACTTCCGACGCTAGAGGAAGGGAAACGCCAAACAGCTTAGGTGTTTTAAGGTTTGCGATTTGACGTTTGTTAGTGAACAAAACGAGGACCATCTTATTTGGATTTACGCTTAGTTCGACTCGTATACACCACGTTTCGACGATTTTTAAAGCAGCCCGCATGAGGTCGCACAGTGTTTGCTCAAAGGGTCCTTCAATGAGTATCACTAGATCGTCGGCGTAGCCTATAGTACGGAAACCTGCATTGTTGAGTTCCGTGATGAGTTCATTTACCACGATGTTCCAAAGGAGAGGTGAGAGCACTCCACCTTGTGGACAGCCCCTCGCTACTAGAGCTCTCGTACTCGAATTTACCGTGGCTTGCATGACCCTGCATCTGAGCATTTTGTCGATCCACTCGATGAGAGCTTGCTCGACGCCATGTCGACGCAGAGCATTCGAGATGCTGGTGAATGTAGTTTTGTCAAAGGCACCTTCTATATCTAGAAAGGCTCCTAAGGTTGATTGCTTAAAGGAAAACGTGTTTTCAATCCGCGATACAACCTCATGTAAAGCGGTTTCAGTTGATTTGCCTTTACTATTATGCATGTTGTTGGGGGTGAAGTGGTGTGCATTTGATGGCGGTGTCCCTCAGATATCGGTCACAAAGTCTTTCCATAACCTTAAGTAGGAATGACGTGAGACTAATTGGTCGAAAGGATTTCGCCTGCGTGTAATCACTCTTCCCCGGTTTAGGTATAAAGACTACCTGTACTTCACTCCATGTTTGTGGTACGTACCTGTGTGCGACACAACTTTGGTAGATTTTTACCAGGTGTGGCGCAATAGAGGCAGCGCCCCACTGCAGAAGGCCTGGGAATACACCATCAAGACCTGCTGATTTAAAGGGGAGGAAGCTGTTGATTGCCCAAATAACTTTATCTAGAGAGATTATGCTTTGAGCAGTTTGCCAGTCTGATGGTTCAGGTACGGAAACCGAGCCCACCTCATTAGCTACCAGAGGTTGATCTACAACCTGGCAGTCTGGGAAGTGGGTTCGGAGTAGAAGTTCGCACATCTCCGTATCTGTTTTCGTGAAGGTGTTGTCAGGGCGTTTTAAGGAACCTGGAGTGCGTTCAGAGTCCTTTGCAAGAATGTTTTATATTCTTGTTGCCTGAGCGTTGCTTTTAATGTTGGTACAGAAGCGTTGCCAAGATTCGCATTTACGTTCGCGAATGCGGTTCTTGTATTGAGATTGAGATGCTTTGTAGGCATCCCAGTCTCGATTGCTTCTAGTGTTTTTTGCATGGTTGAAGCATTGCCTTACCTTGCGACGTAGTTTGTCCAGCTCTGGGCCCCACTAATGGTTTCTCACCGTTGCTGGAGCAGTATAGAGTGGACAAGATGTTTCGTAGCACTTCTTCATTGCATTTGTGAGTTTGTTTAGATGTGATTCAATGTCCTCAGTACAAGTGTGTTGTTGTGGGAGAACTAAGACCCCAACCTCCCGCGCCACCTGTGCTCTATAGATAGCGCGGTCGGTCCGTCGCGGATTCCGCCTCGGAAGGGGCTTCGGTACCTCCCACGAGAGGTCATATTGAATCCACCTGTGATCTGAGCAAGAAGCTTCATCAGACACTCTCCAGTTGAGAATGTGTTCTGATGCGCTTTCTGTTGCCAAAGTAATGTCAATGATTGTCTGGGCTCTTGAAGTTACAAAAGTCGGTTCAGAGCCTAGGTTGATAACTTTAAGGTTGGTAGTGAATAGGAAATCAACGAGATGCTCACCTCTGCTATTGGCCTCAACGCAGCCCCACAGATGGTGGTGCGCGTTGGAGTCAACTGACAGTATGAGCTCCGATTTTTCCTTTTCGCAGAAATTAACCAAATTATCTAGCTCAGGCGTGGGCACCCCGGCGTCGCCTGGTAAATAGACTGACGCTAGCATGACCTCACCCAAATTATTCTGTTCATTCCTAAGCCTAACTACCGTCAGATCTCTGGTACAGAATTCATTTACTAGAGTGGCTGATAGATTTCTCGGCACATAAATACAAGTACGAGGGTTACTTACAGTTGTGTCGAGCAGGATTCTTCCCCCGATGTTGGTGAGACCACAGATTTTGCCGCCCCTAATCCACGGCTCCTGGATGAGGGCGATGGTCTCGGTGTGTACCTCCAGCCAGCGGCGCAGGGTAGCCGCCGCGAGTCGATGGTGCTGGAGGTTGGTCTGCACGACACTAGTTGGGCGAGAGCAGCCCCGCGGTGTCGAAAGACTCCGCATCGGAGCTGCACTGGATGTCCGACAGCGACGAGGGGCCAGCGTCCTCGAGCGCGACGTCGGCGCCGCCCGGGAGCAGCGCGCACGTCGACGTCCCCGGAGCGTCGGTCGCCCGCGGGGGCAGGTCGCCGCGGGGCACGTCCCACGCTTAGGCGGGGGCGTGCGGCCGCGACGACGCCGCCCACGGGAACTCCTCCACGAAGGCTCCGGACCTGACCGGACTCCGAAATAACTCGGGTGCCTGCCAGTCCATCACCGACGTAGGAGGAGCCTGCAGAGGCGCGGCAGCGCTTCCCGAAGTCAGCCCGAGGGCCGGGTTCGGTTCGCACACGCCTCGCCCCCCCACGACTCCTGCCGGAAATAGCGTTGCCGCATTTTCCAGCAGGCTCGCCCCTGGCCGAGCAGTGTCTACCAGGCGTGGCTTAACAGCGTCGCCCGGCGGACAAGTCGGCGGGACATCGTCCACCATCGCGCCAGCACCAGGCATAACTGCCGCCATCCCAGGCTGCGATTCCTGTGAGGCGACCGCCGTACCCAGCGCCAGCGCGGAGGCTTCAGGTGCACTCTCAGACTGCGGAGTCTGGTCGTTTAGGGGCCTCTCTTCGCCCAGGAAACGGATGTACAGGTTCCCGAACCTAAAAGAGAGTCTCCTGTTTTTCGCGATGATGGCCGGGACCTGTGAGTCTGGTACACCTAGACTCAGAAAGATACCGCCCCCCTGCGGAGTACAAGAGTACAAGAGCCAGTCGCCAACGCTGAGACTAGCGTTTTGGTAGCGAAGGGCTAGTTGCACGCTGTGTATGTTGTCCTTGGTCTCGCCCGGCACGAACAAACCGCACTTCACCCGTTTAGGGATATCAGCTTGGCGTATCAGCGCAAGCCGAGTACCAGGGACCGGTGATGGCATCGTGGACACCACGCCGCGCGTCCACTCGAGCGAGCGGTCATCCTGGACAACCAGTCTGATCACCCCCGCCGTGAGGTGCATCCGCCCCACAAACTCGGGGACGAAGATTCCGGGAGCACCACGCTTTTCAGCATCAGCTAAGTGCTGTTCTAAGCGGGCTTCCAGCATCTTGACGATGGTGTCCGCGACGCCGCTGGTGATCTCACGGAAGGGCTCCGTCGCGACTGCCACGTAGAACTCGTTTGTCTTAACGACCTCCGAGTAACTCGGCCCCGCAGCGGAACCCTTCCTGAGTCGTTTAGTGTCGCCTTTCGGCGTCACTGTGTCGTCCGGCTTGTGCCGTTTGACCGGCTTGGAGGAAGAGGGAGTCGAGGCAGCCGGTGTAGCCGCAGTCGGCTCCCTCTTCCTGCGTGCCGTGTTTTTGGACCGCCCGCTCCGTCGTTTAGACCGAGTAGTGCCCGCAGACACCGCCGCTGCCTGCGCGGGGGGTACCGCGGCGGCCGGCGCAGCGTTCCGAGCGGACTCGGTGCACCGCGCCGGCGCGCCACCGCCCCCCCCGCCGGACGCCCATGCGGGCGCCGCGGCCGCCGGTAGCTTAGCGCCGGGGCGCTGGGCCGGGGGCCCTTCAGCATTCGGCGGCTGCCCAGACAGAGCGGCGTTACTGCGAGCCTCGGCCCGCGCGGCGTCGCGTCTGGCCCGGCTCGGTGCTGGTCTGCGCTGCTTCTTCTTCTTCTTCTTTTTTGTGCCGGCGGCGATCGACCACGCCTCCGACGCCGGGACAATAATAGTAATAAGTGTCAGAATAATAAGTACAAAATGCATATTTTATAAAATACTTTCTTAAAAAAAGCATAAACTAAAAGATTTAACTGAAACAATGCAAAATACGACTAATAATAATTATATTATTAAAATGTAAATGAAGTATTTATTTACCCAAAATGCTTTTAATATTTTCTCATTGATTCTTAAGTAGCCTTTTTTTACGCTTTACTTGCATAGGAATCTTAAACTCACCACAGCATTCTCGGCGTTTTAAAAAAAAACTCAAAACTTTCAACCCTCTCGATCTTTATCAATCTTGTTATCCAAGCGTAATTTATTAAAAACAAATTAATTGCAGATTAACAATAATTGTCTTCAATTAAAATTAGTGCAATCTTCAACGTATCAGCATTGTTTTGTCGCGTATGCTTTAATTTATATGCTGAAGGTATAAGCGCACGTTTGTAGTTAGTTATTATCGGTCATTATACACTAAAATAAACCTTAGGAGCAGAGCATAAGTTAATTTGATCGAAGTAAAGATTAAAACCCTCGCGGGTTATTCCGTTGTGATCCATATGTTGCAGTAAAGAAAAGAGTAGAATTGTTAAATTTTTTATCCAACCTAAAATTGTATAGGTACACTTTTTACAACCCCGACTTCCAAAAAGGTAAAGTTTTACGTTTGCTCCATTCAAACACGTGATAAAGAGAACAATGTATTTTTTCTTCAAACTTTAATCTTTTAAAAATAATGACTTTTGCATTAAGCGTTTCAGCAAGTGGTATGCACAAACATTGGTGGTAGTGGTAAGTATAAGGTTAATTTATTACGTTGATACAATAAAGTGTATCAAAATGGAATCACCCTTTAATCCCACTGAATATATAAAATCAGATTTGTTAAATTACTTATTTACTTAACGATTAACCATTTTCTGGATCGGCTAACTCCTTTTAATACGCCATTATGAATAAAATTCCATAAACTGGCAGGTACTTATGTCGTGAGTTTTGTAATGAATTCCTTATTATGAATGATGGGGTTTAATTATATAGATTTAAGATTGAATTTAATCAATGTATGCATTGTACGGGCAAATATGAGTTCAAGGGAAAATGTTGTAAATAAATAGATACTTGAGGAAGGTTATTTCTGTGATTTTAGTTAACTTACAAATATTTTTAGTTTTTCTTAATAAATATATTTATGTCTCACTAGTGTCCGCCCGCGACTCAGTCCGCGAGGAAATCTATTATTACAACATAAAAATTTGAGAAAAACTTGTATTGTAAATTTTTATTAAAATCCATACATGTTAACGTGTTAACGTGAAAGAGTAACAAACATCCATCCATACATACTCACCAACTTTCACGATTTTTCAAGATTTGAGATAAAGAGAAACATTCAAAATGTCAGGTAAAATAACTTTTACTTAAAAACAAAACTTTATTAATTTATAATCAAATTGGCAGTTATAAAAGGTATAATTCTGAGTCTATAGATAGACCTATCAAATTAAGTAAGAGGTTTACTTAGACGGCGCCTGCTGATAATCCATAAACAAACAATTTCTATTAAAATGGTTCACCATGCTCCAAATTAATCCTCGGTAAACATTGCTTTAACTTAATTTTAAGTCATACTTAAGCATGTGTTATGTAACCTAATTTTAAGCTCAATTGAGATAGCTTAACTAGAACATTTTTTGTGTCTTAGAAATCTTAAAAGGTAGGTAAATACTTATATTTATTTTTATGGCTAAAATTGTAGCACCTTGTAAATCTTATTAACAATGACAGATATTCAAATAAATAAAAGAAAAACAAAAAATATTTTTTACAATAAATAGAGGTGGAATAAATATATTTACTAACAAAGGCATACATATTATAGTTTTATCAATCTTTAATAGATCTACAATAGACATTGAGCAAGACAACTTCTCTTGGGTCGAAAAATATAATGAATCGTTTTTAAACACATACTAAATTCGAAAACCTGAAAAACCTGATTCTATCAAGGTTGTGAACTCTATTTAAGATCTATTAATTATTTTTTAGATGCTAACCATTTATAAAACAAGATAAATACGCAATTACTGTGATCGTTAATAATTCATGCAAAAATTAATTTCCTATCTGTATTCAATTGATATTCATTGATTATTTATGCCGATTGGTGCAAAAGTTATATCATGAACAAATTATCAAGATTACCTAGAAGATGAATTAAATAGCTACATCCTTAATATTAAACTAATATTTGTAAAAATAATACCAACTGACGTTTGTTTATTTATTCTTGAACTAAAAAGTACAGCAACAAAAATATTATTATCGTTGTAAGGGCGTCCTTATTTCACACTGAAGTTTTAATTGAAAATATGATTCCATTTATCAAAAAAATAAACATTTAATGCAAAATTCGACACAATTGTCAATATTTTTTAACATGTAAGGGGAGGTAATAGTCTTAAAATGCCTTGCTACACCCTTTTAAAGCCAAATTAGTAAAAAAATGCACATCTTTGTCTTACCTGAGGAATAGGACGGTATCTAAATAGTTATATTAAGTTGGTAAGCCTCTTTGTTGCCCATGACGCTTTGTGAATTTATTTGTCTTTCTTCATTCGCTATACATATTTTTAATTATAACCCTACTTTGTAGTGGTAGGTCTGTACAATTGCCAAGTTTTCAGATGTGTATTAGTGATCTACTTATCTACAGAGCAGGCTGTTGAGATGTCCAAATGTCATCGTCATTTAATAAGGATATGGCATAAGTAAGGACGCAACCAATACCTTATTTATGATAAAAAATATTATAATTGTATTGACAGGAAATTATCATTGTTAATTTATTCTATTACATTTCAAATAAAGATGTTTAGTTATATTTACAAAAATATCAAACAACATAATTAGACCCTGTTAAGCAGAAAGGTGTTAAGTGCCAAAAATCGGATATTGAGTTAAGTATACCACTGTTTTTGTAAACATATAATCTAATTGTACGCAAAAAATGAACTCTCCAAATATTATATATTTTTTGTTATTTACAAAAAATAGGTTTTGCAAATTTCATTACTCCACCTTTTGAATTTTGCACAACAGTGTTATGTCAAAAAGTTCAGTTCTGCATATTAAGGATACGTTGGAAGCCTGATATATAATAAGATTCAAGTGCAAAACCTTTTAGAAAATGTTCATAACTTAATCTCATTTTTGCAATAAACTCTTTAAAAAAATTGCCAAGTGCGAGTTGGACACGTGCACGAAGGGTTCCTTACTATTTTTATCTATAAAAACAATGAAATATAAAATGTTTTGATTTGGTGCCACCTTTTAATATGAATGTTATTGAAATGAAATAATTCATTTTTACAGTGAATATAAAACTGAATATTTTGTGAATATCAGTTGTCGTTAATAAGATCAAGAAAAAATTGCCAAATAAACACGCTTGGTGTAGGTATGGGATTCCTATTAAATATTTTAACTTTATTTAATTGTTAGTGTTTGTTATTATAGCGGCAACATAAAATAAAACATGTGTGAATAACTTTCTAGCTATCACGGTTCATAAGGAGGCTTTGTAATAGGGTCCAGATTTTACCCTTTGGGTACGGAATCAAAAAAGAAAGATTGGATTTAGGTAATTAAAAGTAAATTGACACCTTTTGTTTAATTGCTTCCTGCGCCACCGAGAAGCACACTTGGCAGTGTTACCAAATACGTACGTTGTAATAGTAGGATACTATTATAGAAGTTTTAGTATTTTTTACTCGTCTTAGAGCCGGTTTTTTAATAAACAAATAAAATGGCAAATATTGAACTGTCTGATAGCTTTAACTAAGACGAAAAATAAAGTTTAAAATTTTTTTAGCGGTCAGATAGCCCTCTGCTAGCTATCCTAATGATTTTTGTGACTAGCTTCACGTTAACTCTGTGAGGACGCGACATTCTTTGGTATTTTATGGTTGTTAGAAAAGGTCCGTTATCTTTCAACGGATACGAATTTCGCCACGGCCAGAACTAGATCAAATTGACATGGAACCACACGGAAAGCACCATCTTTCGAATGAAATACAATCATCGAAAGGGCCTTCTCCCAGTCGTATGCCCTGAGGTAACAAATATAGGTAGAGTAAACCACCGCCTTTGGACACCTCCTCTCAAACAGACATAAACCTCAGTTCTGGAACAGTATAAAGAGTGCTTTACGGTTCCAAAACGTCTTTCCCAACTCGGGTGAATGATTGGGGCATACCTGAATGGCAGGCGCCTAACACATCATCGGCGACATGGAAAATAAATGTGGTACCCATGACCTGCTGCTTTCCGCAGGTCTCAGTTTCGGGCATACTCTTGTGGAACGTCAGGTATGATTGGGTTCCTCGAGGCGCACTCCTCAGGGGCTTAATCGTGATCTGTGACGCTCGTTATGGCAACATAAAAGACAACTGCCCGTCTTGCAACCGCTGGTGTGGCCACCGTTATCGGGAGCTGGCAGAATATTGGGCAATAGGTGGCTCCAAACAAAACAAAAAACATCTGCTGTGTGCGAATTGTGGTTTCGTGAGTTTGGATTGAGGTTGATTCTTGGGGTTCGTCCGTCCGTACGTCCATCCGTCTGTCTATCTGTAACCAAGCTGTATCTCATGAACCGTGATAGCTGTGAAATTTGCACAGACGAATATTAAAAACATTATAAAAAAGTTAATAAGAGGTGCGCCCATACAACACAGTTTTTTTGCTATATTGTTCTCGAATTAGTATAGACAACTGGTAGACGTCTTAAATATTCTCTTTAAATAAATAAATAACTCTGCTTCATGCTTACCCAAATCTGCAAAAACGTTATTTTTACCGTTTTTAATCGATAAAGGTACGGAACCCTTCGTGTACGAGTCCGACTTGCACTTAACCGGAGTTTTGACATAATAAGATTACCTAAATTCAAGACAAGAAAATTATTAGTTAATTAAGATTTTCTTTTTTCCTACATATTAAAGCGAGTGAACACGAAAGTAAAAAATATTACCTATCCATTTAAAATTGTTTGGAAGTTCAAGTCTGGTTATTTTTTCATAAATAACTTTTAATCTTCCTATATACGGGGCTTTTTTAACGTAAAACTTAATTTTTAAAGTAAGAATTAATGAGATTTATGTTTTTTCTATATCTTTTTATCTTCGTAAAGTAATTTGCAAAAGCGATTCAAAGTGACTTAATGCTTTTAAGAAACATATTTCGAAACATAGAGCATTAAACAAAAAGGTGTTAAGTGGTATTTTCACGATTTTTCATCAAAATTAGAATTTCTATTCATAAATGTTTATGTCGTCATATAAACAATACTTTTTTACAGGTGTAAACAAATGTTTATAAAATAACATTTATTAGTTTCGCAGCTACACGTTTTGAAAAACCAGCTGAAGTCAAAAATCTTTAATCACGTCTAGCGAAAAATGACAAAAAAGCACTTAACACCTTTCTGCATAACAGTATCCAATTATCAAATTAATATTATAAGCGGAGGAGTGAAGTATAACATCGTATTGCCATTTAGTAAACTCATTATTTAAAAGTTTTCTTATAAATAATGTATTAAACACCAATATTTATTGACCCAGTATTGAAATTAGAGCTGATTTAATACGTTTACTAAATGTTACAACTGTCTTTAAGTAATCATTAAAAATTGTTATGTATTTGTAATTTGATACTATATATATATATAGAAACCAAGACTAAACCTTTTCTTGTGAGAATAACTTGAAAAAAAAGTGAGGATACGTAAATAGCAACCAACTTAATATAATTATATTTTTTACTTAATAAAATTTTTTTTTTAATAATCTTCATATATCTTTCCATCGAAGCCCACCTTGCTAGTTTTTAATTATATTAATTACGCCCTATTTATTTTTTCAATTAATTTAATCGTCTTTCAAGATAAAAATAATAAAATAACAAAAAACAGTTTACCAAACCAAAATAACGGAATATTTTTTGTTAGTTTTCTTTCAGGGTCCTGTAAAAGCTGTGTTCAAAGGTATTTGAAGAATATTGACAGCACTAAAGGAGATAGATCGAGTCAAAACAATTTATTTTCATTTGAGGTTTGACATCCACCCTTTTGTCCCTTTTTCGTTTGGTTTGTTGAAATGAAGAGTTATTTTAAATCGATTACGTAACACAGATACCTACAAACATATGTAAGTCAAGATCGTGGAACTAGAATTTTATAAAAAAGTCCTTATTTTAGAAATTAAAAAAAGTTTAGTTTCGTTTTAACGGTTTTGTTATTGTTATTTAAACATTTTTTTATGTAATAAGAAAATATTTTAAATTCAATGTTTATTACGCACTTTGTGAAACCATAAGATTAATTCATAGAAGGTCTTCCACGAAACTCTAAAACATCAATGTAATTAATAGCCCTTTTAAATATCTTCATAATATTGATATAATTACTTTTAATTCATTAAAATTTATGGACGTCCATAACATTTATACATAGAGTAGTTTTATGATCCTTTAGCAAATACCTACATAAATTATTTAGTTAAATCACGCCTTCACAAAAATAAATCGCGTGCCTCAAAATAAGTTATTACTTAAAACTAAAAGACGGCCTATTTAATATTCCATTTCTGTAGCGTTATAAGTTTGAAAATAAAGTGCAAAGCGTTGTTTTCAAGCTAAATGGCCTACAATACCGCGGGAGGTCTGTGGTAAAACCTTTGAATATTTTTCGGTAGCTGTTAAGTTTTTTTTTTATGCCTGGGAACGTAATGTTTAAATATGGAATACGGCAATTAATAATACCTCGAAAAGGCAAAACAGTTTGCTAATTAAAATCTGATAAGGTTCTGGGTAGGTATAATAATGAATAAATTATATAAGACAAATACGCTAATTACGAAGCTCCAAATTTAGTTGTTTATTATGGGTAAAACTAGAAACTGACTGAATCCATAATATAAGTGGTAAATAAGGACTATTTTGTTGTAAAATATCTCCTGCTGATCATCATCATGACAGTTGAACGTCTTGGCAAGCACTAACGACTGTCAAGGCAATAAGGCCCTGCTAAAAATATGACCTATCCCTATTACTCTTACTTAATCGGGACCACCAAATACTTATTTGTTAATTCAAATAAAATTATGAAATTGGTGTGCTTTTGATAAACAGTCTGACAACCAAATACGTAAACAGGCGTAAAATAGTGACAAAAAATTTAACCTTATCTCCACTTAAGCACTACACTCATGTTAAAACGTACAATAACCCATCTTAAATAGGCATTAACGTCAGGATCTTACCTGTGAGTATTCCGACACTACCGCCTGAAGAATTTCGTTATAAATTGTTATTACAATATTTAGAGCAGTAAAATGCCTTGCATGGTTCCGAACAGGCGTCGCTTGCGCAGAACTAAGTGAGATTACATGTATCTGTCCAATAGGCCTAATTTATATAACTTTTGTCTTAACAAGGAATTCAAATACGAAAGCTTGCCAGGCCTCCATACAAATTAGCCGGCGACTTTAGAACGCGAGGGATTCTTAATAAGTTTATCACGAAGTTGAGTGTTGTCATTTGAACTTTGACTCAACTGGAGAAAGAGTTAGAGAACAAGTTAAATTAATATAATAGCCTATATAATGTGTCCCATAGTTGAGCACAGGCCTCCTTCTCGGATAGCGATAGGGGTTTGAGCCGTAATCCACCACGCTGGCTCGGTGCGGGTTGGTGGATCACATGATTGATATAATCCAGTCATGTGGGTTTCCTCACGATTTATTATTTTAACAACATAACAACAAGTTAAATTATTTTAATTAAACCTTAGCTTTTTAACAACGTTTAGTTAGGTGAATAGAATTTCATTGGTCCCGGGTACAATGTTTTCATTGGCAAGCACTTGGTACTCGTCAAGCCAAGTCAGGTGCTATTAAGTGGCTTGTAAAATCCCAATAGTAGGGTGTCCACTTTTAACTTTAGAGGCTTTACATAGCAGTTCTCAAGATTCTGTAACTAGATTAATATGTGCAGCACAGGCGTAAATTTTTTCTTCTAACCAACTACTGCAGTTGTGTATTGTACAGAATATGATTGGAAATCGCCAAGCAACTTCAAAAATCATCAATAAACCAATCAGTGTTAACTTCTGAAACAAAGCCTTAAAACTAAAAAACTAAAGCGCCAACTACCCAGCCCCTATCAAACCATCCTACCAACTTCTTAAAGTTCCTACAGCCTTTTCGTGCAGTGGGGCATCCTTCAAACGTTTGCCGTATTCTTGTACTGATTCTTCAAACCAAGTCAGCCTCTCCATTGATAAAACACTCCATGGTTTAACAAACTCACCTTTCTACCACATTGTAAGTTAACGTCACGTCAGCGTATTTTCACCTTAAAATTCCATCGCATCCTCAAATAGTTATTTTACATTCGCCCCACGTAGAAGTGCAAGTCTGTAACATCTGCCACATTTAGAACATTTTAAAAGTGATACGTACCTACCTGAAACCGAAGAATACACTCAGAGTTTAAGAAAACATTGTATTTTTCGTGTATTTTTGTTGTTGAACGCGCTACAGCTGTCACGATGATGTTTCTAAAAATTGTGGGAGACATTTGTGGGAGATGTTTTTTAAAGAATAGTTGAATAAACGTTGTAGAATGATTACGCTAAAGCAGTTTCTTTTACTTTTTAACTATTTACTTAACGACATTTTGTCAGCCAAAAGGTTTATACTGATAAATAGTGACTCTACAATGATCTAGCTTCTTATTCTTTAACCCAAATCAAACTGTTTTACTCCTAATTTATTTTTCAACTAGTGACCGCCCGCGACTCGGTTCGCGTGGAAGTCGGTTTCCCGTGTGTTATTCTGATGTATTACATAATATAAATCCAAGTCGCTAATTGTGTCTGTTTGTATGTTTATCCGCTAACTCCTCCTAAACCAGTTGAGGGATTTTAATGCAGTTTTCACTATTCTTTAGGTATTTATTTCATTTAAAATTGTAAATAAAGAACAATCGGAAAATATTTTTTTAAGTTAGCCAAAAATCAATGTTTCGTGAGCAAGTCGGCCAAAATTACACCATTGCGAAGCGTGGGCGGGTCGCTAGTAACCTATATTACTGTAATGTTTCACCCTAATCCGCCCAGTAAGATTAAGGTGAAACCATACATACTTACAAACTTTCACGTTTATAATATTAGTAGAAAGTAGGATAACTCGTCCCAATAAAATTGAAAAGGTTAAAAATTAAATGCTTAATCGTAATCTTGCTATGTTATCGGAATGTGCCAATTTGGTACATTTGTACAAATAACTGAATAGCAAATTGTGTTGACTTACATTCTGATAAATATAGCAACCGACCATTATCAATTTATTCATTATGTAATGTTCGGGTTCGGTGGCGAGGTGGTGTCAATAACGAACAACGAATTATCGGAACACACGTTTATTGTAGAGTTATATACAAGACCGAGTCAAGAGTAACTACTCGTAAGGCTTGACTGAACGAATACAGTACAAGGCACAATTGATACCAAGACTTTGTAACAGGATCACAATTGTAGCACAACTAGAGCACAGCTAGAGCACAACTAGAGCACAACTGACTTAAGATTCGGTTAAGAGGGCTTTTTATATCACTCTTATTTACATTATTTCTAATTACACACAAATAAGATCCTTCCAGAAACATCTTCAATAACAACATTATTAGTTAATGACAAGTAAACAATCTTTAGGATGTGAACAATCAATAATAACTTAAATTATGAGAAAAGATACATTACTGTTTCTAGATGCTAATAATTAGTGAGAAATACAGTCCAAAACTTTCCATCATTACAATCCTCCCCCGTTAAGAAAGACAATACATTGGCTTTAAACTTACTTAAATTGATTTACATATGAAAATATTTCAATTTACTTTTAATTGAGCTATTCTAGAACTTCTCCGTAAGGGAGTTGCAACTGTTTCAGAATTTGATCTTATTTCATCTAGTTCTACGTCATTTTGAACATTCGGCATATTAAAAGTAATACAATTCGTAATTCTATGGCTAAAACTCTTCCTGTATTCGTACAAAAGAATTTCCTCTTATAAATATACTTTCCTAATCTATAAACGATATAACAAAATATAACTTTTACAATTGACATTACAATATAAACAAAATAAACATTACTTACTACCTTATCATAAATTGTTTCATTTTCTAAATTAGTTATTAATTCATCTATTTTATCAATCTTATGACTTGCTAAATTTAAACTTTCTATATCTAACTTACTATGAGTCCTTAATGGTACTAGTTCCAATCCAGTAATATTTTTATTCTTTAATTTATAACAACAATCATCATTTAGAATGTCTATGGTAGGTAAAATTGAATGATGCTCACTTACTAAACCTTTTACTTCTGTCTGTAATATAATATCTACTGTATACAAACTACAACTATCTGTTATGGTTAGTATTCCTGTGTCTTTTAATGTGAAATCTGTAGGTTCTTTATTTTTACAATTCAAGGTTGCTACTGTTTTTCGTGGCATTACAAATAACCATTTATTATTGTTATGCATTTTATACCACTGTTCATTTATTATGTACGCTAATCTTGTATCACATTGTTTAGGAACTACATTATTTGATAACATAATTTCTGTTTCACATGTTGGATTGCCGTGAATAGAATAAAGTGGCGAATCAAGTTTACAAATATAATTACTAGTCAATTCCTTGCAGTGATCTAAATTTTCAAAATAAGCATAATACAATTTATTACTAGATATTATAAAATATTTTTCCTTGGGTAAAATGAATACAAAAGTATTATCATTATTCCTAATTGGTACGGGCATAATATTATATAGTTCATAATCACTTTGTGTAATTAAAGGAGTTTTAATCAAAAATACAAGTTTATCATTCATATAATATGAAACTAAATTAGTTAAAGATAATAGTTCGGCTGCTTCACTGATAGATAAGCTCAATGGATATTTAGTTTGCAAAGGCAAATGTGGTACTGTTTTTCTTAATTCATTAATATATTGTTCTGGCGTTATAATCATCGGATGTAGAGCATTATTTTTAGCAAAAAGTATTGCATCTATTATAGTCGAAATCTCATTATTAACTTCAGAAGTTATTAAAATCAATAAGGATAAATGTTCATCAATGTCTTGCTTTAAATTAACATCAAATAATATATTATTTACTCTACGTGTATAATTAGATAATATAGCTAAGTTTTTATTGAAAATGCGTTCATTTGATGATAAATCTGTCAAAGTATTATTAAAATTTGAAATTGTAGTTTTAACAACATTTGTCTGAGTTTTCAAAAGTGCCATTTTAACTGAAAACACGAAAATTCTCCAAAGTTGATTTCCTTCACATTATGTTCAATTAGTTTATGTTTCAATTCCTTAATTGCTTCAAACAAATCTTCGTATGTGACCTTATCCCAATAGTTTATCTTAGTAAACACAAAATATATACAATTCTTATCACTATTCTCTAATTTTAGTGTATCGTAAAGTTTAGGTTTTAATGACTTTAATTTATCTATTAATTCTTTGTATTCAGAAAGATATTTGGAATTTGAAATATCTAAATCACAAGATGAAAATACAACAATATTAGTCTTCTTTGGCAATGATTCATTATATTCAATTATATTATTCGATAAAATAGGTTTTCGTTCTATATCATTTAAAAATGAGGAATAAGTTTCCTGTATTCTAGTCGTAATTCGAATATTAACATCTTCTGTATTCTTTATTCTACTTAAAGCATCTGCATTTTGATTTAACTTTCCTTGTTTGTATATTATCTCATAATCATATTCTTCCAAAAGTAATCTCCATCTAACTAATCTGGAACCTGGATCTTTTACATTCATAAGCCAAGTAAGAGGTTTGTGATCTGTTATGATTCGAAACTTTCGTCCATACAGATAGGGTCTAAAATGTTTTACAGACCATACTATTGCCAATAATTCTTTTTCAGTTGTAGAATAATTCGTTTCACTTTTATTCAGAACTCTACTTGCGTATGCAATGGGTAAATCGTTCGGTACATCTCCTTGTGATAAGACACTACCTATCGCATAATTACTTGCATCTGTTGTAAGGTTGAAAGTTGCACTAAAATCTGGGTATTGTAAAATAGGTTCTTCACATAATTTTGATTTTAAAATTTCAAATGATTCTTGCTGAAGGCTTGTCCAATTGAAAGGTTCATTTTTCTTGAGTAATTTAGTTAGAGGTTGGCTAAGTCTACTGAAATTTTCAATGAATCGTCTATAATATCCAGCTAAACCAAGAAAACCTTTTATATCCTTTGGATTCTTTGGTACCGGGTAATTTTTTACTGCTTGAATCTTTTTAGGATCTGGTTTTACTCCATCTTGAGTGATCAAATGTCCTAAATACATGACTTCTCTTTTAAGAAATTCACATTTATCGGGCTGTAGTTTTAGATTATTATCAGACAGTCTTTGAAAAACTTCTTTCAATTTAGTATTATGATCTTGAAGAGAACTTCCATAAACAACAATATCATCAAGATATACAAAACATTTAATTCCTTGCAAGCCTGTTAAAACATTATTCATTAATCTTTGGAAAGTTGCAGGAGCATTTTTCAATCCAAAAGGCATACGAGTATATTCATAATGACCTAGTGGAACACTAAATGCTGTTTTGGCTTGATCTTTAGGATCGACTTTTATTTGGTGAAAACCTGAGGCTAAATCCAGTGTTGTAAAGTATTTACTATGACCTAACTGATCTAAAATGTCGTTGATTTGTGGCAAAGGATACACGTCACCTATACTTATCTCATTCAACTTCCTATAATCAATAACTAGTCTCCATTTTCTTTTGCCTGATGCATCTAATTTCTTTGGAACCACCCATACTGGAGAATTCCATGGACTATTTGATGGTTTAATAATTTCATCCTTTAAAAGTTTATCTATTTGCTGATTCACTTCTTCTTTAAGAGCTTCTGGGTACCTATATGACTTAGTGTTTATAGGTATTTCACTACTTGTAGGTATCTCATGCATTACGGCATTGGTCGATGTTAGATTATCGCCTTCTAAGTGAAATATATGGTTATATTCCTTACATAACTCTATTAGAGATTTCTTTTCTTCCTCGTTCAAATGTTCAACGCGTAAATTATTTTCTAATTTGAGTAAACGATCTTTATCAAACAAAGCATTACTAATTTTGTTTATCCTAAACGAATCTTCTCGGATGTCATTACTTAATGTCTGTAATTTTACTTTAACGTTTCTTACTTTTATCTCTTCCTCTGTTGTATTTAAACAAACTGATAACGCTCTTCCATTATGAACTTTAACTATACTTGGACATAAATAAACACCCTCTGATAATTTTAATTTCTCTGGTATTATTCCCTCCTTCATATCTGAGTTAATAATATTAATTGATATCACTTTCTCACATCTCGGTTCAATCGTTATAAATTCATCATCATAATTTTTATTTCCCACCACAGTAAATTCATCATTACGGTTTCCAATTTTCACGTTTTCAATTTTACTATTTCCCTTTTTCATCCTAGCCTTATTTCTTTTTCGTTCCGATCCCTCTGATTTTTCCACTTTTTCTTTATTGCAAAATTCGTTTTCCGTCTTATTTTCACTGAATTCTATATTTCCTCCTATATTTTTATCTTCCATTTCTTTTAACTCAACTTTTTCACAACACAAATCATTTTGACACAAATTGCTTTCTATCTCTGAATTCTCAATACATTCACTATCAAATATTTTATTTATACACTCAATTTCAAACTTTTGTCCTAGCAAAACTAATAAATTATTTTTGTAGTCAATAATCGCATTCATTTTCTGCATAAAATCACTACCTATAACACCTTCACATTCGATAGGAAAGCTGTCAGGGACCAGTAAAACGGTGTGATCAACTCTTTCTTCGCCTATCTGAAAGTTTAGATACGAATATCCTAGTGTCTCGGTAGGTATGGCGTCACTATCTATTCCTCTTAGTTTTAATTTCCTATCTTCATAAACAAAAGTATCCCCTTTCAATACATTCATTTTGATTAAAGTTACCTCTGCCCCTGTATCAATTAAAAATTTTCCTTTACCAAGTTTCAATTCTGTCATTTGTAAATCTACGTAACAAGAAACACCCGTATCGATAAGCATTACTCGGCCTGGATATTTTGAATTGTCCTTGGGCTGGCCGTCGTCCTTGGACCATTGGAGTTTAAAGACTCCTGATTGTTTTTAGATTGACCTGGCCTGGGACTTTTGTGAAAATTACTTGAATTGTTTCGATAATTATTACCTCCATTATTAAATTGTCTTGCTCTATTGTTATTATTAGTGAAGTTGTTTTTATTAAAATTATTTTTATGCCAACAATCTCGAGCTAAATGACCTCTCTTATTACAATTAAAACATACTTTGTCTTCTTGTATCGCTCTAACGACAGGGTTTCTACATTGAAAACCTAAATGACCTAACATTTGACAACGGAAGCACCTCTTGGTCTTGAGTTCGAATTGCCTAGAGTTCATTTCCTGTCTGGATTTTATTTCTTGCTCTTCAGAAATGGCTATTGATACTGCTTCTTCAAATGTAGTTGGTTTTTGGGATTTAAGCAATATATGTAATTGAGGGTTAAGCCCACTGATAAAAATATTAAGTGCTTGATTTTTAAGTAATTCAATATTTGCTTGTCGTGCTTCATTACTAAGTTTAGAGTCTAAAGATTTAATTAATTTAATATAACAATTTTCTATACGGTTTGAGTAATTAGGTACGGATTCATTGTGGCCTTGTCTACATGAATTTAACTCTAACTGCCACTGTGCAAAAGTGCGTCTTTCTGAATGATTTTCCAAAAGATGTTGTTTTAAATCTTCCCATGAACTGAACGATCTGTTAAGTAAGGTGGACCTAATATTTCCTTTTATTTTGGACAAAATAACTGAGACAAATGCTATTTTAAAGCTTGGGTTTAAAAGATTATAAGCGTTGTTGCAATTATCAATAAAAACATGTAGATTTGATTTATTTCCATCATATTCATTGAGCATTCTTTCAGCGAGGCCAATATCAATATATGTTACTGAGGGAACACTTGAACTGGTTGCCATTATGATAACAATAAATTAGATCTTACTTGAAGTGAATAACACGAGAAGTGTTTACACAATATAACCACTTACTTATATTGTGGAGTTACGCTGCTGTTGTCAAGTTGCCTTCGTAGAAACTTCTTGCTATATGTAGATGGATTCCGGCGGAGCAGGTCTGAAACACACGTTCTCGAAGAACTGGCTGCGACAGGAACCCGGTGGTCTGGTCTTCTTGCTCTACGTTGCGTTGGGTTGCAGGCTGACTCGAAGTCAACACCCAGAACGATCCGTTTATGAATTGTCGTTAAACCGTATCGAATCGCGAATTGCGCGAACGCGGTGAACTGCGATTAACTCTCGCGATTAACCCGTCGTCAGGAACTATCCCACTTCTGACACCAGTTTGTAATGTTCGGGTTCGGTGGCGAGGTGGTGTCAATAACGAACAACGAATTATCGGAACACACGTTTATTGTAGAGTTATATACAAGACCGAGTCAAGAGTAACTACTCGTAAGGCTTGACTGAACGAATACAGTACAAGGCACAATTGATACCAAGACTTTGTAACAGGATCACAATTGTAGCACAACTAGAGCACAGCTAGAGCACAACTAGAGCACAACTGACTTAAGATTCGGTTAAGAGGGCTTTTTATATCACTCTTATTTACATTATTTCTAATTACACACAAATAAGATCCTTCCAGAAACATCTTCAATAACAACATTATTAGTTAATGACAAGTAAACAATCTTTAGGATGTGAACAATCAATAATAACTTAAATTATGAGAAAAGTAAATACATTACTGTTTCTAGATGCTAATAATTAGTGAGAAATACAGTCCAAAACTTTCCATCATTACAATTAAATTGTTACAAAAGCTTCAATAACGACATTGCTTATAAGAATCCAATGTTTTTTTCCAATTCAAGGTAAGAATTGTACTCAGGACTATAGGTGTGGAATCGTTCGAAAATTTCGATCGGGCACATTCATTGACAGAACAAAAACCGATCGGCTAACTGCAACCACGCAGGGCCACCCAAGAAGACTAGAATTTAGGCTCGCGAGTCTTACGAGCTTTGCGAGCGTCACACATCGTAAATAGCAGTTCATATACACACTCGTTCGTAACTAATTCCTCGAAAACCTAACAAAGTTTGCTGTGTTTTTGCAAAAACAGAAGGCATACACATTCAACGCGAATTTGTTCTTTGAAACGTAGGCATTCAAATACCGCCTTGAACAATCGCGTGTGGTCTAATTGTGAGAATAATTTCTGTAATTACCATACGACGATATTAGAAGGAAAATAAGAGGCTTTTATAAAAGTTTAACATAAAACTCGAAATTAACAAAAGGGACTAATTTTAACGAGTTCTAGTTAAGTGTTAAGTTAAGTGGGTGGTATAGTTTATGTTTAGAATTTTTATGTTGCAAAATAATTTTTTTTGTTTGTATGCGGTAATCTCTGAAACTACAATAGGATCGTTTTGGGGGCATATGACAATTTATTAAGATATTTTCTTTGGTATTCACATGATTGAAGTCGCACATTGGCTATTTTATTAAAATTATGTACTAATAATTAATAAAATCAAACAATAATATAGACTCTCTTAATAACTTTACAATGTAACTTTATTATCTTATCTTGTTATTTATTTATTTATTTATTTAATACTTTATTGTACACCAGAAATATACACAAAATGGTTAATTAGTAAAATTAAAAGTACAATTAGGCGGCCTTATCGCTAATAAGCGATTTCTTCCAGGCAACCCAGCAGTGGAAGAGGATCATTCATTTAAAAATGAAGCAGGTTGGCGTACAAAATAAATACAAAAACTAAATATAACTAAGTATAAATATATATAATATAGGCACAATACAATATTTTAAATAAATAATTAAATATGATTAAATGAATATAATAACAACAGTAGAATGATACATTTACTTAAATATAAACTCTAAAAGATGTTACATACTATATTAGAATAAAAAATAAATTATGAAGAAAGAAAGTGAGTCTTAACGAGTCGTTTGAACGTCGGTAAAGTAAGAGCACGCTTGATGTCTACAGGTAATTCATTCCATAGCGTCACTGCACGCACTGAAAAGGATTTACTGTAGAACTCAGTACGGTGCGGCGGTGTCGTCAGGAGAAGATTGTGCGATGAGCGCAGCGTACGATCATTGTTTTCGGACATGTAGTTGAAACGCTCTTTGAGGTAGTTAGGACTTTGTCGATCGAACAGAATACGGTAGAGAAGGGAGAGGATATGCGTATTCCTGCGAAGGCGAATCGGAAGCCACTTGAGTTTACTGCGAAATTCAGAGACGTGATCATATTTGCGCAAGCCAAATATGAATCTAATGCAAAGGTTTTGAAGGCGCTCAAGTTTGTTAAGAAGTTCTTCCGTAAGGTTAAGATAGCTGACATCAGCATAGTCGAGAATAGGATGAAAGAGAGTTTGTGCAATCATAACTTTAGTCGCAATAGGCAGGACGTTACGTAAGCGCCGGAGAGAATTGGTCGCGGCAAACATCTTTCGGCTCACATGCTCAATTTGTTTTTTCCATGAGAGGGTTTGGTCGAATATAACACCTAAGTTCCTTACAGTTTCACTTTGAGGTATATGGACCCCGTTTAACAGGACTGGTGGAAGTACATCCCAATTAATACGTGAGATGACGTATGGACTTCCTATAACAATAGTTTGTGACTTTGTCGGATTAATAAAAAGACCGTATCGAGAACTCCACAAAGAAATTGTCGACAGGTCACGATTTATTTTTATAATTGCCTCAGAAAGGTTATCAAGTGAGGCTGAAGTGTAAATCTGAAGATCATCTGCAAACATATGGTAGGAAGAAGAAAGATGTTGAGTAATCGAATTAATGAAAATGGTAAAAAGGAGTGGAGACAACACGCCACCTTGCGGCACACCGGCTTGGATATCGACCCAGTTAGAAACACCATTCTCAGTGCACACACGTTGCCGGCGGCCGAACAAGTAGGAACGAAACCAAGCAACTGTTGATGGAGATATGTTAAAAGAACCCAAAATATGTAGCATGATGTCAAAGTCTACGGTATTGAACGCATTACTGAAGTCAAGTAGTGTCAGTACAGTCAACAGTTTTTTCTCCATACCGAGACGAATGTCATCTGTGATATTAACTAGCGCAGTAGCCGTGCCATGACCAGGACGGAACCCGGACTGGAAGGGATCGAGGAGATTATTTAGATAGAGGAAGGAACTAAGTTGGTGGTGGATGAGACGCTCAAGAACCTTGGACAAAAATGGGAGAATAGAAATAGGACGGAAAGTTTGGTCGGCTTCAGGATTGCACTTTTTCGGGATAGGGATAACATTAGTGTCTTTCCAAAGGGAAGGAAATGTTTGGGACTGTATTGACTTGTTAAAAAGTCGGGTTATAATAGGAACAAGGATATCAATAATAGGGACTATCATAGCACGGCTAATGTTATCACAGCCAGTAGAGTTGGAAGAGATATTAAGGATATTCTTTTTAACATCACATTCCAACAGTTGCGCAAACGAGAAGGTGGGGACATTTGGTGTCGGCAGACATGAAATATGATTTAGGGTTTGTGATTTAATAGAAGGGTCGAGAGGAGAAAATTTTGAAAATTGTGTATTAAGGACGTTAAGATTAATCTGGCTAGGAATGCAATTGTTACTAGGTTTGCCGACACCCAGCGTTTTGAGAAATTTCCAGACTCTAGCTGGATCACCATTGGAGACAGAACTATGGATATGGCGTCGTTGTGCATCCCTACACATAGTATTGCAGCGATTTCTAAGATTCCTATAAGTTTCACGATTTTCATCGGTAGGCAGAAGTTTAAATTTAGTCTTGGCGCGATTACGCTTCAACATTTCAATTTTGATTTTATCTGATAGCCAAGGAGCGGGAAGATGTTTGATTTTGACAGGTCTTAATGGAGCGTGGCGATCGTAAAGCTGAGTTATTAGTGAATTAAATACAGAAAGTTGAACGTCAATAGTTTCAGCCTCATCGACAGCAGACCAGTCTATATTTCGCGCATCATCAGTGAGTTGGTTCGTGTCTATGCTTCTAAAGTTACGCTGTAAAAGTATTCTCGACTTAGCTTTGGGGGGACGAATTTTGTATGATAACATAAGAAGGTTATGATAAGAAAAGGCATCAGCCTCGATTTGACCATGTTTCACAACATGGTCACCCGATGAAACAATCATTAAATCAAGAAGAGAAGGGTTAGAGTTAGGAAAAAAATGAGTAGGACCAGTAGGAAGAATATTTAGATTCATAGAGTTGGTAATAGAAAGGAGTTTAGATGAACGGTGGTCGTTTTTTAAAAGACATGTATTTAGGTCACCCATAATAATGACATGAGCATAATTAGGGACCAGACCTTCGAGTACTGTCTCAAATGATGAAAAGTAGTCCAGATGAAGGGAGGGACTATAAACAACTCCCATAAGTACTTTTGTGTGGCACAGCGTTGCTTCAATAAATAAATGCTCCAGGCATTCATCACTTTGGCTTGGAAGCGAAATGCTGACCACGCAATGAGCAATATGAGAGCGAATGTAAACAGCCACCCCACCACCTGTACGTCCCACACGATCATTACGTACAAGTTCAAAACCCGGTAGTGCATAAGAAACTGATGAAAAGCAAGGTCTGAGCCAAGTTTCGGAAATCATTATTGCGTGAATATTGTTGATGTCAAAGGATGTCAGCATATCGGGGTAATGAGCAGGAATACTTTGGGCATTGATGTAAATAACATTAAAATTTTTCGGAAAATTAGAAAATTCATCATTAAGAGAAGTTTTCAGAGGGACTAAGACACTGTGATAGCTCACTGAGCTGTTGTTCGACCGATTAGAGCTACATGACAAAAAATCTTCGACATCGTCAGAGTCGGAAAAATCAGACGAAGTAAACATAAACTACTGTATATTAATTATATTATAAATATATATATGTATAAATAAAAATAAAATATAAATATTAATAAGTATTATAATAAGGTATAAATTAATTATAACAGATAAATATATAATTTATTTTAATTGCACTTCACCTCGTTTCACAAACCGACAGCATAGAAGAAATTGCCAGTGTAAAAAATGCTTAATCATGTAAGAACAAGAACTGACAGTTGACAATGACATGTCAATGTGACACTTTAAGAAGAAATATTTGTGAACTTGTGACAATTTATAGGTTACTTTACTTACTTCTTGTGTTCTATCTAACAATAATAAAAAAATTAAGTAAATTAAAGACAAACAAATCATATTGTTGCGGCACGGAACGTAACAATCATCACACACATGACAACTGTCACATGTCAACTGTAAATGTCAACAATCACATATGAACTCTATGTCAACAATGCGCAACCGTTAAAAGCTTAAATATTATACGTTAACTTCAATTGTTACTTATTACTACCGCTCGCTACATTTTTTGAATTATATAACGCCAAAGTCTGATTAAAACCTCAATCTTGAAAAACAGTCTGGATTTTATTTGCGTCTTATGTCCGCCACGACATAAATTTGATCCTCGAGCCGGATTCTACAAAAGGAACAGAAGAAATCCAGACAAAGGAAGTTTCGGCCGCACAACGAACTTCAACGAATTTACACCATCAAGACCACGCAGAGGTGCAGATCCATCTTCACGACTAGAATCTGTTGCTGTTGGAGCCCCCGCAAGCTGCTGAAACGTCTACGAACGCGCGCAAAGTGGTACGCCAGCCAGCTAGTTTATTCCAACCGACATATCTGCTCCTTAATAATCCCGAATCCATCTCAATTCCAGTGACATCGGTGGTGCAGTTAGTAGAGCCTCTACCCGCCGCCAAGTCAACGGTTAAACACGCAGTACATCTAATTTAATTGTAAGTACTCCAACTCTTACTTACCATCAAAATGATGAAGGATATCGAGCAAGATAAGGCCAGATCGAAGTCGCCAGTGATAACTCTAACGAAAGACGATGCGACTAATAATTTAATTCGTGAGCTAGTTAAAAAACGCGGTGTTATTAAGGGTAGATTAACAAGGCTTTCCACATACATTAACGGTTTAACAAAAGCTGAAATAATGTTGCCTCAAGCCCGTGCAGATTTAAAGCTTCGCACACAAGGTGCTGCTACATTATATAACGAATTTAATGTAATACAATCTAAGCTGGAAGAGGCAGTCAACGAAGACGACCTCAACGAGCAGTTAAATCAGCGCGAGTCATTTGAGGAGACATATTATAGCACACTAGCCAAAGCAGATTGTATGCTTAATGTTGGTGAGACCGTTACTAACTCTAATTCATCACAAAACGAATCAATCAAGCTACCTACGATTTCAGTTCCTACATTTGACGGTTCATGTGAACGTTGGTTAGAATTTAGGGACACCTTTCTCTCGCTAGTACATAATAATACACACATAAGCAACATTCAAAGGTTTCATTACCTAAAGTCTTCATTAAAAGGCAGCGCGGCCCTAGTTATTGATTCACTCGAGTTTTCAGCCCATAATTATCTAGTTGCATGGGAATTAATCCTAAACAGGTACAATAACATAAGGTTATTAGTGCACAATCACGTAAAAGCGCTATTTACCATGCCAGCTCTAAATAAAGAATCACCCGAGTCCCTACGTAATATTATAGACACAATTTTAAAGAATTTACGCGCTCTAAAGATGCTAGATGAACCTGTTGACAGCTGGGATACGCTAATTATTTACCTTATTGTCACCAAACTAGATAAAAACACCGAAAGGGAGTGGGAACAGCATAAAACCACCTTTTATAAGCATTCAGCAGAAGATAAGTTCAAGTTCAAGGTCGATATGTTGTTATCATTCCTCAAGGACAGAGCTGATATGCTAGAAACGTTGCTAACATCACACAGCACAAGCAAACAAAGCGAGTTTAAGCCGCAACGCACCCATAGTAATAACCAGCGCATTCATTGTAACGTAGTCACTAACAAAACACATCAAACGCCGCGAACTAACGCACATTCCTACAACTTATGTTTAATATGTAACGCAAAACATCCAATATACGCTTGCCAGCAATTCTTAGAGAAAACACTAGACGCGAAGTTAAAACTAATTAACGAGCACAACCTATGTGTCAACTGTCTTCGTCCAGGCCATTTGCTACGCGACTGCCGCTTGGGTCCGTGTCGTAAATGTAACCTAAAACACAATACACTGATACACAGCGACAGTGAAGTCATTCCTGCATCAGCAGCGCATGGCAACTGGCGAGGCGCGGCCGCCGCCGGCGCATCGAGGCCGGAGCGCCCACCCCCTCCCGACCAAACCTGTTCGACGCAGTCTAATGTACTATGCAGTAACTATCCGTGCGCTCAGCCAGTTATTCTTTCAACTGCGTTAGTGCAAGTAGCTGATAACTTAGGTTGTTATCACGATGCATTCGCGCTTTTAGATTCAGGGAGCGAAAGGTGCATAATCGCGCGATCTTTATGCAATAAATTAAAAATACCACTTATACAGTCCACTCAGCAAATACGAGGTGTAGGTAATTCAGTTACTAATTCAACAGAATACTGCACTATCGAACTTAAATCTCGTATTAATACATACACAACCTCTATTAATTGTTTTGTGTTATCACAAATAACTTGTACAAATATCAGCCTAACACCTGAACAACACGCACAGTTCAAGGTGCCTGACAATATTTCGCTGGCAAACCCGAGTTTTCACGCATCTCAGGCAATCGAAATATTGATCGGTGCGGATATATTCTGGGAGTTACTGACCGACGGTAAAATACGCCTACCCAGTGGTCCGTACCTTCAAAACACACATTTAGGGTGGTTGGTTTCAGGTTCCGTCTTCAATGGTACGGGCAAGGGGCATATACTATGCAACTTTACGCGAGCGCTTGATAACCAACTACGCAAATTTTGGGAGCTTGAGGAGATACCTACATCATGTGACACGCGCAGTGATGAGGAACGGGAATGCGAAAATCATTTCACAAACAACACTATACGCAATAGTGACGGAAGATTTTGCGTTAGTATTCCGTTCAAAACGTCACCACACGATCTAGGTAGCTCCCACGAGTTAGCTCTCAAACGTTTCTTAGCGTTAGAGAAACGGCTGTCACGTCAACCGCACTACAAACAGATGTACAGTCAGTTTATTCACGAGTTTGTTGACCTAGGTCACATGTCACCAGTATCCACACACGGAACTCCGCACTACTTCATGCCGCACCATGGCGTCTTTCGAGAGCACAGCGCAACTACCAAGTTGCGAGTAGTGTTCGATGCCAGCGCCCCCACGACCTCCGGCACGGCACTTAACGACCTTCAGCTTGTAGGGCCGCCAATACAGGGCGACTTATTCGCAATCTTGGTTCGACTACGTCAACATCGATTCGTAGCGTGCGCGGACGTGGAGAAGATGTACCGGCAGGTGCTGGTGACTGAGAGTCAGCGAGACCTACAACTCATTCTGTGGCGCGACAGTCCAGACGAACCTGTGGGTACCTACCGCATCAACACGTTGGTGTACGGCACCGCAGCCGCACCATTCCTTGCAGTTAGGTGCTTGAGGGCGCTTGCGGACGCGTGCTCCGACCCACACGTCAAACGTACCATCACAAATGACTTTTACGTCGACGACCTCATCACGGGCGACGACGATGAGTCAGCCTTATTAAGCCTTTGCGAGAAAACGTCTCAATTACTTCAAACGGCCGGTTTTCCATTGAGAAAATGGATATTTAATTTTAATCACAATTTAGAATCATTTAATAATAACAATAAATGTCTTAATTTACAGGGTGAAAACCTATGTAAAACATTAGGAATTAACTGGGACAATTCAAACGACACATTCACCTACAATACGCAGTTCGAAAATGTTACTAACAAACTAACGAAGCGAGTTATTCTTTCTTGTGTTTCACAAATTTATGATCCCCTCGGATTATTGAGCCCTGTGACAATGATCGCTAAGGTATTGCTGCAGCGATTATGGTTGTTGAAAGCGGGATGGGATGACGAGCTTCCATGCGACGTCGTCACTCGTTGGGATAAGTTTGTTAACGATTTAAAAACACTCAAAGATATTTCCGTACCACGTCATGTAATTTGTACTCATCCTAACACCGTGCAACTGCATGTATTTACAGATGCCTCTCAAACCGCGTACGGCGCCTGCGTTTACTTGCGGTCAATCTCAGCCAGCGGCGAGATCACGGTGCGTCTGATGTGTTCAAAGGGCAAGGTAGCTCCCCTGCAATCGGTGACCATACCAAGGTTAGAATTGTGCGGTGCGTTGCTTGGTGCTAAGTTGTGTGATAAGGTTGCGAAATCGCTTCGATGCAAGGTGGATAGCACAACATTTTGGACTGATTCGACTATAGTTTTAGGATGGCTACGCATGTCACCGAACTCATTAAAAACGTTCGTTCAAAATAGAGTGTCAGAGATCCATCAGTTAACACGCAACTTACCTTGGCGTCATATCAGCGGCAAGAGCAACCCGGCCGACCTTGTCTCGCGCGGCGTCCCTCTGCCAGAACTCGCTACGTCGAACCTATGGTGGCAGGGTCCCGACATGCTCTACGACCCGTTGCTTTCGCTCGACATCGCGGAAACCAATACGCACGAATGCAATAACGAGGAAATGCTTAGAGAAATTAAACCTAACCCGATCAACGTTTTTCCTGCACACGAAACACAGAAATTCTTTCTATTTAATAGATTTTCCAAATTCAACCGCATGAGACGAGCCTTTGCCTACGTTCTTCGATTTATCAATAACGCACGCACAAGTAAGTCGGAAAGGCAGCTTTCTGTGCTCACGGTTGAAGAACTAACTAACGCCGAATTAAAATTAGCTAAATTATCACAACAAGAATGTTTTAAATTTGAATTACAACTTTTATCCGCATGCAAACCATTGAAACATAATCCCAGTCTATTTAAATTAAATTTATTTCTAGACAATCAGGGTATTATAAGAGTAGGTGGTAGGCTTGTTAATTCACATACATTTAAGTACGACAAGATTCACCCAATTTTGCTTTCTTCGAAGCACCACTTCACAACGTTGCTTTTCCGCGAAACGCATCTGCGATTACTGCACGCTGGCACACAGGCGATGCTGTACGAGCTGCGTCAACGTTGGTGGCCAGTCGCGGGCAGAAACCTAGCTAGAAGAATAACGAATGAGTGTATTATGTGTAGGCGATTGAAAGGTGTTACACTCAAGCCTCTCATGGGCAATCTGCCCAAGGAGCGTATAACACCGACTTTACCTTTTGCGATCTGCGGAGTCGATTACGCAGGGCCAATTTACACACTGAACCGCAAAGGTAGAGGTGCAAAAACTGTCAAGTCGTATGTTTGTCTGTTTGTATGTTTCACCACACGCGCAGTACATTTAGAGTTAGTAGCGGACTTATCTTCGGAAACATACATACTAGCATTAAAACGTTTTATCTCACGCCGTGGAAAGCCTAACATAATCTACTCTGATAACGGAAAAAACTTCGTTGGTGCGATGAATGAATTTGCTAGGATGCTGCAGACACATGCATCAGATGTTCAGCAATACGCACATGCTCAATCAATTATATTTAAATTCATTCCTGTCTCGAGTCCTCATTTTGGTGGTTTGTGGGAGTCTGGGGTAAAATCCTGCAAACATCACCTCATTCGTGTAGTCGGTCAATCGCATTTGACGTTCGAGGAATGTACTACTCTACTCGTACAAATAGAGGCTATACTAAACTCACGACCGTTGTCACCCTTATCTTCCGACCCCCTTGATCTCCTTCCTTTAACTCCCGCACACTTCCTGGTTGGTCGTCCACTTACAGCGCCAGTTCATGCAGACCTGAGGGAGAGATCGACGCCGCTGCTCACCCGATTCCAGAGGATAGAGCAACTTCGCCAGCACTTCTGGTCACGCTGGGCGAAAGAGTACGTCTCCGAGTTGCAGACCCGATCTAAATGGAAAGTCGACGCTCACACGCTGCAACCGGAATCGCTCGTCGTCATCAAAGAGGACCACCAACCTCCACTTAAATGGGCCCTTGGTCGGATAGTTCAAACCTACCCAGGACGAGACGGCATCTCCCGAGTAGCCGATATTCGCACGTCATCGGGCATCGTGAGGAGAGCCTTCTCAAAGATATGTCCCTTGCTCGACATTAACCAAGACACACAGTTGGAAGAGGAGTCTTCCAAGGCCGGGGGCATGTTGCGGCACGGAACGTAACAATCATCACACACATGACAACTGTCACATGTCAACTGTAAATGTCAACAATCACATATGAACTCTATGTCAACAATGCGCAACCGTTAAAAGCTTAAATATTATACGTTAACTTCAATTGTTACTTATTACTACCGCTCGCTACATTTTTTGAATTATATAACGCCAAAGTCTGATTAAAACCTCAATCTTGAAAAACAGTCTGGATTTTATTTGCGTCTTATGTCCGCCACGACACATATTGAAACTAAAAGTGTCGGTTAAAGTGAGGAAAAAGAAATGAATAACAGAGGCTAAAAACAGAAACAATACGAAAAATTACCACTACCGGCGCGCGATGACGCGTTTGCTTCGTGTTGAGACAACCTTTTCATGTTGCTGTTTGGGTATGGAAGGCGAAGACGACCCAGTTGTTTCAGCCGGCACCGCAACATCCAGATCAGCCAATGTGACCACACGATGGCGCTTGTCGTCGCGATCCAAGACGAAGACTGCACCGTCCCGCGTCCAGCTCCTCGAAACACCAACGCGCTGCCGAGCAGCAACGAAGACGTCGTGGCGCTGTCGTGTCAGGAACTCGGAGAGTGTCACCCCTGACCCTTTCAATGCAGTCTTGGCAAACCACACCCGGTCTCTGCTTGTGACTGTGGTAAATTCCAGAAGAAGTGGACGTGGCTTATCCTTCTTTGAGGTTTTACCCAGACGATGACATCGAGAGAAATCATTTTTGGAGATATCAGTGGTTTTGACAATATCCGACAACTTTGTTATGGCAGCATTAACACAGTCCTCAGTCTTTACTTCAGGAACACCATGCAGTAGCAGAATGTTACGTCTCCCCTGCATCTCCAGACGATCACATTCGAGACTAAGGCATTGTACTTGCTCCAGGAGGTGCCCGATGGTTGACATCACATAAGACTGGAAGTTTGTGAAGTTCCGTTCAATTTGTGTAGTGGTTATTGATGTTGAAGATCCTCCACTGTGACTCTTTGCCAACTCTGCCTTAAATTCAGCCATTTGTGTGCTGAATGTCTCCTTCATCTCGTGAATAGTCTTGGTGATAGATTCCATTATGGTTGTGGAGCAGTAGTGGTGTTTATAGAGCACTGTAGTAAGTTATTACGAGATTTGTTACGTCGGTTTTGTGAAACGTAAGTACTAGTGCAGAAACATGTAAAAAATATATCTTTTAACAAAGAAATACTATTTGTTTTTATTTAATAATATAGAGCACTTTCAAAATACGTTAGGTTTTTTTCAGTGCCTACCCGCAAAAAAAAGTTACTGACTTTCTATCTCAAATTATGACTACATTTTATATATTTTTTTAAATAAAACTCTGGGTCAGTTATCAAAACAATTTTGATATAATTTAGGCTTTAAGATGTGTTTTATTTAGCACACACACATATTTTTTCAAAAGATAAAAAAAACAAGTTGTTTTTTTGTCGTAGGAATACCATATAAAACATTTTTAAATTGCTTATTTGATATAAATTTGAGATTCACAAGAGCTAGCGATCCTAATGGCAATTATAAAGAAACTTGTTGTAATAAGTTATTCAAATATCATCTTAATTCACATAAAGATAAAATGCTTTAGATAATATAACTATTAACTGACCACATAACACTCAATTTGTGATAAATTCAAATTACAAATGTGGACTGAATGACTCGGTTTAATACTAGTTTTTTTACTCTACTGAATGCTGTGTTTAATACTAGATTAATATTAAGAAATTTATTATAGTTTTTTATTAAAAGTGAACGCTCTTGCTTTACTTTTCCTTTTGACAGATCTTTACAATACAGTTATTTAATGAATCAGTACTTGTAGAACGCAAATATTATTTTGTTAGTTACCTTACTCCTCCGAAACGGCTTTACCGATTTTAACTAAATTTTATATGCATATTCTAGTAGGTCTAGGAATCGGCAACTATCTATTTTTCATACCCCTAAGTGATAATTTTTATCAATCAAAGATGCTGTGGGACATCCTTTTTTGTTTTTGGTGCCAATCTGTTAGCGTAAGTAATCGTACATCGTTATCACATACCGTGGGAAATTTGCATAAGACGTCCCGCCTTCAAGGAAATGGTCGCCTAATTATTTCTGCCCGGTGTTTATAAAACATTAAATTATTACACTGAAGCTGTGTGCTAATTTAAAAAGTACCTTAGGCTTTAATTACGCACAACAAGTTTGGCAACAAAAGCAACCATAATGCGTCATAGATAGGTTTCTGTTTCACTTTGGAATGCATACTTTAAGCCAATTCCAAAAAGTGATAATAAGAAGTTGCCAGTAAAAATGTATGGAAAAAAAACATATCACGATTCTTAGACGAAAATTAAAAACTAAATATTTAACCATCCATCGTCTTTAGGGGCTACTCTGTCACGTCTCTACTCTATTATTAAACCAACCAAAGGTGCATAAGGAAGCTGTTACATGAATAATGAAGCGCCAGCATACAGAAAGAAAACAGCAAATTCTTAAGGGTGCAACACAATGGGGAATACCAGCGACCTATGTGTATTTTTAACTGTTGACAATGTGTATTGTGCTTTACGTAGAGTAGTGCCTTCGTGGAGATTTTTAATATTTCCTACGCCTTGGGACGCGGACTGTAGGTATCTAGTTTCGAGGTTTAAACATTTATGGAGGTCATTCACCCGGAATGGGTGGAAATGGAAAAGCGTTTTGCGTTTGTTTTATTTCCTTTTTTGTAATAATCGTTGCAAGCCGTAAACTGATTTTTTTAAACACCAATTTGATTGACACGAAAAGGTATTGACATTATTATTAAGAATTAATATAATCTTATATGAAAAAGGAAAAAAGTTACTTTTAGGTGGGAAAAAAAACCTTTTCTTATTTTTCGTTCGCATACAATAAACTCATACCTAATTTATAACCAAAACTCAGCTTCAAAACTCTATCTTGACATCTTGTTCAAATTAAATCCCTCAAAAATGTAACCATTGTCAGAACTTATCTTTTCGGGTACTCGCTATCAGTCAACATCTTCCTTTATTTAATTAGTGTAAACAAAACACTTAATTTTGATAACGCGTTAGTATAAGAATTAAGTCATGCACAACATTTTGTAGTTGGGCAGGAACGCGCCTACCTATATCTTGTATGTGGTGTGAATCAGCTATTCTTAACTAATTAAAGGCAAACAAACTTGAGATAAGCATGCATCTTAACTTAAGACGGAAACAGATCTAGGCGGAGCGATAATGGAATAAATTTAGTTGTTGATTTTAAAACACAATTAGAAATCTTATTGTTCAATGAATTAAGCTTTTCGAAAGAGTTGACAAAGATATTCTTTTTTCAATTAAACTGCTTAATATTATTTGTACGAAGTTGTATTACATTTTATCTGCATAATTAATTCAAAAAAACAACCGAATTTATTTAAAAGATGCTTATTATGATTTCTTTTCACTATCTCAAACATATTTCAATAAAATGCTAATCCGAAATATGAGTAAACCTAATTTGTTGTGTATCTTTCAATTTGGTTAACAAGTGTTAGCCTCGTTTAACTATCTTAATTGCAATATTAAATTTTACCTACATTAAAAAGCCTGGGTGGCCTAATTAAAGTTAAGGCAATTATGTTTTAACCCTTGAAAAGATTAAGCAATAACTACCTCTCACTTTTCTTTAGATAACAACAACCGCCAACAAAGTTTTATCAATGCTCATTACCAACTCACATAAATTTTTAAATGCTCATTAATAGCCGACTAAAAGAAAAATGTATAAAAAAATGTTTTTGATATTTACGGAAACACGTTAGTTGAGCTATCATATTCTTATTGGGCTATTAATTACTACATTAAAAGTGAGTAATCGGTGTCGAAATAGTTCTATGCTCTATTTTTAATTTCAATAATGGAAGGGGATATCGTAAATAACTCAATAATGAAATGTAATATAATTAACGGGGCTTACTGTATTCCTTGTTTTATTTATTTTATACAGACTGAGGCAAAGAAAAGAAATATTACACATGACAATACACACTAGAATCAAGTGATACTAAGTTTTTGTAATTGTTTATTTAAATATATTTTTATTTTATTAGAAGCACATAAAAATCTAATTTATCATTCCTTCTATAACTTTACCTCTGTTTTTCTATACCTATATAAAGCTTTGAAGGGAAAAGTCCCAAAACAAAAGACACTCACTCGCTCCTCTTCAACATAGCCTATCTCAATTTGCTTGGAGGTCTTTCGGCGAGATCAGATATAGGTATATTTTTTATATAAATAAAGTGCACGAAGAAAATTAACTCTGCTTTGAAGACAGTGACAGGTCGCGACAGATTGACGTGACCAGCTATTACAAGAGGTTGATGGCCTTGCAGCCCTTTAGACTCTTGTATGTTTATGCTTTCCTGGTACTTGATTTAAGTATTATTGTTCCATTGAAAGATTGACAGGGTGGAGTAATTGGTTCAGTTCTTTTCAGTTTGTTTAACGGTTTCCGTGTGCTATTAAAGGTTATATTTTCTAGATAAGCAGAGATTATTTAAAATGTAATACAAGCTTAGCTTAGTAAAGGGCCACGTAGATGATGTGGTAGACGGGAGATTTAAAAAAATATATTTATTTACAAAGACATACTCGTATATGAAAAAATACTTCTAATTAGAATAAGTAAAGACTATTTTTAATTCTGCATTACATAAATAGCCAAGCCTGAACTTAAACACAATGTTTTACAAGGTGAACCAATATTATCGAAATGGACCGATCAAATTACCTACTTGATTAATTTACCAGGAATTGGTAAAACAATTACAACTTTTAGTAAAATAACCAGTAGGTTAGTAATAAAAGTTATTTTTGGATCATAATATTTGGTTTTAGTTACTAATTTAATCGTTTTATATTCATGACTGTTTATGTTAGATACATCGTAGTTTACCCCTTTACTTTACTTTTTTAAGCTTGAACAGGAGTTCAATGTAGCAACCAAATTTTTGCCGGAGGTTCCTTTTCTGTATCGGTGCGAATAATTTATACCTATTATAACAATACGCCCACGCTTCGTAATTGTGTAATTTTCGCCGAATTTTTCACGAAACTTTGAATTTTGGCAAACTTAAAAATACTCTTTCTAAATGTTCTTTATTTATAAATTTTAATGAAAAAATTACCCAAACAATTGTAAAAACTGAATTAAAATCCGTCTACTGGTTTAAGAGTAGTAAGCGGACAAACATACAAACAGACACAATCAGCGACTTGGATTTATACTATGTAATGCAATACCTAACTATACAGTGATCCAACCAAGTCGTAAGCCAGAGTGGTGAATTACGACTTAGTCCCTCTTGCTTTTCGAGAAAAACCTTTGCTCATCTAGTCTAAAAGGACCTTATTTTTATTATTGTCATTGTAAGGTGATGGAAATCTTATAAGTCAATGGAAATAGTATATTCTTAACAGAAATTGCAAAATTTCGTCCTAACCAATTTACAAAAGAATGCAGCTCCATAGGTTTCTCTATCATCGTTTTAACATAAAAGGTGCTGGTACCCCTATACCCAATAGATGTACTATATTAGGCTGATATTATCATAGATACAATAAGGGGGTAAACTCAATTGAAATTACACTTTCTACGCCTACTTGTATTGCCAGATGATCCCATGTTACGTCCAAGATAATCGATACGAATCGATATAAATCGATATCTCTTTTCGGGTTAGAATTGATGGAAAGGAGGGAAACGTCTTTTTTCACTTTTACTCGAATATTAAGAATTTGGTTTACTGTCTATAGATAAAAGGTACATCAGTTAAAAAAATCTGAAAAAAACTTGATTCCTATGAGAAAACTTGTTTGGTAAAAAACCGTCCAACTCGATACATTTTCTAAGTGAAGTAGTATTTTTTTCCTATAGGTATCGGTTTCTAGTAAGACAAATGGGGACAACTAATTTGTTTAATTATTTTGTTGTTGTTTTGTTACTTTGATTAACTCTACAAAATAAAAAAAGAATAAACTCGCTTTAAACTTAACTTTTGAATAATTGACAATATTCTCTAAAAACTTTCCTACACATAAAAAAATACGTTGATTCTATTGTAATAAAAGATTTGATTTACTGCTATTTAACCCTGCGGGCTGCCCAAACTAATAACTGACGGTAATTTTTCATCATCTTTTCAAATCTGTATTTACATATTTTAGATCTAATATCGCTTATTATTCGAATCCAAATATTTTGAATGTCGCATGACGCAAACATCAGATGGACAGTAAACTATTTATTAAGTCGAAGTCGGCTAGAGCCATAGACACCCCGTCGAGATACAATCAATTTATACTACTCTAGGAGACAAATTGCACTATTCTCAGTATGTGTCAGTATACTCTATACAATAATGGACCGATCTTTATTAGTAATCCATAAAATATAGGCCATTACGAGGACTACGCCCTTTAGCAATGAGACCGCTTTATTAATTTACTGTATGGTTCAGTTGAAAGTACTGAAGATGCGTTATTAATAATGGTTTAGTGGAAGATTTAAAAGCTTAGTACTTTAATACGACTTAATAATGTTATTAATGAGTTTTCACAATATTGATTAGGTATCTGATAACGATTAGTACAATGGATAAAAACAAATATGCGTATTATTTAAACCTTAAAAATAACAAAATATTACCTACTGCTAAATCTTTTTTCTGAGGCTAGCGAAGAAAACAATGTTTCATCGAAATTTTATATTACAAACGTCACTGCCCGCATTGTCGACCCGTCACGTCAATGTGAAGCTGTCTTGACACAAGCAGTCAGATGTCAATTGGATGCCAAACGTCGAACCGTCTACGTGTCATGTGAGTAATTCACGTCAGTTACGTCAAATGGTCAAGAATTTCATTTGTTTTATCTTTTAAATGACGTTAAGCAAATTTGCTTGTTGATTTTTGACGATAAAATGTTTCTTTTGATAATAAGTTTTATGTTTTTACACAAGAATAAATAAAGTGGATTGAAAAACTTACATGTATACAGGTACTTTAATCCTTTATTGCTTTCTCGTTACTTATTTTTTTTAAATAAAATTTATAGCGTTTTGATGAGTAACTTAATTGGACGTCATAAAAAATGTTCAGCCATTTTGTCCAATAACATAAAATAAAATGATAGAATCGTACAAAAGTTTTAAATTATATTTTTTTTATGAAGCATAAATTCGCAATTAAATTTTATACTATTTATACTCAAATCAAGAAAGATATGGCTGTAAAGATGATGGTTTTTAGATAAATGTGTTTGTTTTAAAACCAGGGTTAACATTATTTAATATTTATTATTAATCATTTTCATAGCAAATTGAAAAAAGTAAGTTTTACATATTTTTTTAAATTTACAAATGTGATTGGTAAATAAGGAAACATACAATGTTTAGTTACTTTGACTTGATCAGTTGATAAGGGTTAATCAAAAGTGTCAGTTTCGTGTAATGAAATATTCATCCTGTGAACCTATCACAAGATTATGAACTCTTAAACGCATTTCCAGCTGCAATTGCACTTTGAATTCAAAATTTAATGAACTCGTCAAATAAACAAGACGTTCGTTTTGCATATAAATATACTACAGAACATTTACGGCAATCTGCCTTGAGCAAATAAAGTTTTCTTCGTCTTAACCGTCAGTTGTTTGTATGAGATTAATTGAATAAAACGTATAAAACTTCAAATTACAATCCCTTGATTTTAATAGCCTCTTTCGGTTTGAACGTTTTCTGACAGCAGTCATTTCGAAGATGAGTAAAAAAATCCCTAAAAATATGTACTCAGTAGCATCGTATATTTTTATTGAAATTCGACATTAATCTGACAATTAATCATAATGATCGTCGACTCATGACTTCGGATATCGAATCTCATCGCGATAAGTCATTCGCGATTCATTTGGAGTATCGCAGAATGCCGTTGACGATAAAATCTTTTCCCGCGCAAAATCAATTTTAGCTTGCAACTTGAGCTGCTGGATACTGTGACAATAAAAAACAAACAGGAGCCGGCAGAATCGAATGCTGTGTACAATTGTGATTAAGCAAATAAGAACACTGCAGATCTAAATTGAATGACCAAATTGTGTTCCAAAGCAAAAACGGCAAAAACTCGTACGATGCTGCAATGAATAGAAATTGAAAGCTTTTCATGTTCCTGAACGCGTTTCTTGTATACTCAAATATAGTATTAGATGTTGTAAAACGTCTTTGTAAAGTAGTTTCTGAGTGTCGATAATACATTGTTAGAGAGCAATGCACAGAAGCCGGCCCAGGGGAAATCTGTCGCGATCTACGAGAAACTAAACAAAGTATTTTACAGAAATATTACAAATTTCATATTGGAACGTAGGCAAACGCTATCAGTTTTCATTCTAGATTAAATTCAAATATTGAAGCAAAATATGAAAATAACGAAAACTTTGCTGTGATACACATTGGAAACTTAATAGCAGTAACATCAAACCAGAACACCGATTAAAAATCTCAATTTAGCACTCCAGATAGAACCAACAGACGATAAAAATTACGCAAATCTCCTACTTTATTTTCAAGAATGCGTTCCAGATCGTAAACCGCGAAAAGAACTGCATGCTTGCCAATTCGGAATACCTACGACGCAAACGAACGGGGAACTTAAACGAGTAATTACAGTGCTTATCCAATTTGGCAGGGCAGAAAAAATGCGACCCCCTTTTATACAGGAAATTTGTTTTAAATTTCGACAACAATGGGGAGATTGCGAGGTGGATAATTTTGTTTGGAAACACCCGTGACGCCGGGAATAAATCCACAGGCGGTGAGTAGATAATGATACCTTGGTCAGGTTAAATGCTCTGCTCTCAATGGTAGACGCAATCTAATTGGTAATCTGCTATTTCGTGGCTTGAACAGTTTAAGTGAACGAGTGGTATGCGTACAAGCTGATATCTCGATGCGGAAAAATAAGCTGTTTCTTCGCTCACTTTTAAAATGATTGATGGATTGTAAGGTTGCGGTATTTAATTTGTTCGCTGTAAGGAATTCTTTCGGGTTCTAAAATAATTTCTAGAGAAAGCCATAAAAGCCGGCGTTGGCAGGCAGCGTTGTACAACGGAGATGTACCTATAAAGTTTTACCATATCGATAAATCACAAAGATTATAAATCGGTTTTACTACGTATAGGTGATCTCAGAAACTATCGTAAATCATAAATGAAATAGGGGTTGTTCACTCCTCATGTCCCTATAGGGCCATTAAACGATTCCAGCAAACAGTGATACAATGTTAGTTTAAACTTTATATTTTCTTGTTTCCCAGTGATTTAGTGGTGTTATTAACCAACTAAACGGATTCAATCAAAACAAATCAACAGACATAACGATAGTCATTAATCATCATAAAAATTCTATGGCCACTGCAAATAAAAATCAACTATCAATTGATATCTCGACTTCGGTTTCATAATGACTATTTCCGTGTAGGTGTAGTCAAACGCCAAGTGCTATTGGTATCGATAAATTGTCGAATTATTCAAATCCAGTTGAGGCTTCAACAAGATTGGAACGGCCCTCATTGATGCGTCGGTGAAAGTCGCTATGTACTATGTTTGTTTAATAAATCGCTTAGTTTTTTACATTCCTTCCCAGAAACGGAATGGTCAGGTGTTTGAGATCTTTAAAACTGGTTTATTTGTAGTAATAACACCTAATTTGAGGTGTGATTAACATTTTAAATACATGACATAAATCACTTGAGGTTACTTTGAGTTTGTTTTTATTTCGGAAGTTAATTAGAAGACCTTGAAGACGTGATAGCGGCGGTTTATTATCATGTAAAGAGACCGTGTACGAGTTCAGCTTTAATAAAGTTTCGCGTGCTATACGTGTCATATCATTTGTCTAGAGACAACTAAGAAGCTAAACTTCCCATCTTATCTACATTCTTGCTTTAATGAAAGCCTTAAATAGATGTCTTTACTCCATCACCAAAATCGTAGGCCAGGGTGTACTTACTTACTCCTACTTGTCTGTATAACTTTTTGAATCTCGTATAATGTCAAGAGCTGAGTTTCTCAAATTCATGAGTCTCACATGTGACATTAATGGACGGTAGTACAATGTGAATTAGAATAACAATCAGGACAGGAAGCCTCTAAACCGATTATGCTGATCGCTCGTCAGTCAAATTGACGTTTACACAATCGATCGAAGCGGATTTAGGAACAAGATATCAGTGGTAAGATTTTTATCGAACTGTACAATCAATCGGGAGTCGGCCAACTTAATGTCATTCGGCGTACATCACGATTTGATACGGGAATAGAAATTTAGCTTAAAATCAATCTTCCTATCTGATAATACAGTGTATTCTTAAGAAAATCTAAGTTTGATATTCAAAGTGACGTTAAATGCATCAAATAAGATCACTAATGGTTGCGACTGCGATGTATGCGCTATTTTGCGATCAAACGGATAGATAGCACAAAGAGAGACTTGAACAATGATCGAGGCATTTCCTTTGACAATGGTCGCTGGCGAATTGGATGGTGTAAGTTACAGAATAGCATTCATGCTGAGATATTCGATATCTTCATATTTAGTAGCTAATAACTCTCCGTCTCTTATTAAAATAAACTTTAAGTCGCTCTTAAACATGTTTCATAGATAAGTAACTTAAACGCAAACTGTATTGAATGGGTTACTTTTTGTTATTTTCAATTGCTGCAAAGATAATTACCAATCGGTGATTCGCACCTAGAGACATCGCATACGGCAATAAATCTAACACAGAGTAATTGTTTTAATATAATAAATCCATTACATCCTCTGTATCTCCAGATGAATATCTCATTCGCAATAGATCTTTGTTGTAGATACAAAATAATGAAAATCTTCGAATTGGACCCTTAGTAATTTATACTTTATGCACTAAGATCCCTTAGATATGCTTCTCTAAATCGATCAATAATCCTAGGAATTGATAAGAGTACCAATGGGAAATTTTATATCAAATTGAAACGTCAGCAGGGTATAATCAAGAACGCCTGGTAATTTATTAGTGTTGGGTTGGTCTGGAGTATAATAAATGTCTTGTGAAGTTATCCTGCAGGAGGAAATCTGCACTGTCGTCGTGTAAATTTTAATAATACTGAAACTAGAACTACTAGTATTAATTACGGAATTTAGCATCGTAAGAAACTTCAGCGTTTATTTCCACTTTCTAAGCGCAGCGGTGTGTATACCGGACTGTTAAGCGGGTGCTTGGGTTGATTCCAGAGTTTGGTCTATAGATTATTGCGTGGTTAAAGGTGCCACACATACAGCAGTCTATAGATATTTTATTTACCATTATTATTATTTGTAATTCGTGTCTGTCTACTAGAATATTTTAAGGTATAGGCTTACTCATAAACAGCCCAACGAATGTTCATACGGTTTTCACTATAATTTGGATATTTTATTAAAGGTTTTCTTCTGATTTACTAAAAACATGATAATCAAAAGTTTTGTACTTAAGTAGTTCAAAATTACAACCGGACGAAACTACGAGTTTTATTATTATCTAATTCTACAAGATTTTTGTGGACATCCGGAGTACATTTACAAGTATTTTGTATCCTGTATTACCCGTAAATATGTGTTACCATGACAAGCAGTATTCATCGTATACGCAGCACGTTCTGTTGGCTCTCGACAATGTCAAATATTTGATGTTTGTTTGTTACACACCCGTAGTGATTCAGTTAAGAAGTGTTGTATAAATTTGTTTAGATTTGACAGTTACCTCTGTCAAGCTTTTTTAATTCTTACTTGTAAAAATACGGCTTTTCATTTCATAATGGGGCAAAATGTGAAACTAAAAGTCTAAAGCATGACTGCCTATCTGTTAGCAAATAGCTTTCAAATTGTATTTTGAAATCTTTAAACAGTCACTTACTTTATAATCAGCATAATATTAAGATTGGAATATCGATAGTATCCGCACAACATTGTTGCTAGGTAAATATAGCGGAGACTTCAATGTTGTTTATTGTATAATAGTAAAGTAATAATGGGAAACTATGTATAATGCATGGAGTCTGTCATAGTGACGGATCGGGCCTCTGCACTTGTCGCTTGATCTGATAGTTCTCACTGAAGAATTTACGTAGGAGTATAATTTAAATCCAATTTATTTAAGTTTAATGGTAATAAAGTATTGACAGAAATCAGTAAGATTTAATGATGGATTTTTTTGCAGATACAGTTAGCACCAAAAAGACATAAATTTACATTATGATTTGATATAAAAAAAATCGTTGAAATTTATAAAATAGTGAGTGATTTTAAGAAAATTAAAGCCAATCTAAAACTTTTCAACAGTATATTGCTCTGGTTTTAAGTTTACATACAAGAATACTCAAAATAACAACCCAAAAATAGTACTCAAAAAAGAGTTTTTCATTTTGTAGATAGATATAAAATGACAAATAAAACATTTCTTGTGTTTAACGTAATCAACGATGACTGAGTATTATAAAAATACCATAAAAAGTCACAACTAAGGCAAGACTTTTTCATTACTAATATGGATCGAAACTCCTGTTTTGTTAAGTCTTCAAAAAAAACATAACATTCCCAACAGTCAAAAGCAAGTGACAATATCACCGACCATTATTTTACTTATTAGCAATTTCTTCTGAACAAGCTGGTAAAAACTTTTTATTTATTTACGAGTTTTCTTCCAAATACCCATCGCTTGGTTTTTGTTGCTATTAATAACTTTTTCTTCGATATATTACAAAGGATGGACGGGAATGTTTGGTTTTAAGTGGACGTTGCGTTTGCGCATAATTGGGACTCCTTTTTGTACTTGAGGCGAATACGAAATGACGTTGATAATAATTCAGTTTTTTCAGGAATGCAAGATTTGCTACTTTGTATTGACCAGGGAACAGTTAAGACAGGCGGTCGCAGTTTTATGAACTTAAAGGGGCATCTCATTTTGTTTTGTGGTGAGATTTATTCAGTTTATCCTGATGTTGTTTTTGTTTGTTACTCGCAGTACTATTATTGACAGTTTTAACGTAGTAAACTATAAACGTAAGCAAACAATACTACTAATATTATAAACGTGAAAGTTTGTGAGTAGGTATGTATGGATGTATGGTTGGATGTTTGTTTCTCTTTCACGTAAAAATTACGGGATGGATTTGGATGAAACTTTACAGTAATAAGGTTATACATCAGAATAACACATATGGTACTTTTACCGCGGGAAAACTTCTCGTTCCCACAATATATTTGTACTTACTTTTTTTTTTTCAAAACTAGGTAAGAAGTTATAGATTCTTATTATTCACTACCCCTTATTATGTCAGTCTTCATCAAGTGATTTATTAATTAAAAAAATATGTGCATTTTATTTTATTTTAGTGCATAGTTTAGCAGTGTATATTTTGAAATTATCCGATGTGTTTATAATTATGGACGCGAATGTAGATCGCTCACACACAGTTCACTTTAAAGTTCGCAGCTACGAAGTGAGAACAGGAAGATAATATTATGCTGCTTAGAACCTTGTTTATGATATGTTTGACGACGGGATATTGATACTCAGTTTAAGGTAACATTTATATTAGTATCTTATAAGATAATCTTAGTTTTAATTATCGCCTGGCTTTAAGTTTATATTGCAAGTCTAAGTAATAATCTGCATAGAGGTTGCTGTAACTTCATCACACTGTAAGACGTACCTAGTAGGGAACTAAACAAAAATAACGATATGTCATCTATACACATAGGTAATAAATTTGTAGAGAGGTCAATTCTGTACATGACAAGTATTTCCAAAATAACTATCAGGGGGTGATAAGGGATCTGATTAGCCTGTCTGTCTTTATAACCGTTATAGGAATAAAAACTACTCGACGGATTTTAACGAAACTATGAATAAATATGAAAAATAATTGTACCACAATTATTTTTCATACTCCTGAGCTGGTTATAGCATACTTTTCATCATGATACAATCAATTGGAGCAGAGCAGTGAAGGGAAATGTTGGGAAAACGTGAGAAGTTACTCCATTTTTAAAGCTTCCATCCTTCCCGGAAATTTTCTCCATAAAATTATATAAAAAATATCTCATGACAGCGTATGTCTATCTTTTATGGTTGATTGACAATAACACGTGTAACTCCCGATAGCTTAGCAGTTCGCAGCATTCTGATTATATTTGTCTACTCTTACGTTTATAACACTCTCAGTCATCCCTTATTAAAATAAATTAACATTATTAACTACTCCATAAAAAAGAATCATAGCAATCAGTATAGAAACACCAAAGTTATACATGAAATACGCTAATATTAAGCCACCGCGCGTAAATACTGAATCATGTTATATGGATTATCATCCTACTAAAATTATGAACGTCAAAGTTTGTAAGTATGTATGGATGTTTGATACTCTTTCACGTAAAAACTACTGAACGGATTTAGATGAAACTTTACAGTTATATAGGTTATACATCAAAATAACACATAGGGTACTATTTACCGCGGGAAAACTTCTCATTCCCACGGGAAACCGATTTCCACCCGGACGGAGTCGCGGGCGGCCACTAGTGTTCCTAATAATATTATGTGTCAGCTTGTGAACTGACGAAGAAAAAACATATTTTTACTTTAAAATAAAGCTTTAAATGTGCTTACTCTTTTACAAAGCTGCCTTTATGACTTGTTGGTATCTATGTGCTGTAAAGTACATATTCATCACAAGAAAAAGAAGAAGAGTATCTAACGCTTATCTTCAAGGCTTACCCACAATTACTTATCGAATCAAAGCTTACAAGTACTTAAATAGAGTATATAGAATATCAGTTTGTTTCGTGGGGCGTGTCCCCGAGTGGGCAACGCGTTGGTGGACATTCTACCACAGATTACAGACATCGACTCCAAATATTGACGTCCAAGATGTTATCATAATTATAACGTTCTTTTTTATTACTGTTTATCCAAGTATAGGAAACCGTGGTACCATCTCGTAATATATGGTACGCAGCTTTCATATTTCCGTAATGATCAAACGTAGTTTTATGTTACATTGTTCTCAACTAACGATGTATTGCTTTCATGTATTAATTTATTTTATGATAGTATCGTAAATATATTTATTGCATTCAAGTAGCCTGTCTAGGGCTAATGGGTTGGGATGGATGTTTTTGCTGTGGGTTAATGTGCGAAGATTGTAACATTGTGACTTAGAGAGGTGTGCGGGGTTAAATAACTGGTTTGCGAGTTTTAATAGGTTAAGATTGTCATCGACGAGACGTCGAATTTATGCCATCTAGTCATCGACGAGCTCGACCACTACAAGTATTACTGGAACAATATAGCTTTAGATCGCCAGACGTGGAAGAATAGTAGAGAGGCCTTTGCCCAGCAGTGGGATGATACAGGCTAATTTAATTATAATAATAAAAGGTTGTCACTTCTACAGATTAAACGTTATGTGTACTGGCTAAATATAAAAAACATAATTCTTAAACCAATTGTTCACCATCTTAATATTGTAAGTGTAATTAAACATTTTTACATCAGCATACTACGGTCGTAACCAAAATGCATTCATTTTTTACTGGGGTGAGACTTAGACTGGTGTACCTTCTTTTCGCCATTAAAATAAGAATAAGTAGATAATTTCAGAAAAAAAACTGCTTGATACAGTTTTTACAAAAAAAAACAAACTTAAACCCACAAACTACTTATTTGATTACAAATCGCCAATCAACTATAATACCCACATAAATACTCTATTCTTCCACGCTATTTGTATATAAAATTACCCAAAACAACCATGTAATCCAATCTCATACCATCAAAATTTCACAAACCTCTCCTATAAAACCAAGCCGTTTACTTCTAAATTCGAACCCTAATCTCAACTTTTGATCGGTCTAATAAATTCGCCTAAAACACACGCCTATTAAATCTCTCATCTACATTACCAATTCAGTAATTTGCCTATACGTCTTGTTATAGTCGTTTATAAGATTAAAACCGTGGATACCCTTCATAAATCGTACCCGAATATATTATGCAAGACACCTGAAATACATACGGAACCGAATCCAAGTACACGGTAAATTGTCAATGTCCAGCTTCGTATGGGGGGCGTAGTGTAGGGGTAACAGTGGGTTTACTCAGGGCAGATTTTTCAACTGTCAAGTAAATTCTATTCAGTAGATAAGTAGTATGTTTTCGTTGCAAGTCGCATTTATATATTTATATTATTTTATTTTATTTAAAGAAAAAGTAAATAAGTTCTTCCTTTTTCAATTAAACTTTTAATACCATCAGACTACCAATTGTACAATGTCAGTGCAAATCCTATAATATAAAAAAATATATACCTTTAGCCTACTGCTATTTTTGTACTGTACCTTAGATACATTTGGTCAATGGTCTTTACTGCATTTTTCAGAGTTTACCTCAAATAAAATCGATTCTATGCATATTATAGTAACATCATATGGACGAAATGGTGGTTTATATGACCTCGGGGTTCTTTTTACGAGGTCTCTATACAGGGTGTACGTAGTATAAAACAAGTAATATTGCTGTTTGAGGTATTTCGATAGATTACTTGGTGTAAGTAAATGGTTTAGAAGAACGTGAAACTGAAAAACGTGATGCATTAGTGATTGGGTGGTCTAGGTGTTTTCTCACTGTGATAAAACATTGAAAAATACTTTACATTTGACTACCTACTGTTTCATGTTATTGGAGATAAATTTGCATGACCACGCAACCTATTCAGTATTTTTTTATTCCTGCCTAAGTAATTTATGAATATTAATAAGTAAAAACACATTTTCAGACTACCGCGCCGGTTGTCCTGAGCGTAACCTATTATAGGCACCAATACGAGTATGTGCTAACGGACTAGGGGTGAACTTTACTGCAACCAAATTCATGCCATTTCATAAATTATAATTTCAAAATATCTCACAACATAGTAAAATATTTACGCCACTAGTTTACAAAGCTTGGCAGCATTTCCTTTCGTCAAACTCAAAGACTAGAAGGTTTCATTCTAGGCATCGACCACCTACGCGATCGTCAAATGTTTGTGGCGGCTGTAAAGGTGACATTTCAACACCAATAGTAAACTGCATATAAAATTGACAGTTCGTTTCTCAACTTCGAACTAGTAAAATTCAATCGCGGTATAGTCGGATCCGATTTTGTCATCTGATATGTTTTACGGGTCCGTTACTCCCACGACTTCATTAGGCGCGATGTGTTTGTGTTATTGTGATCTAAAATTTTGTATTTTGCTTCTTATTGAAAGTATGTGCTAAAATTCATTTTTTATAGTTTATTATTATTTTAAGATTATTGACTTAAGAAAGTCCGTTTTTTACTACTAGTTTATTTCCGTTTTGTTCGTCAATGACAATAGATTTCTGGTTTGGAGTGGATGTAAGCACTATGTTACTTATTTATAATAACTACTAGTGGCCGCCCGCGACTCCGCTGGCGTGGAAGTCGATTTCCCGTGGGAATGAGAAGTTTTCCCGCGGTAAAAAGTACCCTATGTCCTTTCCCAAGTTCAATTCTTTCTTTATACCAAATTTCATCAAAATCTGTTCAGTGGTTTAGGCGTGAAAGCGTAACAGACAGACAGACAGACAGACAGACAGACAGAGTTACTTTCGCATTTATAATATTAGTAGGGATAGTAGGGATAGTAGGGATAGCTGTGAAAGAAGTGTAACTTCAAGTTAATGTAATTTGTATTTTATTTAAACTCGCTTCTATACTTCTAACAAAAAATATTTTATACAGGGAACCAAAAGGCACCGCCGGTATCATAAATAAATAGAAGCGCACATACCTTAGAATTATTCGGTAATAATTAATCATTGACATAACCCAAAGGCTAATTAACTGGCAGATGCTTAACCACCTGCACTCTTACCTACTAATCAGTGCTCTGACTATCTAGTTTGAATGATAAGTTGATTGTAAGCATGTTTGTATTGTAACCCTTCCGGAAGGGACTGATGTCGAGATAATGACGTATGCAACACGGGGTATGATTTTAGATGTTTATTTTTAATTATTCTTTGGTCAGGTAAAATTTTATCAAGATTCTGAGGGAATTGGAATAGGGTAACATAACAATGTATGTAGGTGCTAATTAAGGTATATTTAACTAATTATATTTAAACATACTGGTTGAGTAACATACTTTTGCATGACACGTTACAAACGACCGTTTTCCAGACAATTATCAAAACGCCAGCAATTTACACTTCTAATAACAAATTGTTCAACAGTATTTTTTTAACAGCAATTGAGACCTAAAACCTCTAGTATAAATGTTCATTGTTAGTGCTCTGACTTATGTGACTAATAAATTTCATAAATAATCCGTTCCTAATTCATAATAAAGGTATTTTTAATATTATTTTACCATATCTTCCTGCAAGTATCATACGTACCCACATCAATCACTTCACGCCTGATTATGTCCTTAAGTTCAAGATTTAAATCACAAAATTAATTTTATTCAATTTGGTGCTTTAAAACAGTTTTTTTTTCTAATAAATTTCTTCGATATTTTCTTACTCTTATTTTTTACTGTCAAATGGATTCTTTTTATTTTGTACAATATTCATATAATATGACATCTTGATTTTAACCTTTGTTTAACCAATTGGAACATTCTCACAACAATTAGTATTTTCAAAACACACACCATGTGAAAACCTGCCAGATTCACAAGGATACCTGTACTTAAGTATGATTAAGTACAGTTATCAGTAAGCCCTACTTTGAAACAATTGCACACAGATTTAGAATCTAATATGACATTTTCAATCACAGAATATTATGAAGATCGCTGTTGTCCTTTTTTACCTACTCGACTTATTTTTTCTTCATTCGAATTTTTATTAAAGAAAACTTAATAACTTTTTGCACTTATTTTTTGGTTTTCGTGCATCTATTACGCTTCTATCTCTTAATCGGATACTTCAAAATTTTCCTTAACCTAAATTAAAAATAGAAACTAGAGAAAACAAAAATCCCTGCAACAACCACATCTGAATTTGACGGTTTGTTTATTAATTTTAATAACATTCATTCAAAATAATATGAGAAATACCGTTGTCATATTATTTATAACAGATGCATATCAAACTGTTGTGAATGATGCTTTCTAACACACGACTAGGTCAGATTTTATTAGAATTGTATGAAATTATAAGGACTTGTTCATATTTATTTAATAGGACAAGTTTTATTTTTACTAAACAGTACCAGTTTGTTTGACGTCACAGCCAATTAAAATTAGGTAGTTTAAGATTTCAAGTAAGTATTTTTTCATTTATTTTGAAATAAAAAGAAACAACTTTCTTCATTCGACACCAATTTTTATCTACCTTCCTTTATTGAAACATTCTAAGTAGTTTTCTATTGAAACTGTTATAGCATTCGCAATTAATGTAAAACGTCATACTCCCTTCATATTCCATGGTTTATGAATTACTTACACAAAAAAGTAAGCCTATTTTTCTATAAAACTTAAAAATTTTTTTTTTATGAAATTCTAATAAGATCAACCCTCTTCTTACCAAGAAATTCTAACTAATCCTCAAACATATCTGCTCTTAACAATATTTTTCACCCGTGAACGCGCCCTAACAGTATCAGCGTCAGTAATATCAATTTGCTGGTCAACATGAATAATTACAAAGAGTCAGTGTATTTGACAAATGCGTTGTGAAGTATGTTCCGTATAATTTGATTGGATATGCTCGTGTGTAGTTTGATGGAGGTAGGTCGAGTACTGTCGTAGAGTTTGAAATTTGAAGATTGTAAAGAAGTGTTAGTTTATAATTTAAATGTGTGTTTAAGAAAAAAATAAGTCTTGGATTTTAGAGGCAGTTGTGTTCTTTTCAGTATGTAAAGTTTAAGAAAAGTTTTTGAAAAACAGAAATTGAATGAGATTAGTGGAACTAGACACTTTCTGTGAGTTTACATGTAAGAAAAGTTATCTTAGTCAGTTAAGGGCATAGGCGTAGATGTATGAAACATTTCATAACTAAAATGAGGTCAAACTTATTTTAAAGTGACCTTAGTTGTAGCACATGAGTAAAGAAACTGAACAGAGACAAAGCTACATACGAATGCGCTGTGACAGGTACATCACTACAAGTGCAACGCGTGTGTGTGCGTGACCACTGGCCGCTTGTCACGTATGAGCCGAAACCGCTTCAAACTAGATCAGCCAGTGGTCAATCTCAGGGCGTGCAGGCGTGACGCGACGCTCGAACGTTGTGCGTGTTTTGTTTTTGTTTTCGAGTTTCTCACATAATACGTAGTAATACTTTTGTTTTAGTTTTTAAAAAGTATTTAAAAATATAGGAAAAGATTCTTTTTTTTGCCATTATAAGGACTTTAATGAAGGTAGTGTGAAATCAGGTTTTTTGATAATACCTCCTGACAATTTTATTGAATTTGTTGAATTGCTTGAGCAAAAATTTCGCGAATATTTTGATCTTCATATTAAAAATGTTAATATTGGTAATGAAATATTAGCACGTTTGCAAGATTGTACATTTCATATGCCATGTGAGTGTTTCCCATTGGTTTATTTGAAAAAACTTTATATTAGATTTAGAATTTATCATTCGATTAAAAGACACAACAAATTATTAAAAACCAAAAGTAATAAAAAAATATATTTAGAGTATGTAATTTGTAAAAAAAACCTATTTTAATAAAAAATTTGAAAAAAAAGTACATTTATATTTTTAATTTATTCAATTGTGCCAACCCTACCAAAATAGGTATAAATTTTGCTAGCTCTTTAGAAGCTTTGTCTCTGTTCAGTTTCTTTAGGTACTCATGTGGTTGTAGGTTATGAACTGTAAAAACTTAAGTTCGAGCAATCATAAAATCTAAAAGTAAAACAATTTTTGGTGTATTTTTAAAACCTAATTAGATTATAATGCATAAAAAAATATTAGGTTAATTAACATTTTTTATTCGATTTTCATACCTAATAGCTTGTCTTACATTTATCTCAAAATGCCATATCAAATTTATTTACATATCTACGGCAAATGCATTCTTAGCAGAATTAGGGCGCGTCTAAATCTAACATCACGAATGTTACTCTAACACAATTCCGGACTGTAATTAGCATTGTGGATAAAGCCTAAGACTAAATTTACACAGACATGGTCACAGGCTATGCTCATGAGTAAAGGATAGGAACAGAAATTAAGGTTTTAAGAAAAAAAACTTAAAATTGATCAATATAGAGTATTATGTCTATAACGACATACTTTGTCGAAATTGCCGTTCCGTTACTAGAAATTTATTAAAAAATGCTAATGTAGATTCGTTAGACTTCATAATATTATTAAAGACAAAAAAAAGAATAAAAGCTGTTTATTATCACTTTATTATTATGTTACAGAAAAACACTAACTTTTAAAACATCGTGACCGTAACAGCTGACTCTTAAGTTTTAAAAATGACAACCCAACGACTTAGTTTTATTCCATCGAAACCAGTAACTGATCACGTTTTTATCATCATTAAGAGTGTTTATTTCAATAAATATGAACTTTAAAGGTTACTGTGGTATCTATGATCGACTTTTGATACGGACTACCCTAAATGATCCATTGTTGTGGAATGTCCCACGCATCTACTACTTACCTTGTTTGCTGTCTATACGAAAGTTTGTGGAGAGATATATCGGTATGTCAAATAATAAACTACTGAAATAATATTTAAAATTGATTTAATTTATTTGATTAATTACATAAGGGATGCACGTTCACGGTCTAATTTTTGTTTGTGGCAAAAAACTATTTAATTAATTTATTTGATCTAATTTACGACATATTGACAATATTTTGACTTTAACATTAGCTTTTCAACCATTGCCTATTGTGTTTACTTTTTATTTCTGAGTACCTAATATGTGCTATTTACTCTAGTGAGTTTGTACATAACTAACGTAAGATCTCGTAATATTTGTCCTAAAAATAAAAGTAACAATAACTGAACTATTTTAACAAAACTTATTTTATTGAAAAAGATAAAAAAAAACTGAAAGAACATCCTTCTAATTTAGTCATCTAAAATCGTGCTCTAAACTTACAAAACAAACAAAACCGTTTTAGAGTCTTGTTCATATTAAAGAGGATTAAACATCCATCATTTTTATCACGATATAATGATGACCCACTGATTTACTTGTCGATAAATATTAAACATCGGGTAGGTGTTCTTATAAATATTTCAAAATATCGACTACCGATAATAACAAAATGACTGAATATAAACTGCTATTGAAATGACACACGGAAGATCGATAACATGAAAGGTGAAATTGTTTTTGTAAGAACAATTAGTAGTTAATTATTTAACCTCTACAATACTCAAGCTTAATTATATGGATTTACGCTTATTATTGGCTTACGGTATGCCGGTTGTTCCTGCAAGACATCTGCTTGAATGTTCACTTGGTCAGGTTTTTTCAGTTTGGGGTGCGCGTTGGAAACCTCCTCTTTCCCGCTTTCTGGAATAAGTACTTGTATTCCACAGGGCAGGGAAAACCGTGTTCTTTAAGACCCATTGTTGCGTGATGGTGAAATGCCACAGGGGCCGGTCGTGAGGCCCACGACAGGGGGGCTGCTCCAGCTGGGCGTAAGCCCAGCGTGATAATGCGCCCAGAGAAGAGGCTCCGTCTGGGCTCGGCCCAGTCTGTTTATGTATCCCAGGAGGGGAAGCTCCAGCAGGGCCTTTCAGCTATCCCCGCAGTGGCGCGTCGGCGATTCCAGCCGGTGAGGCAGTATTATATACGAGAATTATAATTTTGGTGACCTTGACTTATCTCCAAGTAGGTACAAGATTTTACAAGAATCCACTAAAAAACCTTAACTGACATTATCTTGTTTAACTTTTTAATAAACCCAACAAATTAAAATGACTATGTTATCAGAAAATTAATTAGAAATCTCATAATCATACTTATTTATCTTATAATTAGCCGAAATCAAGATTTCACAGTGAACCTAATTTACCAGCCTGTTTATTCTTCAAATTAAAATCACAGCTTAAAAAACTTATTAGCTCGGTGTATTATTTTGAAAATCGCCGAAATATTTTTCAAATGATGAGGATAACCATAAAGTATTGGTAATAAATGTCTCATTAGTGTTCAGAGATAATTCCGTCTTATGAATTTAATATCCATTCAAGTATTCTATTAACTGTACATCCCATAAAATGAATAACAGATGTGTTTTTAAGAGTTTAAGAGCATCGGGTCCAAATATTTGCAGAGATTTTGATTAAGATCAATGCGCTCTTAATGCTGTGGTGATAATTTGTGGAATGTTTCTTTTAACAGGGTAGAGTGGACAGTTATTGATCGTAGATAAATTAATTACTAAGTTTTTTTGAGCATATAAATAATTTTCTTTTGAAGTAGGAAATCGGTTATCTACGGGAAGCGTACAACGAATGTTTTACTATTTCATGGATTTGAAATTACAACTTTTTTCGTATGTTAACGTGTTTCAACGAAAAAGGGTTTGTATGGTTTGTTATTTATGTCCTTTTTTAACACTTAGATATTTAAGTAATGGTACTATCTAAAGGTCAGTTGCAAAATATTATTTTTACCTCCTTTACAGTGTCCTCCTTGACAGTCTTTGCATTAGAACCCTTTTTCTTTTTCCTAAATTATTCCCTTACAACACATCTCTCAAAAAAGACAAACTTCTCCAGACCTCACTTCCAACTTATTAAATATTCAAAACTGACCTCTTCCCAACGTTTTAGTAATCACTCAATTTGTCTTTCGGATAAAATTGCCCACCGCAATTTAAAAGCTATGTCAAATACCACTTGTTTACCGACCTTTCCTCTTACTTTCATTACAGCTTTCAAAAGGACAGGAACGATCTTGTTATTACTTAATAAAAGGCAGTTGACTTGAAGCTAATGTTTAAAGGTAAACATATTTAGCGAAGAATGTTTGGTTAAGAATAAAATTTACGTTGACCGGTTAGGTCGCCTCGGGCCGCGGTTTGAGAGTCGCTGATCATTTTGACCGCGCCATAGGATGGGCAGTGCATTCTCAGTTTTTAACTATCCTATACACCAAAAAAATTTTATTTCTAATTTTTTAAGCAAAAATAAAAATAACAGATCACATAAAAATCTTGGGGTCAGTCTATACTACGAAAACCTTTGTCCAGTATTCGTTGCATTATGTCCATAAACACTTTATTTATTTAACCTGAGTAACACAACCACAAATCCTAGACTTTGACAATAAAAACATTTACGTCTTTTTTCTCCAAAAATACTATGTTAATGATGGTGAAAATCGTATAAAAATACATTAGTGCCGATTCTACATTATGACTCCATAAATATATATATTGCTATCACTTACTCAGCCATAGCAAAAGACAGAGAAGACTAATCGTTTTAGTCCTGTCCAACTAAAATTTGCGTGCATTTCGACGCGGCGAAAGCAAATTTGGACTAGTCCTCAGACCATTTCGTCTTGTTTTTCAGTGATATGAACCAAATTTAGTGAGGCCAATACACCTGTCTTTATCTGACACTAAGTATGAGAAGGTGTTAGAAAAACTTTTAATTTAGTTTAGAGAGTGTTCCCAGAATCGGGGCCATTGTGTGGTTAACAAAGTTAGCGTTATACGTGCATCGGACACGGCTGACGACTTTACATCATATTAAAAAAAATGCACATAGGTAGGTACTGTAAAAAAATATGTAAAATTCATATAGGTACCAACAAAAAGTACCTAAATCTCCCAAACTAGGAGCAACCCGTCGCCCACTTCAGAATATTTATGCGCCCATAAAATCCAAACACGCTCTGAATGGTCACAATACTCACAACCACGCATTTGTATCCTTCGATCAAAAAGAATAGAAACAACAAAATGGACCGGCGCAAGAGTCCTTAAAAGTTTAACCATAACATTCTTTTATTTTCCGTTATAATAACTGTATGTTATTTAGAGTAATAAATTTGGTTTAAGACCGTAATAGTTTTGGTGGGATAGTATTTGTATAGAGTAAACTGGTTTTAAATCTTTAATGTTATTATTTTAAGTAACTGTTTGTGGGCTTACCAAAAGGCAACGAACAGCAGTCGTTTTTTAAATTGATATTCTACTTAAAATAATATAAAATCTTATTTGTTTTTAAGCTTACCAATAAGAACCTATCAATTTCGAATGTGTATTTAGTGCTTAGAGATTCGACAAACATGAAAAAACTTATTTCATAATTGACAATTCATTCTAAAAGTAGCCTGTATCTACTATCATATTTAAAAAACAGTAACCAATCACTCTACCAACCTCAAAGTTTACTCACCCGCGAACCTATAAATAATTGATGATAATACACATCTCACTTCCTCTCAATTGGTGTAATTGCCAAACTGTATTCGTTGTTTGACAAGTTAATAACAATTATCAGTTTGTAAGACCGTTGATTAGGTGGGTCGTGGTGACTCGGGGCTATGAAGAGGTTAACAATTTTGTGTGTACAATAAGCCACCCACGTGTGAGGTTAATTTGCTATCGGTGATATTAAATGGTCGAAATATTTATGTAATACATTACTATTAATATAGAGTCGATATTCATGGTATTTATACTTTAAATGTGTATCTATCCGGTATTTTTTTACGAAAAATAATATTTTATTCATTATGAGTGGTACGTAACTTAGGGCTGATTTTTCAATTGACGAATAAATACTGTTCCAGGATAAGAAATATGTTTTATTGTCACTTCATACATATCTCTAATGCTTATATTCGGAGTGCAATATGGACATACTTTTTTTCTGCCGATTAAATTGTATCTGACAATTGAAAAATAAGCCCTCGAAAATAAAAATTTACGTAGAAATACAGTTAATTTTTTGCCTTTTTACAGGTATCATCGTACAAGAATAATCATTTAACCATTTGGATTTTGGTAAGTGCGTAGTAAGTTTCCTAGTTTAAATTTCTAGTTTAAAAAGTATAAAATAAGTAATATCTTGGTATATAAAGTCTTAAAATTATTGAAATATTCTTTGTTTCATGTTTAAAACGAACACTTGCCATTTAAAACCCAATTTAAAAAAGATGAAACGAGTTGTACAAATAATAATTAATTGCTACCTTTTAAACATCATTATCATCTAATGTGATACATTATCAAAAACTAATGACGCAATTACGCATATTTTGCACTACTTCCCAATATTATTGATTGCGACAAATTCAAATTATTCAATATTTAAATGTTATTCAATCGATAACCACTTAAATAGAAAAATAAACTTATTAATTATTTCATTAATATTAATTGACATCAAGCAAATAAGACGGGCTACTCTGAATCGATTTCCGAAAGATGTCGATAAAAAATCGAGAGCGTTTTTCTTGTAACCCGTTCTTTGGTATGTGTGATTAGTATTTCTAATCCTGATGGGAGACGACAATCATGGCGTATGGTATGCTAGTTTCTCCCGTGTGTTTATACGAAGTAATAAATTGTTTTAATATGCACTTATTTAAGAAATTAGGATATACTATTGATGCTTAGATTTTGCTTCTCCACAATGCGAAAATGGTTGGAGGATATACAATGGCAAAAAAAGTAAGGCCGTGGTGTGTGAAACTTGAAAGATAATAAATATACTGCTGTACATTTTTTTCTTCCTTTTTGTCTTTGATTTAAATTAAATTATTTTATTTAAAGCAGGGTATTGATGGTTAAGTACTAGAAATTAAATGAGGAACTTTATTATTTTTTGTTACTGTTCAACAAACAAACAGTAAACCTACTAGCCCTACACAGTCGCATCAGCAACAACTCAAAAATACAACCATACACGACAGATTAAACTTTTGGCTGTCTGCTACCGATGTCATGTGACGATAACACGTCGCCAGATGACGGGTTAATTCGAGAGGCGCTTGCGCACGCCGCGTCCAAAACAAAATGCGATATGACGTTTGTGACGTCGCTGTGACGTTTGACAGGACCGGCGGCTTTCGTGTGTAATTCAACGACAAATTGGGAACACGCTGTCTTGGTTAGATAGCGGGGGCTAGTTAGTTCAATTTTTAAATTGAATTTTGAAATGCATTCTGTTATCCATAGACGAGAGTTAGTTGAAGATGAAGATGTTTTTATTACTTCTCGTATTCATAAAAATAAAACTTTAGCTCGTTCCGTTCATTTTTTAAATACATTGGTCACTGTTGGTTAGTTTGGCTTTATTTTGATTTATTACATCCCTGTTCCTAGTGTCAATATATTACATACTTTAATTTAATCAATAACTTATAATACAAAACATATTTTAGTTTACAAAAGGCTACAAAGGAATCGCATATTGACACTGTTCATTCATACAATAAAAATCGACCTTTTATTTTTATTTAAGTTAAACATAAAACATATTAAGAAGTTAGCACGTCGTTTTAAAAAAAACATTTATTTTATTGCAACGACCAATAAAAAGTCGTAATTAATATAAAACAATATAAAAATCGACACGTAATGTATACAAAATAATATCCTTGACTTTAACTGGTATACGAGTACTACGTGGCCTAGTGGGGGTTCCTAGTAAGTAATTGTTTTCAATATTTTTTTAATATACCTACACAAAGGTTAAGGTAAAAGCAATAAGTTTTAAGTGGTTAACTTTTATCGTTTATTTCTTTGAATACTTCAGAATAAAAATAATTGTTGGTTTGTTAAAATAACTTTGTTATAACTCAGAAAAGTTAGTTAATTTGACGACCTCTGTGGTGCAGCGGTATATATACCGGACTGCTAAGCGGATGGTTCCGGGTTTAATCCCCGGGTCGGGCCAATTTCGTAAAAAAGGTTTTTTGATATTGGCTCGTGTCTGGGTGTTACTAGGTTCTCCCCTAGTCCATTATGTCGTTCCTATAACACAAGTGCTTACTGCAACTTACTTTAGGGCCACATAATTGGTGTGTCAGTCTGGAGTTTAATATAGTTTAATATAATATTAATTTAGCATGATATTTTAGTATAGGTACAGTAAAAGTAAGCTCTTCTAAAAAATAAAGCGCTGTAAAGATTCGGTATTTATTAATTTGATGCCGGACACGGCAAATATGTAAAATCATTAAAAAAACTAACTTTGTTTTTAATTTCCATGGTCAAAAGTTTTCCCACCAAACTTGTACTCACTGATACCTAAATTTAATTCAATTAAATTGATTCTCATCTAACGTAATTTCACTCGGATCTATCCACTTAATAGACAATTAATTATTCCGGTATCAAATGGTTCGGATAGCAACAAAAGATTATGATTAATGATTTTATTTAACTTTAACGGGATGGTATAGTCTATTCCGTACAGAAAAATATACCAACCGATGAAAACAAATATTACATGATATTTGTTATTATTACTTATAGAACCACTTTATTGGTAAGTCTTATTAATTATCAAGTTAGTAGTACTCAAGTTCTTAAAAATGGTAAAAATAATCATCAATATATAAAAATAAACATTAAGCATTTTTTAAGTTTTATTTTTCTAATTGAAAGGAATTATATGTGCCTGACGATAGCCAGTAGGCCGTTTTAATAGAAAGTTCAATTTACAAAAGCAACCCATTGTCAAAATACTTCCTAATTCAACTTTGACATTTAAGTTTGACATTGACACTGTCGACTACCGTTTTTATTACAAAGAGCTCCATTGACTGAACCGCAAAATTAATGATATTAAAATAAAATTTGTACGTAGACGCAAAATTAGACATAACAATGTAACTTCTTAGATTTACTCGATCATTATTATCGAAGCGTCGGATAAATAAAAATAATATAATAAACGCGTAAAATCCGTTAAAATGAGTTTAATTTCAAATAGACATAACAAAGTTGCTTGCGATTTAAGACGGTATATAATTACGTAAACTTTTTAGCACTAAAGCTTAAACAAAGGGGCGAAAAAAATATATTTTACTGAGGAGACAGGTACTCATGATAAGTAAACAACAATCACTTTATTTGCAAAAACTGTTTACTCATCGACATAAATTAGCAATTGAAATCGTTTTTAAAGAAATAGTATCATTGTTGTGACCGCAATATATTAATTTATATTCGACCAGTATTTCGGTTCTTTGAATCGGCATTTGTTTTTGTAAATACGACCAAGTCTAATTGAAAGCGATTCGTGTCTGTTTTTTGTGTCAGTTAAGGTAGTTGAGTAATGTTTTAACAGATAAAAGGTACTTAGTATTAAAATAGGTTTAAAATGTATTATTAGGTGTGTTGTTTCTTTACTATCTTTAGTAGCCGCCACGACTACGTTCGCGTGGAAGTCGGTTTCCCGTGGGAATGAGATGTTTTCCTGCGGTAAAAAGTACCCTTTGTGTTATTCTGATGTATAACCTATATTACTGCAAAGTTTCATCAAAATCCGTCCACTAGTTTTTACGTAAAGGAGTAACAAACATCCATCCATACATACTTACATACTCACAAACTTTCACGTTTATAATATTAGTACATAGTAGTATAATATTAGTAGTAGAAGTAGTTACGGTATCTTATTTTTGAATTTAAATTTTAAAACAAAAAGTAGCTTGATCTACAGAACTAGCTTTAAGAAATAAAATAAAATATTAACTGTTAATTTTTTTTTAAACTATTTAAGTTATTAAACTCCATTCCCACTTCACCCACAAACGTTCCAAACATTAAACAGTATAATTTACAAACATTCGCCACAAATTTTCCGCTTTTCGCCTCAGCGCATTGTCTTCTAGACGTCGCCTGTCCCCACCCTACCCTCGAGTTTCAAGCAAGACAAACATTGCGTTACCACAAACGAGTTTGCTCTAGCTTCTCGTAACGGTAGTGTAATTAAATCGCGACTTGCGTGGCCATCCTGTCTCATTCCATGAGGATGGCTGTATGCAGCAAGCAAGGTGGTTATGCCTGAGTTATTCGGTATGACTTGAACAGATGTGAGTTCTCTAGATCACGATAATTGCGGGTGTTCCTGCTTCTAGGTAACGGGTGTTTGATGATTTTATAGTCTGGGAGTTTGCCTTTATTATGTCATACGAATGGAAGCATCCTACGTAAAATATAACTATTTTACGCGGGATGCTTTCATCTTTCTGACCGCGTTAGTTATTAAAGGCTTTAATTTTATTCTATGTAACTACAGCTATGATAGCATTTTAATTATGCGTTTTTAGTTTAGTTTCCTACTTTATGAGCTAACGGAATGAAAATAGGAGCAACTGTGAGTCCGTACGCTGAGCGATACTTATTTGTTTTAATGACATTTGTCAATGTGACGTTTATGTTATAAATATTTAATATGACGTTTGGTAGCTTATCCATGCTAAGTCAACGCCCAACTGACATGTAACTAACTCTGCTATCATAGCCTGATAGACGCTAGACTAAGTAATTATTAATTAGCCTAAGGCACATGCATATTTACTGTAGTTATTACTTTCAATTACACCAGTTTTTATAATTCCTGTAGTTTTTGCAAATTGTGCCCGTGGTTACCACAACCTCGTTTGACAGCTGAAATTATGCAATAAATATGGAACCCAAGCAAAAAAGTAATTGCTTCAAATGACGCCTTATAATGTAGGTTTATTATTTTAGACTTTGGATACCTAGTTAGTAACAGGTTGTACGAGACACAAAAAACGGGAATCAATTTGGATTAGTTCGCTAAGCAAATTCTGAAGCTGGACAAGTAAAACGTGCTGCGTTCCCGCCATTGTGCTATGAGAATGACATTGACAAGTTGTTTTTTTTTATCCGAGGCACAGTCACACGGCCATCCTGCCGGATTCCATCTCGTAGTTGATCGCTCAACCGTTCCTTAGGTTAATTGATCTCAATGCTTGAGACGAATTGACTCGCCACGGAAATGATTTTTGGTCGTTGACTCATCTGGGGAGAGCTTTTTATTGTAAAAATAGATTTTTACATTAGAAATATGCATTAGCTTGAATGTCTTACAGCTTAGTTCTTATTTACATATACGTATTAAACTTTTTGAAAAAGTATTGCTAACAGATATTAATTAGGAAAAAAAAACGGTTAAATGAAAGTCAAATCCGTACAGTTACTGGTTATTTTGACATAATGAGCATTAAAATAAACATCAACAGGTGTTCCGCTCGCGAAAGGCTTACACTTGTTAACGACTGCAGCCTTTCTTCGCATTACCTCGCTGTTAACGTCCATTCAATTTCTGGGCGTCACTTTATTAGCCCCATATCCGATAAATTGACCTACAGATTGTTACTTGACAATACATTTCGGGATACGTCGAATTGCTGAACCACGAAAAGGCTCGACTAACGAAGCGGTGTGAAGTAGCCGCGGTATTTTAATGTGACATCAGAACACATAACTGCACTTAATTTTGTCCTAATGCGTGCTCACGGGCAACCCTGAGCCGGCCTTCTTTTTCTTTTGTAAATATCTACCTTCGGAATCACCGATGAGCCCGATAAGGAGCATGTATCTTTAAATATGCAAAACGCAACTTTGTACTGCCTTCCGACAGGATGCTGAATAATTTTACACGCTCTTAATTCCCCGCATATCAATGTAATTTGGGCTAAATTGACTAACTCTTTAAATAATTAACTTCAGGCATATATCTGATTTTGATAAGTTATCCCGTGCGCTTGAAGAGTTATCACTTTGCAATCGCTTTTCGCTTGAAAGTGAGCGATCGCGTTGATAAATTTACAACAAGTTTAATTGATTTTAGAAAGGAAAATACATAAATTTACTTGAAAGCCTAAGATAATATTTAATTCATAAATATTAAGCAGTCGTACGCGACGACAACTAGCCGAAGCTTTCTAAACAAAACGTCTATTAAAGTAATTAGGAAAATCTTGGGCGTAAACTGTCTAAAAGTGAATGTCTAAGCAACAGGGTGCGTAATAAATAGCCTCAATTTATTATGGCCACAGAGCTGCACTATTGTCTCGCAATAAAATCTATTGAATCTCTAGATAATGAACTGGGATGTCCTCGGTAGCCGCCGCTTTGTCAGCCATGTTGCGGACACCGAACGAACATAATTTAGCACCAACGCCTTTGACTTTGGTATTTTTCTTAAAACAATACAAGCACAGGAATATTCAGAGTTCCTGAAGAATTCTCATTCTCGCACCCACTAATGAATAGCTATTCATTGAGCATTTTAACTATGGCCCACGGAATGGCATTCGAGTGTACAGGTTTCTTAAAAGGTCCCTCGATATGCGTCGGATGCTTTCCGCTTCACTTAATTTATGGATTATGCTTTTTTGCTTCGTTTGTATTAATTATGGGACCGTGTTAAGCATTTCGCGCGGCAACAAGAACGCTCTCGCTACATCCATATGGATTAGGTAATGAATTTAATTGAAGTAATAACTCACGGCCGGTGTCTTCAAAAATATGTCGGATTGTTTTGTAATAGAAAACAATCACGGTGTCCATAAATCCTGTATCAGACACGGTTGTCGTATGAGCTTTATTACCGTGCGTAACTATTTCTGTTTTAAATTCAAACGTGGTTGGCTACTATTGTTGGTTGTGTTTTTGATTATTTTGTTATTTTTGAGAGAAGCCGCTGGCGTCAGTGACAGCGTCGTGGCTGGAATATATTAATGTTAATTAGGCTTTTGTCATTGAGTGTGAGAGTTTTTAAAAATAAATTTTAGTGAGGAGGCGTCGAAAAGGCCCGTGACATCGTCGAACTTCCTGTCGCCGTCATTCAACACTATATCCTGTTTATTGCTTCTTAATACTATTTGACAAATATTTATGAGGATTAGTATGAAGGAAATGATTCAGTAAACGGCAGCTTTTAGTGTATCTGTGATAATTCTGATATTAATGAGACGATAACATCTTATCATGAATTCATCAGGAATTTGTACAAAGTATGTAAAAATAAATTAATATTCATTACGAGGATACTTAATCGTTATTTTATCTTAAGCCTGCGTATTAAAATTACTCACCGTAGGGCTTTTGGCATATTTTGAAGCGAGTTTTTAGTCCTTGGGAATTAAAATTCGTCATAAAAGTTTGATGCTTTCTCCTTAAGTCGTGAGGTTCGATAAGTATGGGAATTTTATGAAAATATTGGAATGATCATGTAACAATAAGCCGTAAAACGCCCAATCCACAACGCAAATACAATGTAATCTCTTCTTGGAATAATCGACCATAATTTTCGTAAATGCGCTTCAAAATTTTTGAGTCATAACGGTCAATAAACGTACAGGTGGTTACTCCGAAAACAGCTTAAGACCCTTTTTTAAAGAATACTTTAATATAAGCATAATTATCTTACGTTTGTAATTCCGTATTCTGTAACTCGAAAGAAAAATGAAAGCCATGTCTGTTTATCATCTATTTTCACACTTACCTCGATCGAAAAAAAAACGATGTTCGAGCAATTTTCACAATAAGTGTACAAAAAAAGGGATTTCTTGAATAATCAATCGTGTAGAAAATCCTCGATGATCACAAGGAGTTTTAAACTAACATGTAACGTTATTATTAGTTTGCCTATCGTAAGAAAGTTCATTAGCAGTTTCAAGGCTTAATCAAGGCTTTGAAAATTAATAAGTCAAAAGGCAAAGCCTAAACTTACAAAGAAGATTATAATTTACTTAATAATTAAAAATAAACTTTTATGCCTATCCTTTATGAAGATCGTAAAAATACTTACAACCTTCTCATTACAAACATAAATTGTACACATATGCTAAGAAAATAGTCAAGTTTAGTTTTGGAATTCCTTAATCTTTTCACATTGAAATATTTTTCAGCGGATATGAATTCCTATACTTTTATGGCTATTAAAAAGCTCAACACGCACTTACACTTAATTTTATTAATAACAAAATAAAACACTTAAAAAGGCGCCTAAGTTAATTTATGCGTGATTATACATTTTATTTTATAGAATAGGTAAGGCTATAAACAACAATACTTATAAAAATCACGTCTTAAGAATCACAACTTGAATATCAAAATAACAATTGTATTTTACTATTCAGTGAGGAAACAATAAAAAAAATCGATGATGGTTAGTTTATTAAAGCCTTAAAATTTACAAGTATAAATAAATAAATCTCCAGACTTCCACACCAACTATGTAGCCCTAATACGTAAGCACAATTAGACTTGTTTACAAAACGTAGAATTTAGATGAATTTAAAAATAATAATAATGTACACAGTATAAACATATTAGTTAAAATATTGATATCATAGTGACAACCATAATATCAAAAACCGTTTTGTGGTTTAGGAAAAGTTATTGCATACTAGTGGACGCCTGCGACTCCGTTCGCGTGGAAGTCGGTTTCCCGTGGGAATGAGAAGTTATTATTCTGATTTATAACCTACATAAATGTAAAGTTCAATCCAAATCCGTCCAGTAGTTTTTAAGTGAAAGAGTAACAAACATCCATTCATTCATCCATTCATCAATACTTACAAACATTCACGTTTATAATATTAGTAGGATACACAAAGGGATTGTAATTTTTTTTTCACTAATGATAATGAACTAATAATATCCACATTTCTCGCAAAAGCCCTAAATATGAAAGTAATTAAATTCCAAAATTTCCGTTTAACACTGTAACTAGCAGAGTTAAGCTTGTTAATGGTGTCCGGCTAACTACGAATACGGGATTACTCTGTTGCCTTCGTTATTTCTGGATTTGCCCTTTGCCATGTTGGAGAGCTTTCAGTTTTAATGTTCATTTAATAAGAGGATTTTGACAAAAGCCTAAAGGTTTTTTTTCTTCGGACTTCGCTTTGGGGAGAGTTTTGGATCGGTTTTTAACCTAGTTTGAAGTTGGTACAAGGAAATGAAAGCTTTTATGAAAGGAATTTGATTTAGGTATGATAGCTATGTAGACAAATGATTTTGTATAAGATTATTTATCAAGTTAAGAATTTACCAATTTGCAAGTTAACATTTAACGAGTGAATTAAAAAATGCAACGCGATTTACAGAATATGTTTCCGATATCGCACTGATTTTCAGAGTTTATCTGTCGAAAAGAAATTCAGAGCCATTCAGTGACGATTTATGAAGTGCAAACATGGACAAAGCTAGCCTGACCAAAATAAAGCCTTTCCCCTTGAACAAAACATAACTGGTCCCCATCAAGCAATTTGTCTTTTTTTGAAATCGCACCAACAATTCACAGTGATGTACTCACAATTTATCTCGTCTGTGTTTTTCTATTTGGCAACGCTTGATGTATGGGACGCATTTCCGTAGTTCAGGCTTAGAACGATTGAGGGCTAGACCCCTGATTACTATCTATACTTTATTTGTTTTCTATTTCAAATTTTATTAGAAATTGAATCCTAGCACATTGAGCATTTTTTTTCTTGTTATTGATAAGAAAATAAACCTTGTAAATTTGCTTGTTGCAGTCACACTTGAAGCAGTAACAAGTATTATAAAAAAATAGTTTATTCAGTACTTCTTAAACTTACTAGAGCTTGGTTCAACTTTACTTCTTCCTAACCATTTCCTTAGGTTTATGGTAAATTTTAGGCGATAAAACCGCCTATATTACTGCAAAATAGCAATGCCTTTGAACTTGCGGCTTCTATTTTCCCATCAGCCCTCAGTCTTTCAGTTACTCCTGTATTCCCTTTTATGTGCTTGGTGCTTTAAAAATGTATTCGTAGTTAGGGTGTTTTGTGACGTGACTTCGGAATGCTGTGCCTTTTGTGATGGAATTATTCACTGTAACGCTCTCCTTTGTCCCGAATTTTCTTGTATCTTTGTGCATTTCGTATACCTATTGCGACTGATCTATTAGTGTTTGGGAAACACTACTGGAAATTTCGTAGGTATTTGTTTATTTCCAGAACTTATTTTGCTGAATGCCTATTGAACGTTTTTTTTCATTAGTGTTTGTTTTTATCACATCTTGGTAAACTCAGTTAGAAGCTATGGGAAATCTGCGTATAAGCTTGTCAACATAGCGTTGCTATTAATAAAATGCTCCGCGTTGACAAAGGATTTTAATTCCAAGTAGAGGGTCTATTTACCCAGTTTAGTGACGTAACAAGTAAAATAAATCAGTTATATATTTTAAGATTCAAAACAGCACCGTGAAAGGTACCTATAAATAAACAAGCCAACTTCGAATGATACTCCTCTAAATTGGCTTGACCCGATCAATTTTATAATCAGCTAAATAATAATCTTCAACAGACTGAATTCAATTGATCAAGCGCAAATCTCGACCAATCGCAACACACAAACAATTCTAACGACCCTTTCAATTAAACTTTAACGAAGGCACTTAACAGTATTTCATCTTATAGGACCTAGCCGATATATACGAGCAGTCTTATAAGAACTATCGGCTTTAAGAGACAGGCCATCATCGAAGGAACTTATAAGCTGTTATCAGAAAATATAAATCTAATATAATATAGGGACCACACGCGGTTAGTTTTTTGCTCGTTCGGTCAATACAAGTTTATAAAGGTAAAACATTCTAACGGACATGTTGGCAGAATGTTCTAGATGATTGATTTTTTTTATCAGGATTCTGATGAAGCTATGGTACGGGCTTATTGATTTAATTGCATAATGTTTTTTTAACACTTGACAAATGCTTCTGGCAATAGTTCAATGTAAAGGTGCGCAAAAATATTCGGCAAAATTTACATCCCACAGGTTTTATCTTTTATTGATAGTGTTATTTTGTTACATGTTAAATTATAGGTATAGAAAAAAAACTAGATTTTGTACATATGCAAGTATGTACTTATTCATTTGGAACAACCTGTTAATAAATATCAATTTAAACTAGAAGACTCGTATCTCTGCTTAGATTCCAAATCTTTTATTCCATTTAAAAGCTTAGAAAAACCCACCATTTCACTACCACCTCCTGTCTAAGGAAGAGATCGCTCTGACAATCTAACAGCACCAATTAGCCAATTAAATGGGAAGTCGGCGCTTGCGTTGGTAGTTCAACGATTCCTTATCTAAAGGACATTTACTTTGTAAATAGAAGACACCTGAAACGTAATTGTGGTGAGCTTGATGAGAAACTTTGATTTGGTTAGGGAGATCGCGTCGAACGATATTTGCGTTATCTGGCCTGGAGGAACGAAGGGAAGTGAATTTGCTATAAATTGTATTCGTTTGGCCTTCTATAGAGCAGAGGTCAAACTGTAGATAAAAGTTTTAAGTAATTTTCAAAGAAGCTTAAAAAAGTTTGCATGTCACATTATTATAATTGAAACCAGTTGTTCTATTTTTAGCCTTTAAGTTAACATTAACATTAATCAAGATTTGTAGACAAAGTGGGACTTCCTTTACAATAATTAACGCGTCTGATAATTGGACTTAATCATTTATACCTAATCTAAATCGACCAAATCATGACCGGATAAGCCATCTACAGCTTTGGTCACTGGCTTGAAAGAATTGTCAAGTGATTTAAAAAAGAAAAAAGTATATGCAGACTTAACAGACATTTCCTTCTTGGTAATGTTTAAAATAAGAATGTGGGTGTTTGTGTTATTGTGCTGGAATATCCGATGTCCAGTAAGAGCCTTATCTGATTCTTATTGAGGCGAACTAAATAATTGAATTGGTTGAGAATTATGACTTAAATGTACCTATATATTTTTTATGATTATTTATCAAGCTATAATTGAAAAACTTTAAAGCCTAGCAAAATTAAATGATAATATAAAGAGTAAAACAAAGAGATTTATAGCTGTCTATTGGAATTTGAAATATTACACTATCTCTTGTTAGAAAAGGTTACTACAGTTAGTTTAAATAAATAACTTTTTATCACGAAATCAAAAGAATCAATAAGATAACATCAACATTTACAGTAGGTACCTACACTTTTATATAAATTTTCATTTATATAATAAGCTCCTTGCTTCACACGGCAGGTTTTACTTACAACTTTTCAACTTAAGTAGGTAAATATTTTGCAAGTTAAAGGTTAATTCAGTAAAAATTATCGAAACGAACGTGCATACACGCTTGAAGGCATTTCAATAAGCCGTTGCTTCGTTGAGATATCATAAATCAACATTAAAATAAAGGTTATTTACAAATACCAAACCCAAAGGGGTAATTACCGAAGAAACATGTATTGAACTTAATAAATCGTAATGCGGCATAGGTATATGTGAAATTTGATACATTTATCGAAATAACGTAGCTCTTATTACAAATGTCTTAAGAGTCACTAAATAACACCGCTCCAATTTCGAGCCTTAAACAAATAGAAAAAATAATAATTTAGATCGTAAAAAGTAATATATGCGTTCACAATCAAAGTTTTCATGAATTATGACAGACATCGGCTTCCTTATAAATTTGAGCCTCGAGCATTGTTAATAAAAAACTACACTGCATATAAATAACATTTCGGTTATAAATAACTCATTAAATCTTAATAACATAAACCAACCTTAAAATAAATTATGTTATCAATACGCTTTAAAATCAATTCTATGGGTAAGAAGATATAATTAAAGTTTCCAATGAGTTTTTGTTCTAAAAGTTTTCAATAGCATATCTCTAGGTAGCTCAAGGCACCTAAAAATGGATGTAGAAACCAAATTATATCTGTGTAGGTATAGAAAATAAGTTGTGCAACTTATCATTCCTAAGCGTAGAGTTACGCAACAAAATATATTTATTTGCGGCCTTAGACAATAAGCCCGCGCCAACTCCAAGGTTGACGAAAGTTACATTTGATTGATCACTGCCATTTGAATAATGTGTGAAATAACAAATATAATTAGTATTTAATGCAGCAAAGTGAAACATGATTGATTGAGGTCGTAATCTTGCGATTTTATTGTAGACTGCAGATTTGGCAATTGTTCTTTGATTTGATCATCTTTTTGTGGGGTAATCTTCAAATGAGTTACAGAAGCTTGAGGTATTTTGGACTTTATTTTAAACGGAATAAAACATTACAAACAAGCACTTAACTTGTGCATGATACTAAATGACCGTCAAAAGAGTACATAAACATTACTTTTAAGATGTTTTAAAAATTCTGTTTTAAGTCGATGCCACCTGGGGCTTAAAGTTGGACATAAATATTGCAAATGCTTAGTCTTCCTTAAGTTACAGGAATGTTATGACTGAGAATATGATTTATAATATGTCATTATTATATAAAAATCTGCGTTTTTTTTCTTGTTTTTTTGTCATTAAATTGTATGCGTTTTTAACCTTTGATTAATTGCATTTACTGAATGGTCTTCAAAAATTTTTCTACTTCAAAATCAATGAAGGACCTAAGAAATCCTAATGAAACTAACAAAAAAAATATATCATCAAAATCATCTTTTACATCTCAACATTAACGAAGTACGACTTTCATGCTTTTTTACTATTTTAACAACCAATACACCAACAGTTACCATCAATTGAGGTAATCTTCCCGTCAAACGGATGTAGGAAGCATGGCGTGAGCCTGCGGTCTGCTTCCTCGCTCTACGGAAACCACAATTCCGTGACATATCAAATGCTATTCAGACTATTACACGTTTGATTTCATAGACCAAGAGTTAAATTATAGAGTAAATATGTTGACGGGTTGTGCTTTTTGATGAAAAAGAATAGGGTCATTGAAGCAAAAGGTATGGACAGTGTAAAATCTATGACGATCGATTTAGTCCTCAACAAAGTCGACGATAGGCCAGGCTGCAGATTTTTTCGCAGCAAAGAAAGTGTGAAATATTACGAAAACAAAAGTTAATAAAGTAATTTAATTTTGTAAATAAAATTAAAGATAATTAACCGATCAGCCTTTTCAAACGAAACCATTTAATTACAGATTTATATTAAACCTCCATTAAGGATCTTATGAGGAAGTTAATTTGAAAAGTCAGACGTTACCTTTGATTAGGTTCCTCCTACATTTTAAACACATTATGGTCAGACACGAAGCCAAAATAAAAGTTCGCAATAACATTAATAACCGATATAACGTCATTGCAGTTTTTTCCCAAATAAAATAACAAAATTCAATGCACATAATACCAATTCATATGACAGCTGTACCTTTCATATTTATTTTATTGGTTTTGAAACAAGGGTCCAATACATAATCTTTTCTTATACAAAGAAGGTCCGATAAATCACAACAATTATAATAAAAAAAAGTTCTACAGTAAAATTTGAAATGATTAAAAATGGACATGCCATACATCAATGTGAAGTGTTAATTTATTTTTAAAATATATCTCGTCGTTAAACGTCCATCCTTTAAAGATATTGGTCATTAGTTAAATAATTGAAACTACTTTATCTTACGCTTAATAGTAGACGTAGATCTGGAATGTGATATTCGAGACCCTTATACATGAAAATGAAATTTAAATAATCGCTTTTCATTTATTTCACAAAAACCAAAAAAAAAATAGAAAAGCTATCTAGAAGTCAGATGTAAATACAAGAAACCTTGTCTTTTCCTCACACTAGTGATGTCGAAACTAAAATATTTTCATTCACTTTTATTGCCGCGATATACATTCTCTCGTTCACTTAGCACATCTTCATGAATAGCCACAGTGGGCAGACTGGCAACACTAAAATATTTCGGAGACCAATAATCAAGTCTATGCGAAATTCAGACCACACCGAAAGCCATAATGAAACATAAACATTATTGGTACATTTCAACAATCGTAAAAGAAAAATCATTGTCTTTTACGTGCCAATATAGACCTTTCGCATAAACTTTCATTATCAGGTGGTTTTTGACTGTATAACAATAAAAACTAAAAGGATTAAGCCACAAAGGCGAGAAAGAGCACCCATAAAGATGTAGAATGACTGCAATTAACAATAAAAGCCCTTGCTCAAAAACATAAATACTTTAACTGTGACGTAGATGATATGAAATGAAAACAAGGAGATGAGCACACTAATCTCGTTTTAGGTTCTAAATGAGTTATTTGAATGGATTCCGCAAATCCGTCAATCACAAGGTAACAAGGTACGGTACCTGCCTGTGAACTACAGCTGTGCAAAATTAATCCTCACGCCTGTTCAAAAGGAAATGAATAAAGTCATCATCTGCATGGAACAAAAATTGATTCTTTGTGAGCTCTAAGGACGCATTTTAAATTAACTTTACGAAAAAAACGGTAAAGGACATTTGTCATTCGAAATTGCTTCGTGACTAATGGTATAAAGGGTTCATTTTTGGGGAGCTTATATTAAATTCGAAGTGAATGCGACATATTTATTTTACGAAATCCAATTTTCTGCTGACATCTCGTCTGTCGACTTTAAGCGTTTGGGACTATGGAACTGCCTTCTTCATTTCACGCTTGTTCTTAACAAATCCTCAGATTTCTTAGAAATTGTATTGATTATATTATAATCTGAATTAGGAAAGTGACAACTCAATTTAGCTAATATTTCTTTAAAACAACATGGGAGATATTTATTTTTCGATCTGATTTTAGTAAATAGAATGCTTTTTAAATTTTCTAAACAAAAAAATCATTAAGGAAGGCAGTTCAAATCCATGACTACTATAAATTTCAATTGCTTTATTATATATTATATAAATAGCATACATTCTCAAAGCCATAACATTCCACTGATGTTCAAACAAAAACGTTTAAAATTTACAGTTCTAGCAAATCAATTACTTCTTAGTACAATACCACGGGTGACATATGCAGGCGTCATAACGGTGTATTTATTTATAACGTCATAACTCAGTGAACTAAGCTCCCGGTACCGATAACATCTCGAATTCTTACCGACTATCAACGAACAAAACCACTATAAAAGCATTTTTTGGAATGCGCCAAAGCCGCTTAGCTTTAGGTTAACGAGCTTGTTGTGATTGTGGCTCACATATTCAGAATTAATATTCAAATTAACGTCTTCAAATTCTATTTTTGGTTTATGGACGATTTCATTGCCCGGAAATAACTGATTCAGCCTAAATACGCTGGCAACAATGCATGCTATGCATCTTAAACCTCGGTTGTGGCAATGAAACTTTATACCCCTCGTCGCTAATTTCGTTCATGGAAACTTTGTGAACTATTTTCAACAGTCGATAATAATTATAATTTACAACATCGCTAGTACGCTAATTTTCATAAATTGTAGCGAGTTATGTATAACGTTCGCAGAAATTTACATTGTATTTCCAATTTCAGGATAGATTTGTAACGGTGTTTATAGTTTGAAGAAGCTAAATTAAATTAGAAATTAACGAAAGGTTCACATGAGGCCAAGCTTCTTATTTCAACTTATATCTTGATACATCTTGATCCACAAACCGATTAATGTTCGGATGTCAATCATGGTGACTAATTTCGAATTGTCGCTTATAATTCTTCTTTGGCAACTTCTATTGACGCCTAATCCAATCTTCCTACTACTTTTTCCAGTTTGTTTTTCCTAGCAGATGTCACTGACGGAGACACCAATACAAAAATGCGTAATTCTGTCTCTTTCACTCGATGTGTTTCTGTTGCTTTGGTATGTTACCGTGAGGAATTTGATGTAACATTTTGTCGGACTCTTTGACGTTCAATTACAATCTTCTTACCAACCCATTACTGCACCAATCCGCTTAAACTAAAAGGCTGTTATGTAGACACGGCCTAACATGATTTAGTATGTCAATTCTGATTGATATGCGCATGATTCTTTATAAGGGAATGTAATTGATAGTAAATTATTTAATTTCCACGCATCTATACTTTTACTGAAATTCATCCGAAGTCATATAATAAATTGGCATATCACTAACAATCTCGTCTATCCGGGGAGATAAATTTAACGGTTTTACTAAGAACCACTTTAGTTCCCCTCTATTTGGAAACTTCAGAGAACCAGATGTCACCGTTACATACCACGCATACACAATGCGATATAAAAATGGTAAAAATCCTCTCGAACGCATGATTCGAAAAACAAACGCATCTTAGAAGGCAATCTATAGATCGAATGCCAGCCACCTGATAGCTATCTGCAAAAATGCGCATATATCCTTGGTAATCGAGAATAGTCTAGTGTCGGCAAAGACAGTTATTTTTTTGCATTGACGACGAAGTGAAATAAATAGGTTTTATCAAGATGCCAAACTTGGGAATAAATTCATAGGAATCATTTGTTTTATTAACATTTTTGACCATAATTTAAACTTATTTGCCTTTATTGTTATATAGTTAGGTGCTTATAAAAATACGTAAAACTTTAATGTGCATCAATCTAGATAACAATACAATTAGTCAGCTAGTTTGGAGAATTCTATATATGTACTGCACAATTGTTTCACTGCATTCACAAGCCTATCTTGGTAGGTCTTGATTGGTGTCCGAAACTAATTTAATTGTAGATTGCTCTACGGTGATTGATTCGACTCACTATAGGATCAATTCTAGGATTTGTAAACTGAGAAAACAAAAATTGACTGTTCAAAATAAGCATGTGCAAATTTAAAATGTTTGTCTTAAATTTTTTTCGTTCTTCAAACGAGTAAGTAGGTATATAAAAAAGCTTTAGTGTTATCATAAAACCGCTTAAAGAACGATACAGATTTGATTTAGTGGCAACATGGATAATAAATAATTAACACATTTACGATAAGTTGATGGTGAATCTTCGTTGCATGTATAAAAGCAATTAAGAGGAGAAAAGTATGTGGCAGTTCTGGCACCTACACGATTATTGTGTGTCCATACAGACCTTCTTAAAAGTCAATATGTGATATAATATAGTTTAACGTTTCAGTCAGTGTATAAATAAGTTAGGCGGCTGAAATTATCTTACAAAGAAAAAGTAGCACAATCATAATTTTGTTCCACCATATCCTATCCCACCTTATTAGATTTTGTTACCTTACCGCATTCTAAATTACGGGACCTACGGGCACAAGAGGATAAAAGAAAAAAATCTGCTCCACACACTATCAAAAGCTTTGTGGGCCCAGCACGCCTCCCTGTGGAACGCGTGACGGGAATATGAAAACAGAGCACAGGAACGAGACGCGACAACGTATTATGCGTAACGCATAATTCTGTTGTTATTTGCCTAAAGGATATCTGTGTACGAGTACAACATGCCTGTAAGATACGTATAGACGATATTATCAAAAGCTTTAGTATAATCAAAGGATTACCTATATATTAAATATTCTTGAAATTAATAAATATTTTATCTTGTTCTAATTTAATTCCAAAACATGTTTGTAATGTTATTATGTATTAAATACATCAAATAAACAAAATTAATAGCTATGCAAAAGTGCAGCAACGTTGAATTAAGATGTATCTCCGATCTCGCAAATAAATTACAAGTTATTCGCATAATTACTCCCGTAGCCCATTAAAAATGATTATGCGTTTACAACTAGTTGGTAAGTTATAAATATATTCTGCGAAGATAGTTCGTGTAAGGCATAATTACGTTTATAATACTTGTGAACAAATGAAAAGTGCAACTGAATGTGGTTGCTGATGTCCACCAGATTATTTATTGCTGTTTTATCTTACAGCACGGCAGCGGGTTGCCGATTAAAGAAAAGAAATGTCCGATGTTTCTGATCTGAGGTGGTTACGTGCAAAGATATGATATTACTTAAAAATAATATCGAAGGAACATATCAAAATTTAGGAAGGTAGGTAATAAAACAAGTTTATCATATTCATGACACATTTTAAATGTGTTCTTACGACTTAGATAATTTTAAAGTGTCTGAGTATACCTCGCAAAGTTGGTCTTTTACTGGGACCATTTAATAATTCTTGATATATTTTATAGTAAGTAATGAAGTTTTTTTTTTATTTTAGACTACAAAATACAATCGAAACCGTAAGAACCCGTAATCGCAGTTATCACGATACGATCAACGAAGCGCCTCTTTAAATACTGCCAACAATAATCGCAAACCGAAATGAGCCTTTCCATTGCGTGTTACTTATATCCTCGCAAAAAACCAGTGGCTCCAAACTAGGCAATGAACGCTGCACATTGCAGAACTTACGTTATTGTGAGACGGTAGTAGACAATTTGCGGTAAAACAAATACACATTGAAAAGACTTAAAGCCTCCTCCGTTACAAGCCTGTAGTCAGTCAATAGTATTAAGGAGTGAATCGAATGCCGTTCATGTTATTGTGGAGACAGGCCACATCATTGTGTAGGAAAATACAGAAACGTCCTTTTAATTAGCACATGCGAGGCAAGATTATCAAGCAGCTTTGTCAGCTGACAATACCGGGTACACTTGTACTTTTAATTTGATGTTCAGTAATTAAGCCGTAAAGACACAAAAAAATATATAAATTATTCAGTACTTTCATGCTTTATCTGCATAATGTGGAGCCTATTACTTAAGGGCACACTCGACTTGTCGTTTACATCGTTTTATTGAGACTTTTACTGTATACTAGTTTCCGAAGCATCTTAATTATACCTAGTAAAAGTCTAATAAAATCACAACCAGCTTGCACACGCCTTAACAGGAATCACCGAAATAGACAGAAGGCGATCGCATCTAAGTAGAAACCCACGGAACTAATCCGAAACCCTTGTCGCAGCCAAATTGTTCAGTCACGAGAGAGCCAACTCAACACCTGACTGCAGGAGTCAGGAGCCAAATCGGATATCAGTAGGATACACAGCCGAGCCAAATTTAAAATTAGCCTCATACGGGACTGTCGCTGGATAGAGCCGGTATTATCCGGTTCAGTGTGCTTGGCTCAAATTAGGCGGTCGAGAATACAAGCCGAGCTAAGTAGGTTACTTAGTTTTGTTATGAGAAACAAGAGGGGATATAAGGCTGCACAGACTAACAAAAAAGAATATACGTTACGTTACGTATAAGGTTGAAAAGTTTTAAGTAAAGGCGTTTGAATGGGATCGGGGTTTTCAACGGGATCCCCAAAAAAATAATCTAATTATTATTATTTTATTTGAAATTAGTGAGATGATTGTCATGAATACTTATTTGCTAAATAAAATTTTCACTCACCTAACAAACACTTATATTAAAAATAATACCTAATGCAATCAAAATATCTAGACGAAACCCCTCCTCAATCTCCCAAAAGAAATAATGCAAGATAACTTCAACAATCATAAGCTGCCTCGAGATAAATTCATTTTGATAAGAGCCAAATTAAATTATCGTTGCGCAGGCGTTTCATTTTTGTTGTTTATTGTTGAATAGTCATTATATGTAAATAGTGAGTTCGTGGTGATGTACGGACAAGATAGTGACGAGGTTTGTTTCGCAAGTTTATATATATGGACAGATAAACGACGCTTGGATATCTGTCCGTACGTTTTAATTTTATAGTTAGTTAACTGTTCAATTATGATTAAATATAGATAACAAATAAGTTTCTTTCAAGTATTTTTAACTCTGGGCCGAAGTTATCCAGAAGTTGGAAGTTATTGGTTAGGAGTTATATCTCTAATTTACGTAGAACACAGTAAAAAATGCGCCAATCATTTTTTTTTAATAACGTAAGCATATTCAGTATTCTGTCTGTAGTGATAAGCTAAATTTGTCTTTTAAAACCAGTTTATAAGACAATATTAAGGCTAGTTTTAATAATAATCTAAAGAGAAGCCGCAGACGCAACTATACTTAAAACAAAAGACAAAGTATTCGTGTGGGTGCGCGTGCACACCTGTTTCATGCCATACTCCATACTTTCTTGGTAACCAAACGATCCCCATAAAAGATAAAGCAATAGGTCCCATATTTCATAAACGTGACCTTTTTTAATATTCACTGGCAGAAAATGAAAGTTCTTTTATCTCAATGAAACTTTAAAACCTTTTAAAAAGTCCGTATAAAGTTGAAAACAAAGGAGTTGGGCATTCGAGAAATACAGTCATAACTTTTAGTGCAGCGATTTGTGTGAGTTGAGCGAAATGGACAAACTAACTATGGTTATTTTTAAAATAACTAACATTTAACCCCCGAGTCACTTTGAAATGTAGTCTTAAATCATCTTGGTAACTTTACACAGAACGTTATAAAAGTTGCGAGCATCCAACAAGCGTCATGTTTAAATTCCTGCCACTCGTCTAAGAGGAGTACAGTCAGACCCAGTGTCAGCTGTCAGATAATAATATAAAAAAAAATTGATTTGTCGGAAAAAATATTTACTATTCAATTTTCAAAATGTTATTCTTATAATTCAAAAACATAATTAATATTAGTCTGTAGATTGACAGAATTTTTGAAATAAACTGATAGATAAAGTTAGGAAAGACTCAGCATTTTGGAACACTTCCGTAAATTTTATGAAAACACAAACCTAAATATTTCTAACATGCTACATTTAAATCCCTAGCTGGGCCGAGAGGAGGGTTTGCCAATGAGGTACACACCACAGCGCTCGGCAAATGGCTAGGCGCGTGGTGGTGAACCGTGATTTACCTAGCAAAAGCATCGGGTAATCATGTATTTTTAACACAACCTCGGTAATTTATGCTTTAACTATAAACTCATATTTTCTGACATTTAATGACTCTAACTTTAGTATTCTTATCTTATTCTTATCATTTTTACTTAAACATGATCGTGCACATTCAATAGTCGCTGTATGTACAGAGCCAAAGAAATAAATTATCTTTGAACTTACAATGGTAGTAGTAAACTTGAAGCTTTATGTTTGACAATTTGAATTTATGAAGAAGACCCCTTTTAGCATGCGTTTCATAAGCAAAAAAGTATCTTCTTTTAATAAATTAAACATGTTTTTTTAAATAATAACTGGGATCCGCACAAAGATCTTGAGTGAACGTAAACAGGTTAACATCTTTATACCGAAATCTCTTAAACGAACATTAAAAAAGTAATTAAACTATTTATATTTTTAATGTCAAGTTAATGTTAGTCTACATCTTTTCTAGATAATAAAACTCGTAACAAGCGCTTCTATATAGTCGTAAATTAGTAATTTCACGATAAGCTGGAATGTGTTTTTAAAATTAAAACTAACTTTATCGGTATCCCACATACGGGATTCCTTACAAGGAAATCATAAAATTAAAATAGAAGGTTGTGAATAAAATGTCTGGCTTTCAACCTAATGGCTAATTATCATCTAAATTTCGCTACTGTTCTGCAGAATCATTAGGCAGAAGTTTGTGAGAGCGACCTTTTCTTGAAACTGGGTTCCGTCTAAAAAAATAAAAAAGCATCAACCATTGCATTCTCATACGTGAAATATTTTTCAATATCTCGAAAATAAGTTTTTAAGGAAAGTATCTATGATCTCTAAAAACGCCTTTTCCATTAATAGACGATAACATCGAAGCTTACAAAAGCATCCATAAATTAAATACAGACATAATAAAACTACTTATTTAGACTAAAACGCATTCTTTGACTTTCAAAATATTGTTTTAAGAACAGTTAATAAGCTGCGATCGGATTTGGGGCTCTATGAATTTGAAATCGATTTTTAGACAAGCAATTCGTATTCACAATCGTTTTTGGATTCCATATTAATAATTGCTTAAACTATTGACCGTTGAGCACCAAATTTGAATATAAATTAAAGATAAGCAAATACTTGATTGAAAGTTATCATGGACTTAAGTATTTGAGTTATGATATAGATTTTAAATTAAACATTTTACAGGTTTAATTTTGATTAAAACACATTAAAAATCCATTTTAATTTTGGCAATGTTTAACGTGTTTAACATAGTTTGCCTTTATATTTTAATTTGGTTTCTCTCTTTATGTTTTTTTTCTGGTGTTTGAGATGTTTCCAGATGTTTTTAAATTAGGATAGAATCATGTTTGCTTTTTAAATAACGGTTACCCGTTCCAGTAGTATATTATTTATTTTCTAAAAATAATAACAAGAACAACTTGCCAGATCCTCGTTAACTTTTTTCTTTTCGTTATAAAAATAAAAAAGTCGGTTACTGGTTAATAGAGGGATAGAAAATTGGATACGCCCTAAAGCAAAATACGTAAATAGCTACGAGTTAATAAAAAGAAAGCGATTCAAGACAATCTTTGTCCGTTGTACAAAGTTAAACACGTATGTTTCGTCATAAGGATGATACAAATTATATCAAATCATGTGGATATTATTTTTTATTCGAAGTTCAAACAACATGTGGTAAATTAGGTGAGCACCATCAAAAAACAAACCAAACTACTTGAAGCCGAGCCTCTTTAGTTAAAAAAAAAGTTAAGTACCACTCTCGAAATGAATGTCACGAGATTCACAAATTATCGGTTCCAGAAAACTAGTTTCGAGAGATCGTCGAGTGTTTTTGTGTTTACAAATGAGAGTTTCGTTCTATTTTCATTTCAAATAATAAATTAAGGCCTTTTCAAATAGTTCAAGTATTTAGACATTGCGTTGATTAAATGATTATATTCTTTTACGTTATAAAGTCTAGTCTCGTTAGCTAATACTAATGTAGGTACTAATCGATCACACGTAATCGAGTGTTATCTAACGAGTATCGGTTCTATTGTAAATCGATTTGATTTGGCGGGAAGGCTAACATTCGTGCGTGAATGACAGCCGCGTTGTGGATTACTCAATACGATGCCAGTTGAATGAACGCGGCCAATAAATATGATGGAAACAGATGTTTAACTAATGGATGTGATCAAAACTATTTACTTTGCAAATTTACTTACAAAATATTTACGAATCTTCTAAAGTCAACTTTTTAAAATCATACATCCTGCAATATTTTAAACAATCAACATAAAGACCATTTTCTGTCATATTTTGCACCACTTCTTTCAGCTATTTCAATTAAATTTACTTCTAAATAATAAATACTGTCACATCCAGTAGCTAGTCCTATTTGTATTTACATCGTGATCTTTTAGGATTAGTGGCGAGTTATCACCATAGTGCAGTTTGCCGAAGGTTTAGCCAAATCGAAAACAAAGGACAAAAACCAGTCAACAGTAAGTAATCCAGAAGGGATATTCTAAACTGTATAAAGTTGTGAAAGGGTTGGAAGTTGGGTAATGATGTAGGCTTATTTAGGTTATGTGGTAGGCTAGTTTAACTGATAATAGTAGCGTCTTAATAGTTTGGTGTTGGATCGTCCTGTCAGGAAATTAATTAAACTTGTATGATAAACAAATATAGGAATCTGAATCAATGAATGTATAATATAAAATTGATATAAATTTTAATGTGTGGAGATATTTTCTATAAAGTTTTTATTTTACGAATATAGTTAATAAATATCATAGTTCAAGTTACAAGGTTTACATTGTTAAGCGAAACAAACCAAAGAGCTTTTATTTTAACCAGAATTGCATCACTCAAATCACCTTAACCACTCAACTACTGTTGTATCAAATCAAAATATTTCCCAATATTGATTAACAGACAGTCATTGCTAATAAATATTTTGCAATTAAATTCATTGTGGTCTACTTTGCCGAGTCACGAATTGTCGGCGCTCTAAGAGTTTTAATATTTCATCCATAGATGGCGTTGCTTTAGTGATGCAATTGTTTTACGCCTGAAGTCCAAGAGGTGCTCATGGCTCTATTAATTAAGGTCTACGGTTAAGGGATAATAGACTGGTAACGGGAACGGTAATCTGTGGTGGATTTTAAACGCTAAGGCTCACTTCCGAAGTGTAGGTATGTAAAATGGGTAGGTAGCGATTTTTTTTTCTAACCCATAAGTAATTTTGATTTTCATTCGTTTGAATAGAACTTATCTTTTCCCAGGGTAAGTTGACATTCTTATTGTATTATATTTTCTTTAGTAAATAACATTATCTCAATTAGCTGACTCGATATTCACTGATTTATGCCTTGACTAGTTTTGTTATGATTTATGTTTGAAGTGCTTTAATGACAGGACAGATGTGCTATAGGCACATCCTGCTAAGTTGACTAATGGGCTCTGGAAATAGATTTCAATAATGCACAATTAAGATCCATTATCATCCTTCAGAATCAGTGACTCACTAGTCTGTAACTCTATGACATAACTCCATTGTCAATTTAGCATTTCAAATTAATTATTTATTGCATTATTGTTATTACAGATGACTGCAATAACGCCAGCACGACAAGGGTTAACAGTATTTTCTTATCGCAAAATTTCTTTTTATTATAATCAAAATAATGTGAATTCTGTTGCAATACTTATCTAGTGATCTTGAATAACTCTGTATTATTTCTTAATTGTTACAGGTCAATTAAAAGCCATGAAACAATTAACTGTCTATGTCAACATGGTTTTGTTTAAACATAAGTCTATCTGACATTTTAAATCGAGTCACAAATCGTTCAATAGCAGCTCAGGCTTAAAAAACCGCATAGCTTTTGACACGGTGTCTGAAAGTTGAGCGTGTGTTGAACGGATTTGATAGCTTCAGCTCAAGTTTAAGATAATCTGCTGTGTATTTAATAAGCAACAAAGCACTAGGACGTCAATCACCTTCGCTAATGGTTCACAAAGCGATGTTTGATATCAGCGTCTGATGTTTATAAGCAAAGTTGTCGGTAAGATCGGCTCTACGATACAACCTAAATACAAAGCAAAAAGTTAGTTAAACAGGACCTAAGAATCCCGCTCATCTGGGGTCAAAGTTTCTACAAGCAATGTCAGTCGGTCAGGGGTTTATTACCTGCACCTTTGTTCACCAATAGGTCAGTTTATCATCTCTCCTCATTACCCCCTAGCTTTATTCAATACACATTCCTCAAAGTACCCGCACATTGTGTTAAGCAAACGCTACGTCGGATATCCTTCACCGTCGGCGCATAACTGCGTTAACCGTTTTAACCGTTAACAAGCGCGATATTAATCATAATTTCCTCTGACGCACACCACTCAAGTGTTTTAGAACACTGTCATTATAATAAAACACTCTGAGCGAATCTCGAGTGCGTTACAACGCGATGATTGAAGACGGTGCGCGGAGATAAACGCCACGCAAAATTGGGCGGGTAAAAGGTATTTTATGCGCTATCGGATGTTGAGTCAGGTCGTGTGAAGAAAGCGGGTGAAAATACTCTTGTGCCGATAAAGTACGCCGTTTTGTCGAAAGGCTTTTAAGTGATAACGTTTTTCGGAATATGCGTAAGAGTCACGATTAGGACGGTTTTTGTCTGATTGCGTGTGAAGAACGCTTTTTAAGGAGCCTTGTTGCTAACTCCAGATTTACACGAGTTCCATTTTTAAGCGGTAAATTGGCTTCCATTGTAAGCTTAAAATTAGTGGTTACAACAACTGTAACGGTAAAAACTATAGCCTCATCTATCCAAAGTTAATGTATGATCAAACATTGGAGTTAACAACAATGGAAATTGGATAATTGCAGTTTCCCACACAACGTCAGATCCAACCTGCCGACGGGCTATAAATCATAACGTTCTATTGAATTATGCAGCCGATGAAAAACCGCAAATTTATCCAATTGCTTGTCACATGAGTTAAAATTGTTCATAGTGATTTCGGGGATAACAGTGTTACAATGTTACGATTAATTTGGTTAGAGTGCGAAAATATTTCGATGTTTTTGATAAAAATTGTATTCACGGAAAAGCGATTTTGATAACATTTAAAGGTCTATTGAGTAAGTGAATAAATGCTGTAAGGCTGGTAAAAATATTAAAGAGCCATATTCCGCATACTATTAAATGGCATGTTATTCTAACAAATACCTAAATACTTCATTAAGAACAAAACGCGCCAGGAAACCAAAAAACCTAAACGCAGGTTTCTAAGATCACCGCAGCAATACCATACAGAGATCTTAGAAGCCAATCCCACGCCGTACATACTCGAAATAGTGTTACAATGAAGTCACAGATAACAATCGCCCCTCCCTAACCCACATGTTTATAAACCAACCAAAAAAATCATTAGTCTCCATTCAAGAGGTATTTTGATTGACAGCTCGTTCGGGGTCAATCATCCTAATTTGTAGGTTTGCCCATACAAACGCCAAGAGCACTTGAATACTATACAAGCCGGCGCAAGTAACAAGGCAGTCTTTCATTCGCATTCTTTTGAACGTTTTTGTATAACATTTTAGGGGGAGACAAAAAAATTGCGAGGTAATTCGTGTTTTGATTGAACTATTGGAATAAAAAGTTGTGCAAACAAATCAATAATTTTCTAGTTTTTTCTTGTTCTTTGATAAAACGCTGAGTCACAGTGTCGAGTTACTATAAGGTTAACCATCTTTTCCTTTGGGCGTTGTCAGTGACGGCTTAAGGATAAACAAGAGCAAAGCATTGTCTTCCGGATTTGATACAAGTTTTTGTTTATGAAAATACCACTTTTGCGTAGACAGATACGACTGACGAGAGTTGCATGAATCCTTCGTAACTTTGATTTTGTTTGCAGCTGAAACAAAAAAAATAACATGAATTTTCGAAATAAACTAACCTTAGAATGCGAAACAAAAGCTGGGTCAATTAATTTTTATATAAATCTGAATGGTTCAATAGAAATGAGGTTGCAATTCTTAAAACTTACACTATTTCTATTAATAGGTAAGTATGTCATTATCTGGTAGGAAATGATAAGATTCCATTGTTTAAGTACCACACCAAGCCCAAAAAACTAATTGTTCCATTAAACCTCGATAACTTATCGTGTACTTTAACTATACTTTCCCACAATCATATTTTCATCTTATTGTTTCTGGAATAAGGCTCATAATTGAATGGCTAGAGTAAGTAAGAGAACCATTGACTGTGACATTGTATAGATTCTGGTAACGCTTACTCTTACGCACTTTTAGATAACAGTTGAATGCCAGTCATTATAGTTTCATTGTTGCATCATTTGCTTATCAGTCTGTTTAGACTGCATTCTTCCTGTTGGTTGATACAGAGGTATATGACATTTTAAAATTGTATCAGACGAGGGAAAATACTTGTGTTTGCAATCAAATTATGTGTTCTAAACAAGACTAAGAGTAACACAAAAAGGGTAGTATTTTTTATTGTACCTGAAAGTTCAATTTGATTTTTCAAGCTTGCTGAATGATGCCCTAAGTTTTATGATGTTAATTTTGCTAAATCTTTAAAACTACCCTTCACCCAGCAAATGTTATACCTAACTCAAATCCTCACTATATATAAACTTCTATTTGACCAATTCTAGCAATTCCAGCACAAAAGCTAAAGTAGTTGACTATTACCATAAAATTCATCGTCATTTTCAAGTATTATTCTGTTTGCAATCTCATACTTACTCCAGTTAAGATGCTAGCTAGTGTCCATGCCTCTCATTAATAAGCTGAACTTTAGCTGTAGCGTAAGATGCTCACGCGATATAATTTATTCTTCAACAGCCATTAGTCCTTAGTTTACATTACGCTGTATGCAAGGCTGGTTCATGTTTAATGACGTCATTAACTGCAAGAGACACCCGCCTTGCTTGCAGCAGAGTGTTCTACTTTAAACTGGTGAATTGTCTTGAGGAAAGGAAAGGAAAAAAATATGATTGCTTTTGATTGTAGCTGGCAAATGTTCATCATGGCTAAAAGGTAAGTTTGACAAGATATTAGATACCTTTAATTGTGCATAAAGTCTCTAATAGGCTCACCCAAAACCTTTTAAAATAAGTATTACTGAAAGCATAATTGAAATGGGTTTACTGTTTGACAGCGAATTTCAATCCTTTAAAGAAGTGGAAAAAAATTGATTCAGAGTTAACTGTTTTTGATATGCTTTGAAAATAACTACTTACTTATCGATTTCTTACTTACTTACCGGCAATTAGAATTCCAACTGTCTAATTAAGCTGTGAATCCATATTTAGCTTTACAAACAAAAATACTAATTTCCCTATTATTTCTAACCCGGTACAAGTAACAAAGTAATAGTAAAGTAACAAAGTAATAGTAAAGTTACAAAGTAGAAGTCACCCCCGCGCCCCGGGCTTAGCTTAGTAAGACGCGGCGTGAATTAAAAACTGCTTGAAATTAGCCTCCCCGATGACACAGCGGCGGATATCATCACGTACTGTTGCGGTGCAGTCAAATGTACATAACTGTGCGTTGATGCACCGTAAGATATGGAGTGAGCTGAATAGAAAGATGGTGAGGTGATGGTGAAGGTGAAATACAATGGAAGCTACGTTGTGTTCACAACAAATATTTATTGGGCTCTAGATTAAACATCTCTTTAAATTAACATGAATTAATAGAAAATACAACAGGTAGCCGCCATTAGATTCAATACCAAATCCGCTTCCAAACCAAACGGCAGTGACGCCAACCAGTGATGTCCATCGAATGCTAGGGATGTCCAGTTACCGATTACTTTTGTTTTACCGCTAACAGTTGTTACAAGCGACAACTTTACAAGCGTCTAGAAGAGGTTTGTAGATTACTTAAGAATTGCAGTTGGAACAACAAAATCTATATACCTCCAAATTATAATTAGTCTTAATATAAAATGAGGTATAATTGTTCATCGATTTTAGTTCAATATCTTTGCCAAGTTTCGTCGTTCAGAGCCTTAAAAAGTTAACAAACTTATCTTTATCTATTCCAAAGATATAAAAGTATATCAACATAACATCAAAACACTCGCATAAAAAGAAAAAAACTATGCTCACGGTCAAGCGCCACTTACTTTTCGATAACGATAGATTACGAAATACTTAATGAAGCTCTTTAAAGTGACTCAATAGTTTTATCAGAAGCGTTTAACACTTAGTAAACAATGGATCTGGCTGCAAATACTTTAAAGATTAGCTACCCATCGTCACGATTTTGGGCAATGTTTCTGAACTATTTTATTGAGCAATCTTAACTTAATATTGTAACAATATAAGCTTGTAGGTTTGTCCCAAAGCTGTGTCTGAACTAAAGCAAAATACTAAATAATTTTATGATATTAAAATTACTTAAAATTTAATGCCATAAAGTCACCTCTCCTTTACTAATATTTATTAATAACCTAATGTAAAATCATGAGTTCATAGCAGTTTCCAAGCTTACGAAGCTGTGGGTAGTATGATTTACATGCAAACGAAGTCGCGAACGAGTAATGTGAGCCTTAAAGTGAATTCCATAGTTATCGCCCCTTTTGTGTTCAATTAGCCTTGGTTTGGTCTGCGTTGCTTTTGTGACGACACTCCGTAACGAGCGTGGTCAGCTGTCAAGACATCCAAACATTTGGACTGTTCATCCTTTACTGAGTCACTGGTAAAGGTTAGAGCTTTAGCGATGTGCTTTTGTTGTTTGATGTACATTGACGCTTTTTTATGGAGTTGAATTTTGTATTGCATAAGTAAAGCAGCAATGGCTTGTGAATAGGGTGAGTGTATGGTTTGTAAAGTGATGCGTAGTAGATGCCAAGCGATTGTGGTTCAAGTTTGGGTTGCATTGTTCAGTCTATTAAACTCTTTCATAGCTGGGTCAATCTGGTCTGCGCGTGATCAGGTTACATAATCAGCATTATTCGACCCCAAATACAATTCATATGCAGCAATGTAGATAGCTTTTTAGTTCCACGTGTCCCTTGTAGTATTCAGTTTCTATATGGTAATCGGAATGTTTTTAAATGCTGGTTCAATGACCATTACAACCTATGTAAATTATGAATTTTGTGTTTGAACTTAGAAAAGGCCGTTGTTTCATTTCCGTTTTTATAACAGAACATATAGTTAGAGACCCAAGTTACAAAAAGCCATAGGTCATACTATTTCACCTACAAATACAAACACCATAATACCCAATCCACAGAATTGCATCAAGAAGTTGCCTCATAATCTGTCAGAATCGAACGCATATCGAATCAGCAAACAAACTTAGCAATACCATGTTGAAAGCTGATATCCGTCTTAATAAAAGTTAAACTTTATGTCCAATGTTCGGAGCAACTCTTCAAATTGATTGCAAATATTATACCGAATGTGATGTATGGAATCGATTGCTTTGTTGTTATATCGATGCATGTAGTCATTTGACTCGATTTATGTTTGCAGTCGTCCATACATGCGGCCGATGGTTGTGGCTCGCTGTAATGTGTGTTACCTATCTTTGTCGATTCGATTCTTGTGTTGTGTTAAGATAATCGATAACACTTATCTGTTCGATTTGAGGCTTTGTTCCACGGAGAGAGAAAGGAAGTAACAATGGTACGACATGGTGGTGGTGTGTTGTGGTTCACCTGAGGGGTCAAATACAAACAGACATACACAACTCTCACTGGGTTCGGGAGTGCTACTTACTTCCTTTTAACATTGGAACCTTACTTGAGAAGTTATCTAAGCACTAAAAACCTTACTTAATTAAAACCTATTAAATCTCTTAGGTTGTTATTATAAGGTAAATATATGGAAGTTATGATTATATTTCTATGTTCAAAAGACATTGCACAAAAAAGTTGAACATTGTTTGAAATATTTTTACTTTGTTATAGTCGAATTGTATACAATGTGTATACAAATATTAAAACATTCTACAAACATCATTATATGCAAAGCTGCGTGTAAATCCTTCCTACTTAATAATAATTGTTATGTCTTACAAAACTAAGAATTCCCAAGACATCTTATAAGCTTAATAATATCATAAATATTTATTACCAATTAAAATTACACGCGTAACAGAACAGTGACTTATCTAGTAAATCTATTTACAATCTCAAATGTATTGTGGGATTGGTCTCACAACAATAAGAATGACGTCATTGAGGTGACGTCATCATAGTTGTTTCTTCATCTGACTAGTAATTGCAAATTAATCAAGATGATTGGTGTAGGTGTGATGGATACAGATGGATTATATTTGAATTACGATGTTTTAATTGTGGGCTATGTATAAAGGTTTGTCTCTATTGAATTCCTCAGTTAGGCCCAATTGCAGGGAACGTTTTAACCTCGGGTTAGCTTCGGGTTAGCTAACTCAGGTTTAAATGGCGCCACCATCGATTGTAACTACTTCTTATTACAATCGATGGTGGCGTCATTTAAATCTGAGTTAGCTAACCCGAGGTTAAAACGTTCCCTGCAATTTGGCCTTAGTGGTATAATTATTAAGACATGGATGTTTATTACTAGGGGCCTGCAGCTCTGCATTCGTTAACTTAAGATAGGTATTTCACAAATTTCCAGTTAGTTTAGTTCAATTGGTATTCATAACTTTTAAGTCTTCTTCGCCCTGTTCCCAGAAAACTTGTAAGAAAACGATGTATTAATCCTACTTCCTACTAATATTATAAACGTGAAAGTTTGTGAGTATAGATGTATGGATGGATGAAAGGATGTTTGTTACTCTTTCACGTAAAAACAACTGGATGGATTTTGATGATTTTTTTACAGTAATTTAGGTTATACATCAGAATAACATATTCTCATTCCCACGCGAACGGAGTCGCGGGCGGCCACTAGTTAATCATAAAATTCCTTTCTGTGGCATTTTGATAAGATTAAGGGTATGGTGTTCAAAAGTTTTTTTAGAAAACTAGTATTTAGTAGAGTGTTCATTATTTGTAACCTTCAACAACTTATTTATTAAAGTTCATATTATATGTTATTAAATATCATATGAGCTTAAATGAATATACCTCTATATTCCATTTCCATAACTGATAGATCTAACTAACATTGCATAAAAGACATCATCGACGCTATACAAGATTGTTTATTCCGTAAAAGTCGTAGTTCTTTTTGTTATGGTTTTTTAATGTCCAAGTAAAATAACCACTCACTAACATATACTTTCAAAGTGCAGACTACATTAAAAAGGGTCAAGTGCGAGTCGGACTCGCGCAAGAACATTCCGCACCGTTATATAAAAAAACCAAAAAGAACTTTTTTTTTTTTCGTTATAGTTGCTTATTTGTGAAATTTTCAATAGTTGAGCTATTGACGGTAAACTTACATAAACAGCTTTCATTAAACGCGTTGAAATACAAGCTTTCACTATAATATATATGTAGAAGTAAATAATAAAGTCAACGTCAAAAGGGCAGTATTAAATCTAGTAATTAATTTAAAACACGAGCACCTGTACCAATCAATAAACATTGCCCAACGTCTGTAATTACTTAATAACATTGCGTTTAATATTTAAAACATTAAAGTAATCTACTTTATTATTACTCTTTTATACAAGAACATAAATTGGAATTCACATTACGGTGTACAGGCAACAACAATTTTTACACCGTACTTTGGTCAAAGGGTTAATTAATTATAGATTTTCAATTGATGTACACCTTAATCTCCCGTTGAGTTAAAAGAAACTAAGAAGTAGCGAAACATTTTAATCATATAAACTAGAGTTGTCAAACTTGATTACTTAAATTCTTGAAATTAACTGTCGCAAAATAATTATAGTGTATGGACAGAAGTTGTTGTTTATTTTGTTTGCTGTAGGTAAGGATTGCTTGTTATAAGTAATCTTGGTTTTAAAAAAGTTTTTTTATCAATTAATGCTGGTAAAAAATTGGGTCCCAAGCTCATAACTTGTATAAAAATTCAAAAAATATTTTTAATCAAAAGTAAAAAAGTAAAAGCAGATAGACACATTTATTATAACAATCTAAATAATTGGGAAAACTAACCGGAACCCGCAGTTACACGTTAACGCAATAATTAAGTTAACTGAGAGTTGATTAACTATTTGAAGTTAATTTTCTTTTGTAATAAACTTTAAATTACTACATTTCTTTGTGAGTTCATAAACTTGTAGTTATCTTTTAATTGCAGGTAACAAAATGTTAAGACTAGCATTGGCTCGTGTCTATGTCTAAACGAATTTAATGATAGAACGTCCAAGCCACTGTCCTGCTGGAAGGTCCTTCCGGAAGGACAGTCCCGCGGACATGCGTCCTGCCAGCAGTACGTAGTTTTTTGCTCCATTTGTATGGATATCAGAGGCTGTCCTTCTAGCAGTACTTGACTTTCATGCGTAATAAAATTAGGCAGGGGTAAAAAACATTTGGCCCAATCTGTAGTCTACTTACTACGAGGTAGTAAAATAAAAGATAAAGTAAGTAAATTTGTTACATTTTAATTAATTAAATTCAATACCTGATAAGTAATTAATACCTATTAAGTATTATTAAAAAGTTACAATAATATTGAAACTGCTTCATCTACCATATCATGCTGGAATTCACAATACAATATTCTTCATTAGTATTTGCTTCCGATAAATTATCGTTTTCGGTAACAGCATCTGCAATTAGAACTCCAACGGGCACGGTTGAATTTTTTTTGTCAATTTCCCAATGAACCCTCTCGTAGTTGTTTTCTACCTTTCTAACTGTAGGTACCCCAGCAATAACTAATATCGAAATTTTCTCCATAATGTTTACGACTCCAGGTGTTTTTGCCATCATTTTCATCAAAATACGTAGGTTTGGCGCGAATGCGGACACCACGTCTTATACTCGCAGCCATTTTGGCCAGACTGGTCGCAGAAGCACGATTCAAAAACTCGCAAAGAGAGAAAGAGATGCACTATTTATCGTGGGTGTTTGTGTCTTGCTAGCAGGCTTAGAAAGCCTCATATAACCAAAAACATTGCGTACTACCGGTGGTACGAAAAGTCCTGCTGGCAGGACTCTGGACGTTCTATCATTAATGTAGGCTTTTAATATATTTAATACTATCATTATGATTTTATAATAATAGTAATTCAAATAACAATATAACACAACAAATAACAACAGATATCTGTTAGTTTGGAACGTACCTACTAACATTATTTTGTTTCATGACGATTAAGTTTCTGCTTTTGTTGAAATAAACATATATTTACACGAACAAATTTCCACAAATTTTCAAGGCTACGAAACCACAGTAGCTACAACTTATAAAATAATAAACTATATGAACTTTTATAATATCTATGCTATGAAGATATAATCGTTTACTTTTCACCACTCAAAGATCACACAGACAAACAAACTTAATAACAAGTCATCGAGTGAGAGACAAGCTAAACATAAGGTAATTAACTATTCAGAACACTCGACAAGTGGCCTGCAGTACTTTCTAATTAATTTGTACAAATCAGTGAACCATATCCGGAGGTAGAGGCTTTTATGTTTTAGATTTTATAGAGTTCTTGACGGAAGTTATTATAAAGACGTAATTTTGTTAGAAATTATAAATTTAAAGATGATAACGACTTGAAAACCTATTTTTTAACTATATTCATGCTTGTAGAAAGCCATTCGATGAAACACTGTAAGAATACCCTAATTACTTTAGTTTTTCTTATATAAAGTTTTTAGGTTTTCTTAGGTTTTTCTGAAACTGAATTTTCTAAATCAGTCAAAACAATTTTGAAATGACATTTCGATTAAAAAGTGCACAATGATTTCAGATTTATCAAAAAGCAATAAGTAGACACTTATTCTTAAAATGCTATAAGTAAAAAATTCTTACTTGCCAAAAATACAATGAAACAAAACTTTTTTATGATTTTAGTCCTTTTATACACACTGTATTTGCACAAGTTAATTAAAAAATATAAATCATAAAATTTAATTAGGACCTCTAATTTACCTTCAGAATAGAGGTAAAAATACCATACTTCGTTAATTTGTGGGTACCAGCAAATTTAATCAAGAATGTAGGAAAAAATCTAATTAATATTTACCTTACAACCGCAGAATTATGATTTTAGTTAACTAAAGACAGTTTTAATGCTAGGTATAATTCTATTAATATATTACAAAAACTTGTTTTTTTATTAAAAAAAAACAATGTTTGCAGGAATTAAGCCTGATTGCTGACCCCCAAAGATTAACTGATAACTGTTATGATACATTCAGCAAATAATTGTAAAGTAGCTATGCTCGATAAACGATAAATCATCGTGTGCTATGATCTTAGTTCGAAACTATTCATCACTTTGACGTTAGCAGAATACAAGTAGTCACTTATGATACCGCGAGCTTAGTTTCACTAATAGTACTTTTCAATTAACATAGGCTGCTATCCCACTTGCGCTTTTCTAGCGTTAACGTGTCGTAAACGTTTAAAAGGGATATTGTATACCTACGTAAGCATCACGACAATTCGAACGTCGTTTTTTAAATCAAGTTTGCCGGTAACTGGATTTATCTTGCTTGTTGTTAATTTGAGTATAATATTAGCTTTGGCATTATAACATAGTAAAAAATTTACAGTATTTTGATAGCCAACCAATTTATTTGTCTTATTTTTATAGATTTAGATTATGATCTTTAACCAATGAAAAACGTAAACTTAGTGACTTTAACGATTTGTACTTTGCAGAGTAGACTCTACTCCAACGTTCAATCAAAGAACGCCAGCGTTAAAAAAACGCTCGCTAGCCAACTGCCTTAACTAGCTGGTACCCATAAAACTATCATGAACTTCAACTGGCGTGGTTACGTGAAAGTTTGGCTAAAGACAGAGTTAAAAGTAATCTAAGACCGAAGTAAAATACAAAATAGGGTCACGCGCAAGAAACATGTAAATCTACTTACGCTCGTGTCTTGACTACTAAATTATGTTGGAGTCATCGTAAACTGAGACTGCTTTGAGTCGTGCTGGAGACTTTTTTGACGTTCCTGTGGGAAAAAGAACTTTAATAGTTGAAACTATAATAGCTGAAGATACGTAGAAACAATGAGTAAATTGTTTGAAAGTTGACAAGCTTTCGTCTGATTGCCTGTGGCGCAAGCATGACTTTTATTTACTTTTAACTTATACGGATTAAGTTTAGCTTAGTTTTGTCAACTTTTGTGACCCTTAAGAGACACTAAATGGGAAAAAAATACTGTGGAAATTATAAAAGAAAAGTATGCGATTGGCAAACACTGATTAAATACATAAATTTATATGTTTTGATTGGATTATTTAGCTGCTATTAGACAAAATGTGCCCGTATAGATATTATAAGCATGCAGATACCTCTACGGTTTTGAATAATATTAAGATAATAATAGGAAGAGTTTAATTTCAAAAACATGACCGAAAAACAACAGTTTACAAAATCTTTCCGCTTCTTAATAAATGCGTTGAAGTCTTTTCCTTGTAAATATTGACATTGTCCAAATTAATTGGAACAAAGTTTAATTAAACCAGAACCTTTTTATTCTTAATGAAACAATTGTGTTAAATTATCAAAAACAGGCGCAAAAATATAGGTTAGTAAGCGTTAAATTAATTAAGAATGAAAAAAACAATTACACGCTGTGGTTGAAATAATTAAACGGCGTTTTACATAATGGAGCAGAAAATATTTTTTTGACAAAATAATTTTGATTTCTTGATACGATATAAAATTCCTAGGAAGATCTTATAAATAAATGTCAAGCCTGGCAGACTTTTGTCGTAATAAAAATAACATAGTTTAAAAACTTAATTTTGGGCTTGTTTACTGATTTTCACATAAAACTTTCAACAACTGGGAGCAAATTTTAAAAAATAGGTTCGAAAATGAACTCTATTCACTGTGAATGCTCACTAAATCTTCACAAAATGGTTATTTCTCTTACAATTCCAGTAATTTCCATTGGTACATTTTTAATTGGTTTTGGAGCGCAACAATTGAGGTGGGGCAGCCAGCGGGTGGTCAAACGCATCTTCCACGGGCTTCTTTCAAATAATCACGGGCTTCTTTCGAGCAATTATAATTATTTCATTACTACCTACCCACGAGAGCAATTATACTGAACATTTTTCTGAGTTTTTCACGTTTCTGTTATTTTTATTCGCAAACCAATTGTCGGCAGCAATTCTCGTTTGAAGAGAACGTTAATTTCCGTGCTCAAGCTATTTGAGTGATGTTTTTGGTTTACGGGAAAGGTAAATTAAGTAAGTACCGACTCAATTTACTTAAATAAAGAGTTTCTGTGAGAATATGATTTTATGAAGTGTAACAATAAATTGATCAATTACCCGAAGGTAGGAAAATGCTGCCAACTTTTGTAAATTTATTGTATTACACATTTACCTACTTGTTTGAAACAACATAAACATTCAATAAATTACTAAGTTGCTCAGCTTAATATGCGCTATTTTTTTTTTTAAACTGTGAAAACTTTATTTCAATCTAGTTTAAACTGCAGAGTTCAATAACATTTCAATTTTACTGTATTTGCCTCTAAAAAGGACAAATTGTTTGCCCGAAGTCCATTTAAAAGCATACTGCCTAATCATATAAATGTTTGGTGGTCATTAGTACGACCGCTGATAATAAATACAAGAAATAATTACCGTGTCGATTTATTATAATAATTTATGCTCATAATAAAATAAAAGTCAAAACGCTTCTTAATCACATGTATCGCCAAACGCAAGAGTCACTGTCATTATATCGGCAACACTAAATTATTTCCTCTAAAAAAACAAACACGCATAAAATATCGTCAGAAATTTTAACAACCTCTAAAACAAAGTTTAATTCACAAGGTTATATATCATCATGTCCCTTTAACTTGTCTTTATAGAAGATTAATACTCTGTATGTTTTTTCGATGTACATTGAACGTTTTTTTATTGGGCGGGAATTAGCGGTCGGAGTAAAACCGGCAATGGATTGCGGTTTATAAAAAAATATGATGGTTATTGGTTGCACCATACGGCGAAGATCTGCAACATTTTATTAGTGCGCTGTTCCCCGTAGGGCCTTGTCAGGGATCGAAAACATTTTTATTGCATTCTTAAAAGCATTTTGGCTTGATTGTTGGTAGATGTTTCGCTTTATTTGTTTTAGTTTCGGTCTGAGTAAGTAATCATGCTTGAAATTGTTGATTTAGAAATTGTAAGGTATAATTATGTGAAATATTTACCGTAGGTAGGTACTGACGTAGTACTTATATTTAATTTGGTTTCAAAATGACTGTTATTTTCATGGAACCTACTGTCTTATTTCTTTCATCAGTTTTTTTTCTCACTATCACTGATTAATATAATGCCCTCAGTGTCGGTGCGATGAGAAACACATTTCGAAAATTTAAGTTTCCATCGCAAACGAAAAAGTTTTCAATCCCTGCCTCACTACAAAAACAATGTTTGCGGTGTGTTTCACATTTTTTACCAAACCCAAAAATCCCGAATTGTGCACTCGCATCCAGGTAGCAATCGATTTCCAAATCTATTTGTATTTCCGAAAAAAAACACACAAAAGCTTTGTAAGTTTTACCTGACACTGATTATAATAAGGTATAAGAAATATGACAACATCCATATGTTGTTTTATATTTGTCTAACAAAAAAAATGTTTGTAATCTTTTTGTAGTGCCGTGCTCTTGAGTGAATTCATTATTAGAGGCAGGACTCGTTGGAAATGAGATTAGAATAGTGTGGATACGCTTGCTAGCGGCTTTTTTGTCAATACTTGAAGCGGAAAAGGAGTTTCTACATGGATTGGCTTCTACAATCGGATTTTGTACAATTACATAAGTAGTTCAAACCACGTTAGAGATGCGCCCAGGCGGAATATACGGGTAGTTTTTGTTACTTCCGAAAGTTTGAATAAATTCTTAAGGATTTACGTGTTAAAGAAATAGCAACTAGACCCAAAACACATATTAATTTTAAGACAAAAACTAGTTTAAGTAATAGTTAATAATAACTAATTAAATACTGTTTCTTATGAAAAAAAACGATGTCAAGTAAAACTTACAGTAACATAATGTAATCTGACACCATCGAATGAATGACTTCGGCAGAAAAAAACAAAACAAGCTCGTATCAGTAGGAAGACAAAAATAGGGCACCGCTCTCCGCAACGTACGTTATCACTCCAGAATTGACATTGAAAAATGACGACATAATGGTTTTCCTATGATGTTTACTTTCTTTCAGTAGCGTGACTTAGTTCTATTAATACGACAAAAATAAGTTTGCTTATTCTTTAAGCTAGAAAAGGTAGAGTATAAGCTGAAAAGAATATAAAGTTGTAGAGAAAAGTTATAAAGTAAGTATTATGAGATACTGAAGATTGGACAGAACAGAAATGTGTTCAGTAAATTTTATTGACACACATATATTTTAACACATATATTTTCTATACACAAACATTTCTTACAGAATAGTCTCTATTTGATCAAATCTGTAAACTCTAATACGATTTTAACTCGTTTCTTTTAAAACTTCCATTATGTATTTTGCTAGCCTACCTAAATTAAGTCTTCTTCAAAGCAAAACCGTGTCCTTTACCTTATAAAGCGAACAAACATAACAAATTATCCATTTTATACAAAAATAAAAAACTTTAATATCCATAAAACTGAGAGATAATTTAAACTCAAGCAGCTTAGCTTGCTTACCTGTGTCCATAACGTTCTAACAGGTAAGTTCATTAAGCCCTGTGTGATTGGACACCCGGTCTGCTCTTTTACCGTAAATATAGGATATTATTACTGACCCTGCATTATTCGTATAATTTATATTATATGTATAATTATCAACTTTTCCGACAACCTCTCTACCGGAACGAGTACAAGTCCACCAAAATAAAGTATAATTTGTATAATTAAAGTCAAATATTTGATGCGGAAATCGTCTTCCAACTCTTTCTTGGTGGTTTTTTGATGTTGTAATGAGTAATAGGCATTATCTATTAATAATAACGTTGCACAGTATATTTCTATTGAATCTTTTTTTTAATAACCTATAGGTACTTTCCCGTTGCTGGGCAAAGCTCTCGCTATTTATTCTTAAAAATATCGATTATTTTCTGATTACATGTTTCCTGACTATTTCTTTATTGCGGTTGTCAAAATATAAATCCTAAATGTTACCGACCCTTTTGTAATTTATGAAGGCATTGTTAAGAAAATGAATTTATTTGCCAATCGAATGCTAATAAACACGCATTCAAACGACTTCATTGAAACCATTAATTATAATAAACAGACAATACTTTAATCTGTTTCTTTTTTTGAGACACAAATTCGTAATATCAGTGCTGTACAGGGTGGTATAAAATTGTGAAATTCAAACTTTTCAATAGTAGATAGTCTTTCACCAGAGAAATAAGGGTTTTAATAAGGTGGTCCTTTTAAATACTAGGTTGTACACTACGCGAGTTAAAATAATCTTGCAGTTTAGTTTACATCGTATTATTATATACATCACCTTTATGGTGTATAGTGCTATATGGGCCTGCCCTGTGCACTTAAAAAATATCTAGAAATTGAGGAATTTCCTGTAAATTTCACCATCCTGCAATATTTAAGCTTTAACAAATTGCCTCAAATTCGCAACACGCCTTACACCTTTCATGCCCGAATTTCCATACAAAGCAGCAGGTTTTTCGGACAATCGAATATGAATCGGAAACATTAATCACATCAGCACATTTACACCGAGCGCCTGTCTCCACTCGGCAGTTATCGACGAGGAATTAACGATATCAGAAATAAAGCAAAACTAATTGTATGGAAGAATGGTATAATGTATGGATTGTAAACTGTTTAAGTTTTGTGATATGATTTGAGTATGCTGCTAAATCATGCGTAAACGCAAGTTTGTCTCCTTGTTGTTACATATTATTAGCAGTGTGATTGGTTGCATCTAAGAGGGATTATCAATACTAGCCACATTTGACCATCATGTTAGATATTTTAGTGTGACTTTAGCTATTGATTCTATTGGTAACTAGCTTTTTTATGCTCGTACGGAAAATACAGTATTCCTCAATAATATAAACTTCCAGTAAACGTAATAAATTGTCTCAAATTGTTGGGTTTAACTTACGTAAAACAAAATTCAATCTGTCCTTCTGAAGATCCGTTAATTACAAATCTTATACAAGTTTTTAGCAATAGCTGACGACAAACATTTGAAATTAATCAAAATTCATCCAAATAAAGTTACAACCAGTCCAATTGAGAGCCAGTTGATTTAGCTTTGAAGAACAAGCTTTACTTTGTCGAAGCTTTTACTTCTCAACGGTAAACATTAGATAAATAAGCTAATTTATTATGATTTCCAAATTGTATAAAAATAAATTAAGTTTTCAAGATGGAGTACCCAACTTTATCTTTTTATGCAAATTAATGCTGGAACACTTTAATTTGGAATGTTTATTTTAAATTTTAAGCATAACGTCTTAGTGGGTGGCTGTAGATTCAAATCAAAGTTTGCATAACATACGAGTATCGGGCCGGCGATTTATCGGATGACTTAACAACGGAAGTCGCGAGATTATCAATAGTCACGATTGATCCTATACGCGATATAATCTGCACTTGTGCCAGATATGACACACATATCAATAAGCACCCTAATAGGACAGCAACAAAACTCAAAATCCAATAACCGGTAATTGACGAGTGTACCATAAACATCAGATGTGGAAACTCTACTAAAGCAAAGCAGTTATTCATTATTGTTCTTTGTACAACAGACAACAAAATACAAATAATTCATTACATCACATTGCAATTACTCATACGGATGATCATAAACGCATTTAATAGTGAATGCAAGGAAGTTATATAGGAAATGAAATCGATTGTTTGACTCCTTGCAGGCGTATTTACGAGCAGACAGGCGCCAAACGAAATATAAATTGCAATGGCGGTTGACGGATTTCAAAATAGAAGATCTCCTTTTTAATTAACATGAACGACCTATATTCTGCATCTACACTGATAATTTATATCCTAATCAAAATTCTCTAACTATAAAAATTAAAACAAACTTTTTGCTCCGAATACTGGCCACCAACCGTCGAAAACGATAATTAAAAAAATAAAAACCTCTGTTCGGTGTTTCAATTCATTCTCGGGGCGGGGTCGTTTTACATTCAAGGGGAGGGTAAATTTCGAAATCATTAGTCCCGGAATGCTTCGAAAACGAACGATTCATATTTCGGTACCCTTCAAACGTCCAGAGATCTCCGTAGGCGTACTTTGCCTTTGTCTTTGGGGAAAAAAAAAGTTGTAAATGTCAGATGATAATATTTATTTGCGCCTTTTGGTACCGTATGTGTATAATTTCGATGTTCGATTGTCTTTGAGATAGTATTGATGTGTTGTGTTCGTATTGTCAATGTTGACTTGAGTATCGATAACTTATGACGTGTCGGTATACCTTTTGTTTATAGATTTTTTTGTAAAAATAAAACTTTGATTTATAAACCAAACTAAAGTAAGGTTCATTAGAGTTTCTCTCAGATGTACAGTGCATGTTTAATGTGCGAAACGTAATTACTCCTTAATGATCTAACAACTTCATGCTTTACGCATTGACATGTAATTAAACACACACTTTTATCACACGTTTGAAAAGATCCCATAGCTTTTACAACTGCTTTATAATTACTGAATTAATTATACTAAAATGATAAAACGGCCCATCCGAGGAAGTTAAATAACATGTTTTATTGCTGAAAATAATAAATTATAACATTCATCTTTATCTTATAAGCTGTCTGCCAACATGTTTTCTTGTTCAAAAGATAAGTTCCATTAGGTAGTTTGAATATTCTTGTTTGTATGATATTATCATAATAACATTTATTTCAGGTTTTATGGTCCCTACATTCATAAACTCCTGTGCATTACATGTTCAGCTTCGTATAATTATAGATAAAAACACAAGTAACTGATAAATTTTATGATTTTGATCCTTTTCTAATGACTTTCCCTTTAATTGACTGTAATCTTTAATGTTTTTTGGTTGGTAACTTTACTTTTAGATAAGAAATGTAACAAATGCTGTAAGTGCTTCTTAAGACATAAACTTTAATTTTACGTTAGTTTAAACTTTTAAAAGTATTTCTACTGAGATATGAGAATATGTAACAATTTAAAACATATTTAACTTTAAGGATAATAGCTAAAATGTCTTAAAACCAAACACTCCGTTAGTCATTAAAATCATATCATGCATTTATAAAACAATTAAAATTTACGCTCACTTAAATTAAAATCAAAATCATCAAAATACGGTTTTCTAAAAAATTACACCAATAAATCCATTACAATCAAGATTCTTAATTATGTTCCACGTTTAACATTTTAAATTAACAGCACTTTAAACTGAGTTCTGATTCTTCATAAAAAAGAAAAAAGTTCAAAAGAGGTTTCGATAAGAAGTTTCGTCAATAAAGGCTTCGCTAAAACGTGTATTTACCTCTGCATTATCGATAAATGTTTGTTCGATATCTTAATGTCTGTAAGTGTAGCCATATGTCACAAGGAACTCGTGTCTTTAAAGGCACAACACTAAGTACGAGTAAGTTTGAACTTCGAATATCGGTTACTAAACAAAGATTACACATGCCAATTGAATCTCTATACGGAAGGAACTTGAATGAAAAAGACAAATCGGTTTTTTTTTTGGTTGTTGGTCCTAGTTTGCAGGAACCAATTTTTTTGTTGGCTTCTACTTAATTGTAATCTGGGTAGAAAACATAAGAATTAATTAGTCACCATGACAGCTTGTTCTCTTCCAAATATCAATAAAAGTGTAAACTGTATTGAAATCCGTTGCAAACTGATGATGAAGTTTACTGATTTACATACAAACATATGCGGAAGGCCACTTTATGAACTATTTAGCGATGTACCCTTTACACTTATGCTTGAGCTTTGCAAAGGTATTGTATTAGAAAAGCTTTTCTATTACGTAAGTATGCGTGTGACGAGTAAACGACTGCGTGGCGGTGTAATTCTCAGGTCTCTTTAGAAAATTCCAGAAAGTCCTGGGCTATAAGGATAGCGTAGAGTAACTCTACAGTCTATTCAGTTTAGAACGTTAAACAGTTTTCGTTGAAAAAAGACGTATACTCCAAAGAATATTTAAAGCTGGTAAACTTGCGCCTTGGTTTTCATTTGAGCAAAGCCATTGTGGTATTATACACGGTGACTGATGGTTAAGGAACGGAAAGGTATGAAACTTTCCATCTTGTATAGTTCAAATATGGTTAATGTATTTTGGTTTGTGTTAGAAAAAAAAAATGTAGAAGGTATGGCAATTATGACAGGAGCTAATAAAGTACTAATTTCTGGTTTTTACTGAAAAAATCCAAGCTAGGAATTTTAAGTGATTATTGATATTTTGCGGTTTTTTATTTTTTCTGAATGTTATTCTTTTAAAGGAAATAATAAATCAAGCCGCAGAATTATATTTTGGTCACATGATGAAACTTCTAAATTTATATAATAAACAACGGAAAAAAGATTGCTTAAAAAAAAATTAAACCATAGCTCCTGGACCATCAGCTAATGTGTAAACGATGACCATAAGCGCCAAATATCACTTTTCAATCCTTTATATTTTTTTTCAAATTGAGTTTTCTGGGTATACTGTTAATGAATTCAGTTACTTTAAGGCTCAAGAATACGTGGTTTCAGGCTTCGGAAATGGTCTTTTTACGTCCGTTATATAACACATAAATTATTCTTCTTTTTCAGCTAGGACTGCTGTCATTACAGTGTACATCTTTTACGATACAATATAAAATAATAAAGCAGTAACAAAACCATCTCGCCGCTTCCTATCCACATCAAAGTAATAATAGTTAATTATTTTATTTAGAAAGCTAATATTCATAAACATACGCGACGAAATTCCTAACGAAATTAATAATCAATGTACACTGTCATCTATTTACAACTTATTTTACATGCAACAAAGCTTTTATGTTATGGCTTCACATAATTTAAGGTTTTTAATTAGTTTTTAAGACAGCGAGAAAGGTTATTAAAATCGAAATTCAACATATTTATTTTATAACCATTTTAAACATGCAAAATCTCTAAAAATACAGAGTTGCATCAAGCCTGCCCGTCTAGTTAAAAATTGATTTTCCTTTTAGTTTTATTGTAGATTACCTTGCATAAAAACCAAAAAACTTGCTTCAAAAGTAACTACCACAATTGTTTCAGTGGATTTTGTACTTAAATAATTTGTTTGTGGATATGGCATGTGCGAAGTGTTACAATTCTGATTAGATTCGGAGTAAGTGATATTATAAGTTTTAATTGTTAAAATAGTCAAAATATCCTAAATAAAATGTAACTAGTTGTTGGTTTTACTTGTTCCTAGTTTCTTATTTTTATTAACATCTTTATTAGTTCCTTAACTGAATCTATTTTACAAACAATTTCCATTATATTAAACCACTTAACTTTAAAGACAATATGTACATTCCGATTGAAAAGCAAATATTTTTATTATATTCCTAAATTGTGTGTTTTGACCTGCGCCCACGTCTTGCTCGATCAAAAAGTCCTTTATCTGATGCGATACAATGTAAAAGAGTCGATAAAGTTTATGAGATCAATAAAGCAGATTTTAAAGGTTTTATTTCGGTCAAAATGATCTTTATCTTTCGTTGATTTTGCGTTGATATCCCCAATTTAGTAATTATCCTTTGGCAACCTTTTTGCTTTAACGAACAATAAAAGTCAAACGAAGTTTTTTTTTAATTTAGGTTCCATGTTTAAAAAAAAATTGCGCGGGATCAAGATGTGACAGTTTTTTCACATTTCTTCAGCCTATTAAAACCTCTTAGCAATAAATCTTTGTGTGCGGTAAAAAACATAAACCTCCAGAAAAGAGTCCGAATATTTTTAATTGGGCAATTTCCAACCATAATTTCATAACATTTGGAACAAAATTACGACCCCCGACTAAATTTGTTCACCAAAACACAATTCAATAATGAAATGTAAGGATCATCTTAAACGGTTTATAGCTAAATTTTACAGCCTCACTCAAATACACTGAACAGAATTAACAAATGAATGACTGTTCAATGAATAAACTAAAGCCTGGTTTAATCATAAAAATATATGTTAATATGGAAAAAAATCAAATACGTATCTGGGCAAGGTTGGTGTTGTCTTTTTGAGTTCATGAAATAAAATTTGGGTATTATTTAAAAGAAAGCTCATTTATTTACTAATTAAGGTACTCTGGTTCAAAAAACCGTAGTTAATTTCGGTTGTGCATTCCTAAATTGGTTGGGTGATGTTTGAGCCGACAGTAAATCAATTTTAAAACTTTTTAATGAACACTCGTAAAATTTGGAAGTACCTATTGTAAATCGTTTAAGTCGGTTGCAAAGCCGACAAATTTTTACCTCTTGAATCATCAGTTTTTAACTTCCGAGTACCTATTTATTTGATGAGCTTATTTGATGCAAGATTCTATTTTCAAAATGAAATTTGTTTTTAAGATTTTTCGACAGCTGCCTACGTTCTATTTTAAGGCGAACGCTTCCAAAGTTGCAAAGAAAAGCCTACTCAAAAGTCACAAATACGTATATTTCACAATTTAATCCAACATAAGCCAATTTCTGTAAACATAAAGGCGTTTAACAAAGAATTGATATGAATAGTTTGTGGCATAAAAATAGGCTCTGCGAGAGCGTTAGCGGTCCTAATTTGCATATGGCGGACATAAATTCTCGTTTGTATTCTTACACCGGCAATTTTATTGTCCAACTTTTTTTTCTGGGAGAAAAAAATTGACAGTCGTATAGCCAGCTAAATAGCGAAGCATGACCTTTGCTTGATTCTAGACAAAATAAATATTATAGTAACATGATTGCTGAGATTTTGAAGATTAAACTCTATTGATAACGAATAAAATTAATAATTTGTATACGATTAGACGGAGGATTTGAATAAATAACTGTACGGTTGGAACCGAAGAAAGTTTTGATAGTTATTGTTTTGACTTTTGGTCTTTAAAGAACATATTTTACGTTTAGTCCACAAATTAATGATTATCATCTTAAAATAGGCATAAATATGCGGCATTCCTCAAACATTTTTATAATTTTGTTTGTGTTAGGGTTTTATTAGGTACTAAAGCTTGGTATTTGCTGTTCAGTCGTCGAGTATTTTCTCTTGTACAAGCTACACTATTTATTTTTAGTTAATGCATATTCTGAATAGCCGTCATTATTCATCAGAGCTCATAAACGTTATTACTGGCAACATTTTACATTATAGAGCTACCTCGGGTACAAAGTTTTAAATCGTGTGTGTTCTATAAAATGGAGTAACTATTTAATGATATACATATTTACTGCTAAAGCGATTTTAATTAAAGAACTTTTATTTACTTAACAGTTAAGGGGTATATTTGACGGACAGGAAAAATCATAAACTAAATAAACGGATCATAAATAAGTAAAAAAGTGCACATCAGATTGGCGAATGAAGGGTCTCATATCATTCTAAAAAACTGCCAAGTGCGAGTTGGATTCGTGCACGAAGGGTTCCGTACCATCTATAAACACGAGAAAAGCATAACGTTTGTATGGAGCCCGACTTAAATTTTGTTTTGCTTTTAGTATTTTTTGTTATTACTATAATCTATAAATGTTTACTGTATAGCTATCACGGTTCATGAAATACAGCCTGGTGACAGACAGACAGACAGACGGACTGACCGACAGTTGTTTCTACCCTTAAAGGTAGGGACTTCTAAAAACTTAAACAAATGCATATCTATACTAATATTATAAAAAGCTGAAGAGTTTGTTTGTTTGTTTGTTTGTTTGTTTGTTTGTTTGTTTGTTTGTTTGTTTGAACGCTCTAATCTCAGGAACTACTGTTCTTAATAATTTTAACAGTTTACTATGATAACTTTTAAAAATATATTTGCACTATTAGAATACTAGATGGTCTATAACAAGTCTGCATAACTTTAACAGTTTTCTGTAACCCAACCAAAGTATTAACATTTCTGTCTTAGTTTTTCTAATTACGAACTAAATTATCGACATCCAGCAGACCAGGAAGACTCGGGGAAGATAATAACTATTTGATTGACCATAAATTAACTATATTACCCGACGGGTCAAAGTTTTGTCGTGAGATACGAATAAAAGCGCCGTTAAAATCTCGTCGGTTCTAGTTCCTACAGTTTTTTCGATAAAGGTCTATATAAGTTTCCAGTATTATGTTAAATTGTTACAAGCTAATGTTGGCATACAAGAAAGAGGCAGGTGAGTGATGTATGTGTGATGGCCTGTATGCAACTATGTTGTCATCCTTGAGCACGTGTAGCTCTGTTGAATTAAAACAACTAACTTACGTAGGTACAGTTCGGGTAAATTATTCGAAGTGATTTTAAAATATTGTACTAAAGATATAGATATTATTTTTATTGTAAAAAAAATATTTATATTATAACTGCGAAAAAACTGTAAAATGTCACGGGACCTACAGTCTATACCCGCGCCTTTTCCTCTAGTCCCGTCATTCGCTACTACCCATAAACTAAAAAATAATAGAGTAAAGACAAAAGTTCTCACAATCACTTATCTACACGTATCACGGTAGTCCTACACTCATTGTATCTTATCAACACGCCATGCTTTCTTTAATGGCCGCCATTTTTCTTATGTGTATCAACTTTTTTATGAGCAGTCCCGATTATTTGTTGCTTAGCGGCAGTTTTATTGGCAGATAAGATTGTGGTTACGGGAAATTGCTGTTATTTTTGTCGTTGTGAATTTCGGATTGTATTGTTGCAATTTTTTGCCATGGTTTTTCTTATTTTGCAATGGTAGAGGTAATCTTTGGATGATTAAGTAAATAGTGTTTTTATTGTTTTTTTACGTTGATTCACATTCATTACATGATTTAAGGAAGTTTCTATATGAAGTAAAGGACATAAAGTACTTTTATTTTAAAATAAAAATGCTTAATTGAAGGAAAAGTGGTTTCAATTTAAGTATCAGTAAATTACTCTCGAGACAGGAGTATTTATATATTCCATGTTCAATTGCTAAAAGAGGCATATTTAATGGAATTCAACCATTATTGAGTAAACAATCTTACTGGAATTGTAAAGTATAGGACATAGTGGCACGGAGAATTTAATTTTTACTGTGCCAAAACAATTTCCTACAAACAATGAAATTCCTGTACATTATAATCTATAGACGGCCGTTTGATCTTTTTAAAATAAAACTTGATGGGCCAGACTAATGTTGAGTTTGTAGTAAGCAGGTGTTTTTAAAGTTTCCGGTGTCAATGGCAAGGCTGTGCATTTGATCACAAAAACTAATTGACAATGTTATTAGCATTTTATTGGTCACCTATAACGTGTGTGAATGTATGTATATAATGACGCATTTTAATGAATTTTAGAAACTAAAATAACGATCCTAAAATATATTTGTTACAACCATACACATTTTGCTGAACGTACGCTACACTACTCAGTAAACCTAAAATAAAAATTGTTCCTAATATTATTATTAACCCGCTCTCGCTCCGCTCATAACCCGCTCCCGCTCCGCTCATAACCCGCTCCCGCTCCGCTCATAACCCGCTCCCGCTCCGCTGATGCCTCGCGCGCGGCCCCCGCCCGCGGCTCACATCGCAGTCACGACCCGACGGTTGCTCAGAACCACCAATTTGCGGGCACCTTGTTGGTTTTGCTGGACTTAGCATCTTCATACCATGCAACCTCCTTTTACCTTTTTTACGACTAGACGCAGGCAAATTAAAAACATATGAGGGAACTGAGTAAATTGGATTTAGAACGGGCTAAGCTGTGGACGATAATTTAAAACGACTGGTTTCTTTTTTTACAACTCTTTTTTCTATTCGGCCAGTCACATTTTTATTTTTAAATTCTCTAAACATAGTTTACACGAATCGATTCGTAAGTACCTAATACAAGTTTATTGCAGTTCATTAATTCGCAATCTCGCTAATCGTTGATTCGATCACATCGAATCCTACGCAAGCCGGCGTTATGCAAATAACTTGTCATTGCACAGTTTACGGAGTTTATAGCATCGTGGGAATATGGGTAAATAGAAATATATGATATAGAAATATCGTCGGTGGGATTATGTCGGTATAATTTATTATTCCTTTATCAAACGTAAGTGATGCCAAGGCCATACAAATGCTATTTTTATCATTACATTTTGAATAAGAGGGTTAAAATATTTCGACCTTACAATATATTTTATTTATTATTTAAGTCTTAAAATAATAATTAATAAATTATTAATAAATTAGTTTGTTTCGAAATAGTTTTAGTTTCGTTTTATAATTACCAACTAGACAAATATAAAAGTCACATGCATCAGGCAGTAAAATTATCTAATACAAAAACCAATTAAACATTAACCCAAGCATCCAAACAAAATGGGCGATTCAAGCTTTTTTCATCCACATAACTTTGAATATTTTAAAGTTTTTAATTTAAAAAGATGACGTGTAAGTAATGGGTGACTCTAAATTTAGCATAATGAAAAGTAACATTCTAACTACGTTCATTAATTTTGTAGTCATGGTTTAGTTGCCTTATTATCGATGATGGTTAATGAATTTTTAAACAAAAAATCTTAATTAAAAAAAGTTTACGTGCGTGTTACAAGGAAATGAACTCATTCTTTGCGCGCGCTGACTGACAGGCAGAATGACTGGCCGTCATTACCAGATAAACCAACTTCACTTGATCTAAATATACCTAACATTCATGAGAAATAAAAGGTCAACTCAAAATGGGCGTCATACTCGCTCTCAAGCCTCCTGAACTCCACCAACTTACAGCCTAAAAGAAATGGCGGGTCAATATAAAATGGTTACAATGTATGTTTTTAAAATTTAAAAGTTGACGTAGGTACAGTAAATGTTTATTACCTAATTGTTAATTATTGTTTCAAGTTTGAAGATAATTTTGGAGGGGAGTTAATAATATCCCGCCTTCTTCGTGTTATGGGTTGAAACAGGATTATTATTTGCCTTTTCTTTGTATCCTTCAATAAAGCGCGGTTTAATTTGATGTTAATTTGTTTAATAATTAACTGGGGGTTCTTGCAACTTGTGTACTTCCGTTACACAATTAAATCTGGTAGAGGTTATTATTCCTTCTTTCGAAGCTGTATATTGTAGTCTGAAGATATTGTAACTTTATGGCAAGCATAATAAGGATCAACTCTATGGCTTAAATTAAAGCAGCTTATATTGTATTCTCTAATCTTTTTGCATAAACTCTTATCTTCTGTTCTAACCCTGTACCTATAAGTAAAACTGTCAATACTATTTGACAATTTTCGAAACTAAAAGAGACAAAACATATTTTAACTAATATCGATTAAATCTGCGTTCACTAATAAGGCGGTATAATTTAAATTACCTACTAGTATATCTTTGATTTCCCAACTCCATCTTTTGTTTATTTTCCAACTCCGTCTTTCGTTTTCAATTGGCGCTGTTTACAACAACTTTAAGCATAGCTTTTCCTCCGAAGTAACGGTGTTAGTCAGGATGTTAGTTTTGTGGTTACTTATCTAAGTAGATGCGGTTAAATTACGGTAGTAAAGTTGGTTATATGATCCAAGGCTGGGTTGGTTAGTGTATCCACGATTTCAGGTTTGATGCCGGGCCTGTATGCAAACACATTTAAATTAACGGTCTTCTTTAACACCCTATAAATTTATATTTTTTTTTATTTAAAAAAATATATCATGTTTGGACTTACCTGCTTTGTAACAAGGAAGGCAAACTACAAGCGTCTTGCAAAGACAACTTATATTTTTATGATTTTTTTTTTTTTCATTATTGTGGCATATTTTAAGCGGTCGCGTTTGTTAAGATTTTCTATAATTAGAACTAGCAAACGTTTCCAATAATTCCTCCAACCAGTTAAACTAATTCCTCAAAACCAAAAATAACTAATTCTAAATTATCTCTCCGTAACCAGTTTTCTGTTATCTTTGAAATACCTTCCATTTGTGTAGAAATTCTACCAATCGCAGGCTAGCTGGTGTAAAAGCGATGTTACTTTCCATTAATTACGCACTGCTGTTGACTATCAAGTAACTATATATAAATAGGTATATATATTAGTTTGTATATTAAGTTTGCGTGTCCACAGACCGCCTCACTTTTTATTCATGAGAATTATTATAGTCAAATGTGTCAGCAACTCTAGTGTGTCTTCGGGTTAAGGCTTGGGGATTGGATGTCTTACTTTATTGATGTCTTGAGTTGTTTTTATATGTGGGTTTGAATAAAAAAACTATTTATCCATATTCAGCTGAGCCTGTTGCTGCATTTCATGTAAGTACAAGAATCGTTTGGCAGTATTGATGTACATTGGTTTAGACCCAAAGAATTATAGTTTTGAAAATAAAAAAATAATGAAAAATTGTTTATAGATGGCTCTGATGTGGCCAAATATAGTTTCCTATTGTTTAATGCTATACTAATGGTAACAAAATAACCCTTAAAGCAGTTTCTCCGTGACCGTAGTAAAAATATTATCAAATGTCTTAAAATATGACAATGTTTGATATATAACTGAGTATATTAATAAAAAATATCCGTTAAAAATAAGATTAATCCCACCAAACGTCCTTAACACGAGTGCTTTCGAACATTCTCATTTTAAAACACAGTCTGTGTCCTGTTGACATTCTGTGACGACTCCCTCACACACATTATTGAATAAATAATACAAACTGTGGGATATTGCGACTCTATTCAACTTTTTACTTTGCACACAATCCGAATTACATTCACTGAAATGTATTCAGACTGAATCATTCATTTTACAAAGCTGCACTAGAACCTTAGTTTTATATATGGAGTTATTGTTTTTTAACAGCTTGACATTGGCTTGTTAACTTTCAAGTATACTTAGTAACGCATTGATTTATCTATTTTAATTTAAATAATGAGACCAGAATTAAATACACATACATTTTGAAACAAAACGCACACTACCAAAAAAAACTAAAAAAAGCTATTGTAACATGACACCTTTGTATAAAGGCCGAACTATGAATAAAGCGATTACATCAACCTTCGAAGGTCCATCCATTGTAAGGACAGCGTTCATAATTCTTTGATGTCAGCAGTCTAGACAGATCTAGGTACAATAAGGTCAATTTATATCGAAATCGGAGAACTTAAGGACTCTATACTACATATTTAACCTAGATTCAGTGACAGTGCGTTGGCGTGGCGGTGGTATCGAATCACCTAGAATTTATTGTGGTATATCATTTAGGAAAATATAACTTATATTCATGTAGCATTGTTTATTAAAAATGTATAACCAAAAAACTGGTTTCTCTAAAATATTTTAGAATTATTTATAAGTTTATCGTTCAGTTATTTCAGCTTTATATTTCATCTAAATGAATACCTTTGATTAGTAAGGTTATAGGTATAACCATTATTTCATTTTAATGTGCCACATTTAATTTCTTTTAAGGCGATCAAGTAGAAATTGCATCAAAACCCGCTATAGGTAATAAGTTCTGTTTAGTTATGAGACAATTCAATAAAGTTCAGTACTTTTTTGTTTTTCAGGTGATCGATCCAGGTGATCCAACTACACTATGTAAGCGGAACTGCTGTCAGCGATCACCTCCGCTGCCATTTGTAAAATCTTCAAAGTCGCCCCGCGCCATAACATATGAGTGCACAGATTGGACCAAACGCAACTTTATTGCGTTTAGTTGTAAATTTCCCCGAGAATGTTTCCAACGATCAAAATAGCTGTCTTTTGTCTTGCACGACGAATTTAGAACGCCACAGTTTAAATTAAAATGTCGCCTTTCATTATTCACTTATGTCGTTTTGGTTTTTACGAAGCTGCTCATTATCAAATGTGACATTGTCAAGTCATTCAATGTCATTTTAAAAATCATTGCAATGTTGAAATACTTTAAGTCACAACCCGATTTAAGTCCGATACGTTTCGTCTAAACTACTAAAGCTTTTGTTGCGAGATTTTGTTTTAAAGTTTTCGTTCCAAAGTGGATTTACTTCCGAAAGCCATTGAGATAAGTTCAAACACTGAACGGATAGAACTAAAATACTTTAACATGAGTGCAAATCGATGTACTATAACGATAGAACAATAGTTGGTACCAATCAAATGTTGTTTTACTTGAAGGAAACATTGCAAACGGATTTTGTAGAAGAATTTACTAAGACTTATGCGTGAAATGGGGGAAAACATTGTGTCTCTGGTTTAGGACTAAAATAATTAACTTCTCTGGATTTTTACGAGGATAATTTGCTTACGAACACTGGTGCCCGAGGTTTCACTTTTTTTACTCTTATATAATTTTCGTGTACACTTTTTTATTTTGTATCATAAATTTAGTTAATTTTATTTAGAGCTACTTGTCACCCACTAAATAAAAATAATAATAAATAAATAAAAAAACGTTACACATAAAAAAACTGATTCACGATTGACATTGATTTTAAATAAAATTTATGTATTAAGATGCCGATCCAAATATATCAGAATACCTATGCAATAATGAGATATTCCTTTAATACGATTTTAAAATATCTTATCGATATCAGATCAGCAGAGTTCGGTGATAAAATAAAAATGCATATCGTTTTTTTATTCAAATTTTATATCTACTTAAAACATCGAAGTGGGTGTTGTTAAAATAAACAATCTCATTTATTCTAACAAAAGATCCGCTAACATTCATCTAAATAAAAAAAAACATGACAATCGAATTATTAATGAAATTTACAAATGTTTAAAAAAGATGTTATTTTTTATAAATACGGCTATATTTTTAGTCACTATACAACGTGTTAAAAAAATGTATCAAATTTTATGATTATGTAACTTGCATAACTGCAAAAACTTTCACAAAAAAGCTTATTAAAATTAACATGGTATTGTGTGGGATTCTTACCAATTAGTTCCAGTTACAATATCAGGTTGCTGCTACTGTTATTTTATAACACTATATATATTCTTATCCTATCGTGTATCTTTACTTAAACACGGAAGCAAATCATTGTATTTTTTTACGACTATTCAGGTCAATTATATCTACCTACATTATTATTTTTTTCAATTTTACTACTACTAGTGATAAACTCGGATCTACAATAGTTGCTATTTGCTTTAAACAGAAAGTGTTATTTTTAAACTTTGATTTTTAATAACCATTACTCAAACAATTAAACATTCTCCAAAAAAGTTTTAGTTGCGAAATGAGTGTCTAAATCCATCCAGTTTATATAAAAGACAGACAAAATTGGCGAATAAAGTCTATTTAGAAGAGATATCCAGTATTATTATGTTTTCACCAAACAAGGATGTGCAACTATGTTACACAATATTCAAATTAAGTATCGTTATTCCTCGGGATTATGTTTTCGCCGACTTAACGATATTTATTGCAAATCAGAATTAAAACATGTTACAACATTCAGGTAACGTAGGGTTCGCAGTGAAAATTTTATAATAAATAAAAAATGCGTATTTCTTATTGATTTTGGAAACAGTACAAATGGAAATTGATAGGTTTTAAAAACAGTTAACACAAAAGAAATATATAGTTTTATATCGCTTTTACTAAAAAATATGCATAAATAAAAGTTAACATGTAAATCACAGTAGCAGAATCGATGAAGTTATGATATCATTCAAATGTAATTTTCAATCAAAGTTATCATATTTCATAATTTAATGCGATAGTTGTATTGACCGTACTTCATACACGATACATTATGCTAATTCGTCTTCAAACTGTCCTATCAACTGGATTTATTGTCACAATAATAAAACGAACGTTTAACACTTCGAGATATTTGATACTTATTAATGTTTATTAATGCAGAAAAAACATAAGTCCACGACGGCCAACTCTAGGTGATCCGACTGGAATACCCGACAAAATGTGACGACAGACACATAAAAATATTTTTGAATATTTAATTAATTTATATACCAACCTTAAGTGCAGATTTAATTGGTTTATGCTGTAATTTGATCATTACTTTTTATCTCACCGGTTTGAGTGGGATATTAATAGACTACTTACTTTATTAAAATAATATTAAATACATTTATTTATTTGAAGAATGGTCCCAGTTTATAAAGATATGTAAAATCATAGAAGCTTTTGAGAGCTTTTGTAACATTATTCAACCAAATTAGAATGGAATATAATATAGGAAAATAACTTAATAATAGCTCCAACCTAGACTCTGTATAACCTTTGAGAATACGCCCTCAAGTCATCTATATTATGTTCCATTCCTTTGTGTAACATCATAAACTAAGAGTAAAACCACTATCACAAAAGCCGTATAAATCATAACTTCCCATGAAAAACTTTTAATATGGTAAAGTGACAATTATTATCATTTATCAGAGTTGTAAAAACGAGATATAGTATTTATCACGAGCCTTTTTCGTGTTTATGCGTTTGCGCATAATGCAAGTATTATGAGGGTCGAATGATAAATCTTTTAGGAGTTCGGTGTGAATGGAAGCCGAGGTGTTTTATACCTGGTGGGGTTAAGTTGACCGTCTTTATGACGACAATATAGTGACTACTGGTGGATAGTTCGCTGGTAGGGTGACCATGCATAAATCTTGTTTAAGAAAATTACTTTTTAATTAACTTTGTTAACTTTGTAATAGTAATTCTAGAAAAAGTAATTAAAGAATCCGAGTTACCCAAAAACATAATACAAATTAAGGCGAGTGCAATATTTTGTATCATATATTCAACCTCTTCATATTCCCAAGATACATAATTTTAGTTGAGGTTGCTGTGCTTTATTTGAAAAAATAATAGCATAGCATACCATTGGCTATCTTCAACATCATGGCTACCCTATTTGCAATAGACAATTCCACCATTTAACATCTACAAGCGAGACCTCTGGGTATTCCTTTATACACTGTTCAATATGACTTATATTGAAAATTCATTCACGAGACGAAGTATATTCAACTTGAGTTCAGTTCAGTCCTGATCAATGTGAAAATTTCATTATTTGTAGACTCGTCTATGACCTTTTGTAAAAATGTGAAGTGTTTAATAAATAAAAAATATAACTTAGTAAATAATCGTAGAAATAATTCTAGAAGGCATTTTACATTTAAACTAGAATGGTAATTTGTTTTGTAGTAAGTACTAGTTTTTTTAAATTTATTTATTACTACTGGCCGCCCGCGTCTCCGTTCGCATGGAAGTCAGTTTCCCGTGGGAATGAGAAGTTTTCCTGCGGTAAAAAGTACCCTATGTGTTATTCTGATGTATAACCTATATTACTGCAAAGTTTCATCCAAATCCGTCCAATCGTTTTTACGTGAAAGAGTAACAAACATTCATACATCCTCACATACTCACAAACTTTCACATTTATAATATTAGTAGGATAAAGATATACAAACAATATTTTATAGAGGAAAAAATAACTACATAATCCTTTTAGGTTTGTGTGTAGCTGTAGTTGGATCTGTTTATGTGCAAACTTTTTTGGCAACGCTTGTTAAAAATAAAAGTGCTACATAGTACAATTATTAAATAGGAGACTATTTATTATGATACGTTCAAATGTATGTTAAATTGAAACTACCCTTGAAAACATGTCTCCCCATTATTCACATCGTTTAACCCTTCCATCTAACACTCACCTCGTCACGTTCTGACATGGCGAAATAGCATCCTAAACAAACAAACATATCCGCAGCCTCATTTTTAACAGCAAATACCTAAATAAGAAACCCTTTTTAAGTTGCCGATCGAAGAATCCGAAACAAACAATGCATCTCTTATATTGCTACGAAAATTAATGTGCTTTCAATCTCGGGACCGACATAGGTAGCGGCTACTATCAAAACCGAGTTCAAATATGAACAACAAATTTATAATAGGCAACACAAAGAGCGGCGCGTACACAGACCCAATAACTAATTCGGTACACACAGCCCCCCCCCCCCCGACCCACGCTGCCTAAGCGCATTTTTCTTCGAAGCAAACGGTCAATATTGACTATTACCATGAGCACAAAGCCTAATGTTTGTCCCGACGTTGCACTTCGTGTCCTATGTAAACTCATCCTTACAAATTGAATGTAGTTTTTCGACACGTCCCTCAAACGAAAGACATTCTAAGCACAAAAGGCTCAAGGGTGATTTTTAAGCGCTTGAAGCGACTGGTAAAGACACAAAAAGCATTACATTTTATGTCTATAGTAGCATTTAGTAGCCGAAGGCGATTCTGTGGTAACATTGTAAGGATGTCTATAAGAAAAGGCCACAAAACTTAACCGCAATTGTTGACATTTTAATAGGCGATTGTGTGCGTTTTCGATTTTATACATAACAAGAAATCTCGATGCTTTCCGTTGACAGCTGACATAAAAAAAAATCTATACAAAGTAATTTATTCATCTAACAAATATTTACATATGTTCGATGACTCATGAACAAGCTAAGAAAACACGTTTTATGCATTAGTCTAGTACCAAAAAACGTAGCTATCCAACCTTCCTATCAGAAGATGCTCATGTACATATATTTACATCCTTCATCTGCGTCTAATACAAAAGCTTTTAAGATTTAACAGTGCATGTTATGAAACGTACGGTAAACGTTTGTTTGACAACTCTTGATCAACATTCAAAGATATCACAAGACAAGCGCTCCACGATATGTAGATTAGACACTCACTTCGCCATTGAAATAATAAAAGCCAGTTACAAACAATTGAAGGATGGGTTAGAAAAAAAAACAAAGAAACGTATATTTTGTGCCAGTCCAACAGATATGTGTGTGAAGTCATAAAAATAACAAGCGAACATATATTCTCGATTTCCTTGAGAGAAATGCTAAGTAAAATTACCATTATTTATGGTTTTGATTGAAAATGTGACAGTATAATGGAGTTTTTACATTACAAGTTCTAAAAGCTGCTACCGTGCTAGCAGAGAGTCTTCGCGAAGTAACGAAAATATCTTCGCGCCTCACACATTACAAATTCACAACAAACTTTTGGGTTTCGCCAAAAATATGATACAATTTTTAAGTGCACTCTTCCATTAGCGTGCTTATTAAAATTTACAACACTTTTTGTATCAATAAACGCCTTAGTATTCACATAAAACCCATGTCTACGGTTTTTTTCGTGTTTCAATGTTACATCGAGACAAATGGTAAAGGTCGCACGGTCCTTGTATTATCATCTAGCTGTCTGAGATTCTAATAGATCGGTTTATTTATACAAGTGTTTGCTTTTATTAGAATATAAACGCAAATCTGTCTGTAATAATCTGTATTTAACAATATTAAATTAAAAACAAATATCTTGTCAGCTACACTAATTGATTAATTTTTGACCTAACAAAGTAACTGTTTCTCTTAACTTGAAGAACTGACTTAAAAGAGGGGTGTTATTTGGAAAAGTTATTGAAAAAATATAGGTAATTATTTTTTTTCACTTAATTATTACAATATATAATGGTATAATCAAACGAGCTTCCCCGAAGAGAAGTTCGATTTAGATTATACTGCCTTCGTTGGAGAGATTTAACACTTACTTGTAGTAGTTCCCTACGCTTCAGACCTATTCGCACACAGTTTAACACCTAATAAACAAAAAAGGACAGCCTATGACTGACGTCACACACAGGTCGCGTGCGGTCGGCTGTCAACTCCCAGATCATCAAGTTTAGACATAGAAAAGAAATGTCTGGTAGCATGTATAGTAGAATCTACTGGATATTGTAACTACTAATATAATTAATATATAGTCTGTAAAGAACTAAGAGAGGTTCATACTTATGAAGTAACAGATAATTTCAGGTAAAAAAGCAAGTATATCTGTTATCCTTGTACCTAGTATAAGGGCTGGGAGGGCGGGATCTTAAATCTCTCCAACGAAGGCAGTATAATCTAAATCGAACTTCTCTTCGGGGAAGCTCGTTTGATTATACCATTATCCTGCCTTCGTTGTTCGAGATTTAACACTTACTTGTAGATGTTTAGAGAGATTAAATAAATAAAACAATTATTTTTGGTAAATCAACAAAAATAATTATATTTCCAGTTATCTTAAGTAATTTTACCAAATTTTATGTAATTATAGAAACAATTTAAGTGTAACATAATATTATTTAAGATGTAAATACACTATTGACAAAATCATGATTACTATTATCATTGATTATAGGTCTTTGATAGAACCTAGCAAAGACCTCTGAATTTTCCGACCAACCAGCTGTGTTTCTAATGGTATCGACACTTACACCTGCCTGATGGGCGGCAGAGGTGGATGCATGACGAGTGCTATGAGCAGTAAATACTGAAATGTCGATCCCACTAGCAGAAAGAGTTTGCTTAATCCATCGTGCTATAGTTTGCGATGATACAGGTTGAAATGGTTTTCTAAATGAGATTATAAGATTATCCTGTGAATTATAACGCTTACTGGAAGTTAATTTAATATAATCTACTAGAGCTTTAGCAGGGCATACAGATGGCCGTTGGTTGAAAAAAGCATTGGCTGTCGCCGATTTACAGTCGATGTTTTAATCAAATCTGTTATATTAATAAAGATATGGTCCACCCTTACGTTTATATTAGACAAACGAATTAAAGATAAAGTTTGACATCTTTGACCAGTAGCTAAGGCCAGTAAAACAACTAACTTTTTGCCTAAGTCTTCTAAAGTTAAGGATTCATTAGGAAATTTTGTCGAGAGAAAATCAAGAACCGTATTTGGATTCCATGTTGTATTGTATTTTGGAAAAGACGGTTTTAATTTGAATGCGCCTTTAAAAAACCTCTTAATACGTTCGTCTTGTCCCACCTTATTTCTAGAAATAAGCGATAAAGCTGAACGATGATTGTTTAATGTACCAAAAGAGGAACCTCTTTCAAAACAAACAGATAAAAAATCTAAAATGGAAGGTATACTAACGTTGTACGGGTCAATGACCTTCTCTTGACAATATTGCCACCACAGTTTAAAGCTTGAAGAGTACTGGGACTTAGTATTGGCGGACAATGAAGACATCATGACTGTCAGAGCCGATTGAGGGACTTGCCACTTGGAGAACGCTTCCCTGACAATACACTCGCAACCAGGGAAAGGTGTTTGGATAACGGATGCGATTCTCTGAAATTAGAAGACAACAAGAGATTTAAACAGATTCATACAGTGGGTACCACGCTTGCGTTGACCAATTGGGAAGTACCATAATCCCAGTTGCTTCGTCATCAATAATCTTTTGCAGACATTTTAAAATTAATGCAAAAGATGGGAAAGCATAAAAGAAGGTATCCCACTTAATAGTGAACGCATCCACATTATCTGTATATGGATCAGGTTTCCAGGAAATGTATTTATGGCATTTTGCATTTAACCTAGACGCAAAAAGATCGATTTGTGGTTTACCAAAGCTATCTACAATAACACTAAATGCCATAGGATGCAGTTCCCACTCTATATCTATATTTCTTGATTTAAAATCTGCATCTACATTTTGTGATGATTTTACATAAGAAGCTGCTATAAAAATATTTCTTCGTTCACACCATTGCCAAATTTTTCTACTAATACTATTGAGATGTGGGAACTGCACTCCACCCATCTTGTTAATTTGTGCAATTGCGGTAGTATTATCAATTCTTAGAAGAATACTGCAGTCATTAAGATCTTTTGCAAATGAAATAAGACCGAAATAAGCCGCCAACAGCTCTAAATAATTAATATGACTAATAAACTCATCATTCTTCCAAGAACCACCAATACTTTGCCACCACAAGACGCACCCCATCCTGATAACGACGCGTCTGTGTATATTTCTAAGGCAAAAGATGAGTTTCTAATAGGGTTATAGGACGAAAGAATTGAGTCCCTCCACCATTTTAAATCAACATGTAGGCTTTCATTTATACTCATTATTTTGTCATAATTATTGTTGTTATGTAATAAGGCAAGATATTTGGCTCGTTCGAGCAACTTTAAATACATGCTACCATAACGAACTGCAGGACAAGCAGCAGATGAAGTACCTACATAGCGAGCAAAGGATCTTATCGATAGTCTATCTGTGTGAAGTATTTCATTAGTTTTATTGAAGATGGCTTCTTTTTTACTTATAGGAAGTTCGATCGTCATGGTTTCGGAATCCAAAATAAAACCTAAAAACTTGCATATTTTGCTAGGAGAGAGAACACTTTTATCATAATTAATGATAAAACCAAGACTTGTTAAAATATCAATGACAACATCACGATCTCTTAAAGATTCAATGTAAGTTTCTGAAAAATAACAACTATCATCCAAATAAAAAACTGATTTAATGCCTTGATTACGTAAATACGCAGCTACCGGTCTCATGAGCTTTGTAAAAGCAAAAGGAGCGGTACATAAACCAAAAGGTAACACTAAAAATTCATACAGATTATTATTAAAATAAAATCTTAAGTACTTTTGATGATCTTTGTAAATAGGAATTAAATTATATGCCTCCTTAATATCAATATTAAACATGTAACAATTATTTGAAATCAACTTTAAAGCGGTCCTAACATCTTCCATTTTAAAATGGCTTGTATCAATAAACTCATTTAATATTCTTAAGTTTAATATTAGGCGTTTAGAACCGTTACTTTTAGAGATAAGAAAAATATTTGAAACAAATTGACCGGTAACTGGTTGACATCTCTGTATGACCTTCATACTAATTAGCCTTGCAATTTCATTATTAATAATGTCAGTATCTTCCGAACTAATATAATTTTCAGAATAATGTTTTAACTGTTGTCTTGGTAATTCTCGGAATGGAATTTTGTAACCTGTAACTATTTCTAAAACTGTGGGGTCACGTGTGACACACTGCCATTCGGATAAAAAATATTTTAATCGACCCGAATGTACCTGGCTCATTGTCTGTTCCTCGTCGGGCGGGATGTGTTCGGCAGCGTTCGGTAGCGAGGCGCTGGCGGGGGAGCAGGGGGCGCGGCGTAGGTCGCCTGCGCGCGCGCTCCCAGCGGCGGGGGCGCAGCTCGGCGCAGCCCGGCGCTCGTCGTCGGCCTCAAGTTCGCGCCGCTACCCCCGCCCCGGTTGTACCGAGACCGGGCAATTCGAGATACTTGTTGACGAGGCAGCGGCGCTCTCGAGTTTAAATTAGTATTGGCGACACCTTTGATGACACTCCCCGTTTTTTGAATACCACGTGAATTTTTTATGAAATATCCTAAATTATCGCCAAACAAAAACGAATCTCGCTTTCGGTTTTTAAAAGGTTCGAAAAAAGATTTATCAATCACAGGTGTAATGAGGTATCGCCTCGTCTCTGTTTCTAGATAGTGAGAATCAGACAAAAGCTTGACTGCATCATTTAAATTACGAACTATGTCCGCAGTTGCAATTGATTTAGTAACAATAGAATGCATTGTTCGAACCAGAATTGTAAGAACACAGCCAAGCTGGTTTTGTTTTACAAGTACCCTCGTATCCCTATTTTTAGTCGATTCATTTAAAATCGCATTAATTTCGGGGTTGAGTATGGGTGGTTTTAAAACTTTAAGGTTTTGAGGATATTTTATAGTTTTAGTGATGGCCTCTTTAAATTCTTTTTTCAACCCTTCAGACAAAATTGGTTGTAACCTATCTGACAGCTCTTTTAAAACGTCTACACCCCATTCAGTCGTTTCACCTTCATATTCACCCAATGACAACAATAGATTGGGGTCTGCCGTGACTGATTGAGTAGACTCGTCAGCGGCGGTGGTAGGTAGCTCGACCTCAATGGGAGGGAGCGTGGCGGCGGCAGTGTTTGGCGGCGGCAGGGTTGGCGCTGGCGTTGGCGGAGCGCGGGGCGACAGTGGCGCAGCTTGCTCATAAGCCGCGGCCGGGTCAGGGGACTCGCTTCGCTGCAGCGGCAGCTCAACCACACGATGTACCAATGAGCTTGGGCCGGGGCGCGGGGACTCCGGCATACGGGGCGACTCAAAGCCATCCACGATTGATTCTGTTGGTTAATATCACGTATTAACTCTAATGTCAATTTTGTGCATTGGTTGATATCTCGTATCAACTCAAGCTAATAATTTTCTACTGCCTAACATCTCGTGTTAGATCTGAGAATAAATAAAATGTAATGAATTCGAAACCTACCCTCGCTTGAAGAATAAAACCGCTGGCGTGAGTTTCGATTCTTTCGTAATTTATCTTCATACTTCATTATCTTTCTTCTCCACTTGTCTTCTTTATCATCATGCTTTCTCTTCGGCATCTTGTGTCCAATATAAGTAGCAGAAAGTAACACAAAATAAAATAAGAAAACTATGTGCGTTAGCCTTGCGCGCAAGAAAACGAATGATCTGGGAGTTGACAGCCGACCGCACGCGACCTGTGTGTGACGTCAGTCATAGGCTGTCCTTTTTTGTTTATTAGGTGTTAAACTGTGTGCGAATAGGTCTGAAGCGTAGGGAACTACTACAAGTAAGTGTTAAATCTCGAACAACGAAGGCAGGATAATTATTATAATATTGTAAACCCGTTTTAGAAAAATGATATTTTGAACGGCGGGTTAAGCAAATTTATTGTTTTTTTACCTACAAGCCTAATGCAACATAATAATATTATCTTTAATTTTTATCCCAAATTGTAAATGCAATAAACCTTTGGAAATTTCGGGAGTGTCGTTAACATAAATGACTGCTTGCTTACTTAACTAGATGTCTTTGTTACAAGGAACGGGTTGGTTACGAAATTCAAAGTAAAGGATGACTCAGAGTAAGATACCTTATTGATTATAGGATCTCTAGCTTGTCTATGAGTTTAGTCTAGTAAATCTATTTATCCACAGAGTACATATAAATGGAGAGGACATGTAGGAAAACTGTATACACTTAAGCAAAAGTAGAATATTAAGGGTTAATATTGAACACCATAGGTTCTTTATCCGTGATTTTTTGTTAAGATAACAATAATTCAGAAAAAAAAATATCTGTTTTTTTTTAAATTATTGTATGTTATAACTTCTTAGATTTACGCGATTATTATTACTTGAAATTAAACGTAGTCTACCCGTGACAACGGCATTTGCAAAAATGCCGAAACGTCGGAAAATCAAAAATAATATAAAATAAACGCGTAAAACCCGTTAAAATGAGTTTAATTATTGTATGTTCCTTGAATTTTGTAGCCAATGAATGCTTGAATTCCCAAATATCGCGGTCCCTCTACGTAACATTTGCCAATCATACGCTATCCTAAAATGGCGGCAGCTAATTAGACCCGGTAATTCTTACTTCGCGCTTTACCAAAAACGACAGCTTGTTTGAACAAAAACGTACCGATGTTCTCTCCATTGATTATATACTCTATGTATTTATCATATATTTGTTTGAGGATACTCTGTGTTGGTGTTAAGGTCTTGATTATTCAATCTCGTTAGATACTGTTATCGAGTGGGAGTCTGTTCAATCTATGATTCGATTAAAATCATAAGCGAACTGATATTCATAATGTTGTTTGAATTAGATTGAAATTAGATTTTAATCGTGGATTTATCATAAATTCTTAAAGATATAAAGATTGTGTTTTTTTAATGTAAAATTGTGTATCTCGATGTACATATTACATCAATCAATCACCAATTAATACACACTTAGTAACAGAATAGCACCGCTACTTTATTTTTATTATTTCTGCCGATAAAACAAAAAACAGTTAGAGAATGTCTAATCCAAACCATCACAGACGAATTGTTCTAATTCTCTATATACCCTCCAGACGATAAAATCTGGATTTGTCATAGCCCTTTTCAATTTACGACATATTTCTTAAAAGAATTCCTTGTCACAGAAAAACCGGCCTTTTTCTTATACTCAATACACTTATGACTTTCAAAACATGATCATTCCATTTCGAATCTACGTGTTTACGTCCAAGCATTTAAATATATTCTCGACTTTATTAGGCTTTTATTTTATTTAGGAAATCGTTAAGAAATGAAATTGGAACAATAAAATTGAGGAAGCAAATAAAAACTGTGATGAGTTGAAAAGTGAGGTTATTAATTAGCAAACTTGTTAAAATTAAAGTAAAATCGAGCTTTTAATTATGAGTCTTTAATTAATGACCAGTATTATTTCTTAATCTACTAGTTAAATAATTGTCAAAAATTAAACGTTTGTTACAGAAACAAAAATCTCAATTTACGAAACGAATTCTTCAAAAATTCAAAATTGAATCTTCTTTGGAACACGCAATGAATGTCATGCTCGGCCGTAATAACATTTGGTTATTCCTATTAAAATCCCTTCGGTGCTTTGTGCCCGTACTATTGTGTAGGTAAAACTGTCACTATAATCTGACAGTATGTCGCGGGAGGCCCTACTAATGGAAACTCAAACGAACCGCGCCGTAAACGCATTAGCTATGTGCCGGATCACACTTTACGATATCCACCGTACGAACAACAAACTTTATTACGACAAATAACCAACGAAATTCAACTGACCCGTGACACAATTATTGTTGCCCAACGTACAACATTAAACGCTTCAAAATACACAAAGCAACGAATGTTGCGTCATAATAGCTCTTTGTTTAACACGATAAGGATATAACAACTCATGTGCTGTATACTTTCATTTGGTGTTGAACCAAACGTTATTCGTATCATCCTCTTATCGAAGCCGTTTCAAATAATGAGCTTTCTGAAGCAAACAATGCTCTTACGATAGTGGCCAGTCATATAATCAACAATTTCTCCCAAAGTGCCCTATTGAGAAATGCGCTAACCTAAAGCTAAAACCTCGAAATTTTAGGACGAAAATAACAAATGCCCGATATCTACCGTTACTTTTAACAAAATATATCTTTAGGGACATACTTAAAAGCTTTGAGTGTTATTTCGTTGATTCATTTGCCGTAATCTGGACCGTTTAAACAATATTTTGTATCTGAACGTCGTAAATATTGTCCATTATCGAGAGCCCTTCAAAATTCCATTCGGTATTTTTGAACGGGCTCGAGTGACGCGTCAACTCGGCCTAAGAAAAATATTGAGACAAGAGGCTATGTGGAGGGCACTTCACGGCGACATAATGGCTTTTCATTCAATACTTTTACTCTTTTGTTTATATCCCATAATGTTTCGATCGACGCTTGATGTAGGGTGCTGTGATTACTTAAATAACAAAGAGAACAAAGCCCGAAATATTCCAAACCGCAGTCGACTCACGTAGAGTCCCGTGTCACGTGAAAACGTTGCGCATTAAAATTTTATCAACTCAAAAATAATGAGCGTTTCATAGAAATCCTACAACGGAATTCTGTTCACAAATACCTGTTGACGTGAGTAATTTAGATAAACAAGCGTTATCTGATGTTGTGTGAATTTGCAGGTAAAGAACAGGTAGATATAGGATCCGGAATAGATAAATCTTTGATATTTATTTTGCTATTCCCGTCTGAAGCCCGACGGTGTTTGAACGCGTGATTCTAAAACCAAGTTAGCATTACGTATGGGAAGCCTGGCTTTGGTAACAATATACATTTCTTTATTTTAAAACAACAAAGCCAGGGACATCGTCCCAAGCCGCGTTTGTATGCAAGGCGACAAACGGACACAGCTTTTGATATGGTTATTACACCTTTTGACGTACCCGGCGCACTCTTCTACTCTTGATACGCTAAAATCGAAAACGTATCCTTTTTAAGACGGTTTTAGAAATGGTAATAGGCTCAAACCTGTTTGTTTGAATGGCTTTAAAATATAATTAGGTGTGACTGGATCGGGTTCCATAGATCACTTTAAAAACTATAGAAATGATTCATAGTCTGTATGAATGTAGGTGGCATGAGAACTGCCGTCATTGGTGGAGTCGCACACTGAATTAATAATAACGAATACCATAATTGTTCTACTAACCCAGGCCTATAATAACGCTTTAAAAACTAGTTTTTTGTGGGCTTATAAGTTATAGTCTATGATAATAGTACAATTCAGAATCAGAGATGCTACTTTGTGTCTATTAAGATAAGATAGCGCATTTTTGCATAATTCGTGACAGCTTTCATCTTTAAAGTTCTTTTTTATCTTTAAAGCTATAGACATATGGAGATGTGTAGATATAGCGAAGAATGTGTATATTATTGTATGGGTAGTTGACAAATGACGTTGGAAACTTTTGGAGATGTCAATATCGTTTCCAGTTTTCTCATTGCAATATAGGTTGACTTTTTGTCATGTCCAATTCTTCTTAAGGCATTGGTGGGAGTAGTTCCAAGTATCTGTGTAGTACCAACTGTTTTCCATGCAATAAAAATCTTTGAACAATTTGTAAATGTCTTCACGTTTCCTCCGCATAATGTGGTAGTAAATATCCTGGACATCAGCGTACTCCGGACAAGGGGCTATTATATTGTTTTCGTAATTGTACCCTACGACCTGGACCAGCATTCAACAAGCTGTGTTTGTATGCTAATTTATGCGAAACTGGTTGTAACTAGTTATTGTGATAAAAGCAACCGAAACTAGTTATTTTGATAAAGGAATCAAAACGGCTGATGACTCTAATTGCGGGTTGGCGGGCAAGGGCTTGTCTGCGGTGGTTTTACGGAGAAAATAATCATATCAGATGTACAATATCAACTTACGAGTAGGTATTCATTCAACAGTTCTTTTTACTCAATGAAGGCGGTGCATGCATGATGCCCATTAGCAAAATTTACTCCTTTAAATAGTATACAGCAAAGGCATCCATATCCTTTTGTATGTATATACAATAACTTCTTCGGTACCACGATTTGTTTTTTTTTTCATGCAATGAAAAAACACTATTTGTAGCACTCGTGCTAAGCTCGAACTTGTGTTTTTTTTCTAATCTAACCAATATCATATTGATAAAATTTCATTAAATTTAATTACAGTTCCCACCGTGTTAAAAATAATAAAACTGTAATCAAATACCGCGGATGTCAATACCAAATACTCCAATACCAAAATATTGACCGAAGCCAATATATGTGAATACAAACATTTTTGTATGGAACTAATGATCCATCGATCTCGAAGTGGAAGAGTCAACATAATGGAGGTTTCCCAAAACACAAGAAGAATTAAAACGATTGGAATGTACAGCGTGTTTTTGTTGCGCATGCGTTGTTTGAAGACGTGCTGAAGCCTATTATTTTGGTGGGAAAGCTCAAATAGAACCGGCAACCGGTAACATGCCTTTCGACAATAAAATTTCAATGTCAAAGACTGAAGATCAAAAAAGGCTTGACACATTTTTATATTTTTAGAAATTGCTAATTGCAGTACCAACACATGAGTAAAGAAACTGAACAGAGACAAAGCTTCTAAAGAGCTAGCAAAATTTATACCTATTTTGGTAGGGTTGGCACAATTGAATAAATTAAAAATATAAATGTACTTTTTTTTCAAATTTTTTATTAAAATAGGTTTTTTTTTACAAATTACATACTCTAAATATTTTTTTTTTATTACTTTTGGTTTTTAATAATTTGTTGTGTCTTTTAATCGAATGATAAATTCTAAATCTAATATAAAGTTTTTTCAAATAAACCAATGGGAAACACTCACATGGCATATGAAATGTACAATCTTGCAAACGTGCTAATATTTCATTACCAATATTAACATTTTTAATATGAAGATCAAAATATTCGCGAAATTTTTGCTCAAGCAATTCAACAAATTCAATAAAATTGTCAGGAGGTATTATCAAAAAACCTGATTTCACACTACCTTCATTAAAGTCCTTATAATGGCAAAAAAAAGAATCTTTTCCTATATTTTTAAATACTTTTTAAAAACTAAAACAAAAGTATTACTACGTATTATGTGAGAAACTCGAAAACAAAAACAAAACACGCACAACGTTCGAGCGTCGCGTCACGCCTGCACGCCCTGAGATTGACCACTGGCTGATCTAGTTTGAAGCGGTTTCGGCTCATACGTGACAAGCGGCCAGTGGTCACGCGCACACACGCGTTGCACTTGTAGTGATGTACCTGTCACAGCGCATTCGTATGTAGCTTTGTCTCTGTTCAGTTTCTTTACTCATGTGGTACCAATAAAAACCTTTTTAAACAGACAACTTGGTGACAGTTATGTTTCTTTTATTACGCTTAACATTTGTCTCAATATTTATTGAAATAACCCTAACATTATAAAACCCGGACTTTCTAAAACTATTGCCAATTACACAGAATTGCGAACATTCTAAACATTGGCTATAAAAACTGTAACTACAACAATTGGTTGTTTACATTTTATGATGGGCTGTTACCAACGGCATTTGCTTACAAATAAACAAGGGTTATAGAAAGAGTTGCAATTTTAAGAACAATAAACACAAAAGAAAGTTCGGGAATTGCAAAAATAGGGACAACCGTTAGAAACTTTACAGTCGGCAAAGTTTATTATACAATTTATGGCTCAAAATTTCGCAAATTTTACTGTGCCACCCGAATCATTGGAAACAAAAGAGAAAGAGTTATTAAATAAAGCGTTTAAACGAACTGACGCTCAATACTATTGTTTCAAAGTTTTCTGTTTCCGAAAACGTTTCTTTCAATTTAATTATTTGCAAGCAAAAACAAAAACGAATAATTTACAGGGCCGACCGTTTAACTGCTCGTAAAACAACAAAATTAATTCAACACAAACCTTATTTTAAGCTGCGCGATATAATTGCAATGAAAAATACAGAAGAGCTACTAAAAGTTGAATAACATTATTTCATTTAAGCGTCCTCGAGTGCAATGACAATAAAGTTGAATTTGGACCTGGCAATAGTCGGTATATCACTATACAAAGGGCCTAGTTGTCGTGCCATATAACAGAAGACCGTAGCAAGAGAGCAGATTGAGGCGCCCTGAATGACAGCAAAATAAAACTGACAAACAGAACCTTACAAGCTTTAGCGTCGAATGGAATTCTGATACAAATTCACTCACACACTTTCTATCGGACGCTTTGACGTTTGACGCGGTTATGACTTGAAATACTTCGTTTAGATGTGACTATCAGACTGATCTACTTTGTGTTGATGAGTTTGGTTCTATTATTTTTTGTTGTTCTCGGTCTTTTATCATCGTAACCAAATATTAGAAAAGCAATAAACATCTCAAAGTCCCCGAAAGCTTACACGGCTTTAATCCGTGACGTAAATCTCCGGGCCTATCAATTTGTAACATTTATTTACGTTTCGGAATATTAACTATTTGAGATTTAATGGGTCGGAGGAGGCAGAGAGGGACAGGAATAATCGTTTCCGAATGTACTATAGTTAAGTGTCCAGCCGTTAGTTCCCAGGTGTAGACCGTTTCTATAGAGAGGGGGGCGCGGGTGGTGGGGAAGGCAGTCGGACCACCAGCGCTGCGCGCGCGCCTCGATCCGCCGCATAATTATTATGTACACACGCACACACACAACCGCCGATAAAACATTAAATTAAATTTTATCTCCCTTGTAAATTTCATGGGTATTGATTGAGTTTTTTCTACGCATACAAAAATGCCGCCTAATAAAAGCAGGGACGTAACGATTGCCGGTAGCTGCACTAAAATTGGCCGCGGTGACTCTTTACCATTTTATGGTACCCTGGTACTCTGTCACTGGTGACATTGATTAAAGATCTATAAAAGCGCGGTTAACTGTTTATCTCTATAAAATCGCTATAAAGGTGTGCCCACGCACACACGGGCAGACATGCCATTGTCAAAACACGGTTGTGTTGGGCGAGCGATATATTTGCATTCCTGGCAAGTTTGACGTTCCAATCAAAAATGGCTTCTATATTTGTTCAATGAAATGTCAAATTGTGTCGTGAGAGCGTCTGCCGCGCCGGCGCGTCGTGTCTGACTGGTCACGCGAGCGCACAACACTTGTACTCGTGTACTTACTCAACCCCGCACTGTTTCTGTGCTAAGAATTCTAGCCCCGAGCGATTGAGACTTTCTTCTATAACCCATTCGGTGTTTACCATAGCATTTGAATAAAATTTCAGAGCAGATAAGATTTCCCTATTGTTTGAAATTGACCGTAATCATCGGCAATCATTTCTGTTGACACAAAGCGTTGTATAATAATTTTGTTCCATCAAAAATTGCTCGCTTTCTCTCATGCTGTGAATTAAAACTATAGTGATGTCGGTCATTATGTAAATTTGTCGAATATCTTACTTCCGTTTCTAAAACATGCCTAAACAATTTCCCATAGAAAAGATTCCGGCAACTTTAACCAGAAAGAATGTCTTTGTTCTTAATAAATCAAATCGAATTGATAATCGAGTCACATCCTCAATGAATCAAAATCGGTTCAATAAACTGTAAGCAAGGAAACAATTATGACAGAGGACCGTCTCCCATAACTCTCTGTAATCGATGATTCATAATTGATACATAGATGGTTCTAAATCAATACGAAACATGATCTCATAATTACTCAGCAGCAAATCAACAAAGCTAAGGAAGGTAGTAATTGTAGAGTCAGGCAGCTAGCGACCCATGCGCGGAGCAGCCTGCCTGCGGACGACCCAATAATGACTCTCGATGTAATCGCGATCTAGCTCCAGAGGTCACGACACGAACCACTCTTCTCTACAACAATATTTACGAGCACAAAAAAACGAAACATCAACCGTTAATTTTTTGCCATCCATATTGTCACGTCACTGCGCGTGTTCGATTGTTTTTATCAACTCCATCCGAATATGGCCCGAGCGTCTTTTGACTTTGATATAAAAGGGTAAAAAAGTTGTCCCGGGCTTCCTATCTGGGGTACGTGTCTCAAAACACATTAAGAAGATAATGTTGAGGGTATTATAGAAATAAATTGTGTGGTTGTGGCACATGAGCTTGCTACAAAGTGCCATTGTAGCAAGTCGTTATGTGCGTACCCTTATCAAGTAGCTGAGACTGTGAGACTTCGGTGAAAATCTTTGTGGTGTTCAGCCGCGTTTAACTTCAACTTAAAGGATTTTATTACCACAACCTTTAAAAACAATTTTGTTACAAAATAATTCGTCATCGGTTTTGTTGATTAATGTTCCGCCTAAAATAAATATCGAGTTATAATTGTGAGAATCGATTTAAGGTTACGCTAAAGGGTGGGAGAACTGAAGTATGTTTACGACGTGGCTTGTTCTATGGAAATTGATATTGATTGCCTTGCTAGTCCATAAAAATCATCAACGGTATTCTACTAGTACTTGTTTATGAAAATCGGCGTAAAATGGTTGAGCGATCCGTTCACACACAAGTATGCGCGCACACATCGCAAGTCGTGTGTGCATATGCACGCACACGGCTGCGTTCCTGACGGGTAGTGTGGTGTATAAACAAATAACAAAATCGTCTTGTGTTCCCGCGCCAAGGTCGCCCGACTCGTCCGTCCACCCATCGCATCCACTCGGGCGCTACTCAACGTTTTTTTACTCTCAAAAACCCCTTATTTATTGTGATGGCCGAGTATTTGGGCGCAAGTTTGTATAAGCAATCAATTTATTCATTTAGACGCATCGAGAGGCTTTATACAAACAAATTAATCAACATAAAATATCGGGCACGGTTGATGCGTTATTAAAAAACTTTGCGATAAAAGAGCACGCGTGAAAGTTTTAGGCCGTTGTTAGCTGACAACATTGAAAACGAATTCGATATAGAGACAATAGTTGCGTCGAGCGTGCGCGTGTAATCGATATCTATTCGATTCTGAATCGATCGTGATTGAATGGCGGGCGGAAGTTGTCGATTCCTGACGCGCAGGGTTCCCGTGGGCTACTGTGCTTCAGACCACGTCTGTGACAAATCATTGCGTGCCAGCACTATTTTTTCCTCTTTTCTCCGCTTTCATAGTAATCCAGTTTAATCTAATTAACGCTTCAACGAATTTAAACGGTGTGAATAAACTCTCACGGCTATTTAGGTTATTTATGATTAGAATTGTAGAAGATTACTCTTACATCTGATAAGCAAAGGCGTATGTAAATCAGGTGTTATTTTGAAAAATTACTTCATATGAGTATTTAAATATTCAATTATTTTAAATCTTACTAATTTAGGAGATAATTAAGATAGACTTTATCAGTTTTTTTATTAAATAGGGTATCTTCCCCGTAATGAGTATAGATAACAAATATAATTTACTGCGTTGTAAAGTTTTTAATATGAGATAGCGCAAAACAAAGACAGTGTTCACAGGCTGTCATATTGCATTCGATGAATTGTCGTCAAAATGCATGTTAAGATAATATGAGATTAATGAAGTGATTGAAATATGAGAATCTTTTGAGTAAGTAGCGACGAGTGGATTAACTGTACATGACAATATTTGTACTTGTCTTTATGAAAAAAAAGTTGATCTAAATCTACATGCTGACTAGTATGCAATAATATTTCTTTATTTAAATATATTTTGTTGATGTCGTTCTTCATATAAAAGACATCAACGCACACCGTCTAAGCTATAACATGAAATATTCCCTTCTCAAGCTACTTGCCAACACAATCGAATGTTATGAATTACAATGCCTCTCCCATACGAATAAAACATTATTTTGTGTGAATATAAAGGTTTATTTACATAATCAGACGCAGCTCAAGGCTTCCTGAATACACGTAGAATATGAAACCAAAGGAGAGGGGAAATCGACACGTTTTTGTTTTTCACGCTGTAACATTTGGCGGGGGCTGAGGTAAAAAGTCGCGCCTAATTAGTTGCTACCGTATGACGTCACTTAGAAATCGAGTTGCTTACATATTGAGGCATTCATGGGCTGGAATTTTCATTGAATAAAGCAAAAGCTTTCTTACTTTGGCACTCTGTTGATTATATACTCAATGTGAATAGTATATTCGAGATAACATGAAGACAAAACGGTTGAATTCCAAATATGCGGTTTAGTGGGAATACGACTAGCAATGTTAATAGGAGACTTTTTGCTACTCAGAAATCTATTAGTTGTGCAGTATTTTTCTTAGTAAATGTACGTTGCTAAGCTATGTTCACATGAAGAATCGGTTTACGATACCTAAAGTGATATTTAATAGAAAATTTAATATACTTAAAACTTTCCTAATACCTATTCTATTTTACTGAAGTACCAAATATATTTTAGTCACATATAAACTTTAATTATATGTAATAGAGTGACCAAGAAAATTTACTTTTTTTCCTTGAAAAAAATTTGCCAAAGAATTAAAATGTTCACTGTTGCCGTGGTCAATAGCTATAGTAAAATATTGATACGTTCTAAAACATTAATGAATAAATACGTAAGCATTTATCCGTCAACCATATATTCAATTGACAATAGCATTACAAAGTAAATTATTAATATAGATCTACTGGTAACTTAAATATAGAAGTAATATTCCATTATTTTACAACTCAACTTCTTGTGTCCGTTGTTATAGCTATCCATTCATTCCTATACTGCCTCGCTCGAAGCCAACGAACAAAAAAGCAATATTATGATCATTTACACTTTATCACGTCACAGGAAGTACTTCCAGCATTCCACTCCTATATATCGTGAGTCGTGGTATTAACTCAGCCTTTGAAAAAATGAGAAAAACAGTAGCGCTATTAGAGCTTGTCAAAAAAACTTGTAAATTGATCATCGACATGCAACCTGAGACGAACGTTGACAAACATCCATTTATAATAGAAATGAACGGTAGTTGTATAATTGAGATGTTGGGGCTTTGGCGGGATTTTTTATTTTAGAATTTGGTTTTTTTGTTTTTCTTCGTGAGTGATATGTTCGAACCGTCTTGAAAACAAAGAATTTCCGTAAACATTGATAAACTTTCTATAGAATGTCTATATTCTACAACGAAGCATTGGTAAAGTATGAATACTTTTCTACAATAGTATTTACTAGTATTTTCCTGTTCTTATAAAACAGTGTTTGTAAAGTTCTCGAAATAATTTTAATCAAAACTTTCCATAATCAATCAAAAAACATATTATACCCGAACTTTTATCCTCCTAAACTCAACAGAGATACTTGTATCGATATTTTATCATCGTAATGTGATTGCTCAACGCATTATACCTATCCAAGGCATTTTATATAGAAACCCACACAATTCACGCTAAAATGCCAGAATCTGTCACATGTATGTGAAAGTTATTTCTAGTAAAAAACACGAGACACAAAAGTAGGGCTTCTAATATGCGATGAGCAAGTAATTTTGAATGAAACTTGTCGTCTTTACACAATACTTAACACTATTCTCTATAACTGTATTCTGATGAGTTTACGATTTTTATAGTTTGCATGTAGAACGGATATCATAACTTGACACCGAGAGTAAATGGTAGGTATAACTAGGTAACTGTTAATAGTAAACCTAAGAAAATAATAGTTGTAACTTCTTAGATTTACGCGATTATTATTACTTGAAATTAAACTCATTTTAACGAGTTTTTGCGCGTTTTATTAAATTATTTTTGATTTTCCACAAGTCTACCCGTGACCACGGCATTTGTAAAAATGCCGAAACGTCGGAAAATCAAAAATAATTTAATAAAACGCGTAAAAAACCGTTAAAATGTGTTTAATTTTAAGTAAAATAATAGTTGCAAAATTTATTTTGAACACTAAGTATTTTATTTACAAATTCACACTGTTGTACTTAAACCACATACATATTAAAATCTATGAAATAGTAGCTAAGTGTATACAGGGTGTAAAAATACTGCTTCCAAAAACGAAAACTGGGCATTGCTAGAGGGGTACTCTTTGACTGACTTTAAAAGCAAAAAACAAACTTTTGTTATGTTTTTGATTATTTGCTATGCAACCCATTGCTTCTGAACCATTAGCTGATGTGTGAGTGATGACCACAAGCGGCATATTGAGTTTTCTGGTTATATTGTTAGTGAATTTAGTTACTATTTAGGCTCAAAAATACGTGGTTACAGGCTTCGGAAATGGTCTTTTTACACCCGTTATATCTAATAATATTTAATGAACTACATCCATAATACTCTAATTTTACAGTATCACCATATATTTCTTATTACTTGACTGCTAATAAATACCGCATCATGTTGCCATCACTTAACACATAAAGGCCTTAAAAGACTTTCGTTCTACCATTGAAACGTCATATAAAGTCGAACATTATTAAAAGACAAAATGCTCGCAACAATATGGGTCGTTATTGACGTATATGTCAGTTTGCACAATGGATCAAAACATTAGTCAGCAAAAGTTAGCGTCAGCCAATTAGAGTGCATTACTTTGGTATCACTTGCAGTGGTTGATTTACGATTATTTTTTATAAGTTTTTCTTTTATGTGCAATTGCGATATTGTAAAAGGTTTGGAATGGTCTTGTTTTACGCTTTGGTGTCTGAAGTGATAAAATAAACATATTTTTATTCTTTCTGGGGCTTAATACTCAGGTTAAAATGTATTGTTTTACATTTGATATGAGTAACGATATACATATTCTTCTTAATCGTTCTCATATTGAAATTACTGCAGGTTTTACCTCTGCCTGATGCTTTAATTCACTTTTATGGCAACAATTAAAAATCCTCATCAAAAACAATTAATAAGATAGGAACCATTCAGTCATTCGTTTATAATTACAACTCTTAACCCGACAGAGACAATTCATATGTTATTGTAACTCTGCAATAACAAATTGTCTCTTAATAAACACAAATAACACAAATACAATAGGAAGAGCGCTGTCGTCTCTTACAAGCACTATGTATCGTATATGATACACAATTACTGAGACTTTAAGCTCGAATACCTTTTACGGTTGACTAGGACCAGCTAAACAGACTACCTACAATGTCACGGGCTGGTAATAGACGATGGAACAGAAGGCAAAATGGTATTTATTAGCTTTATGTAGTTAGTCTTATTTAAGGCTTATTATATTCGTTGACTACCTATCTAATAAACTTAAATAGAAGATTTGGTTTGCATAAATTAAGCATGGTCATAATACAAGTTGTTGATGCAACAACAGATAAGCTTGATGATATTATGACTTTAGTTCTCATAAATTAGAGAGAGAAATATATCATGACCGATACGATATAAACTAATCTGTATCTCGAATGCAATGATCTTCTGCGTTACACGCAACCGTTTAAGATTCCACGTCACGATCAAAAGGTAACAAGTCGAGCTCCCGATTCCGAACAGTGTACAACACAATGAGAAATTAAACATCCCTGCAGAGCCTAATGAATAAGAGGATCCAACAGTCGAGCGGTTAAACCAATGGTATTACGTCCAAGGGACCGCATTGTTCGTCACTCACGCGGATTTCACGCCGACAAATAGCTGCCGAGATCAAGGATAAACACCGGACCAAGGCAGGGAATAAAATTAAAACGAACGGATAATAATGTCGCGGGTAGGGGTTAAAAAGATAAGTCAGGATTTGGGAGCGGGACGCGGCGCGGAAAATTGTAAAAAATGTACGGCTTTGCTCTAGGTTAATGATCACGAGTTTACATACGGTTCATTTTTCATTTATTATGTAATTTTATAAAAGTAAAACAATGCAGTCAAACCGTTGTATTAGCTCATTACCAAATATGAATACGAAAGAAATATCTGAAGTAAAAAATCATTCGCAACTAACAATAACTCCGGTCAACTCCGGTAATTATTTTTTCATAAGAAAAGTCAACCATTTTGATAAAATTAAACAAACAATTCATAGCTAAGTAAAAAAACCTGATAAATCAGATTAAAATCAACTAAAACTGAAGTTGATTAGAGCTTGAATATTAATTATTAAATTATAAGTGTAATTTAGCCTATCAAAAACTCGAATAAAAACTTCTTGCATTAAAGTCAATATTAAAATCTACAAACAGTTTTAATTATTTTCATACTGACAAGTATGAACAAAACAATTATTCTGCTTCTCACATAGGCAATGCAAATTACAAATTTAAATTACATTAATGAAATAACATCATAAAGTAGAATTGATCTATCAATCGATGATTGACCAATCAGTTCCTAATTACTGCATGATATCTAAGTCTCTGTTTATGACTGGGTTGGTACAATCAACAAATTAATAGATGGGGATACTTGATCAACCGTGAATATAGATTGGTTCTCAAAGGTTATTTTTTCTTTATCGTATTTTATAAACGCTTTTTAAATCCACATTAGTTTCATGTGTATTGTCTCTTTTTGAAGTGCGATTATAGATTACAGATTAACTCTTTATAAACTAGCATCCGTTTTGAGCGACATGTCGTCATCACTAATGAAAAAAAAACTTTTAAAAACAATGCTAGTGTATAATCACTATAATTTGTTATGTAGTTATAAATTTGTAAGCTATACATAGGTACGTGTTTACTAGCAAAATTCAAAATTCAAGTTCAAAATGTTTTTGTTAATTTAAACGATAAAATCCACGTTTACAAATACATGTTGGAGATATCAATTTATTCCAGGCTTTTTTTCAATTAGAATAACCAACAACTTAAAGAATTTTGATCCAAACAACACCATCAAGAAGATATGAAGTGTAACTCTTTTGTATTTGGCATAACACTTCTCAACTCAAACCATTTTCCATTCAACACGTGCTTTTGAATTTCGAATGTCCATAACATAATCAGAATTTGCCACAGGTGCAAAGAATCCCAGTGTCCAATCTGTAATACATGTTTTGGAACCTAAAATCGATTGTCTATGGGATATCAATTACAAAATACCCGGTTCTGAGTGTAAGTGAAATAGCACGAGTACGATGATTCGATGAACCTTGACCGCTGGCGGCGTGGAAAAATTGACTATCGATTATCAAGATTGTTATTACTTTAAAGCTATTGTTTTGGAGGTAAATTGAAGGGGTGAACTTCAAACTAGAGAGGTTAAAGTTAGTACCCCATGTCAATTGTTTAATTAGTTCAACAACCATCGGTTCCAAAATTTAATCTATTCTTTTACACTTTTTATCAAACAGAATTTAAACGAAACTCTGACATAAGCCGAAAGTTTAGTTTTAATAACTCCGCCCGACAAAAGACAATAAACTTTGCTACTTTAATTAAAATCGTAGATCTAACCCCGGCTAATACATGTACCACTGCACTGACACATAAACTGCAGTCATTTTTCACCAAAACTCATTACGCAACAACCCATGACAATTTGCAACCGAAAGGGGCAAAATGAGCCAAAAGGGCGACAAAGGGCGTAAAAAACTCCCACCGTTTCACTGGACAATTGTGGGATTATGCGTAAATTTATACGTCTGGCTTTTTCAAATTAGACTAGTATTCCAGGCTTTAATTCAGTCTGTGAATACTATGCTCTGCCCATTTGTCGTGTGCCCTTTGCCAACAATGGGACTTAAGGCTAAGCCTGACCATTCCATGCCCCCATTTGAGTACACTCAAAGAGGGATAAAAATGTAATCTGCAAAACCGGACACGTTTGTGAGACTTTATTTAACCTCATTAAGGCAAAAAGGATAGAGAAGGTATTTTTCAGAATGAAGGTAGTCGCCGAAATGTTATAACGATGGTGATTTTAACCCATACAACGGAATGGAAATAACGTAACAAAAAAGTTATCTATCTATAATTTCAGTAGGAAAATAACATTTTTTTTTATGCGGCAAAAAGTAAGTACACCCGCCTAATAATAAGTTTATTTCAGCAAATAGCAAGGAAAATTGTGCAAAAATAGATAGCAACTATCGGTATCTATCCACTAAGGCTTATGTCCTTCAACATCTCACAAACTACCTATGTAATTATTGGCTCCGTACGTTGTGCCAAAACAACTAATCCTGACAAGTACCGTGACATTGTAAAATAAACCGTAACCGAAGCCAGCACGGTCTATATTTAAAGCAAGAGGTATTAAATCAAGCTTACTCGAGGCACGGTCCAAGAGTCGTTACGATTTGGTCTATAATTAAGAAATAAGTTAAGATACGCAGTTTTTTCTCGTTACTTTTTTCGAAGCATCATACGGGGCAACGCAATTAACCTGCCTGCAAATTGAATGTTTGCTTTATAGCAATTAGTAATTAACTTTTAAAGTTTTTATACGATACTCGGTTAATATACCTATTGGAGATCTTATGGATCTAAAGTTATCCATCGCAAAACATAGTTTGGTTTATTTTTTTTTTAATAACTACCTGTAAAACATGGGTAATAAAAATTTGATCAACGTCTAGCTATTAAGAGAGGTGTAGAGACACAGATGAGTTATGACCGGTTATTTATAAAGGCAAGATTAAACTAATCGACTTTTTATTATTTTATTTATTGGTAGGATAAAAGTGTCTTTATAGTCTTGACTTCAAAAAGTCTTTATTAAACTGTGCTTCTTTTATTTCCAATGGAAGGCCGCACTTACTCAAAGGTGCAATTTTATTAAATGCTAGGTTAATAAAAATCAAGTATATCCCCTTTTTATTACTAGAATTATAGGTGAAGTCAAGGCAAAATCATAAATTGTGAAAAAGATTTACCTTTATTGAAAACAAAGATTCTCAACTACAATTTTCATTACGACTAACATCCTCTAAGCTTCGGTTGCTAATCGATAGCAGTGATCAATTATTATCAATATTTATAACAGCATGGACTGGGGACGTCCAAACCTGCATAAATTCAATTAGTAGTGGTCCGCATGCCCACTATCCCCAACGCGGAAGATTCCTGTGTGATCCTTTGTATTTGTGAAGAGTTATATTTTCTATCGTAGATGCTGAAGACAGTCCTGCAAAGAGGGCTGAAGATGAAGATCAATCTGAAAATGTAACAATAATTTTATGAACTTAAGACTTTGAAATACCTGGAACAAATTTTTCAGTTCTCCTGATAACAAATACCTACATGAAATAAAGTTAGCAAAATGTTTCTGGCGTAGATCTCATACCTGAGTTTGGTTATATTTTCTCCATAGAACAAATTAATGCCAACAAAACTTTAGGAACGCCATGTCAAATTTAAAAAAACTTTACGGAAACCCTACATCAAATTCTCAAAAATATGATTACTAGAATTGTGTCAAAAACGTCATACGCACTGGATAGCCATATTCGTCGTACCACAGGACCGGAGCAGCCTGAAACCAGCCATGAGACCCAACTTATGGAATAATTGATCGGTGAGGTAACCTTTCAGCAATCAGGTATTTCCGATACACTAGCGGTATTCGCTGCAACGGAAGCGAAACCCGGGAACTGAAAGTTACGGACTGTTAGGGGTTCGGTGTGGAAAGCCAAAGTGATTATATTAATTGGTTGAAAAATATGTATACGTATGCGTTACATGTTTTTTTAGTCTTTGACTATAAATATTATAAGTTTATGATAAAAAGTATAGAAAGTGAACGTAATACATATTTAAATTAGTTTCCCAATTATAAAACATACAACGAGATTGTTTCACGTTAACAGAAATTAAATTTATATATTCAGTAACTAATAGTATCTATTTTATATCATTAAAATCAGTAAAGTGTTCCCATTGTTTGTTTGCCAATTAAACATTTTAGTCCTGTGGCAATCCCATATTATTGTTAATTTGATGTTAGTTTTTTTATTTTCATATCGTTGTATAAATCATTATTCATGTTTAAACAGCCATACCTTTCAATTATATATCGGCGCTTTTCTTTTTCGAAGGCTTTTTTCTCTCGGTCTACGGTTAGGTAAAGTCGAAGTTTATATTTGACGTTCATTAAGTATATATTACAAATCTATGATGAATAAAATAATTTTGATATTTGTTTTTTTTATACACTTTAACACCATATAAAAAACATTGATGAGTTTGAAGAAACCAGTACATTCAAAACCTATAGTTTCAAGAACAAAACCTTATTTCCTCCACCTTAACCTTTTATAACCAATCTAACCCTAATCCTACAAGCAAATAAGCGTCTAAGCTAAATCTCTATGTTTAATACTAAACACGAGTATTTCTATTTACTTTGTGCTGGTACTCTCTAAACTTCGCCTGCAAGGCACGCGGCATCACTGACAACCCTCTATTTAATAATAGCTCTGTACTCAAGATTATCTTCACTTGAAGGCGATATTCCAGTTTGACCCATCCGCAGGGGATCGGTTTTGTTTGTACGTAGCTACAGTAAAGAAAGTGGTAAGTAAATGTAAGTATAAATAGAGTAAGTTAAATCTTTTTCAGGAATACTAACTTAATAATATCTATCTACATTTAAGGTAATAAATAGGTACTATTAGATGTCTTATTTAGGTACCTATAGAATAAGTTTTCAAAATAAAACATATTTTTTATTGACACATCCCAGTAGATCAAACCAATGGATCCAAATAGACTTCTCCCGCCGCAGTTCGCCCTCGGCTGCTACAACTAGTAGCTTGTCTACCATCATTATGCAATTGAAACTTAGTGAATTATTAGCCACGATAATAATCACAATAAATAAATAAATGGACCGATGCAGAGAGGCTCAAAGCTGTTGCTTGTACATGTCTGTTCTAAGCTTATAAGGTGCGGTTGAAAGCTAGCGTGTTGTCGGCAGCTCTTCATACAATCAATTTTTGTTTATGTTTGCAGCTCTATTCTGTAGGGCTGAAGATTTATATTAAACTTATATATTTCTGGGCTAATTGCAGTAGTTTGTTATTAGGATTTCAGCGTTTTAGCTTTCCAATCTAATATAGTTTGATTGATATAGTAAAACCGTGAATCTTTCTTATTTATTAGACATATTGCATTCCTTATTAAGCCTACGATATGTATCGATGACCTAATAGTCTATAGATTGCAAGAATCAAATTAATTTGAATGATTGCATTCCGTGAACTGCTGCTAAGGGCATGGCAACGACATTGAAAATACAAAAGATAATAATCATGTAATGCAGGTTTAAACGGCTAGGAAATAACTCAAAGACAATGTTTAGGCCAAGTTGCGGTCACAGTTTCTACCCGACTGTTAACTAAAAACCCAGAAAAATAATTCCTTATTATACTGAAATCAAAATGCAGGTACCGAATTATTTAATCCTCTACTACTCTCGGTTAACAAACGTTTACATTATTTTTATCTACATTAAACAAGTTTAACCTTTATTTTGCCCAGTAGTTAAATCAAAACGCACTTCACTCATTAGCTACCTACAACTCGTCAGTCCTCGTCCTATTTTCGCTGGAAACAGATAACTAACTAAATCAATAGCACATTGATAATCTATCGGCATTTTGCATAAACAACGGTTTATCTGAATCCCTTCATTCAAATCTTGGTTATCTCAATGTTTCGGGTCAGCGTAATAAATTTTATCTGTTCCAATAGTTAATTTTACGTTTGAAAACAAACGGGGCCTTATGTGCGTATTGATGTGAATCCTATTCATATTTTTGATAAGATATTTATTTTATTGCCGAGACGAATCTGATGCAACCTGTTTTTGGTACGGAGGTAACTGATAAAAATGAAACTTGTCGTCGATGTAGGCATTTTTATCCGAGTATTCGTGCTGTTATCGATAAGTATCGTATGGGTATGTAGAACACTTATATTATTAAAGTAATTTTAAACAAAAATAAAATTAATAATTAAAAAGTCCTTTTAATTTAAACTTTATAATAAAAATAATCATCAAATCATCTGTATTTGATTCAGCATTCAGTTGTTTTCACTCCAAACCTATAAAGTGCGAACAGTGAGTTATAGTTATGAAACCCACCTCATTTGTATATCGTTTTTTTTAATTACTTAAATCAAATTACATAATAGCAATTCTTTTCTTTAGTTTAAATACACTAAAACCTCATACCAGCTTCCTAAAAATCCTCCAATTTACAGTCGTTTCCCAAGTCGGTCAAAAACAATCAGCGCTAGATCCAACCATACTTTAACCACTGAAACATGATACCTCATTATAAGGCACACCCATACAAACCAGGCTCCATCTGCCCTGGCTCTTATTGTAACCATCTTGACCCGACGCGCCGTTACCAAAACTGATATTAATCATAATTCCGAAGCTTTTTCAACTACACTTGATAACAGTGATTACCGCTTTCGCTCACAAACAAGGCTGTGTGTGGCCGCCAGAAAATTGTGTGACTTTGTCATAGTAATGGATTTAAAACAACTAGTGTTTTGTGTTACGAGCTGTTTAGTTGCGGGAAAAATATGTAAACATCATAAAAATAAAATAAATATTAATTGTCTGGCTCTAAACTAAACTAAAGCTTGTAGTATAGGCATCCCGAAATGAATTAATGAAATAAAGGGGTACAAAGCAAAGTGTACTAGAAAAATATGTTATAATCAATTAACGATTATATGTGTTTTACCTATTAGTAGTTGATAGGTATTTTTCACCGAAATGTTGTATAATACGGATGTTAACTTAAAGTTAGCAAATCTAAATACATTGAGCCCATTTACAACTTCTTGGAAAAACGTATAGAGGTATACCACAAACAGTAATAAAAATCTAAATTTTAATATTGAGCATTGATAATAAGACAAACAAAAAAAAAACTACAAAAACAAAGCCATTGTTTACCAACTAAGCCAACTTGGTTGAAGCGAACTCTAAATAATCAGTTCCACAAAATCATTAGGACAATAATAAGTGTTATTTTCACTTGATGTAAAACTAAGTAAGTATTAAATATTAGTGGGTAACAATGAGGTATTTTACTCGTTTTATATTTTTATTTTTACTCGGCTGCCGGATGTTTCATATTTTTGTCAACATGATGATTTATTTCAAGACAGGTATGCAGTAGAAACTTTGATACTTTTGGGATTTGAAGAAGAGTATTTTCAAAGGTTGAGTTAAATGCGATCTTAGTTACATAACTTCAAAACGAATCTAATAATAAATAGCACCAAATGAATTTTGGGTACGAACCAATATAAATGCAGGTTTTGCTTAGAAATGTTATTAAATTAAATTATTCTAAGCAAACATCACTATCCTGAAACTGTTAATAATTCGAAAATGATTTTTTTCGGGCGTTAACCCTAAAAAATTACGGTCACACTCAAACCGTTTAATACCTACGCCCATCTCTACAATCACATACAAATCAGAAATAGTTTAAAAGTCAATTGCATTAATAACTCGTAACAAGATACCACAACAATATTTAAAAACAATCAAAGTTTATTGACAAGAACTTTACAAGACTCTGCTAAATCATTGAATTATGCACTCTAATTGAAAGTAAATAAAGTTCATTTTAGAAAGTCAAAGTCATCAATCCAAAATGCTCATGACTGCTTGTTCCACTTGCGCCTAAGATTTATTAAACTTCAATTAGAATCTGAATTCATATGGCGAGTGTTGCCATATTTTTCAAACGCGTTGAAGTCTTTTGATCCCATTTATATTATTTAAATGTTCGACTTTGTTTTATAAGTTACCAAACTAAGTATCATTGTAATATTGGGGAAAAGCAACCAATTTTTGGGACTTGCAAATCTTGCAGTTTTACTAAAAATACAGCATCATTAAATACTTCCTTTTCCTAATGATTTTTAATTTATGAACATACCTACAATTTGCATTATCCAAACTCAATACCTCTTTAATCAGCCTCATATCCTCTCGATATGCATATAAGATAGAACCTTATCTAATTAAACATTCACTGCTGTTGCTTACTGCTTCCTGTTCAATTAGAACTAATATGAAGCCTGCATCGTTAATGTGCCAAGGGACCATCGATTAAGGGTTCTATATTAACCTATTATACGGATATTGATAAGATATCTCTGTTATTGGTCAAAATTGACTCTAATTGATTGAGGATTAGGAACTCATACTTTGTGATTATGCTTACGAATTAATTAAGTTATTATTGATAAGTTTAAAGGTTTTGATTTGTGTAATTGTTTTTAAGCTGAATAATATGAGGATGAGTGTGAGATTTTCAAGTTAATTTGTGAAAAATCGACGAATTTGTTTGAGTTAAAAACGAATTACGCTGTTGAATATCCCATGTATTTCTTATTCTTTTTTACCGTCAATTATATAATTAAAAGGGAAAGATTTTTTTCGATGTTGCCAAATAATACTTACAATTTTTGCAGTTACATTGGCAACACTGCGTTAATCTAAAAATAGTTGGTATCAAGTAGTCGGTCACAAGCAACCAGTTGATTTGATTCAGACAATCAGCCTTGCGAATATATGGTCAATGGTTTAGACCTCGTTTCAATGCGGTAGGTAAGTTTGAACACTACTCAGACATATTTGTTGCAAAAAAGGCAATGAGAAATAATTTCAAGTAGTTTTTTATTATTTAATACAGGTGTCAAAATAAAAATGAAATTAATTCGTTTTAGTAAGTCATTTATCAAAAGGTATTCTAGAAATTCAATCAAGAGAATCAAGAGTATTTTTAATACATAGAAGATTTAACTAGTCATGTAAAAAGAGTTTATATTGTAGTACTCAACTTATAATTAAAGACTTTTTATAAATACTATTGCATTGGTGCATTAAATAACAATTCATTAAATTTATGCATAACTTAAAACACTATAAAATTACTATGAGTTCTAAACAAAACGTATAATTACTTCAAATGCAACACTTACCTATGCATCAAGAAATACCAAAACATATGAAAGAATTCACCTATTTTCTACGCCTACAAATGCATGCAAATTATATAACTATAACTTAATAATGACTTAATTAACACAAAGAACAATCAGTTAGCCAATAGAAGCTGGGAACCGGCAATTACAGCAGTCATTAGCTAACCACTAACTTAACTGTGCAGTTAACTTATTTTGTCTAATTGAAAAAAATAACACAGTTACGATTGTAATTAACTAATTGTAGCTGCGAAGATGTGAGTTGAACTATTAAATGTAATAAGTAATGTTGTGAAAACAATGACTTTTATTACAAAAAAAAATTAAGACGAAAATAATTTGCATTACTTTTAGCGATTTCTATAGTTATTCTAGATTCAGTCATAGTTACGTTAGTGATTTTGTATTTGCTTTTCCTTAATTATTCTCATATCAATTTACCTCCTACAAAGTACAGATTATAATGTTAATACAGACAGACATACAGTATTCAATAAAAATAAGGCATAATTTCATGTTTAGCAAACAAGTTATTGCTTGTGAGACAAGCGGTTCGTTTTTAGGGTTCCGTACCCAAAGGGTAAAACGGGACCCTATTACTAAGCCTCCGCTGTCTGTCTGTCTGAATCCAGGCTGTTTCTCATAAACCGTGATAGCTAGTAAGCTGAAATTTTCACAAAAGGTGTATTTCCGTTGCCGCTTTAACAACAAATATTAAAAATAAAAATAAAATATACATTAAGGGTCCCCATACAATAAACGTATTTTTTTCGTAATTTTTGCTCAATATTTACTTGTATATTACCTTTCAAAAAAATAAAGTAAATATTAAAGGGGGGATCCCATACAACAAACGTAATTTTTAAGCAATTTTTACTCGATCTTAATAAACAGTTAGAAAATGATAGTACGGAACCCTTCGTGCGCGAGTCCGACTCGCACTTGGCCGGTATTTTCATTTGTGCCCGAGGCCTAACGGCGAGTGTCTTGAATGCAACTTATAACATGTGACGTCCGCAGCTGTACGTTAACTAGTAACATTTTAATCCTAAAACTCTAATCCTATAAATTAAATAGCGAGAGAAGTACGTATCTATAGGTATGTATATCTTGTTATTGTACTGTTTGTGATTATTGCACCTATCCATTTCTTTCGTATTTTGTCTGCTTTGCCAGGTTTTCCTGGAAGAAATTGCTTGAAGCAATAAGGCTACCTCTTGCTTAATTTGTGTGCAATAAAGTGTATTTTTCTTTTACTTTACATACTATTCGCAGTTCTATGAGGTGAATTTGAAGTGGTAAAAAGTTTTCTAAAAAACAGATAGTGTTTTTGTTGCGCGGGAAAACCCTGGAAAAAATAAATGAAAAGGTTGTTTGGTAATAATAATAAAAAACATCCGTTAAAGTTAAAATTAAATAAACACAATTAAATAAAAATAAATCCCTCACTTGCTGTGAATTACCGTCGATAAAACGCCAATTCATTGCATACAGGATTACAACCTCGTTAAAAACATTTATCACAAAATAAAGTGGTGGAAATACGCCACCTTAAAAACGTCACGTTGATCTATGTTAACCTAAAAAACACATTAATCCTAACACATGGTTTAAGGTTTAAACACACCCGATAAAAACATTACTCGGTGCTCCCAATAAATATACATTAATGTCCCGAAGCATTCTGGTTTACATTCCTTGCGGTTTGCAACGAGTTTTATAAAAGCTGCGTCCGCGCACTGCCCGCACGCAATTACAAGCGCCTCTTTGCGGTACAACCAATATTTATTCGCAAGCGAGACAATCCAAACACAACTACTACATTACTGCCTTTCTTCGCATATAAGGGCACACGACCCGAACCGAGCCAGCAATCATTTACGAAGTTCAAAACAAAGCGCGGGTCAAATGGAAACTCCAGGCGACCCACGGACCCCCTAAAACATAAATAAACCAAACATACAATCACGCGAGTTAATGATATCACGATGCATTATAATTTCAGTCAATCGAAATCCAATTCGATTTTCAAATCCAATAAACCTTTTTTTCCTGCAACAGCAGCGCGCTCCGTTTAATTAAACGTTTCATTTTCCGCAAACTGTAAAACGCGATCGAAATTAATTGCGCCGCCAAGGCCGAAATTTCAAAGCGATAATAAAATAACCGAGCGAATTTCACGGGTACGAAAACAATGAGACGATCGAAAACAATCGCATTGAATGTGTTGTTGCAGTGAAAAAGGAAAAAGTCGGGATCGGCCAGTTATTACGCTAATCGTCCGATATAATTCGCGAGTCAACTTAAACACAGGTTCTTCGCATATCGAAACGCAAACATGGCGGCTGCTTTGAGCGCGGGAATCGCTCCACTGCTGGGAATATTGCTATTGCGGTTTGGAATATAACCTATTTGTGTTGTCCAATTATTAAAAAAAACAATATAGGTTGTGTAGACTATACAATCTTTATTACATTCCAAATATTAGTTTTTCGTAACTTAACGACGGTATAAAACTGAAATCTTCAATCTATTGTTTTAAGCGTCAAAACCGAATTGAACGTCATAAATCGCGTAAATAAACGCTGAAGAGCAGGAAATGTTAATGAACGTCAGTCAGCAGATTCCAGCCATGCTTATCGTGGTAGATGCTAAATCCGTGTTGTCTAACTATAGAGTATGGATGAAGTGATTTGTCACTGCAGAGATGTCCCGCTACACTCGGCTGCAGACAAGGCGCCATCGTGGGTTTTCTTTTATCATTTACAATATCTACACTGCTACCTCACATTTGTAATATACACACGTCGCAAGGTGGACTTTAGTTTATTTGCAATATTAGGAGAGAGGACTTTTGTAAAAAAGGTGATGATAGTTTTGATTGGAAAATTTGAATGTGTAGAATGTGAATTTAGAAAATATCTCTTAATATAGATATTAAGAAAGTAAATTAAATATTGTATGATGACGATACAAACTTCGGAGTCCTAAAGACTTGATGCGGCTATACGTACACAAAAAAAGTTCAAAATTTTTACTTACGCCACAAAAGATTCCTAAATTTTGAAGTTGTAAATACTGGAAAAAGGAACGCGGGCCTCCGAGCATTACGCGACTGGGACTCGAACCCAGGACCTTTTGAGTCCCAGTCAATAAATTAGCATTTATAATGCAAAATTAAAAGTAAAATCTCAGATTCCTAAATATCATATTTTTACGACACGCGACGCCATCAGCAAAGCATTCAAGGAAGTAGAGGCACAGCATCGGTCACACGCCAATAGAGTTTCACATCAAAAATTTATGAAAACTACTCGAGTTGAACTCTTTAACCTCTCCCATAGTTTTCAGCCTGACAACCCACAATAATATACTATGGTAATAAACGCAATCACTTCGAGTCACTGAAAAATCTGATACTCTCCCTTACAAGGCTTTACGACACGTAGGCATCGTATATTAATTTGCAATTAACTACATTTATTCTGATAAACAAACATCTCCATATAAGGCAGTATCGATTGGACCTCCTAGCGAAGAGATGTTAAAGATTAGGTAATTAAGGCTTGGTTCTTTTAAGGGTGCTATTAAAGTTTAAAATATGATCACGAATGCACGAAACCGTGGCCCGAAAACTAGCATCCTTAACAGGTTAGCGTAAGGGTCAGAATCGTGTGAAAAAATAAACAGATCTATGCCGTTGAGTTTAACCCCCCACAAGGATTTTCGATCCGTGCGCCTGCGTTCTCTATATGTTTTAAATTTATCACCAGGATATTAAATGTCATCTCGCATATAAATTACAGTCGGTAATAAGGTAACAGATTGGATATATTACTATTATTTTCTTATAGAAATGGCTGCAGGTACTAATTGAAAATATTAATTCGCTTGCCTTCTAGGGTCATCAATGACTCGGACTATTAATTCCACCGACTTTTATTGTTTCAGCACACTTGGTTCAGTTTCTTTATTCGAATATAAATAGGTACTAAACATTTAGTGCCGTGTCGGCATACTGGCCGTTTATAATCTACGTCTGTATCAGGACATAAAAAAAAACAACTAGCTTCAACGAATTTACTGATGCATGATTCCGTGCATAAGTGAGCGACTGCAAATTTTGAATAGCCGAAAAGCACGTACTATCTACAGGTGGGTCTCGCACGGTATCAAATAACTACAACTTGTACAATGCACTACGAACGTACTTTTCCGGTAGGAGCCCCAAACACGCCCATCACTGTATTGTGAACCAGTATTAATTGGCCTCAGCCGCAGATATTTAATATCTCATAAAAAGAAAACAAAACTATAAAAACTTGAAATGTTCAATTCACATCCGACGTAAAGCCCAGTGCACATGTAATGCGATATTTTTAAACGATTTGTAGGATCCGATGGGTGTGCCCACAAACAGGAAGTTGAAACTTGCCGAATTTGTTACGTCTTTTTTCCTTTTTGATTGTTGTGTGCTGTCTTCAATATGAAATATGACTATTCTGGTTACCTAGCAATTATTGCTCGGCATTCAACGAATCTTTGTTGTGTTCGCGTAATTTAACAGTTTAGAATTACTTAAAGTGCATTCTGCAATTTGTACATTTGACATTTAATTGTTTCACAATAGTTTTATTACAATGCGCAAGCCACGAGCGCGAGTTCTAAATTATGATTCTAAAATCAAATGTGGAACATCAAACATTTTGATGTAGGTATTATATCTGAGGTTGCAGAATTTCAAATTCAGAAATCAGAGTGCGCGTTCAAAACTTTTAAATCAGCTAAACGTGTCACGTTGAGCTCAGAAATATCTCTTGATCACGCTTACTGGACACTTTTCGAGTATTTTCGTATGTTTACTTAACGGAACCGAGCTTAGCTTCCCCACTGTCATTACAAGATCAGGTAACTTTTTTTTAAGGCAAGAAGGCAGAGCTTTTTGTATGTTTCTTTCTGCGTTGCGTGCGTTTTCACCCTCTTGAAGGATTATTATGTTTGTAGCATCTGTGTTAATGTATCTAACTGGATACTAATAGATAACCGCGGCTGCTTTTTATGTCATCCCGCTTTTTAATGTATTGTTGCGCCGGCGCTGCCAAATGTGCATTTTATTTATTAGGGTCTATAAAGAATAGAGCTACTAGAATGTTATTTGATAGTTTCATTGCTCTCAGCAAAACGATCTTTATTTAGTTCGTACTAAAGTTTCAAATTGTGTACGCTAGGGTTGTCAAAAGCGGACAGATATTTTTTATTAATAATAACAACAGAATGAGGTGGCACTTGTGGCCACTTGTTGTTAATTGCAGTTTTGTTGTTGTTAGCAACAAGTGTGCTCTAACAAATGTTTTAAAATTAATATGTAACAGTTGATAGTTATTAAGATTTTTGATATCAGAGCTTGACCACCTGGTGGTAATGAAAGTGTGTAGGAAACCTTATACGGTGTCACGTAGTTTGGTGGATCGATAAAAATACTTATCGATTAGTTTGGACTGTGGGCACAACACTTACATGTGGCGTAGAGTTACTACCTTTAACCTCACGATATTTTTTTAGCTATTTTTTTGGAATTGTTACCACTTAACGATACAAAATAAATCCAAAGTATGCATCAACTATATAAATCGAGCCCCCTTTAACTAATAACTTGAAAGCCAGCCTAATTATTCTAAGCAGTGTTGGATCCTATTAAAAAGCTACGGAGCCCGGGTGCCTAATAATGTGCCTCTAATTACGTGATTCAGGGACCGTGACCAGAATAAAAAATACAAATCTAGCCAAGTTGTAGGAGACATACAAAGGGACAGGACTGCAGGGGTGATCAATGCTGTGTAAAGAGAAGGGACAGGGAAACTGTGGAGACTTCATCGTATGTTTTTTTTTAAACCAGCTGAATTACCAGCACAGACGGACACCTTTTTCGATTTAATACAAAATCGTCTTTGTTATTGTCATAGTGAAATTGATTAAATTATTCTCCAGACTACCAAAACTCATGCATGGCATCTTAACACCTTTAACTTTAACTGTATTAAAGACACCAAACGTAGGATTAGATCAAAACGTTGCCCAGGTACGAGCCTATTTTGAAAAAAATGTATGGTTTTTGCCCTGTCCCGATAACTGAAACTGTAAACCTTCCATTTATTTGTCCGGTATCCATACCACTACGCTACAGACGTTGTCAAAATAGAGATTTTAGATTATTTTGTCAATACTTATTCACAATATTCAACTCAGGTAACTTGAAAAAAAATTACGAATGTCATCTGCATAAATAAATAAAATAAAATAAGTAGCGTTACCAAAAAAACAACGAATAAGCGACTCTACATCACCCCATTTTAAATCAAGCCAATTCAACTAAGTATTGTAAGCCAATACGTATTCATACAGTGCACAACCCTGATCAACATAATATTCTATTACATCGACAAGTGGCAACCCTAAAAATATATTTGCCATATGTCAAGTTTTTTGCGAAAACACCACTTGGTATTCCAAAACATACTTCTGTGGTTAATGTTGGTTGTCGATCGATAAGATTCTCGATCGTAACTTAAATGTCAGTTTTTATGGAATTTACATATTGAAATACTTACTTAATTATTGTTCTTGTTAATTATAACTTATTTTCATATATTTTTTTGGAACATTTCTTCAACTAAATATACCTATGACAAAAACGAAGAATGAATCGATATTAACAGTGTAAAATAAACCTTATTCACTTATACTATCTAGAGATGCCTTAATCTAGACTTTCTTAAAATTCAATATAAACGTTACAGTCATTTGATAATTAGTGACGAAACTACTGCATAATAAAGTCTTATTTCAAAGGAAAATAATTTCATTCATCTTTTTGCTATTTACACTACCAAAGTTCTAAAACAGGTATAAGTAGCACATGTTATTTTTTCCCATAACTGTTATAAACTTTATTACAGTTCAGTAATTGTTATTAATGGAGTAACTACTGTTATATTAGATTGAGCTATTTTCTTCTTTTTATATCGAACTTTATGAACAAATTAAAGTTGTAATTGCGATGTAATACCGCGCCTAATTTGCGATTATTACCTTTAACAATAGTACTTAAGACATCGATAAGTTTCGACGACCAGTTCACACGGAAACTTAAAGTTAAGACTATGAATCATAGATAAGTTAAAATTGCATTGGAGATTAAGAATAATATCTGCTAATGATCCCAGAGTTGCCAACGCATTCACGTTTTAAGAATTATCCGTTTTTTTTTATAAAGGTCTGTTTACACTTACGAAATACTCAAAAACGCAAACCCCTAAAGACTTCTTCCCACTTGAGATAACCTTTTTTAATTCCATAGATTTGTATGACTAATGGCGTGCAGATGTTACAAACATTTTTAAATAGAAATTAGGGGTTGCGCCTGATCATTGATAACCTGTAATTATAACTAAAAATTATCTAAATTCCATCTAAACCACCCAAGCAACGTTGTGGTAGGTTGAATTAATATTAATCGCTCGGTTATGGTAACACAAATCTAAATTAACATAGACTAGTTTCTAAATTATTAAAAGAGATACCTAAAGCGACCGGTTATGAAAATAATATAGTCAGCGATATCAAGTAACATTACGTGTTGAAACGATACAAAATTACTGCAATTTGTCAAACGGTTTGATACGCAAATCAGCAAAAAATGTACATAGAATATATTTTATTATATTGACTGATTGTAAACATGACAGATACTTATTAACTTACATTATGATTTACATATTGATTACTATAAATATTTAAACTAAAAGTACCGGATTCTATTTTATAGGTAATCATTGCTATTTAAACCACTTTGCAGATCGTTTTAACGCAATATCTAATGCTTAGTACTTAGTCCATGTAAACCACACATAAACGTAGTGCTAAAACTACAGTAAAACCTTAATTTTAACATGATTTCACTCAAAATATCCTATCCACTTATAACACCATTAACTTAGAAAAAACAAAACATATCGATGATTTGAAATTCACACCATTCGTTGGGACATTCCAAAAAGGTGACAAAATGCTGGCAGCGGATACCACCGCTATTTGTTTCAAATTTCGAACCCGATGGTTACGTTTGTCGGTTTTTTCTTCTTCATTACGGCCAAGAACATATGTGTTACCTTCCTCACCCTCGCGCATTCCCTGGCGAATTTAAATTTGTAATTCTTTAACTCCGTTTCCGCCGACCAATAACGGCTGATGGTAGTTTTAAAAAAACGCAAGACTCCGCCCCACAACGGAAGCAGCTGCATAGTCTAATAATTATAAACTGTTGGGTCTCTAGTAAAAGTTAATCCTAAAGATTACCTACTAGTTAAGTTTTGTTTACTCAACTGACCGGTGGCTGCTCGCTGGATCACCAGCTAATTGGTACTCTTAGTGATTTATAGACTAAATTGCTCATGCTTTAACTATAGGGGGTATGACGTATAGAAAATCGTAATAATTTATTGACTACGCTTTGAAATAAAACAAATTCACGAAAGAGTTTAAATATTTATGTGTTTAAAATGTTTGTAACACATTATTTTATACACAGTTTTAATAAATTATTTAAAAATATTACCTTGGGCTCACACACCTAATTATCATAAAACCACCTGCTTACTTATTTTTTAAATCTAGTAGCTACTGCGACAACATTATTTTCAAGTTCAAACCTTACCGTTGCTTTATAGAGTTGATAAATGCCAAAATATATACCTATTCACTTGTTTTCATATTTATCATGTATCAACATTTCAATAAACCTTAACTTACAAAGTAAGATATCATAATGAACTTAACTTAACGTATGTGTATTCTAATCACTGTCATATTATAAAAGTACAAGCTTTCCGTCCTGTGGCTTCGGCCGCAGTTAAATGCCCTTTCCCGTGGCAATGAGGTATTTTTCCACGGTAAGAATGTGGTATTCCAGGATATGGTCTATGCATATACCAAGTTTCATACAAATCAGTTTCTACGTGTAAAAATAACAAACATACATTCATACAAACTTTTGCACTTATAATCCTTCCTAGTAGGATATTACTATTGGCCTTAAATTACCTCCGTATGTAACTAATCGCAGTAAACTTTAGAATATAGGTAACACATCCAACTTGAACTTTAGTTAGCAAGACAAATCGAGGTCCCTAACGGCACCCGCCATTCGAACTTCGGATTTAATTTAATTGTGTCTTGGACTATCTTGTACTGATAACACTAATGTGTCGACGATGTCTATTCAGCTCCTTAGTTAGCCATTCTACTAAAACATCTGTGTAGTTAGAGTCAATATCTCAAGTACTTAACCTACCTTAATACCGTCATTCATTAACTTAACAAATTATTTCTAAAGAAATGTCTTTTCTGCAATCATAGTTGTATTAAAGCGAATTGTTTTCGGAAAAGCGTCGTTCCAAATCGTGAGAGAATTTCCTTGTAGATTCAAATCTTGTAAATAACAGCAATTTACGTATTCTAGTACTCAACGGCCATCACGCTAGGCTTTTTAGACTTTCCGAACTGTGTGCTCTAGTTTGTGCAAATTAAAATAATAAAGTTTTATGTTGCTGTGTTTTTATTTCTTCCTGCCTTTTAGATTTAAACTTTTGGTTTTATTGCTAAATGAAGATGTAGAAAATATATACAATTTATTTTATTACGACAGTGTCTTCCTACGCGATTTTCTCTGTGTGAATCTTGTTTAATTATACTATTTAAATAACCCACACTCTATAGGTGATCTTAATTTCAATTTTCTAAATATTGTTTATGGTAACTAAGTATTTATTTAGATGTTATTTTTAAGCTGTAAATTATGTTTTACAACTTAATTTTAGATTATTTTATGTCTTTATCTAAGGTAGTAAATCAAAAAGCGGATGTTATATAAGAAACCACTCTATATGTATAGCTATTAAATGCAAAATTTACTAACCATGAAATTAAGTAACAGTCCTGCTATTTGATTTTTCAATTTTATACCTACCTATGAAAAAAAAAACATCTTTATCTAAAATAAAAGCTATTTATAATTCTATTTTTTGCTATTTATCTAGCTGAAATCCTCACTAGTTACAAATAAAAGAAGACAAACATGTAAAGCTTTACAAAGAAAAACAACATGATAAAGATAAACTTAACAAGGAGTAGGTACAATTCCTTTTTCCCACAGAAAACTATGTGAAATTTTCCACAAATGTATCTACGAGGTAAAATCCTAACAATTGCTTACAATTATACAAACTTTCCACTGCAAACTCTGAAAGCTCTATGAATCTATAGCCAAATGACATATCTATACCACTTCCTAGTCCCACGCACATCCGCAACATAAATTCCTAATAACATCCTACAGAGCCATCCAGCCGTGTCGCCGAAAAACACATCTCCGAAATCATCACACACAGGAAGTGACCGAAACATAAACAACTAGAGTAACACACCCTAGGAGAGATCCACGAAAACCTTTGTTTTATTCAATCACTATAACCTCTACACACAGATTGGTCCTGACTCCAATCCAAATTTACAACGAGAGAAATCGTGCCGTACGAATAATATTGTGTGGAATTTTGCATTATACCCTTTATTTAGATTTAAGACGGCTTATTTCTATAATCTTCTTGGTATTCTCGTTTAGAATAATATGGAGGTTTTTTCTTTGTTTTGCAGCGATTGCTTGATAGTTCTTTCTAAATTGATTTCACTTTTGGTCACGACAGCGATCATGCAGAGTAGTTATATTTCAGAGAGTTATACTCAGATTTCAATTTATCTGACTGTCAATAAAACATATTTATATTTTCTCGTTACCCTGATTTACAGCCAATTGTCTCAAGATATGACTAAAGATAAATACAAAATTTTAAATAATTTGCTCATCCATACCTATTTCAAAAAATTATATAGGTAACACCTACTCAACTACCCATAAACTATACAACATTGCATAATTTAACACTTACTTATCAAAATTTGAACCTCTAATTAGTCAAATCGCATCGACAATTAGTAATAAAACAGTCATAGAAATATCATCTTCACGAAAGCTTGTAACAGCGTTTATTGGTACATAAACATTTATAGAATCATAAACTGTGCGATCTATTGTTTCCTTATGCCCACGCGCATCTCGACGACATAACTAATCGCGTCCCTATGATTTCAGAGTTCCGTAAATCAATGTGTTTTTGAAATAAATCGGTATAATGCTATCGGATTGAATCGATTCGTTACGTTGTTCCGATTATCCGTCTTTGAATAATATTTTTACTAAAAAACTAATTTTCGAAAAAATAACTTTACGCATGCTTAGTATTAAAAATATTTGCCAAGATTAATTGAAAACTGTAGTACTTATATGTTTACATAAATATTCTATATACATTTCGGGCTCAATGCAGCAACATGCAGTATATTTACCTTCTGAGCGATTTCGATAAGTTAACAGAACCTTCCGACCGAAATATCTACACACACTTGTTCTCTTTTGTTTCCCGTACCACGTAATCAATTTTATGGTGTCACCTTCGATATCTTGTATTCGCTGTCTCAATTCAAGATGTCTTGAATCCATTTAAAAACGAGTTTGGGATAACTTAAGCTATAAACGATCGGGATCGTATTGCACGAAAAAAAGTGATGAGTGTTTTAGATGGTTCGTTGTTTTGTTAAATAGATGGCCCATGTTGTGGTGACATGGCATACTCGACAGAGACGATTTAAGATCGGGTCGAAACAATGTCCAATGTATTGGGGCGGTGTTACATTGAATAATTGCTATTAAGCCGGTTGTAACTTAGGTTCTTTATACACTGACAGTTGGTAAAGCGAAGTGATAATAGATTTAAAGACACGTTTCGATCTTTTTAACGTTGTACAGGCAAATGTTTGGTTTTGTTTGTGTTTTATGGATAAGTTACAGTATTGGTGCTATTAATCTGTGTGGTAGATATAAAATATGCAGTCTGTGGGAACTTATTAACGTTCGTCCGGAAATAAGTGTACTTAGATACCTACTATTATATTTTAACTGAGCTATTATCTATTAATTTTAATTGTTAAAGTTAAGTTGCAAAATATTTACAGTCGCTTTTAAAGATTAAGACAAGTTATGTTTCGTAATTGCAGATTAATGTTCTATGAGGAGCATTAAAATTATATTTTATTAAAGAATTAAACTTAAAATGTAATTAATATAATATTGATATTACTTACCCATTTTCCTGTGCAAAATATGTTGAAATCGCTTCCTGAGTTTCACAATTCACTTCATGACTAAAGAGACATAGAGGTGCAATCAAAAGTCAATTATAACGCTGTTTATTCATTCCGGTTGATGATTTATAGATCCCAGCAGGCAGCGTCGCGCGCGCACTGTCGCTTCAACTTTTTAAATTAAAATCGTAGCGGTCAGGCGTGATCTTATCCAGTGCGATCAATATAGATAAAATAAATATTTATACATCGAACTGTGGATGGGCGAACAAAGCGATTCACTAAATTGATTATGTCAGTGAAAAAATTTGTAGCCAGTCCCTACTCAATCATATGTCTTGATTTGAAACCTACTGGGAATCGCAGGTGATTTCAACATTTTTGATTTTAGAGAAGTATTTACGAAACTTCATAGTTAATATTAATAGGAACAGGATGCAATTTAATTTTATAATTACCTACATACAGTTAAAATTTAATGAGTTTTAGAATACTACTTTAATGTTTTTCCGTCCTTACCTAATAATTGATTTTACTTGAATAATATGTAAATAAGGATATGCTATCAATAAAAATCGTGAATAGTAGACAAAAATAATTATTTTATTTTCATTCTCCATACTCTGCATTTGGAAGCGTAATAAATACGGATTTGTTCTTACGCTAACTAAACATATCATCACAAATTATGCACTTACAAGCTAATTAGAACTCTATTTACAATTGACTAGGGCATATTTCAGTTCTTCAACTATATCATACATGCTATTTACATTTTCTTTATAAATATATTTTTATCATTGGATTCATTCTAAGTATACATACATACATTTTATACAGTTTTGAAGCTATTTATTTTAGGCTTCCATAATACTTATTCGTTGAATTCTATGAGTTAAGAATGAAGTTTAACATTATCATCTAAGTTACAGGAATGTAGTTTCGTTCATTATAAATTACTTAAGTCAGTTGTTCAGTAACAAATATAAGCAAAATGTGTCTATCTATATCCTAAAATAGGCGTAGATAAAGATAACAACTCTAAACAGTCATAATGCCGATTAGCTCATCCCACATACATTCAGTTATTTTACAATACAGCACCTTCAGCCGAGCGATATGCTTCTTTACATCGTTATTTAATAACTTATCAACAAATCAAACAAAGTAAGTCTTTCTCATGTTGTTAGGTCTAGTGTTGGTTAAGGGTATCTGCTGCGCGGGTCGGAGCGGTCGCTCCTCGCATTGGTGGTTGTCGATGGACACGTAGCTGTGGTGGTGGGGAAGCCGGTCGTCGGGGCGGCCCTCGCTGCTGGCCACGGAGCACGTCTCGTCCTCCGTACTCCGCGCCGACACCTCCGCACTCGCGCTCGTCGAGTGCATAGGACTCGACATCATCAACACGGGAGGCGCCATCCCATACTTGAACCAGGGGTCTTGCGACGTCGGCGGCGCCGTATACCTCAGGTTCCCATGCCTCCCAAACCCCTCACGATTACTCGACTTAACATTATTAGCGTTATGGAGCGTCCGGTTCGGTAACGTTATGTCCACATCCGGTAACGGAAAATTTAGCTTTTCCCAACAATTTCTCTCACCCCACACTATCACTGTACACGTTTTCAACAAAACTTTCAAGTCGGGATCTATGTTTATGGCACTTAAGTCTGTTGTCACTAAGAATATAATCTTTTGGCGTCTGTGTCGCACGTTCACTGAGTTTATAGCACTTTGCACGGCGGCGCGCGACTCGGGCGCATACCACTCTTGTTGCAAAAAGTTTATAGATAACACTATCACGAGTCTTTTGGAACTTTCGGATGCACTAACTAAACTATCACTAGATCGCCGCTCGATGAGTTGCATGTCTCGGTGTTGCAAGCACAACGAATGGCCCAAGTTCTCGAGCTCGGAGCTCACGGCGCGAGTCACGAAGTCCTCGTCCCGCGGGTTGTAAACAAAGAAAGCCTCGAACCGCTTGTTTTTGTTGTCATTCATGTCTTTCGTTGTAGAACTAAACACACGAACACCGTATCTGGAGTGCATCCACAGTTTGAAGTCTTCTCTGAACATAAATAGTAGAGCGCACATTAGAAGGAGGATAATTGCTATTATTAACACGACTGCGATGTATGGAATATAATTTTCTACCCCGTCATTGGATTCGATGAATAATCGCTTTAGTGTTTCGGTGCCTGTTTCTTCTGTAGTGGTCTCCGTTTTACATTCTTTTGCGACGACGGCGATCGTTTTATTCATAGGTTGTCCGTGAGCGAAGTAGCACATCATAGTATCTGTTTCTTTTGATTTTTTTATGAGCCATTGATTAAGCTGAGCGACATCTTTACAATCGCATATCCAGTTGTTCCCATCAACGGAAACACGCGTGCGGGGATTGTTATCCGTAATTACTCTCCACGGCATGTAATCTACATAACCGTTATTGTCAAGCTGAAGGAATTCCAACGATGGCAGATAATTAAATGTGTCGTTCTCTATTATTTTAATTTTATTATCCCCGAGATACAGCTCGTTAAGATTTTGAAGCCTTGTAAACTGGGTGTTCCTGAGCACTTCGAGATTATTGTTTTCTAAATGAAGAATTCTCAGCGATTCAATTCCGTTAAATGTTCTGTTTTGTATAGTGTTGATGTTACTGTTATTCAGGTACAGAACTTGTAGTCGTTTTTTACCGATGAAAACGTGATTTCCTAATTCTTTGAGATCGTTTCCGTCCAAATATATTTCGGTCGCATCCATCGGTATTCTCTCCGGGACGTGATCGTAGTCGGCATTCGAACAATCAACGACGTTTGAATTCCAGGTGAGATCATGATAACACGAACATTTATCGGGACAAGTCATCTTACAGTCGCAGGCGTCAAAGTCACAGCAATGGCACAGTGTGAAGCAATGTGACTCATATTCGCACAAAAATTCGGACGACTTCACTTCCAATAAGAGAACATCTGATTTGATTCGTGAATGAGTTAAAGTGCACCTTACACTTTCTAAATCCATTACTCGTGGTCGCTGTCGGGGGTCACTTAATTGGTTAATTCTTTGAAGCCATTCCATTGTGCAGTCGCAAGCAAATGGATTTTCACTAATATAAAACTCGGGCAAATCTTTGTCCTCGGGAACGGTTGATATCGCGAAAGCGCCAACTTCCAGTGTTTTGATATTATTTGAATAAAGCATAACTTTGTTGAGATTGTACTTCTGCAGGAAAGTTCCTGGGTTTATTCTTTCTATAAAGTTGTTATTTAAGACAACAGTCTCGATGCTGCTCGGGAAAGAGAATTCATCTATGCTCCTCAACTTGTTATTGCTCACGTCCAACATTTTAATATTACACGATTCCTTGACTCCGTAAGTATCTTCAAGTTTTTCAATTTTATTCTCGTGCATATCCAACCATTCTAAATTCGAAGGGATGTGGCTGTAGTCAAACCAGAGCAACTCATTATTCGATACATTCAACCACACGAGGGGCTGCGTGTTTGTAAATATACCTTTCAAATCAACCAATTTATTTCCATCCAATCCAATAGCTTTCAACTGTTGATTTGATACGAAAGCTCCATCGTCTATTTGATCAATATTATTAGATGCCAAATTCAATATTTGCAATGTCGGTAAAGCAACAAAAGTGTCTTTGGATATTTTCTCGATCTTGTTTCCCACAAGGCGTAGACCATATAAATCATCCAAGCCCTCAAATTGCGAAGTGGTAACTTTAGTTATTCTATTCATGCCCAAATCTAAAGACGTTAGGAATCTCAACGTTTTTATGGCTTCCGGTACTTCAGATAGCTGATTTCCACTTAGACCTAAGTCGTGGAGTTTAGTTATATTTTCAAAAGAACGTGCGTCAACTTTGGTTATTCGGTTGCTATCGAGAAACAGCTGATTCAACACATATAAGTTTGAGAAATGACTTATATCCACTTCAATTATGTTATTGTGGGCCAATGACAGTGAGTGAAGATTTTTTAAGTTAGAAAACGCTCCGTCTGCAATTCTCGCAATATTGTTATACTCCAAGCTAAGAAATTGCAAATTGTTCAAATCTTGAAACAGCGATGCATCTATTTTGGTTATTCTATTATGCGATAAGTTCAATACAATCAACCGGACCAATCCCGAAAACGTGTCTCTATTTACCCATTCACTGGTCAACTCATTTACCGACAGATCAAGTATTTGCAATTGGTCTAATCCTTCCAACAGTCCGGGGGCGAGCACACTTAGAGAGTTATTGTTTAGATATATTTGCTTGATATCTCTCGACGATTGGAACATTTCCGGTGGCAGACCGGTCAAAGCGTTTGTTGACAAATTGAGAATTTGCAAGTCACTCAGCCCGACAAAAGCTCTATCGGCAACTGTGGCTATTCTGTTATTTTGCAAAAACAATTTCTGCAACGCACGTAGACTCGACAGCCCGTTATCAGGCAAACCGCTTATCTCATTTTGCGACATGTCTAACGTTTCGAGAACGGTATTGCAAGATTTACCGGGTGCTGTGGGTCCATTCCCCCAATCGGAAAATCCTAGATTCGATATATCTTGGAGCCTATTCTGCGTCACGTTAAGCTCCTTGAGATTGTAGAGCGGGCAAAATATCTCCGACGGCAACGTCCAAATGTTGTTATCACCCAAATCCAACGATCGCAGGTCAGTAAGTCCGCGAAACGTGTCCCGGTGGAACTCCATAGACATCGCAGACCAGTCGGTGTTGTGCGTCCGTATGCTCAAAGTCCTCAGTCCACTCAACGGCGACAGCACCGCGGACGGGACGTACCGTATTTTGCACGACTCGATCCTCAGTTCCTTGAGGTTGTGGAAGCGAGAGAGCAGCTCGGTGCCTTCCTCTTTCCTGCGTCCGACGTCGAGCGAGCTCTCGAAGAAGAGCGTGTCGGTGCAGTGCAGGTCGAGCGCGGTGATGCGCTGCGCCTGCGACGCGCTGAGCCCCGCCAGCAGCTCCGTGGCGGCGGCGGCCGTGCGCAGCGAGCACGCCAGCTGCACGCGCGTGGGCTCGCCGCTGGCGCCCGACACCCGCTGCCACTCGCACTCCTGCGGCGCCTCCGCCACGCGACTCGTCAGCGAGACACCCTCGCAACCGCACCACAACACCGCAAACCAAACCACCGAAAATCCCATCGATAACATCTCGAAAACTCACTTTAAAACTGTCACTGTATTCAATTTATCACCGATTGGTTCTCTGTTATCGCGCACATCGCTCCGCTAGTCCGACATCACTCGGAAAACTTAACGAATTTCCCGTCAAACTTGTTTCGAAGTACGACACATAACGGCACGTAAAAGTTGTGCGTACGGCGAGCACCACTCCCTTGGGCGAGTGAGATGCGACTGACGGCCGGCGCGAGCGAGTTGAGCGACCCGCGAGACGGGCTCCCCGCGCAGCTTTGCTCCTCCCCCGAGCGCGAGGTCCGATCTCTTTTCTCTTTCATCTTGAAGTTGGCCGCGGCAACAAGTTGCTCGCAAGATTGGCATGAGCGGAGCTTTTACAAACATGGCGGTACCTATTATACTTTGTTTGTTTTACTTTAATCATAAAATTTCAATGGCGCTGCCGTAGTGAAAAGCGTGTGAACAAATTGATTCCTATCTCCCTTAGATACAAGGATAACATAGTGTGATTGAGTGTGGTATGATTATGATTGTGGTCGCTCGGAAGTTATTCTTCACATGATTATTAATGTATACTCAGATTCATACAGTAGGGAGATTGATAATTAAGTAAGCAAAGTAGGTTGTAATCGATTCAATTCAGCCCATTACACTTTTAGAATCTTTATAGTTGAATAAAATAGTCAGTAGATAACTTTAACGATTTAATTGCTTTTAAAATACGCCATCATGGTTATCTACATTTATTTTGGGCTAATAAACTAATCAGGTAACATCCAATTTTGGCATGAGCACATCCGTCCAAAATGTCGTTGACTGTGTGTTTTTATGAAAAATTCGTCATTTTTCTTTTGTTATTCGAACTACTTACCTGTTAAAATGACGCATTGTGTATAGACTGATAACACTATCTTTTAGTGGGTTAAATAATTTACCAATAACATCATCAGTAGGCAAATATGACTAAAAGGATTTACTGCAGACATCCGAAAAGTCATGTAGAAACTTGTCGGGTAATTACGTTTTTAACCCCTTAATTGCCCTCTGATTTACAATCAAGTAATTTAACAGCTTAAGTTCTAATTTAGTTTCTAGTTGTGATATTTACAGTGGGTAATTTTGGCTTCGTTAGCTACTTATCTTCCAAAAAAAGTTAATCACTCTAACGACGCAGCATCAGACTACCAAACTTTAATGATATCATTACATAATTACATTATTATTGCATTAGAGATGCCTTGAAACGTGTTTTGTAGACTGGTTACCTACTTTACTTAATTGGGTCTAGTTTATTACGGAATTTGTCAATAAATACTTGTTTTGTATGGAACTGTGGAGCACAAAATGGTTTCAATATCTAATCGGCAACTCTAATAGCTTATGCGCTTTAGTGACTCATTGACATCTGAGTAGGTGTAAGCTAATTGTTCCAATTGATTCTGAATTAATTTGGTTTTGATTTGATTTTTAAAGACATGATAGATCGGTAAAAAATCATTTATAATACCTACTGGATCATTTCATTTTAGTGTTTTTCACTTCGTTATTCCAAATCTAAATCAGCGGAAGCCAGGCATTCCATTCTCAATTGAAAAATGTTATCACACATCAATATTTTAACAAGAGTGCAGTTATATAATTGAAAAAAGAATACAAAAATATTCTGTGCCGCAGATTAAAAAGGGGGAATTGGCAGGATCAAATATGGCGGCATTTAAATTGGCGGCAAGGGTTTTATACAAGTGCTACTTCCCCAATGACTTATGAAACCTATGGATATAGCATGACTATAAAATAATATGTATTCTATAAAATAAACTTGAAATGCTGGAAATAACAGTCTTTTTATTGATTAAATACTACTAACTATGCTACTAAAAGTGTAATAATAAAATTCACCCAACATTTAACTAGACCTCTGTGAACTGGAAAAGAAACCCGAAAGCAACGAGATATTTTTGTTTGTAAAATTAACTTTTATTTGATATCAATTTTTATTCAAAGCCCAACCCAACTATTTTAATACAATAAAAAACAAATAATTGTTAATTAAATGTATTGTTTTATTTTAATTTACATTTTCGTGATAAAAATCTTATACTTAAGTAAAAAAAAACAAACGTGCCAAGTTTATAGGTTACCCAATTTTATGTACTTTCCTTATTATTTTAGATGAACAGAAGGCACAGCCATGGCAAATTGCCATCTAAGATAAAGGTCTACCGTGATAAATTAAGAATAAAACACTGGCAGGTAACAATACATCAATAGAAACCACGGCATAGGCAGGTGTTGTTTTTTTTTAAAGAAAACAACAACAGTTGCCGTTTTTTTTTGTTTACTGAAAAAAAAGTATTGGTACACCAACCATCACAAAAACAATACCGATCATGAGACAATAATTATTAAAGAAATTACTTTAAATTACTAATCAGTAAGAATTCGTAGTATCTAAAATGCTAAATATTCCTATGTGATTTGACGGTACGATAACATAGGCTCTAAGTCTTAGAGCTTCAATAAAAAACGATAAGTATTCGTATTCATAAATTTATTATATTAGTACTTTATATTTTACAATGTCTCGCTAATCAAATCCTCACACATTCAAATACCGAAGCTGCATTCCTTTTTTAAGCGGCGAACATTAAAAGACGTTTTATATCAGCGGGTTGCCGCGTTCGTAATTCAAAAATTGGCGGGTAAAGGGTTAAATGATATAAACGATGGGACTTCAGACTTCAGATCAAGTGGCTCTTCCGTGATAGCATAGTGAGGTGAATTCACGATGGAAATGTAAGCTTTGACGGAGTCTCGTTCAAACTGGTTTGGTAGATTTTAGAATAAACATATAGATGTATCGATCTAGTTTGTGAATAGCCTTGAATGCTTTAAGTCAGCAATATTTCGTATTTAATTATTGACTTTTAATTACTTACTTATCGAGATTTTTTCAGGTTTATCGTCTGCCTTTTTCTACTGAATTAATATTCAACATTTTAGCAGAAAGTTTTTTATGTTCTCTAGATAAAAAAGACTTATATCATTGTTATACGAATAAAAATTCAAGGTCGTAAAGAGTATTGTAACTTTATCCTCTTGCTTGTACTATTGCGGTTATCAAATTAAAATATATCTCAGTATTTTAAAATCATCTGTACTAAGACAAGTTAATAAATAATACATAAATAATAATTATAAATAAAAATACGTCTAAACTCTAAATAAATCCATTTCACTCTTTGATTCCCCACCGACTCGGTAGCTTCAACACATACCGATACATTTAAACATTGGAATCACAAATATCGTTAAAAAACCTATAAACGTGAGTGCCCTCGTACTATCAAGAACAACTTGCTCTAAGGAAGTTGTAAATCACAACAAATCTACCGCTCGTCAGTTGTTTCTTTACTACGACCAGCCTAAGATGACCTGTTGGATCAAAACTAGATATAAGAATATAATTGTGACTAACGTGCATCGAGGGAAAAAGACTTTGTGTTAAAACGGATTGATTAGCGAACATTAAAATGTTTACTTAGTCACATTCTTGTACTAGTTTTTTTTCCTTTAGTAATAAAAAGGTGTTTATTAGTCCTAATGACGTGAACAACCAAACTGGCTTGTTCAAATTTTATGTCTAATATTAAATTTTGTTTCTAAAACCAAGATAACACGTCAAAAGCTTAAAGCGTACTTGTTTGAAATTTCTTATAGATTCAAAGCAAAAAACAAACTTTAGTAACAGATTTGACGCTCGCAGTATTTGATAAAACGTCGTCAGAACTAAATAAAACTAAAAGAAAAATACCAAAAAGCTCAACACATTTTGGTCTCCATTCCGAATCGCTGAAAAATTTTAAATCAACTTTTTATTACGAACGCATCCTGTTCGGCTTCTGTTCAAATCAAATGCGTGTAAAAAGAATACGATTTTACAAATAACACAGATGTTAGATCACACGATGACTTTAATGTAGGAATTGTAAAGTTGTTTGATACGAATTAAAGAGGTATTTATTTATGACGCTTAAACGCTAGAGAAAGAAATATAACGGAACGGCTTTTCGACTGTACCTATAAAAAAAAGTTAGTACTAGTAACTAGTAGTAGCCTGAATGTCTTGTCATTAAAATCATCTTAGTGCAAGACGGTGTTCAAAATTGTGATATCAATATTGAAAACTTACATTAGACGTTAACTCTTCCACGAATATAAAATTATTACCCATTGCTAATTTTTTGAACCAAATTTAAACAAGCATTCAATAATCCTTATAAAACTTACATATATAAAATGTCCCGTACAAATAATTTAGAATCTCAGCTTAAAATCTTGAATGAAATGGCGTTGTTAAAATAAGATCACGTAGAATTATACTTCCTAAATTCCCAACAGACCATAAACTTAAGACTAAATATTAATAAAACCGTTACGAAGATCAAGCAGTCTTAATGCCAGTATCTACAGACAACAATAACTTATGGCCCAGATTAAATAAATTAAAAAGCATTCTATCGTGAAGCATTTCAAAAAATAAATATCAAAACAAAAATGATAAATGCTCTCATCATTAGGTACGTCCAAAATATTGTCTTTACCGAAACGAGTTCAACTCGCCATGTCCAATTTTGAATAAATGAATAAAGATCATTAAGTATCCCTTTTTGCATTTTGTATAAAATGTATGAGAACGGTTATTTTGTTCGTGAAATCACCTGCATTATTTCGCGGTAGGTATTTTGATCCAAATAAGTACGGTACTTTCGGAATTAACATTCAAACGTCGAACAATGTTGCTGATTATAATTTATGAAGTTCGACTTCGCGTGCCATAAAACACAAATAGATGCGCGTGATTCCGTTGTAATGGAGTCGACATGTGATTTTGATCACCATAACTAACCGCACAATAAGACGAATCGATACCCACAACTGTTCCCTGCGAATCCGGGATACTATTATCTGTCAATAAAATAGGGTCTCATTGTGTCTATCGGCGAAAAAAACACAAATCGAATCAATCTTCCAAACTGTCTGCGATTCGTTTTGTCACAGTGCCATTATGAATATCGAAATCCCTGTGGACCCATACATATTTCGAAAATGGTAAACGTCAAAATATTTTGTATCAGCTGTGCAAATGGCCACACTTTGTAACTGATGTCATTAGAAGTCATATTGTTATTAATAGTTGTGACCAAATGTATGATTGTTGCGGTTTAGTATACAAATAAATTAATTTCTAGGAAATATTTCTATTTCATTTTATTAATTTATAATATGAAAGAAGAATGAATAAGCTAAAAGCCTTGTTATAAATTATTAAGATTAGTACACAATCTACTGCACACTTGATTAAAAACATTCTTAAAAAGCGACTTGGACAAAAATATACATTGATTTTAATGATAAAGATCTTAGAAACGCATAAAAGTACTTAACATTTTTCTATATTTGCATTGGAATGGAAAACAAAGAAGTAGCTGATAATTCCAAAAAATAAGCATCACTCTAAAATCTAAATGCTACCGGAATATTTTATCTTCGATCACGTTTTCCGTTTTCGTCTAGCCACGCCAAAATAGATTTAAAAAGTTAATTTCGCCTTCTATTTAATGTTCAAAAACACCGATCCAGGCTTGCTATTACGAAAATGTTTCGAGCTTCGGACGGATCTTCTAAGATTGGTTTGTGTTCTTAAATTTAAATTACCCGCCATTATTTTTCTATTCACTCCGAAAGATTCTAACCGCTCACTTGAGCTATAAAAAAAACCACTTTGACAATATTTCAAAACTGACTTTTCCCATCAAACGACCACTGTTTACTTATATTATAAAATGAAAAACGATTTATTCAAAGAATACACTTTTATTGTAATGTGCTCCAATAATCTTTTGCACGATACTGAAGTTTGTCCGAGTTCTGTATCGTTCAACTATGGAAGAAGACATGTTAGTGCCACAAACTGTTTGTTTCTATCTTTCAATCTAGTGTTTACCTAATTAGATAGGATCCAGGGAAAGAATAAGTTACTCCTTTTTCCCCTTGTTAATCTTAATGATTGTCTAAAGGTATAATGAAAACAGCATAGGTCCTTGCCTGAGCAAGTTCTATTTTCACATTTAAAGTAAGGAAGTAAGGATTTATCACTAACTTACGATGAGGGAAATCCACATGGTTTGATTATTTGTAATTCTAACCCGCATTGAGCCGACCTAGTGGAGCGTAAGTACTTTTAAACTACTGGACTGATTTTGGTTTGTCTTAGCATATGAAATACTAGTATTAAACTTTTTCAGATTAACCTATACTTTATTATAAAGGGCAAAGAAAGATTTAATTCTTATAAAAACTGGACTGATTTTATATACCTACACAAAGAAAAAATACATAGGTTAGGATTATTTATTTACCCATCCTACTTAGCTTTTAATCCCTGTCACTAACTCTCCAGCTATTGTTTAGATACAACACACTTCTAAAAAGGCGTGGTGGTGGAGATCCCTAGTATCAGCTGGGTAATTGCTTTACTATAGAATAGCATTTTTAAGCCTGTTTCAGGAAGCTTAAGCGTAAAATCTGCACTGTGCTAAATATAGAGGTCAAAATGAGAAATATGGGCCAGCAAACCAGCCGATGAGCCCCTTTCGAAATTGGGTATGAAATGCGTGAAGGTGTTATTTGCTTCTTTAAATATTTTAGGTATGTACTTTCAATATCAATGTACGTTTATATTTCACATAAACATTATCAATGCGGGAGTATCTTTTCTCTCCTACGATGCTGAACTGATTTTATAAAAACTTGTTAGGCATTTTAACTTAAGTTTTATGGGGTTTACAAGAAAAGTCTAGTCCTTTATAGAATTTCCGTAGCACAAATTCATTGTAGTGTAATTCGTAGCTTTCCCACCAACATAAAGTTAAAAGATCAATAAATTTGTATTTTTTGTTTTTAACATAAATGTTGTACTAGTAAAACGCCCGCAGCTTCACATGCGTTGACAACTACAGGTGGCGCCTTATATTTCTATTTTGGGTTATAAACTATGTTATCCCAATCCAAATAGCTGTTTTTGTCAAAAAATTGTAGTAGTATAGTGTCTTTAACTTGAAAATTAAGAATTGTCATTCGCATAGGGACCGAAAATCATCGACATCGAAAGGTTTTCAGAGATCAACATGCTGAGGTGCGCATAAACCTGTCATGTATCAAGACTTACAGATTCCCAGTCGCTACAGCTGCCGCTTTTCAGTTGGTGTTCTGTGGGGAAGACCATCCATCAGAATGGCTTTTGGCTAATTGTTTAGTTGGCTAATTGTTTAAATGGTAATATTACAGAATACTTTTGAAATATTTGGAGTTCCGCAGTAAAAAATAACAACTCATTTATTATTCTGTTGATCCATGTATCATCTGAACATATAAAATGTCACTTTTTGAAAATAAATATTATTAATTGAAATAAAATTAATATTAGAGGTATAAGAGTTTTATTTTGCAGTTAATATAGGTTAGGTTCCTTAGTTTTTTAGTTTAGTGTGAAGTTCGGAGAAAACGCTTACATCGTACCGCTGTAATCTTAAAACCTGTCTCTGAAAAAGCAGTAGTAAAAGAAATTTTAAACTTAAATAAATTGATAAGTATTTACTTTAAAAAGAACTTTTTAATTTCTATGAAAAAGTATAAGACTGTAGAAAGGTAATGAACATAGGTAAGTACCTACTTAAAAATCTATAGAAAATGAATAAAATAAAACGATATGGTCTCAACAACATTTAAAAATAATAAGGTACATATAGGTATAATATTTATATATGATCCTGTGTACTCCATCTCAATTGTCTTCAGAATACTTGATAATTCTGCTGTTTTGCACGGCCTCGTGTAGATTATAGGTTAATCCTTTGATGATACCAAACTAAAACAAATTAAAAATATATAGTTTTTGTTAGTACCTACGTGTAATGCTAGATAGTCGTAAATATGGACAATTAAACACAGATATAAATTCGCTAAGGTTATTTAAAAAGCTTTGGAATAGTTTTCATAAGCAAATTATTTCACATTAACAAACTCATGATAATAAAACAATACGATACCTTTACCTTGTTGATGCCATCTTCAATTGCACTTTATAGCAACTGCCCCCTTTAGCTCACTAAATTAAAGACCATTCTTCTTCTCTATTGCCGGTATTTGAGTTATATCAGGAATAGGATACTTCTCATTCTTTAGATAGAAGATGGTTAAGGAATAACGACTGAAATCCTAGTCCTTTTTGTTGTGTAATTGATTTTGTAATATATTAGCAGGTAAGAAAAGTTGGTGAAATAAGAAACGAGAAATATGAAAAAAAATCAAAACTGTTTGTTTTGATTATGGTTTGACATTAAAAGTCATGTCAAATGAATAGTTGTTTTTTTTTAAGTAATGGTGATGTGTGTATTGACAGTATTATTTTTACTGAATATTTCACATCATAATGATTATAGCGATAATTATCGCGATCAAGCGGGCACACTACGTTTTGTAAGTGTGCATCGGTAGCGCAAAGGGATGTGATCCCTTTGCTATGCTTTTATATGCTACGATAAGGAATGGAGAGTAATGGAAGATGTATTGCGTTTTTAGAGAAATCTAGTGGAGCAATTATTATAATTGTCACGTTCATGGGCATTACCATTTTCAACAGTGTGACCCCAGCTCAAGGCATTGAAACTGTTTTAGAATATGGTAGGATGGCAATTAACAAAAATACACTATGGATTAGTGTCATTTTTTGAAGATGTATAGAGCTTATAGAGGTGTTGAATGTAAGTCTATGGGTTTCCGTCCGAATAACGGCTTTAAAAGTGATTTTTGCACTGTGATGATGACGTAATTGCTTGACGGAGTACCCGTTCTTTCTCTAAACCTCTCCGTTTCCCGAAATTTCGAGTTTCGTAATAGCTCTGCAGTTTCTTAATGCTTTACGATCCTCATTTGTTTAATTAGTAAATGTGACGTCTAATCAGAAGATAAACAATGGCGCCGCAAAAATAACGTATAGATTTATAGTTTGGTAAGTCATTTTGGGTCAAAAAATATGGGAATCTGCTTTCGGATTCGGAATACTCGAGTAGAGTCCCGAATGAATGTAATTCCATTATGATTAGCCTTATTCGGGTACGAGGGTCGCGGATTCCGGTTTACCAGATAAAGAGAATTTTGCCAGCACAAAGACCGTGTTTTTTCTTTAGTGCGCTTTTTAATTTGGCTCAACATCTGTGTGGATCTCTACATAAAGCAGTCTTAATCGCATTTGTTACGCCGCATGTTATTAATAGTTGAATGGTTTGTTTGAATATTTTGACGATTTGCGGTTGGTGACACTGGCTTATAAAGTTGATTAATTATTTGTTCAAGAGTTCCGTATTTTTTTATTTTATTTAAACGGATGGGTAGTAAAATGTGTTATTGAATTAATTTAAGTAGATACATTATATTGTATCAGTACATTATTTTGTTGTAAAAAAATGTATTTCATAAGATTCTGATAATATATCCTCGGTAATCTATAAAAAACTATGGGTGAAGATACCTATTGAAACTCATTTACTTAAGCATCCAGCTTAAATTTAACATGAAAATCCCGTTTTCGACAAAACACACGACATTTTAAGCAGACTCGTAAATTCCGACATCCTCTCTTTTTAGGGAACCCCAAAAACTAACGTATATTCAGACGAATTTAAAATTTATGTTGGGATTTCAATAAATAATTATAGATTCGATGTGTAAACAGTAAGCTGAAAGTTTTATTTTTTTCTGTTTTATTTATAGATCAAGTTAATCCGGTTGGATTCGTCACGGGCGTTTAGGGAGCTGGGTACTAAATATGGATTCTTTATGTTTTACGTTGACATTAATCACAAAAAATCGCCTGATTTATGCATGGCATACAATGTTTTGTGGTTTAGTCTACGACTATCCATAACTTGTTGGCTTTACGAGCAGCAGCCAACAATGATTGTTTTGAAACATTCCAAATTTACTTATAGAAACGTGCTTGTTAGCAGAAAACTTGATAAAAGAGTGTCTTTATTCGGTTTACGTGTGTTTAATTGTAAGTAGATTTAATCTGATTTACGTATTTAAAAGTTTGAACGATTTGAAAATATTTCTCAACATTCACAACAGCAAGCAGTGTTCGCTTAAAACTTGCATCAGAATTAAAATGGGGCAATGAAATTCCCCTAAGCCCTAAAATCGATCAGGCGAAGCCATATCCTAACTACCTGCCTCGATATCGAACGAAATTAAACCAACTGTATCACTGCCCTTTGTGCCCGACTCGGATTCCAGAATCGAATAATTAAAACCAAGATCGAAATATTCACCATTCCTCATTCAAATGTATGTCAGTGACCGGTCCTGAATAGCCCCTATTTTTTTTCGGAACTTCGATTTGTGGGTTCTGCTTTGTGATATAAAATTAATGATTTTTGGTCAGCGCTTCACCGTCAGCGCTACAATGGCTGCAGCGACAATGGTGTCCCGCTGTCTACGATATTGACGGAAGGCCTCTGAGGCCCTTCGAGCCAGCTACCTACGCCCCTGCAGCCCTTTCATATAAAGAATTTAAGTCACGTCACGTTACCTACCTAATGGAAGTTCACAACCCATATTTTTATAAAATGATACTCTAATTATTATGAATCAAACCGCGGCCGCTGAGCATGCACCTTGTCATTGTACGAATGTTAGACTCGAAAAACAAATACGAGTTCGGCATCACACAAGTTTCGAGTGGCAGGAAATTGGTTTCGAAGATGACACAACATTATCACAACTGGTAGCTCTTTAGCTTTACCTGTTCTAGATAGGCGAAATACAGTTTTGAATATTTTACTATTTATATTGACATCTGGTGTGTGGTCTGTAAAAGTGTGGTAGTATAAAACCGGCTTTATAATTAACGTTTGTCAGCGCGTTTCTGCAACTACACCTTGCGTCGGTTTCTATTCAATGCATTGTGTACTCACCCCTAGGGTGGCCGGAGATAGACCACACCAATGTTTAACCCAAATATGTCACAATTGCAGGCACAGACCATTGTCGTTTAGTAATTTATGTCAATCCAATATAATTTCATTACCACCAGACCGCAGTGAACTGTTCATAAATGTGTCGACCACCATTCGGACCACAATTCTGACGACAGTGTCATTTGATGGTCTATAAATTGGGGGATTAGCTTGTCCGACTCGTGATTAGGTGCTATCAATGAAATTTTAGGGAAAACCGAATTAAATTGGCCAAGCCGCATTGATGGTTAATGTAGAATAGAATTACGAATGAAATATGATACATTGACTTATATTGTTACACGGAAAGTCAGCTACTGTAAATATACGTTGATCTGCCCACGTCATTTATTCGATTTTAAATTTTTAATCCGGTGTACCGCCATTAAATAAATGGCGACGCTCCCATATAGCTTGGTTTCAATTAATTTCTGTCGACTTAACCTGCTTCTTGGGTTTGAGTGGTCGGACAATATATGTTTTGGGATTATATTTGGAAAAGATAACATCCGGTTACAAAGAGAAAACAATAATTTTGTTGAATTAATTGTCTAACGGGAGCTTTCAACTTTATGAACCTACTGTACAAACCTTTTATGTAGGCAGTATCGTAATTCGTGTATGTTATAACTAATGCAACTACGTAGAGACTCGATCTGAATTTAGATTCAGTTTAAAACTACAAAATTAAGTATTAAGGTCCCATACAATTCAATATTAACGTATTACAATTTACGGTTCTATACTTTACTCAGGGTGTCCCATAGCACTCCAGTGAAATCAAAACGCGTCGATAACGACCCGACCGTCGCTATCAGTCTATAAACAATTCTCAAACAGCATCTCAGATTCGCGACACGAATAACTAAGATATAGTGAAATGACCAATCACGGACGTGAGCTGGCTACGAAGCATCAACTTACCGAGCTATGGCTCTACTTAGAGCAGATTTGGTGTTGCCGAGCCAAAGTTCGCAGGTACAAAATTGCTCTTAGATATGTTTAGAGTGAAATGGTATTTTAAATTTTGCTATTTGTTTATTTAATAGTTTTTAATATATAGTATACAATTGAAGCATGGATAATATGTAGCTAAAAATTAAAACAGTGCATGTGTTAAGGATAGTATTTTTATAGTTTGCAAATCCGCGTAATAATTCTCGAAAAAGCCTAGCAGTTAGTGACTTTGTGGATGAAAACCATGATTTTTATAGATAATAATATGATGTTCTTTTACGTCACCTTAAAGCTAGTTATGCTTGGCAGGCCAATGCAAAGGGTATACGATTTTATTTTACAAACCAAGGAGATTAAATTAGGAGCTTTTTATTTGTTTATTTTTAACTGCATCTTAACCAACTTTTCTCCGCCTTTCAGCTTGAATATTTATGTCGACGGTATTAAAGTAAAAAGCACTTCAACCATTACCCGCCTTAGTTAGTCATAGACAGTAAAAGGTCACAATTTTTCCCACAAAACCTGAAATACGATCACCGAACTTAACGATACCAAATATGTGTCTAATAGCTACCTTTATTGATCTGAACCTATAAATACTAATAATTACCTCGACTGAGGTTGTTTTATTTTATTTAAGGTGTCATTAAATTTAACAACAATCGCTTTTAGTGATGTGACACAGGACTAGTTTATGTTCATTGTATGTTTCGACGAAGGAGGTTTTATTTTTGAGGATGCGTTATTGTAAATTACGACTTTTCATGTGTGACTTTTTAGACAAAGTTGAAAGTAAGATAAAAGATTGAATCATACTACATAAGTACATCTGAATTATATTATATCTCAAATTCTTTAAGACCCACTGAAAAAAATGGGTTTATTATAAAAACGCTAATCCTAAAAAATATACTTACTAATCTTAACGAAAATATCAACAATTGGGTATTTGTATGAAATAAGCTAACAGAAAGGCAATAAAACTGAGAGAAGCTAAACCCAATTCCAATTCAAAAACCTAAACCTAGTATAAATAACCTCTTTATAAGACTATTAAATAAAACCGACTTTCGTTTCTACATAAATTATTAACATAAATTCGAACAAACAATCTCTATAGCTTCGTATTTCGGTACAAGATACCTAAGTTGCCTTCTTACTTATATTCTTCTAAATTCTAAGGTATTATTTGTAACCCACGCTGTCCCAGGTGTGTGTTTGACTTTTACTTTAACACAATAACTTTCTGACCACACAAAGAATATCATTTACCGCCAAAAATAGCGCGCCATTGTCAATGTCAAAACACGATCGGTTACAATAAAGAAAAAAAAACACATTATAAGGTCTGCCACACACCGTCTTTTTCATTCATAACCTTTGATGGTAAGCTCAAAGAATAGCTGTTTACCTTAAATTGCGGAAAGTTTTTGTCCTTTACCATCTGCTCTACCTTAATAAAATAAGTCGATGTCGCTTTAAGATTTAAGCTATTACAAGGAATGTTACCTTTAATGTGAGGTTAAGTAAATATATCGTAAATTATAAAGTGCTTTGACGTTTTTTTTATCCGGTTAGGCAAAGGTACAATATTAGGAAGTTTCAATAGATAATATAGGTACCCTCGTAGACATTCCTTTACTTACGTAGGTCTCTATTTATTTAAAGCTGAAACTTAGGTATAAGTACTTAATACTTTGCGGTGTATGCTATTAATCATAGTACTTTTATCTTTAAAAAGTGACTTTGAACGATGAAAAACATTAAGGTTATTTAATTACAAAGTAGGGTATTTCTTTTTAATAAAATTTGCAATGCAAAAGACATCAACGCGCGCGTCTTAACAAAAATACCTTATTATAATCCAATTAAACACTGAATAACAAATAATCACATCTTATTCATATTTAGAACGATATATTTACTTAAATCTCTTAACTTTTCTATTCTTATAAAATAACAAGTCCTGACCGACTGTCTGATACATCATCGCCCATCGTAAACTATTAAAGTTACAGCCATGAAATTTGGTATATATACCTAGGCGTTCCTTTTATGAAGTAAGTTAGCACTAAGAAAGGATTTTTAGAAATTCCCACGGGAAAAGCAAGTCAGCTGCGGGTGTAACCGCAGGGTGGAGAGTTGAATTCTATATTTCGATAGACCTAACTTTTTAAAGCTTTTAAGATTTTAGGGTGATACAGAGAGCTCAAATTATTTATTTGGAATGACAATAATAGTAACAGATGTATTTTTGCTTCTTGGAAGAATTTACTACATACAAATTTAATAATACACGACTTGAGAAATAATCAGCATTTCTTAAAAGAAAAAACATGTTTTTATTCAGTTAATTATTTATTCATTATTTTTTAAATACCTACCTATTTCAAAGAAACGAAACATCCGTCCGTAATAACGTGGTAATACCAATTTTGAACACGCCATCTAGGTATATTTTAGGAAACTTAATGTTGAGCACGACGTCATCAAGATATATTTTAGAAAACTAGCTGATGTAACTGACATCTAGCGACAATTTATAAAACTACGTTTTTTTAATGTCAATGGCAAATGACACTAGAGATGCTGCCAAATTAATGATTTTTAAATAACTTTTAACTTAATAAGTGAATAGTATCAACAATACATATTTTATATTGCATGTTATTCTATAAAAATAACCAATTAAAAAATAAAGACACTTTAATAGGTTGCAATATATACTATGCGCAGTCTTTACTGAAAGTTTAATTGTCTTACTTAGACATCCTAAGAAAATAATTCGGAAACACTGGAACTAACAACATTCACACACACCAGCGCACACTAACCGACCAATGCAATGCAAGTCATAGTGAAGTAAGATTTAAAAACAAACTATCATTAGTATCGATTACAATCGATATTCCCTAATACTGTTCAATTAAAAAAAAAATAGGGAAAATAAAACTGGTCTTATTTTTGCGAAGCATGTTTATTTACTTTGAATAATTATTTATGGTGTTTATTTCAATACCTCTAAGTTTTGTTGAAATAATAAGTTGTATGTTATGAAATAATTTATGTTTTCTTAAGTAATTGTGTACGATACGTTTACAATGAAACCTATATCCGATTAGAAGTTTAAAACTTTGCAAGCATAAAAAGAGTTAATGCGAGTGCCGAGGGTGTAACTAAAGTAAAGGATAGATAGATGTATAGACATCACTAGTTGCGAATGGGTTGTTTATAGAATAAGTTAAGTTCTAGAGTCAGAATAGACGCTTTGTTTATTAAAAACTTTTGCAGTTGATGCGGATTTGAAATTTAAAAATAAAAAGCCATTCAAGCTTTTATAGTCTATTCGCGTTAAGAAAATAGTGAGTGATCGTTGTCAGCCGGCCTGGCCACGCCACCCAGCCAATTAAAATGCTAGAAATTAAAAAGTCGAGTTCACAGTGACCAGTTGAAGTCTGACCTTCGAAAAAAACGTCCACGTTGAAAGAAACGTTGTCCAACGATAAACTATGAAAAAATGAATACTTCACCAATTCCAAAGAATAAAAGTGGATCAATAATCCATAGTGGAGAGAGACACATAATTTACAATGTTTATTAGTACTTTAAATTTGTTGATTTAACTGTGGAGAGCATAGTCATAGAAACAGCAAGTGCATGCGGCATGTCCGAAAATACTGTTTATAAAATTATTATTTTTCTTTCGTACTTTTACTCCACTGTGAATACACCCTTATCCTGTAGTTGTCACTATTTTCTTAACGCGAATAGACTATAAGTACTTGAAACCACAAAATCGATATTCTAAAAGTTGATTTACTCAGTTCCCTTCCCTACTAAGTAGTTAATCGACAGATGCAGTCAGTGCAGTGGACAAACTTTCCGTTTATTTGCTTTGTTTCTTTATTGTGATTGTTGGTGCTGTTTCAGAGTTAGCTAGCTCTGACTTATCGTGAAATAAAAGTTCTTCAGTGTTCATCAAGATATGCTGAAAAGTTAATATAAACATTTCTAATTGTGGTGAGTAGAAATTTACAGACAATAATAAATCCAAACAAAGTAAAGCACAACTGCATTGGTTTAGAACTTGAAGACATTAAAAGCTTGTGCAAATTGTGTGTTATCTGCGCACGATATTGTTTCATGGTGTTATATACATTTATGAGAAATATTACTTAATTTTCAAGGGCTTTTTTAAGTAGAAACTGTTAGTGGAGTAAATTCTGAGATAACATTTTATTTAGCAGAAGTAAATACATGTGCATAGGTCATGACTTAAGTATGTTATTCAAGGTAAAATTAAGGGCTGTGTATTAGTAAAAGAAAGATTAAATTTGTTTAAAATTATTATTTTTCCATTTTACCCTGTTCTTGTCTTGTTTATTATTAAAAAAAGCTCCTTTTACCTTGGTTTTTTGATTAAATATAATGTTCTTACTGTTCTTATTGAAATTACAAGAAAATTAAGGGCATATTTTCTTTAGTTATTTATAATTTTCTTTTGTTCTGTTTGCATTGTAAGTGACTAAAGTCACAGGTCGTACTATTTCTATAAATGTCTGTGCGCCACAATCGGATCCATATACTCAATGTTTGTAAAGCTTTATGAACTAAAACAACTTATTAATGTTTTTTTAAGGATGCCAAACAGTTGAGCATTATGCTTGAGATTGCACTTTTGAAACATTTCAAAATATTATTTATATTAGTAAAGTAGTTAGTTATTCTTTTCACTTTCAAAGTCTGGTAGTTAAGTTTAATTTTATCACATAAATTAAACAAGAATTCAGTTGAAAGGGCATGTAATATATTTAGATAGAGTAGCAGTATTTTGCCTTCATAAACCTTATTGTCTTTTTCCAAAAGAGATTGTAAAAGCTGTTTTATGTCTGTATATTTCAATTATTATAACACAAATAAAAAAATAATTCACAACAAAATGGAAATGTAATAGTTTCTCCACAAAACAGACACATTCATATTTTTTCATGTATGGAAATTGGTGTTTGAAAGATAAACTATTCTTGTTACTATATTGAATACAAGAACATTAGTAAACAGTTCTAAGTAAACATTTTGTTTATAAATTGAATTGCGAATTAGACTAAGTAATCTCTTCTAAATGTATGTAATAAGTTAATCATTTCCTATTACAATTAAGTGTTGTACTAAGGTCTGGTAGCTAGGCCCTAAAAGCACCTTTTATTGCCTTTCATTGTTGTTTTTATTTAAATTTAAATTTCTCTAATGAGGCTGTACATTTTTGGAACAGATTAAGTTGTAAAGTTCTTTTGTATTGTTATCTTTAAAGAGCAACATCAGGTAGATTATTATTCCAAGTTGCAGTTTGTCATAACATGCTATGTCTTGTTTAGCTGGCTAATCAGTTTTTATACCTAACATTAGTACACTATCTTAAAAGAGAGTGAACAGGTCATACATACCTATGAAGTACTATAAATATTGTTATCAAACTTACGAAGGATGGCTTATTTTATATTTTATCAGTTGTATTATTTTAAAGTAATTAGGTAGGCCTGTAGCCATTATCTGTAATCTATTTAGGTGAGTGCTTATTTCCTTTGGTTTTGCTAATGGCCATAGTGATGATGCAAATTCAACCTTGGCCATCATACAAAGTTCACTGACTTGATTGTCCTCTTATTTCGGGCGTGTTTACGTATTATGTTATGTAGGTGGCACTAATGTTACAAGGTCAAGTTGTATGGAGAATCACTCACGCAGTTTGATTTAAAATTTCGGAGACAACACTTGTGTTAGTAAAGATCAAATTGAAGTTTTGTTTTTCGAATTTACTGAAAATATAAGTGCGAATTTACTGAAAATATTTGTGTCTGTACATGCCTACTTGGATATACTTAAGTTGAATTCTAATGCAAGGTACGAGCAGTTTTAAAATGGGCGAAATTAATTGTGTTTAGTCGTGAAACGATAAATCATACTACCTACGCTCAATGCGTTGAATCTCCTATAGGTGTTTGACCCCTCTACCTATAAATTAGTCATCAAGTCCTCTGAACATAAATTAATACCTTTTTGTGATATTTTAGATGAGTAAACGGTGTCAGAAATGGCTAACAAGTATGTGCAGTTACTGCAGCGACACCAACAAGATATAGTTAGAGATTTGGATGTTAAATACATCTTATCTGATCTCTACACTAAGAGCGCCGTCACCACTGAGGAGTTCAACAATTTGTTCGATATTGTAAGTCCATTTAACATTATCTAATGCTGAGGATCCACGGTGTGCAAAACCACGTACTGCATACAGATCTGCGCTGGAAATAAGGTCTATTTTAGCTACTAAAAAACTTAAGATGCTTTGTGCACCGAATCGTGCACAACAGAAATGTTAAGCTCACTTAAAGAGTTCGATGATAATACGCGTAATTCCCCAAAAAATACTTTGATGTATTAGGTATATTACCTTAAGATTTAGTAGTAGCTACTAATTAAAAATATAAATATGTTTCTACCTACTTCTTTTAGTGTAATTGAAACGTTTTTTTCCCGCAAAACTGTTATGCTTCGTCATTCGCCAATCACGCGACTAACTTAGACGTACTCTTTCAGAAAGACCGCAGCGAGCAAGTGAGGTACTTAATTGAGAAACTTATCAAGAAGATACTCAATGGAAATGTGGGCTCTTTCGAGTCATTCGTCGATTGCCTAGCAAAGGATTATAATTGGCTTTGGGAGAAGCTGAGTGTCGAAAACAACGATTCGATGCTAAACGAAAGCTTTGAAGATAGCCTTAGCAAGGGCGATGTGCCACGGATGCCCAAGCATTATGTCAGCAGAGATGTTTTGGTATGTTTTTAATTAATATCGATGCATTTTATTTATGTCGGCTGATTATGAAACAGGAAAACTACAGTCGAAATCTGTTTTTTTTTCTTACAAGTATATTTGATAACAAAAAAATATGTTTCAAATTAATATTTAATAAACCAACCTGTCGATAAAGATAACGAAGTTAAACCTTATATTTATTCGAAGGCAGGAATGGAAAATGAAACTAAAAATTAGTCATTACATATTGTAACAACCTATATTCCTATATTCTTACATACCTATATTCTTGGAAACGATTTAATCCGCGTTTCGGTCTGTATAGGTATTATACTAAAAACTTTACTGATTCAAAATTTCGACTATTGATTACGCTTTGCATTTTAGGAGAAAGATATAACATCAAAGCTGAAATCACTAACTCGACATAATGTGTTGGTTCTACACGGTATGCTGGGCTGTGGCAAAACGTCTGTAGCTATAAGTGTACTGAGGGAGAACCCCGAATTGATCAATGACAAGTTCGGCGGGGTTGTGTTCTGGCTTGATATGAAGGACTGCAAGACTGATGATGATATTGTTGCTCAGCAAAACAAGTAAGTAAAACATATTTTTATATAAAGTTTTTTAAATTGAGATGTTTATCTTTTTCTTAGTATAGAAATAAGCTTAACGTTTCATTCTATTGATTTAATATTAATTAACCTACCCAAATAACCGTCTAACAACATAGCCGAATATATTTCTATATTACGTAAGTTTGCCAATCAAATTTTTACCTTAAAGATGACCCAACTATACCGGTTTATATCAAAATATTGTCCGTCTCAATCTAACAGGTTTTTGAACTTGATTAACAAGAGTATGATCAACTTGCACAAAAGCTGTAACATTGCAGTAGTCGCATGATTCATTTCCGGTCCAAGTAATTACTGAATTCCGATTTTGTTTTTTGAAAAGGTAAAGTGCTATAAAGCTGTCCAGTTGTTTGGAAATTACCGTGGTTTGAACGTTATTATATTTCGATACCATTTTTGCTACATAGTTTATTTTATTAACTCTTGAAATGCATATCCAAAGTTTAGCATATAGGGTGGACTCGTGCAGTAGAGATTCTGGGTAGAGTAGAGATAAAAAGTGATTTTCTCATGGGAATAAGACTTATAGCGGCAAAAAGTAGTCTTTTTTCTTCCCAGGGTGTTCTCTTAAATCGGTTCAGTCGTTTTGGAACATACATACAAACAGACAGACGTGCGCATTTATAATATTAGTAAGGATGCGGGGTTTGAGCAATGTCAAATATATTATATGTCATTAAATGCTTGTATTCACAAGTAAAACCATCTTGTGAGCTTTTGCGTGATGATTGCTAATCACGCGCTCTTCTTAAATGGCCAATAAGACTTCGCACTCTATCAAAAAATAAAGTGCAATGAAAGCGCTGATAAAAATATCTAAAACGTAAGTCCCTCCAAGACCACGATATTTAAAAAAAGCCAAAACCTATCAGATCCTAACTTAAAAATCAAAATAACGCGTAACCAACCGTTTAAACAAATTTCATTGATAAAAAAACGTTTCTCCAAGTTGCAGTATACAGAAAATAAATATTCATTACTTACATTCAACCAAAGAAGTGCAGTACTAAATCAAATCGCTGCACATGACGTGATCTAACAAACCTGCAGTAAAATTATCTATATTCGGAAGTAAAAACGCGGAATGCATGAACTATCAGGTTACATAAAATAACAAAGATATCGGATAATGAACTGTATCCCTTTGAAATAAGGTGGCATGTTATATGCACGGTTCAAACTGATAAAACAATAAACGAATTCTAAATGAAGATTACATTTATTTACAGTGGCGAATGGAAAGTAGCTAAATATTAATAAACGTATGATAATACAATGCATATTGGTTCTTTTTTTTTTTTTTATTTATTTATTAATGCTTCTCATATTTCGTTATGACATTGACCATTACGTTATTTTGCAAGATGTATTGAATTAAGGACGATTACTAGACAAGCGCATTGTAGAGATTCGTAATCAAAGGTGCCAGGAGCACTCTTTTAATGTTTTGAATCATTATAGTTGGGGCCTTAAATCAAAAACTATAGCCTCTACAAATGACTCAAATCCAAAAGTAAAGGATGTTCCAAAAACCATTATTAGCGTTCCGTACCCAAAGGGTAAAACCGGACCCTATTATAAAGACTTCGCTGTCCGTCCGTCCATATCTTGTGAATCGTGATCATAGATATAGACTAGACAGTTAACATTTTCATAGATAATGTATTTCTGTTACCACTATAAAAACAAAAACTTTGAATAGAATTTTCTCCTCTAATTTTTTGCAGCTTGATACTATCATTTTTTCCTTTCAGATTATTTCGCAAGATAATCCTAATGGTGGACGCTCAGAACTCAATGATGAACTCTTCTATATCAATGTCAAGCATTGGTTCCAACGGCGATAGCCATTCTCTATCAGTATTCGATTGGACATGGAAAGAAATGCAGGAAAAACTAAAGAATCAATTCACTGGAGCAATCGTAAAAGAAGCATTGTTGATATTAGATGGTGTCAGTGGGAAAAAGTGTGTCGAAGCGTTTGATATTGGATGCAAAATGCTTGTAACCACGAGAGATATAAATGTAGTCGCCAGGTTGAATCCGCAAGTTGTTAACGTAAGTTTTACGGGAATTAAAGACTAAAGACGTTAATTTCAACTCATTAGAGTAATTTATGCGTCTCTGATGATCAAACAAAGATTTTCAAGGTCATACAAATATTTTTCCTTGCTTCCAAAGTATATCTCGGCAAGATGATTCATGGAAATTAGTACTTGACAGTAATAAAGATGTGTAATGTAATTACCCAAAAATATCAGAGCAGTTCAACTTGTCATTCTGGCATTTTTCTCACGCAAATGTGACGTAATATTTCTTAGAACAAAAATGTTTTTACGATTTATAATACTATTGTTTATTTAACCAACATAATAATCCGAAAAAAGGAAGCCACTGTGACAACCTTCAATAAAAAGACCCCATTTGTAGTCTTTATTTGAAATCTTTTTCTCACGGCAATGACATATCCGTGTCTTCAACATCATTAGGTAAATATTTTAAGACCTAAAAGCATTTACTATTTTCCCAATTTCAGGTAGTAAACAGCCTACACGAAAGTGAAACTTTACAAGTATTCGCATCTTATCTGGGCATTGAAGTATCTCAATTGCCCAGACAAGCGAAGAAACTTCACGATATATGTAAAGGAAGTCCATTTCATGTTGGATTGATTGGATCACAACTAGCAGAGAGCAAGGAAAGACTGATTCATGATCTGAAACATTGGAATTACTATGTCAATAAGTTTAAGAAGAAAGAGCTGTTCTCGTTGTAAGTATCTATGTGGGAAAGAGACAATGTTACTTTGCTGTTTCGTTTAGTCTCTGATAGGTTGCTTATGTATTATTTTATATTCGATGTGACGTTTGTTGTAGTTAGAAACATTTTTTTTTTCAATTATTAAATAAAACCTAAACCTTTTTAAATAATAAAACAATTAACTTTTTTGGTTTTATTTGTTAACACTGTTTGTTTTAGAACTGAACATTACTAAATCATAACGATGATCAAAGAAATTGATAGTAAAATTTTACAAACACGCAAAAAGACTAAGATTTTGTTATAATTCAATTAGATTCATTTTCTTACAGTTTTCCCAGCCACGACAACCCTATGAAAACCATCGAAGTGTGCGTCAATTCACTAAAACCAGACATACTAAATCTATTCAAGAAGTTGACAATATTTCCTGACAACGCACGAGTTTCAGCAAAAGTCTTGAGCAGACTATGGCACAAGAAAACCGACGAAGTCACCGAAATAACAAAGAAACTATCCAGAAAATCACTTATCATACAAACATATGAGCCACAAAAGCGAAATTACACATACGAAATTCACGACTTAATCATGAATTACTTAAGAGAGTGTTTAGGCAAGGAAGAAATCAGAAGACTGCATAGCGAATTTTTGCAAAGTTACGGCTACAGAAATATAAATAATGTGTCAATACATATTGTCGATGATGGTTATATAGCTTTGTATATAGGCCATCATATATTGAGAACGGAGAATTTGAACAATGAGTGGGGTTTATTTGGGAAACTGTTCCTGGATTTGAGGTTTTTGGGGAACAAAGTAAGACTGACCGGTCCGGCCGATGTGTTGTTGGATCTGCAGCAATATGAGGGTTATATAGCTGTTGGTGATGTGAGTATATTTAGAGAATAATTATAATATCCATTAAAAAATAGTGGTTCATTTTAGTATTGAAGTGACCCTGTCTGAGTGCAAGTTAATGCGGTTTAGATATTTGACAATCCGGTTGATAACGTTAAATTAAGCCTTCCAAAAAACACTTTTATACGAATTGTACCCGGGATATAATTGAAATAAACACTTATGCTAAATCTGCAAGTATATAAGATTTTTTTATAAATGTGACATCATAATACTAAAATGTCTTTGTATTTCAGAATTTAGATAAAGATTTACTAGTAAGCGTGAAAGCATATCTCAGTACATATGGTACAGATTTATACAGATATCCTAGCACGGATATAATTCAGAGTATACTACAAAATGAAAGCAAAGGATTACTTTTCACAAAAGCATCGGAGTTGGCTCGAGAAAATTGTGAGAAGAATGAGCTGTATTTCGATTTTTTGTAAGTATATAATGTTTTCGAATATAGATATATATGTCTAGTATTTATCCATATTTCATAGTTCTCCCAACATATGTAAAAAGAATTTTAAGAGTTTAAATACTTGTATAATAAAATTTGCTAAAATCTATCCCGATTGCCTTCCAAATTATTTTTAAAATTTTCTAATTGGCAATTTCAGACATGAACAAAATGTAGAAGAAGTGAAACATTCAACTATTGATGTTAAGGAAAAAATCAATGTTGTTTGTTTTCTAGTGCACTACGTCCTTGTGGGGACTTTTTCAGGAAAAGTAAAGGTTAGTAGTATATAAGGTTCTATCGAAAATTTAATTTACATATCTTATTTGACACTAACATTTTCGAAATTGGGTCTTGGTTGGATGTATCCAAGTTTTCTCCTAGTCCATTGTGTGACCTTCGTTAAAGGTACCACCTAGTTTTTTAGTCTAGGTAGTCAGGACATTCTATTATAAATAATTATAGTCATTTACTGGTTTGGCACGTTGTTGACAATGAAACCGCAATTTGAAACACTGATAGCACGAAACTTAATTTAATTACATTATGGATAAATAACCACAAACACAATATTATCCTTACATAGTAAATGAAGGCAATATTTTAATTATAAAATATGTTATAACAAATACAAAATCGAGATGTGCTCAAATACTTAGACAAACTAAGATTAGACTAAACTTGCTTATATTATAATGCATCAAGAAATCTTTTTTGTGTTTAGAACTTAAATTACTACCTTTTCTCTTTTTTATATCATTGCGTAGTTACAAATAGCTTTAACTAAAGTAGTTAGATATTATATTAATTCTGCCTGAATTAGGGCTAACATTAGTCATAACATAAAAATGACATTTAAATTTTTTTTTGTTTCGAAAAAAAACATTTTTCTGACAGATCTACCATTCACCAAACTTTTTATTCCTCAAATCATTTTTATTTACTCACCATATAATATTATAAGTAAGAATCTTATTTTCCTTCATCAGTGCTACCATCTAGCCACAAATACCTTAAAGCTAGAGGTCCAGATATCCACAACCCCTATAAAATGGGTGGGCCCTTGTCCTATGAACCCTCCACTAGTGGCGGCATTGGCTTATGACGGGGTGCTGAAGATATTGTATCTTGAGGATTTGGAAGAAGACCAGAGTGAGAATGCTGATGTTATTGATGAAGGTAATGTAAAATTGTTGAGATTATTATGGAAATTTTAAAAAGGCAGCTAAAATAATAGTGGCATAGATATTTAATTAAAAACCAAATGATAATTTAAATTTATTATATTGTAAAGGTTTACAATAGACTAACATAGAAAATATATTTGTAAATTATTTCTACTTAAGAGTTGAAAAAAAACAAATATTTACATGAGATGCTTGTCACTTGATTGTCATCAACGAATAGCTCAGCATCACTGAAAAATAGTATTAAAGAAGTCGTCATCCACTGTTTATATGTTTAACCTCGATATTTAATTCTTAGTAACTTTAATTTCAGAACCAGAAGACACATACGACGCTCCTTGCAAGAATCGCTCTTTAAAACCATTACTAGGTCCTTTCATAAACTGTCGTTGGATGAATTACAGCGAAACATTCATAACTCATACACAAAACCAAATACAAATATACAACTCTACGGGCGATTTACAAAAATCCATCGACATAATTGATAAAGAAATATTATGTTGTATACCGTGTGATCATGATAAATATGCAATCACTGCAAATATAAGCTATGGGAAAGATGTGAATGTCAATACGATTGAAGTTATTAATATCATGACCAAAGATAGGATAGCGTTCTTTAAAACTAATGATACTGTCATGGATTTGTTGACTGTTCGAGGTAAGTTTTTAGTGGAATTTTAATGTGTACATTACTATGTTGAACTGGTTTATCATAACATGAGGTTGTGAACTATTAATTCACTTACGGGAAAAATCATGCAGAATCTAATAATTATTTTTTATATTTATGTGTCAAAATAAAATAAAATTTGTTTATTTCAGGCACCAACAGAATCGTAGCGTTAACAGACACAAAAGTAATGACATACGAGTACAAAAAAGGTCCCAAACAAAACAGCGGATCTCTCGATGCGAACGCCATAAAAGATAATTTATCTTTTCTGTCAATGGCGGTCAATAAGTCGGGAACGCACCTGTTTGTATCTACTAATGATAGCAGAGTGATTGGCGTTGATTTGAAAACTTTCACCAAGGTGTTTGACTTGGAAAATAAGAGGGGGTATGTATTTATATTATGTATATGTTTTTTATTTTTTAGTGAATCGATTTTGTAATTTATCAAATATGTCAAAACGTAGACGAAATCATTTATATTATGGCAAACTTTAGTAAAATAGTCAATTATTAGCCCCGTACGCATTATCACAATCATAACTAACATTAGCAAAAATTTTTTTTAAAACATGTAAGTTTCAAGCGTGAAAATTAATCCGGAGGTAATACTTGACGTCAAAAAATTACTGATAAATCTTGAAAAGTATGTAAGATTATAAACATGTCAAATCTTATCTTAACCTTCTTATAAATAATTTTTTATTTCTAGAAATGTAACATCAATGTCAGTAAGCGAACTGCTAAGCTACGACGACTTCACGCCCGGGTCCGATGTGTTGGTAACAGGCACCGGGGATATAGAGAATTGTGCCAAAGTGTGGTATTTGGACCCCAGCTTCATATCACAGAAGCAGGAGTAAGTGGATAGATGCATATAACATGGTGTGAATATGTTTGTTCATCAAACTAAATGGTTAAACGTAAATTTTATGTGATACTTAATGAAAAGACTAAGTTTGATCGGGGTTTTGACACTAAACCAAAGTCTTTTGCAACTGTCAAATGTATAGAAGAAAATTCTTTAGTACCTTGGGATTTGTCAGCAATAATCAATGCAAAAATCATAAAACAATAATTCTAAAACTTTGGCAAAATACAGGGTGATTGGTAATGCGATACATTCCTTCCAAGAGGTTAAAGTAGAGCTTATTTGCAGTCAATTAAGGCATAATATGCTATGTCCGAAAATTGATAATTTCTGAGATATGCAACATTTAAGATTTTTTATAAAAAAACCCATTTTCGAAGTTCAAATGAATCCTTTTAGTGAAAAATTCAAAATTGAGTTTAATGTTTTGTTGTTTTATGGTAGCTTGATAACTAAAATTACATTTTAGATCCAAATTTGCTAAAATTAATCGTCCTTATTTCAGAAAAAGTCAAGAAACCAAGAACAACTTTTAAAAAAAGTTAAGTTTTATGGCAATAAAAAGCGATTTTCTAAAAAAAAGTCCAAATAATAATGCGTACAAATTACATAAGAAACTTCCCCAATTCATAAGCTATTCAAAAAGGTACATTTGTCATACTAAAACTAAGTATTTGATTGACAACTGTACTAATAAAAGAAGTTACCTCTCTCTTAGAACGCCTCTACATTGGGGTTACCGCGCACTTTTGCACTTGTCTTTGGTTGATGTCGACGACTTGCACAGGGATAATGCAATAACATTTAAGATCTGCCGTTAAATAAATATTTTTTTTTGAAAAGCCAAACCTTCGAGTGCGTAGCTTTTGCGGTTAATTAGAAAAAAGAGTATGCTGAGTACGGAAAAAGTTAATTCTTTTAAAAGAAAGAAAGCTAACTACATGTTTTTCATTAATCACTACACATCACTTGTTGTTTTTTCTTTGGTCGATGTCGCCAACTCTTGTGGTGGTTGCTAGATTTCTGCGAAAAACATCTATCATTTCTTCGTCTATTTCGCCAAATTCGAGGTCTACTAGATTCACTTGTTCGGGCGGATACAAGCTTTATTTTTCTGGGACGTCGATACGTCCCCAAAAACACTCTAACGTTTGACATACGTCGATTATGGAAACGCAACAAGTACTTTTTTTGCTGTAACAGCGTTGCCGTTACACAATACTTAAATAAAAAGAATGTCTGAGTATTCTTCATTACAAAACCCTCGCCCACAGCAACTTTTTGTAGCGATACTGTGGTGCGTTCGCATCGATATCGTAGACTAGCAGTCGCTGACTGTGTGCCTTCATAGCCACGATTCAGTCGCGATGCGTTAGTATTGTCTTTACATCGATACAGTTGCGATAATGTAGCGCGTTGCAAATTTGACTAACATGCGTTTACTTAACGCGCGACAGCACCGCTACAAAAAGTCTTCGAAGGCAAGGATCTTAAAAATGTTCCATTTCAAGAGTTCTTAATGAAAATGTGCAGTTAGTTTTCTTTTAATAGAGGTCACTTTTTTTGCGCTTAAAACTTTTTTTTCTATTTGACTGCAAAGGTTGCACACTTGAAGCTCTGGTTTTTTACAAAATTTATTTATTTAACGGTAGACTTTAATGTTATTGCATGATCCCTGTGCAAGTCGTCGACATCAACCAAAGACAAGTGCAAAAGTGCGCGGTAACCCCAATGTAGAGGCGTTCTAAGAGAGAGGTAACTTCTTTTATTAGTACAGTTGTCAATCAAATACTTAGTTTTAGTATGACAAATGTACCTTTTTGAATAGCTTATGAATTGGGGAAGTTTCTTATGTAATTTGTACGCATTATTATTTGGACTTTTTTTTAGAAAATCGCTTTTTATTGCCATAAAACTTAACTTTTTTTAAAAGTTGTTCTTGGTTTCTTGACTTTTTCTGAAATAAGGACGATTAATTTTAGCAAATTTGGATCTAAAATGTAATTTTAGTTATCAAGCTACCATAAAACAACAAAACATTAAACTCAATTTTGAATTTTTCACTAAAAGGATTCATTTGAACTTCGAAAATGGGTTTTTTTATAAAAAATCTTAAATGTTGCATATCTCAGAAATTATCAATTTTCGGACATAGCATATTATGCCTTAATTGACTGCAAATAAGCTCTACTTTAACCTCTTAGTTTCACCCTGTATATTTATTGGAATGATATTCTTGTAGTATACAAGCACTGATGGGTAACAATCTCCTTCTATAATTTTCGATAAATCGTAAGGTACTAGAGAATCATCGTGTATAATTATGACAACTTAGCCCCGAATCGAAAAAATCATAGATAAATAAGATAAGACTAACAACATATTTTGACACTTAGTATAATATGAACTTGAAACTGACAAATTGAATAGTGTTTTCGTATTTGATTTCACGCTCAATGTAAAGCATTTGCACCTTAATTAACATCTCACATTTAACATTGAATCTAATTTTCAGAAAAGTTCGTTTAACAACAAAGTTCGACACGAGTTTCCTTAACATTTCCACCCCCGGCACCCCTAATAACAACCCTAGTAATGGCACCCAAAGTAATTCTACCACCCCGAAACGACACCAATCATTCGTTAATGCAAGGGAGGTAGAAAAGAAACCTCTAGTGAAATCAACAAAGAGTTTAGATAGATACGCGTTGAAACCCTTGAATTTGAAAGGGATATGCAATGGGAATTCGGAGGGTGCGTTCCAGCCCTTTTTGGCTGTTGTTGACGATAAGAATAATATACAGGTAAGGATTAATATTTGTTTGAAAAATGTAGCAAATGTTAAAATGTTTTGTCATAGCACAGTAACAATATCTTAAAAAGGGTATTTACCTACTTTACTAAAAAGACTATAAATATATCAGTTCACTTTTAAACAAAAAAATAACAAAACTTTAAAATGGTGGCACATGAAATAAAATTCTGCACGTAAACAACTTTAATAACCTTTATACAATTAAGTTACTTAATTATCTTATTTTTTACGTCTTTATTTTTATGCACATACAGAAAAAAAACAAATATAACTTTAAGCGTGTTAATTTTAGATAATGCGCGGCCGAAAAGTCCTTACCGAGATAACCTCGGAACCCCACGACCACATAACTTTGGTCCGTATTTCTCCCTGCAACCACTTCATATTCTATGGAACTTCCACCGGCTCTGTCAAACGATATACATTAAGAACTAAGGAAAAAGCCGATATATTAGATGTTTATAGCCCAGTTCAATACATGGAGTTTGTGAATGATAGGCTTTTGGTGGTCGCGGGGGAAAATAGATGTATGATTGGGTATAGGATGGTGATGGAGGATTACTGGAAACCGGAGATGATGCAGCCGGGAAATACCAGCCTGGGGTCACAGGAGATTCTTAATAGTTTGGAGGGTGAGTTCGGTTTTTTAATCTTTTCTTTACAAAGAATAATAACGTCTCTTAACTACGTTACTGATTTTGTTATAGGTTTATTATCATAATGATCGATCTTTTGGAAGGTTATTTTGAAATTAATGAAATGCTGTAAATGGTTTTCCAGTTGGGAAACTAAATTATGATTTAATACACTTTTTTATTACATTTGCTGTCAAAATGCAAATTTCAAAACAAAACTGAAAATTGTATAGTAATAAATTTGGGTTCGCTATATGTTTAAACTAAATTTATTTGAAAGAATAATTCAACTATTATTAATTTGATCATAGTCGAACCCTTACTTTCCCATTGCGTCCAAATTGTTAAATTAGTTCTACACAAAAACAATTCTTAATCCTCAAACCTTATATCCATAACAGGAAAGAAAACGAACGGCCAACTCGACAAACTATCGAGCTCCGGCAGCGAATCCAGCATTAGCCGCGAGCGCACTTTTCCCCACAGTTCCATAGCATCTTTCTCTAAAATCAGTGGCCTCATATCCTGCTATTGGATTCTAGACCTTGGCCTTATAACAATAGAGTCGAACGCGACGATCAAGCATTGGAATAGAGAGTTGAAACTGGTGAATGTGTTGAATGGGAGGCAGGCCGATGTGATGATTCGGAGGGCGGCTTTGAAGAGCAATGTGCTGGTTATTTGTGATGATAGGAGTCGCGGGTTTCAGGTAGGTTTATTTTTATATTTGTGTGATACGTTTATGTCTAGAAGTTTTCATCGTGTGCGAAGAAAGCAATGTTGATGATACTGATTTTTTGGTGAAGAAACTGTTTTTTATAGGGATGTTTTTAAGTTTGATTGTAAATAGTACAACTATTTTGTTTTTTTCTTTTTCCTAATAATGTATGTATTTTTCTGTAATCTATTCGATAAGGGAAACGTAGTACAGAAACTTTTCATGTTTTAATTGTTAGTGCGACAAGCAAACTTCATAGGCTCTGTAAATAATACTGATTTTGACAAATCATTATTTATTTAAGTCTGCTATTTTATTTCTTTACTATAGTCTGGCCACCGAGAGAATGCGTTTGTGACACATGCCATTAGTGTTGGGGTAAAAAACAACATTGATAAATAATTTTTCAATCAACATTAGAAAAAAACTTGTTATCTTATTCATATTTTATTTATAATATAAAAATAGTTTCATGTTGTTACGAGTTATTTCTAGGTGAAATAAAAAAATAATAATATTGTTTTATTGTAGGTACGTAAATAATTAAAGATACTTATATAACGTTAATTTTAAAGCTAAGCCCAAGGTGGAAAAGAACTAGCACGAAAATCCAACTGCTGCCTTTTTACAAACGAAACTCAATAGCATTGTATTGGCAATGATACGGTATAAGTCTCAGCATCCTATAAGTGACCGTTCTGCAGAGCCAATTCATCTATTTCATATCGAACATTTGCCGATTTATTTTCTTTCACTAACCGCAATAATTCTGCTTAAAGCATGTCCATATTTACGTCGATATCATGTTTTTATAACCCAGCTACTAATTCTGCTTTTTTATTAGCAATTGATTGATAACTTTAAAATTGACTGATATTTTTAGCACATCCCTACGAAAATATCATAAGTACATAACCTTGTACTGTTTAGAAGTAGTGCTGTTTATATTTTAAAAAATATATTTTTTATCAGTAATTATTACCCTTACAGTAAACCCTCAGTTATAAAATTTAAAATCAGTGTGAATTAATATCATTTTATTACTTAATATTTGTTTGTAGGGTCAAAACAGACGACTTTTTTTTCGTTTATTTGGTAGACGGCCTTTCAAAGTTACCTCGTAACACAATGTGTCAGAAACGCATTCTCTCGGTGGCCGGACTGTAGGTCATTGTAACTGACATATCTTAACATTGAATAATAAATAAGCAAACATATTATCTCTGTAGACTTTCGATGTTATAACTGAAACGGACAACAGGCTGCAACTTCGTCTGATACAAGAGAATAAATTCCTGAATCGGATAACGTCGTGTGATCTAACTACCGACGGCAATATATTAGCGATGGGGCTTGATAATGGTGATGTTGTGGTAAGTTTAACTAGGAAATTTATGACGATAAAATAAATAAAAAAATGATGGCTATAGCTTTGTAAATAAAAAAATACTCTTGATTCCAACCTGCAGTTTTTTGCCCAGGCCAGTCGCGGTAACAAACGATTTCGTAAATACACATTTCACGCTTATATCGCGGTCACAATATATTTTCCATGTACTCTTTTTTTTAACTTACAAGTCTTGTATTCTCTAAGTTCAATTTTAATGTTACATAATGACTTCCAAAACATACTTATTTCCGAAATCTCAACCTATAAGCCTAATCTTTACAAGCCTCATTTTGGATATAAACACCATTGCATTCCCAGGTATGGAACGTGCGCAACCAACGCCAACTAACCCTAATAAAGCACCACAAATCAAAAGTACAATGCTGCACATTCTCGCCTGTACCCGACCGTTTATATCGATCTTCCTCTATGCACAGTCCCAACACTTCCCTGACTGTACCTTCGGGAAATAACAATAGTGATGTGCAACCACCTTTAGTATTAGTGACGATGGCGTCGGAAATAGTGTGGTGGAATGTCACGCAGATTATGACGGACGTAGTGAAGAAACGAACGAATAAACCTTGGGGGTGAGTAGTTTTAATTGACTGCAAAAAAAATTTTGACACCTTTGCATGTATATTGCCTGTTGCTTAAATTAATAAAAAATGGATAAGTGTAAAAAGCCGCATCAAATAGAACTTTTATAATGCGGATTGCTAAATTAAGTAATAGAAAATAATGTCCGTTTACACGAATGTCCCTAAAATACGGAACAATAAAAATGTTTTGAAAGACAATAAAGTTAATATTTGCGTAGTTTTGTTAAATGTTAGTGTATAGACATATATCAAGAAAGTTTTGGGGCATATATCTCAAAATCTTAAACATTTTCAATAAAATTCCCAGTTTAGATTAACACTACTTTCAGAATATATGTTTTAGCCCTATATATTACAGCTATTTTGTTTATTTTAACTACAGAAGTGGATTAAACATGATCTCACCGGTAGCAACGCCTATAGAAATTCGTAATGAATTGCCTCCCATAGAGAATCTAACTGTGAGGGATAACAGCAACTTTTTCTTTGGCGATGATCTCTTCAACTCACAGCATTGCTGGAAGGCAATATGGAAGAAGAAAACGTGAGTTATATTATTTAACTTACTTTATAGAACTCAATTAGGTGATTTGATACCTATTTTTCAAAAAAACGACGCTTTTAAATACTAATTATATATTTTAAGTATCTATTTTAAGAAGTTTAAAATCTCATATTTATCGATTCGTATGCAAAATGTAATCGAATTCAGACAACTTGTAAAAGAACAAAATTCGTTGATCGCCAACTTATATTGGAACAAATAAATTTCTTTTTACTTAGCACCCAGATTAGATCATAACCAATTTTTCTTTATTTTCTTGCCACAATTTAATATTCTCTCTCTTTCAGGCACAAAGAAAATGCGACAAAGAAAGAAATACTCGCCTGCATCAAACTCTCAGGTATAAGCGCCGAAAGACTGTGTCACGATGACAAGTTTAGTTGTTTCTCAACTGTTGATAATGCGGGGCAAATTCACATCATGAATGTTATGAGACGAAATGATACGTAACATACTGCCGATTAGCATTTATTTACATTTTGCAAGTATTGTAATGATCTTCTCATAAAAACTTGATGAGGTGAAATTGCGTTAAATTGGCAACACTTTTTGACTTTTTAAGCGGTTTATAGAGAATCGAGTGATGGGCTGATGTTGATTCATAAGCAATGCAAATATGTTTAAGTAAGTTTTTCTTGCATCAGCGTCCTTGTGCTAAAAACTTATGTTATTCTTAAATAATTAAGCATAACATGTACACGATCAATGTCTAAATATTCCGTGTTTAGTTAATAATGGTTGTGTAATATTACGCATCTTCACTGCCAACGTGTTATAAATGACGTCAAAGTTTTGCTTCAACTAAAGTTGCAAAGCAACAGTACTAAACTTTCAGTGGGTACTACCAACTGCCAATATCAGTTTTATAAACTTAAGGCAAAGGATGATAGAGAAAATATTTGAAAAAGCGGCACAGTCGCTTAGTATTAATAATGTGAATGCCCCAACGTGTCTGAAACTTAAATCGCGCTTAATTTAGAATAATATCAAATTGAATAACTGCCATGAATGCGCACAAAATATATATTATAAAGACTTTTGTGGGAAATTTTGTCTCAAATGATCGAAACCAAGAAATAAGTCTTATTATGTTAGTAAAATCTATTATTTATTATTAGACCCAAAAGTTTTAATAACCTTAAAATGAGGTAGGGCAAAACTAGCACGATTATTTGTTACCTATACATGGAATAAGTCCTACTCATGTAAAACGAATGCTACAGTATTTTTTGTTGGATTTTATTAAACTGATAACATTTCCTTTTAAAAATGTATAAAAATATGACACAGATGAAAGCGTGAAGTTTACCCTCCCTCATTTAGTCTATAAATTAGTTAATAAGAGTGAGATTACTTAATGAACAAAGTGCTTATATTTTACTGTACTTGCAAGGCTTTAGAAAAAATCAATGCTCGAATATTTTTGTTGAGTATTAGAACATGACATTTTTATAGAACAAAATCTGTCTAACGGAACTAAACCTAAATTATTATTGAAAGCAAAAAAAGCAATCACACATATTAAGACGTGTGCATACACAATGATTGTTTTGTGATTTTGGCTCAAAATGTATATGCTCTTAACATTGGGCAGTACTTTGTATAAAAGTGAGATCTTTAAAAGTGAAATTTTATTGAATTTCAAAAGTTTTTATTTAATTTCTCCAAAGTTAGTCAAATATTTTTTATTTACATAACAAATATTTTCATTACAATATCAAATATAAGTACGAAAGGTAATTGTTAAATACTATGTTTTCGTTTACTAAATGTTGGTCTCGTACCACACCTTTTAAGACGAAAGCCACTGAAGAATCACGGTGTATATTTTTCAATTTTCGCTTTTTGTGAATAACGTTTTCGTTTAGGTACCGTTGACCCCATAAGCTTAATATAATTACTTGATAAGTTGTTCCCACCAGCATAATTTATGTTATCCCAATGTATGTACTTTTTGAGTAGGATGCTGTTTTTAAATTTAATGCGTTTTCGATTGATTTAAAGGTTTTCAATACAACGAACTTTGTGCCATTTCGAAAAACATTACAATGCGATCTTCCCCTGTAAATAAATGTTTTTTAAATATTCTAGTTTTAATGTATTTGTAATCGTGATGGTTGGTGCTATAAAATAGTAATTGTTAATGTTGGGCCTTTTTAATGTTTTATCCGACAAACAGTTGCAAATAAATTTTATAGCTCTTATGTATATTTCTATTCGAAAAGCTCAAAACTAGATGCATTTTTATCTGTTCCTAAGATTATTATGCGTGCTATATTTAAAATAATGTGTAAATGTCGATCACTGCCTACCTTTTAATGTAAATCAATTTAAATCAGATAAAGATTAAACGAATTTTCAGGATCTGAATTGCTCATAGTTAAATTTTTGTGCATTTTTTATTTTGACTTCAATTTTAGTATCATTTTATGTACCTATCATAATAATTGTATTATAATGCAATACATATTTCAATATTTTTTTAGAAATCTAAGATAGTCCATATTTTTATGATAATTTTTATATCAAATAAACTGTATAAAATTATTCTTTTGTTTTATTAATTGTATTTTTAAAAAAATATTTTTTAGTTAGTGCGATTTTTCTTTCACTTTCTTCGTGTTAGGTCATGTGACAGCAATCTTCACTACATAGTATAAAACAAAGTCGCTTTCCGTCGTCTGTGTATCTGTATGCTTAGATCTTTAAAATTACGCAACAGATTAATAGAGCGATTGAAGAGGAAGGTTTATATGTATAATATCATACTATAGAGAAAGGGGTTTTACTCCTAATTTAACACCATGTATTTAAACTGTTTTCTCTTATAGCGTTTATTGAAATAGATACCGGCCAAGTGCGAGTCGGACTCGTGCATGAATGCTTCATCTAACGTATCATCTATGAAAAAAACCAATACATTTACTTCCTTTTGTTTTTTAAAGGTTCCCCCCCCTAAATATTTATTTTATTTTATTTTTAGTATTTGTAGCAACAACAGAAATTCATTATGTGAGTTATTTCCCACTATCTAACTATCATGACGAAGTAAGTACCTACTCGTTCTAAGTATTTTAAATATAGTGAGCTGGCTATATAAGTACCTACCTATGTCATATAATGAATCTAAACTAATTTAATGTTTCTAAGATGAATCGTTTTGTAGTTATTAAGGGCACACAATATACAATTCGTTACGGTCAGTTTGCTTGCTGACATGGTACCCTGTGTATAGTAACGATTTTTAAAAAGTTTTACGTCAAAGGAAAGAATTAACACCCTCACTATACGGTCCGAAATTGCTGACAGCGCGCTTTCTGCACTATTCGCGTGCAAACGGTTGGACCATTAATACGACGTGTGCACAGTCTGAGCAATCTGACGGCATTAGTGACGACACCGTTCAGCGCTAACGGTACAAACAGAAGATAGGTAGTGCACTGTGTGCAGCAATGTCAAAGTCAATGCCAAACTGACTACTGCCAAACTACATACTTTGTAAGATCTAAACTTTCGAACAAGTTTTGTTTAACTTTTATTGTTTAATGTAAAGATATTTAGCAGATTCATCGGAAAAACCTCAACATGCAATCTTACTGACCCATACGACCACCTACAACAACCTGTCATTTTGACAAGAATGATCTAGCATACATTCGTACACACAAGTGGACCAAATTGATTTCAGCGCTAATTTTTGTGTGTAATGAAATCTTTTTTGGTCCAACCAGCAGCGGTTTCACTGTATTCTATTAATAGAGAAAGATCCCAGAGCCGTAAGACACAACTTATTTTCTGAAGAATAGATTTTTCGATTCTAAGTAGTCTTTTCATGTACTTTTAATACCTGCACGTTTGTGGGACTTGCCCGGTGACACCTCCGCAGGTACTAGGTGAGAAAGGTAACTAAAAATCACAGTTACTTAACTTAAATTTTTATGGCTGATTTTGATATATATTTTGTAGAGTATTACTCTGAAGTCATATCAGAGAAGTCAGACGCTTTCCATGGGCCAGAACTTTTGTCAGACGCTTTAAAGTTCTATAAAAAAAATACTTAATTTATTTTTAAATGTCTGACTTTTATATATATTATTCAGATAACTATTACAAAGTTATATTAAATCAGTCAGACAATTTGTAATGACCAAAAACCGCCTAAACACCAAAATTACTCAGCCACGAGTATGAGCGCGGTAGCAATATACATACGTTTCAGAGCGAGTGAGACATCCATGGTAACTCGGTTCCCCTTCTTAAATTCACAATCTGTTTCAGCTACTGTATGTGTATGTACCAGGTGCACACGTTGTATAGTATACAGTATAGTCCTATATTCGGATTTAAGAGACCACATCGACGGTGGAAAGGCAATATTTCTTAAGCGACATAGAGGTAATTTTACAGGAGAGCAAAAAGAATTTCGGGAAATCAAGGATAAAAAAATAACTTTTTATTAGATTTACTTAATTCCAAAAAAAATTTGCTATTAATACCTTTTATTATCTTCTTTCAATAGTTGGAGCTAATTTTGTGTAATTACCGAGTTAATGTCGGTTAGTAAAATTTTAACAAAAATGACAAACCGTAAAAAAATACTAACCGACCACACAACAAATATTCAGGTGCAGGAAATAAGTCTTAAATATATTTGTATTGTATTTTTTCAGTCAGGAAAAAAGTCATAAGCCAAAATTCAATGAAATTATGTTCTTTCTAAAAATTGTCAATTTTATCGTATTTAAATAGATATGCAAAAATATAAAATTGAAAACATTAAGTAGTTTTCAAATATTGAGATATTTTATTCTGACGCGCATGCGCATTGTGCTACCGCGCTCATACTCGTGGCTGAGTAATTTTGGTGTTTAGGGGGTTTTTGGTCATTACAAATTGTCTGACTGTTACAATATAACTTTGTAATAGTTATCTGAATAATATATATAAAAGTCAGACATTTAAAAATAAATCAAGTAATTTTTTTTTATAGAACTTTAAAGCGTCTGACAAAAGTTCTGGCCCATGGAAAGCGTCTGACTTCTCTGATATGACTTCAGAGTAATACTCTACAAAATATATATCAAAATCAGCCATAAAAATTTAAGTTAAGTAACTGTGATTTTTAGTTACCTTTCTCACCTGGAGGTGTCACCGGGCAAGTCCCACAAACGTGCAGGTATTAAAAGTACATGAAAAGACTACTTAGAATCGAAAAATCTATTCTTCAGAAAATAAGTTGTGTCTTACGGCTCTGGGATCTTGGACCATAAAGGACCACGACATAAATCGGTTCTGTACTCATTGGTACGGAAAGAAAAGCTTTTATTGTTGTGATTGTCATTATAATTTTCTTGTGTTACATCAACCGTTGCGAAGCCGGTAGTTATCATTATGAGGCTTTGAGAATTTTTTCCAAAATTGGTAAAATACAAAAGATTTTACGCGATATAAATACTTATTCTATGAAAACGAAATGTCTCAACGCACGAGGCTATGAGTATTTTAATTAACAAAAACAATACTATTTCACCAAAAACATTCCTAAAGTGAAACTGGCCTAAGGACGAAAAAAAATATCGATTTTTATATATCGATAATTTTTATGCTATGCCCATCCCTATTAGTTGGTGTTTCTAAAAAATACCCCTAAATCCGCTAAATGCAAACTGTATTTATTTATTATCAACGGATGATAAAATGCGGGCAATAAAAATAAATTTTAAACGCAAAGATATAACAATGGTTTCTATCTAACAAAAAACAATTTAAGTACCGATTGAGTACCCAATACTTGCCCCTTTTTTTGACTTCTATTATAAGCTGAAAAATTAGTGATAAATAACTTTTTGACTTGCAACACTGTTATGTGAGTTTAAATTTTAACGGTTTTTGTTTGGGAACTGTCTTGTTTCATTTTGCTCCTGATTTTAACTATTTATTTAATTTACAAACCAATGACTGTGATTTGAACTTTAATTTGTGTTTTGTTAAGATAACGAAACCGTGTTTCTTCTTACTTTGTGTTGAGTTATGGCACAATTCAATTATTTGAATGAATTGAATAGTTTGGCCACCATGGACGGGCCTATAACGAGAGGGCCGCTTCAACGTTGGCAAAAAAAGACTAACGAAAACGTTAATCCTTCGCTGAGTGCTTCATTTAAAAATATATCAAACAATGTTAGCGTTTGTAACCAATCCATGCAGAAGCTTTCAATCTCGGCCAATCAAAGTTGTAATAACAGCATACTTTCAAGCAAAACAACTCCTACGCGAAATGATACTAAAAAAGGGAAGAAAACGCCTTCGAAAAACAGATCACCAGGTTTGTATTTTAATTACTTAAACATTAATTCATTTAGACCTTACTATAACTTTACATTACTTTGTATTTTAGGTAGATCTACGACACCAACGCCAAACAAAGCAGGCAAAACACCAGACAGACAAGCAGATAGGTTTATACCATCAAGGAGCAATTCTAACTATGACTTGTGCCATTATATGGTAAGTATTCCACTTTTTATAAACACTTCTATTGTTCATTGATATAGCTGTTCATATGTGACCATTACAAATTTCAATATTAGCAATAACACTTTTATCCTAATTCTTTTTAGTTAAACCGTGATGAAGACAAAACAGAGGAAGGCAAAGCAGCAATAGCTGCGGGTGATGCTATAAGAGGTGCCCTCACTGACACTGAACCTGGGAGACTGCTGCAGTACACTTGCAAGGCCCCAGCTGCTCCCGAGGGCTACCAGAATAGACTAAGAGTTGTTTACTCACAAGTAAGGATTATAATAATAATAATAAAAGGCAGTACAAAGTTGCATGTTGACTAGATTAAATTGTACATCTCTCATTGTAGAAAATATTTTAATAACACATAGCTAAAGCTGAGCTCAGTATGAAACTAATATCTATTTTTTTTTTCATTCCAGGCTAAAGTACCTTCATCAGTGAAAAATACATCCAGATACATTCCCCAGGCACCTGAAAGAATTTTAGATGCTCCTGATATTTTAGATGACTATTGTAAGTGATGTTTTTAAAAGCTATCTTTGTTCCTACTTTTTACAAACTCATAGTTAATATTAAGGATGCATAATAGACATAGGTTTTGCATAGATTTTTTATTTTTTACAAATCTCTTGCAAACACAAATTGTCTTACTTCTGTTAATATTGTTGTCATACTTAAACTATTATTTACAGATTTAAACCTTGTTGACTGGAGTGCATCCAACATTCTTGCCGTTGCCCTTGGCAGCTCTGTGTATCTGTGGAATGCTGGCACGGGTCAGATTGAACATTTACTGACTCTAGAAGGTTCTGAGACAGTATGCTCCGTAGCCTGGGTTCAGGGAGGGGGTTCCCATCTTGCGGTGGGGACTTCACAAGCTACGGTGGAACTGTGGGATTGTGAAAAGATAAAGCGACTTAGGGTGAGGGACATGTCATTGAATTAATAAATCTTAAATAAGTTGTTTTGTATTGACATGTGCAGCAAAAAGACTCACCTGTCTGTGAGGTTCGCTAATAGATCAACTATTTATATGTATATAATAAAATAGAGCGGTTAAAGTATTAAGTAATGTTAAATAGTTAAGTTAGAACATGTTACATATTTCTCTGTCCCGTGAGTAAAAAAATAAAGTTTATTAGTAAACTTAATTTGTAGTTAATTATGCTAACTCGTATATTTAAAGCCTCACGAGAATTCGAGATATTAAATTTACTTAATTTTTTATATTATATCAGGTAATGGATGGCCACACCGGCCGCATAGGTTCCCTCGCTTGGAACTTGTTTGTAGTATCCAGTGGGGGTAGAGACGGAAACATTGTACATCACGATGTTAGACAGAGAGACCATGCTGTGTGTACTATACCTGCTCATACGCAAGAGGTTAGTTTATCTAGTTTTTTCAATTTCCTTTCTATGAATTTTGTAGCCAGTGGCTACAATGTAAAATTTTGTGTTATTTTAATATATTTTTTAAGATAAACTACTAAATCATACCTAACTAACTTACCTTTCAATTTAAGTCATCCAAGTAAAGCTCAAGGCAAGCTCTATATAGTTTTGTTTTCTGGAGTACCTACCTACGGAAACTCGTTTTTTTACAATTCATGTCGCTCTTAACCCAGCATTTGAAACTTTGTGGTTATTTTTACTTGTTTTGTAGATTTGTGGGTTGAAATGGTCCCTAGATGGTAAATACCTAGCCTCTGGTGGTAATGACAACTTACTGAACATCTGGCCGATAGCACAAGGACAGCAGTATTCACAACCACAGTACTTGTACTCGTTCAAGTAAGTTTGTTATGGTTTACACAAAAGTAAAATATCTGTTCTTTCTTTGGTTGTTACCGCTAGTGAATATGCTAGGAAAAGGCGGAATAAGAATTAAAAAAAGATATTCTCGAAAACATATTAAAATGAATATGAAATTTAGTGAAATAGAAACTTAATATCTTTTAGTATGCAAATGCAGACAACAAAAGTTTTGGAGCTATTAGTGCCATTGAAAAAATCCCTACAATTTTTTTTACGAAAAGCATTTTGGCCTCTAAAAAGTCATAAATTAAATGACGAGCTCATATCTTTCGTGTCAAAACAAAAACCTAATTAAGATAAATAAATATGATCATGTTTCGTATTCACTTCCAAGTTCGAAAGCCTCATAAGTGCCGTTATATCAAACATTTTCTTCATTATTATAACAATTCTTACATCTCCAGCCAGCACCAAGCAGCAGTGAAGGGGCTGGCGTGGTGTCCGTGGTCGTCGGGGATCCTGGCATCTGGTGGTGGAACTGCGGACAGAACTATTCGGATATGGAATGTCAACACCGGCACCAATCTCAACACTGTCGATACTAAGTCACAGGTAATTAGTAGTAAGATAGATTGTGTGATTGGTGTATTATATCCAGCCAGCACCAAGCAGCAGTGGAGGAACTGTGGACAGAACTATTCGAATATAGAATGACAACACCGGCACTGAACACTGTTGATACTAAGTCACAGGTATAGAAGAATGAGTGGATTGTGTACTAAAAACATACTTACACGGGGAAAATATAAGAAAGTAGCTAGAAGTATTGTAAATTGATTCAGAAGTTCCTCAGGTTACCTTTTTCTCTTTGAATCTTTATGGTTTTTAAAAATTAAACAAATTGAAAATTAAAATCAGTTTAGTATTGTTATTCTGTGTTTTCTCAAAAATCACCTATCTATATCACAGCTAGCAGTATAAGAGTGAAACTATCCATTACAAATTCACATCAATCCTGCTAATATTATAAACGTGAAAGTTTGTGAGTATGGATGTTTGTTACTCTTTCACGTAAAAACTACTGGATGGATTTTGATGAAACTTTACAGTAATATAGGCAATACATCAGAATTACATATAGCCTACTTTTTACCGCTGGAAAACTTCTAATTCCCACGGGAAACCGACTTCCACGCGGCCACTAGTCATTGAATATCAGTCTCATTTTACAATTGTCTTAACCCCCAGGTGTGTTCCATCGCGTGGAGCACCACCTACAAGGAGCTGATCTCCGGCCACGGCTACGCCAACAACCAGCTCATCATCTGGAAGTACCCGCTAATGTCGCGCGTGGCGGAACTCAGCGGCCATGTGGCGAGAGTGTTGCAGCTGGCGGTGTCGCCGGATGGGACCACGGTGCTGAGTGCTGGCGCCGACGAGACTCTACGGTCAGTGCGGGATAAAGAAAAAATACGGGGTGTAAAAGAACCGCTTCCGAAAACAAGAACTGGGCATTGCTGGAGGTGTACTAGTTACGTTTTGAGGAAAGAAAATGTTTTTATGAATAAAAGGTTTTTTTTTTTTACGTAATTGTACAAAATTGCATTCATACTATCATATTTTGAGATGGTTTCAAAGGTTTTAAGTTAATTTGCAATGTAAATAATCGCACCTGAACCAACAGTTGATGTGTGAGCGATTATTTCAAGCGGCGAATATAACTTTTTGATCCTTAATAAAAATTTTAAATTGGGTTTTCTGGGTATAGTGTTAGTGAATTTAGTTACTATTGAGGCTCCAGAATACATGATTTCAGGCTTCGGAAGTGGTCTTTTTACACCCGTTATGTATGAAACTGTCGTTTTTGCGTGCTAGCAATTTGACAGTTTCATACATATTTTTTCTATTCACTCGCTATCGCAAATATGACTTGCCACTTGACTTGGGGGGCAGTTATTTGAGGAAGTTCATACGTGGAAGTGGAAACTCACGCCAGTTTTTCGATAGCTGGCGATTATGTATTTTTTGCACTTTAATGCAAAATAAAAAATTAAAAGTCACTTTCTCTAACATATAATAAGAAACAACAATGTAACACTATATTGTTCTTAAGAAACATAGTACGATATTGTTAAAATTGGACGAAAATTAAAATTACTTCTCGTCTTTGTCTTAGGCCTACTGTTGGTCAGTATCTACATATTCGTTTTGTTGTTGTTTTGAACTATAGTTCAATCGTGACTTTATCAAACCCATAGATTTATTATTGGTCTTCGCTTCGATCTTAAAAGATGGAGCACTGCCTGTAAACAATAATTCGGTATACTATTTTATGCCGTATTTTACGAGTTACCAGTCCTCCATCTAGTAAGAGCGAGAACGAAGACCAATAATAAATCTATGATCAAACCTTATCATGTAGGTACTTGAAAACCTCTAAATATTTAACTGTAATACAAAACTAATAAAAAATACATTTACTTTATGTTTAATTATGTTTTGTTCCAGCTTATGGAAGTGCTTCATGGCAGACCCAGCAAAGAAGAAAGAGCCCGTAGCTGCCAAAGCCGCCAAGTCACTCCTTAACATGAACTCTCTTATAAGATAAAACCGACATTTAACTTAGTGCAAACTAATGTCCGACTGAAATTGTGATCTTTCCAATTTAGCTAGTTAATTTTATTGTTAGGTGCAAAACAAATGTTTTGACTTCGTCAGTAGGGGTTGAGTCGGAAACTTGTTCCGTCTAAAGTTTTGCATATTAATAAGTTTTAACACTATGTTTCTAACTATCTACATATTCCTTATAGAATAGCCAACAGTAAGATCAAGGTTAGAAGTCATATTTTAGTGAGCTTCCATTGACCTTATTAAGTCTATTATGGGCTTTAGTAGATAGGTACTTATATGTAAATTGTATGTAATCTGTGATTCGACTATCACTGCCTTCGATAGGTATATTATGTTGCTCTTTACATCAGTTTTTGACAAACATTGTGATTTAATTCTTGATAATTTTTAATCAATTTTAATTTTTGCGATTTTAAAACATATTGAAGTTGAGGTCGTTAAATGTCGACTTTAGTTTTTGACTCGCAGATATTGGTTATTTTCGAATTTCGCCAATATGTATGTTTGGATATCATTTCATTACCTCGGCTTCATTGTTTAGTTTTATTAAACTGTTTGATGTCTAATAATTTGTGAATTGTAATGTGTAATATGAATTATGAGTTTTGATTGTGTTATGTACAATAAAGTTATTTTTCTAAATTTTACGCTTGTTATTACTTTGAACCAATAGGGAAATTAGTCCACAGGGCTTTGACAGGATTTGTTAAGCTTAATAAGCTTGATTTGTATTACCTAGCTGGTTATTCTTTTAGCAATGTCTTCCCGACGAGAATAGCCCGAGAAGTTTCAAGAAAATAAAACGTTCTAGTAAATCTATACTAATATAATAAAGCTGAAGAGTTTGTTTGTTTGTTTGTTTGAACGCTCTAATCTCGGGAACTACTGGTTCGAATTTAAAAATTCTTTTTGTGTTGAATAGACCATTTATCGAGGCAGGCTTTAGGCTATATAACATCACGCTGCAATTATTAAGAGCGAAGAAATTATGGAAAATCTGAAAAAAACGGGGAAAATTATTCATCCTTGAGGGCTTCCTTTGCGTGCGCTGCGAAAATGGTTCTAGATACCAAAAATATATGTATTCACAAGAATTAAGGGCACTTTTTACCGCGGGAAAACTTCGCCTTCCCACGGGAAACCGACTTCTACGCGAACGGAGTCGCGAGCAGCCATTAGTCAACAATACAGATGTAATTGATTGTGAGTGTGTATGGGAGGCGGAGAGCAATTACCAATACGTGAACCGCTTGCTCATTTATCGCATAAAAACACCCAAAATAAAGATTCCTTTAATTAAAAAACACAAAGTAAAATAAATAGTTTAAGTGATAGCACTTTTATTACGTAACTATTTTTTAAATCTTAGTATTTGAAATATAGATTAATAAAAAGTTACGCTATGGTTGACAACCACTGACAATTTAATTTTCCATAAAAATAGTGGCCCTAGATATTGGTGTTCTTAATGAGTTAATTTTTATATAAAATAAGATATTTTATTGATTAAATCAAATAAAAATTGGAATTGCAACTATGGGCCTCCCTGAAGTTTTCTTCATGACGCGCTAGGTGCGTCACGGGACAGGAGTCGGTTCAGCTGTAGTGCCAATCTTTACGCAGATGCATCAACTTCGGAATGTTTGATAGACTCACTTGGAAAGTTTTTTTTAAGTTGTCGCATTTCTTAATTTTTCCATCTTCTACGCTGTTTTTTTAAGGGTAGGTTCTTAATTTAAACGGCTTGCCCGAAAGCCATAGCCACTTGTGCTCTGTATAGGAAAACTGCAAATACAACGTCCTCTTTTTATGAACAAAGACAAATACCTATCAGTTATTTGCCATTTAGGAAGCTAATATGTCCTTTCCCATGTTCAGTTCTTTCTTCATATCAAATTTCATCAAAATCAGTCCAGTGATTTAGGCGTGTAAGCGTAACAGACAGACAGACAGACAGAGTTACTTTCGCATTTATAATATTAGTAGGGATATATTCATTTTGATTGCAAAAATAAACACCATATTTTGTAAAAGAGTTTATTTCTAGTTTATAAATATTGCAAAATAAAAAGGAATGTTTAGAATTATGAAATTTAAAAACAAAAGATAAAATAAAATACGTGCGTTAAAAAGTGTGCTTAAAATAATTTGTGATGCTTAATGAAAATACAATGGAAGCTGTGATGTGACTAGAACTATGAACCATTAAGAATTTAATATAAATGCAAAAAGGATAGGAATCTCAGAAAATCGATATAAAAAAACAAATTACACAAATTGTACTCGCACAAAATCACTTTCTACATACTAAACATAATTATTAAAACATTTAATTTAAAGACGAGAAGAATTCAAGAAAATTAAGTAAACAATTCCATAAAACGAGATGCAATAATTAGGATACCGTACAAATCAATATTGTGCGAAGAAAATATAAAACACAACTCACATAATCAGTCAGGGCTACTCGCTATCCATTTTCAATACAAAATCCTATTACCTAATACACATTTATTAGCTAAGGGAACACATAACTAGGTGTACAATGTTTAATAGCTCATTTTTATCTTATATGCTAAAATACTTGGCTTCAAAGTTTTATGTGTCTTTGTAAGCTCTCGTTAAGTTTTCATCCTACTAAGTATAAAATGCCACATTTAATAATACGATTAACCGAATGTGGTATTCGATCGAGATTCAATATGAATACCTCATGGTCCGAATAAGTTAATTTATATTGTCCCTAATTTAAGTCTTTATTAAGTACTTGGGACTACATAAGCTCAATTTTAAATTGAGCAGTATGTTCGTTTTCAAAGTCAAATATTGTCTTTTTGCTATCATAACACTAGTTTAACTTTTGCTACGTCACTTACAAAACGCTCTGCATACAACATTTAACAAACAAGGCACCGATTAATACTTATATACGTTGTGATGGTTAAAACTAGACTAATCAATGTTTATCCAAATTACTGTTAACACCTTATAATTCGAATGTTTTTCATCAAATAGATTCGCTAAATACAAAATCTAATCAAAACTGGGATCTTTAGCATCATTCTAAATACATAGCTTAAATACTCCTAAAATAATGTGATAGAACAAACGTTTACAATGGTTTGATTTAATAAGCCACTTTTACTCAACTCCCTATCTAAAACATCAGATTTTGAAATCAACACTAAACATCAACTATTTCCTCACTATACCTTTTTTAATGTAATTTAACCATTATATTGTGATGTATAAGGTTCAATTTCGTAATCATTACTATATCACAGAAGCAAGGCTGCGAGATTGCGGCGAGCTTTCAGAATCCAACATGGCCGACATCGCGACGGTATTCGATATCGGCTCCGCATCTCTCACTAAATGCTCATTACTATTTGTCAAACCGCCGCCATATTTGAAACTACGACGCAAACTCGACCTAATTGACTTGACCGAATCGCTTTTTCTTACAAACGATCGCCTTAATATATCGCGTGTGGTGTTAAGTCGGGATGTGGTTTGTTGTGGTTGGCTGGTCTCGTCGGTGATGGTGATCTGGGGGAAAACTCCGGGGTATTGCGGCGGGTTTTCGTGTCGATTTTGGTCGACGCTTTCGCTGAGTGTGATCGGTAGTTGAGATGTATCGGGCTGGACGTCGGGACGGGATGTTGTCATTCTGTTGGGATTAAATTATTAAGAAATATAACAAATTCATATAAAATATTTTTTTTAAGAAAGGTATGGTCCAACATTTATTATTAATTTGTAACACCCTTCTGTTTATTAAACGTAAATATTTCAACAAATAAAAAGGTGATTTCGTCATTTGACCATATAATATAGATAGATGATTTAGGTAAACTAAAGACATGTAATATTTATATTTATCTTTAAAAAAAAATACATCTTAATTTCTTGCCGATTTTTTTAAATATTCGGTGAATTCGGCTTCTTTACATCCAAGACAATGAAATGTAACTCCAATTGTCATGGACTGCTATGAGAGTTAACATCAAAATGTACATTTTTCCATACAAATAATGGACTTTTGACGTTTTTTCATAATAGCCACTCAAAAGTTACAGAATCACACCGCTGTTATAGATATTATAATGCAAGTCACTTCATTCCATTACGTTTATTAAACCACAGTTACCGTCACATCGTATTACTACGAACTACCACCACACATACCTTCTTAGCGTCCTAAAGCTCCTCCGCACAGAGTTCATCAACCTCGCGGCGGTGGCGGTGGAGTACGAGGGGGGCGGCGTGTACTTGGGGGGCGGGTCCGGGGGGGGCGCCGCGCGGGGGGGCGGGGGCGGGGGCGCGCGCCGCCAGCCGGGGGCGGTACAGGTTTTGGATGCGCTGGAGGGTTGTGAAGACATGGTAGTTAAAGACTATACGTATGTCTACTAGTTGGGAAAAGACTATAGGTACGTAGGTATATGTCTACTAGTTGGGCAGCCCCGCAAGTAAAGTGATATAAGTGGGGCAATTTACGCAACTTCAACTTAATTAACGGCCGAAACCAATATTCTACTAACCTTTGACGCCTTGTTATTTGAGTAACTATGGTAACTATTATCCATGTTTTCGCGTCTCAATGAACTATGGTAGATAACTGTTGATATGGAAATGACAGAAACACGTCACAAGAAACAAAACTAGCAGTTTCCAATAACCAAGGTTTTAACTATAGTAGAATATTGGTTTCTATCTAACAAGGCGTCAAAGGTTAGTAGAATATTGGTTTCGGCCGTAAATGACTCATAAAGGAAACGATAATGGCAAAAAAAATCGGTAAAGTTAGTTAGCAGGATCTGGAATGGTGTCCCCAATGGCCTAAACAGAAATCGCACAATTTTTGGCCGGCGTTCAACTTGTTAAGATATTTGATACGAAATATAACATTTTACTTCTAAGTACATATTAAGCAAAAAAGACAAAAAAAACTATAAGATTTTTGTAACTACAGTGTAAATTAATAGAAAACAAAGCCTAAATCCCAATCTAGGTTTAGCACAAATACAATTTTACGTGTAAACTACACATCATGGTTATTATAAATGTCTCACCATTTCTTCGTTACAGTCACTTTCTCCAACCTCCTTGTGGCATAAAACATAAATATCTCTCTTACATTTAGCTTTCAAGCGTTTAAATTGATATCAAATCCACCGATAGTAACAAATTCGTATAATTTTCGAGAACTCTAAAACAGTCTATAAAACTATTATATGGAAAAACTTTATTCTGGTAAAATTTACAATTGCAATATTGCCTTTGTCTGCAAATCCACCCACTATCGATAGGATAGACTTTAAAGCTACAAGCTAAAGTATATTTTGTCGCTGTCAATCCAAAGTGACAGCAACCACAATCGAAGTGACAAAACACATTAGCTAATGCAGGTCAAAATTTAGTAATGTCAAAATGAAGTGTGGAAATTTTAACCTTCATCCGTTAAAAAAACTCCTAAATTTAGCATAGCGTATCATACCACCAAATTAAAATTGCATTATTAATATAGTTTAAAACTTACGTCAAATATATCAGGCGGTCCTTTACTCATGTACCGCCAAGTTTGTACAAAGGCGGCGATCGTGATCAGTAACAAAGTCCCTTGTTGCATCAACACTGCTGTTTGTCGACACCAAATAGGCCAGTAACTGGAAGAAATATATTTAATTGCACTTAAGTTATACAAAAACATATTAAACTGACTGTAAAGTGAGATTCCCAAAGTGGTATATAAGATTTTGACAAAAAAAATACTTCTTTATTTTGACAGACAGGAACAAATAATATTTTGACATTAACAGACCACAACTGTTAACTGGATTTAAAATTGGTATTCAATAACACGAGCGTTAATAAATTGTTACTTATCTCAATGACTCTTAATTTTATTTTCATTTGCTTAGCATTTTTAACTTCATTAGTTTCATTAACTTTATCTTATTTACAGAGTATTATTTAACTTAAAAAAAAACAATAATGGCCCCGATTCTGACTACACTCTCTAAACTAAACTAAAACTATCGCTGTCACTTACTGTTCAAAAGTATAAGACAGAGACAGGTAATCATTTTAGTCTTGTCAAACTAAAATTTACGTTCAATATGAAAAGGCGAAGGCAATTTTAGGCTAGTCCTCAGCGCATTTCGTTCAATTTTACAATGATGTGGACTAAATTTAGTGAGACCAATGTACCTGTCTTTTTCTAATACGAAGCTTGAGAAAGTGACAGCGATATTTTTAATTAAGTTTTAGAGAGTGTTTTGAGAATCGGGGCCAATATCTTACCCAAAAGGTTTCCTCCATGAGTAAATTTGCCGCTGATTGCCAGATCGGAAGTCAACAACACAAATAGCCTAGAAACAAAAGGAAGATTCGTTAAATAAAGAAATTAACATTACATACACATACTTGCTTAGGGGCCTGCAGAACTTTCCACTTACACATTTTATAATTTACAGTATTTTTTAAACTAAACCGTCTATATTACTTCTTTATTTTACTACTAGTGGCCGTCCGCGACTCCGTTCGCGTGGAAGTCGGTTTCCCGCGGGAATGAGAAGTTTTCCCGCGGTAAAACAACCCTGTGTTATTCTGATGTATAACCTACGTTACTGTAAAGTTTCATCTAAATCCATCCAGTAGTTTTTACGTGAAAGAGTTACAAACAACCATACATCCTCATATAAACAAACTTTCACGTTTATAATATTAGTAGTATTACGCCTATCTTCATTTATTATCGTTTTTTTTTATCACTCAAAAACCCTTTTTTCCCCACACTAATCCCCACACTCACACACAACAAGACCGGCAGCGGCACAGTCCAGATAAAACTCAACACGTGCACAGTCCGGGTCAACTTCTCCGATCCTTCATACATAGCCCCCACTATTATAAAAACCCTTTTTTCTCCCACACTAATCCCCATACTCACACACAACAAGACCGGCAGCGGCACAGTCCAGGTGAAGCTCAACGCCGCGTGCACAGTCCGGGTCAATTTCCCCGATCCTTCATACATCGCCCCCACTATGATATCGGCGCTGTAGGGCCGCCCGCGGACTACGAACACCCCGCATATTAGAGCCACGTGGACGATGGACTGCCACCAGCCGCCGAGCCAGGCGTAGTCGACGAAGTGGACTATGCGGATGCCAGCCTAAAATCATTATCATCATCATCATTATCATTATCATTACATAGTATAAATCCAAGTCGCTATTTGTGTCTGTTTGTATGTTTGGCTACTAACTCCTCCTAAACCACACAACGAATTTTAATGCAGTTTTCGCCATCTTAAAGGGAATTTATTCATTTAAATTTGTAAATAAAGAACAATTAGAAAAGGTTTTTTTAAGTTTTTTAAATTTCAATATTTCGTGAGCAAGTCGGCCAAAATTACACCATTGCGAAGCGTGGGCGGGTCGCTAGTAGATAATATGGATTAGTTTAAGAAAAAACTTTTTCATCAACAGAAGGATTTTAACTTCTTTCTTACATGATTTCTTAAGCGAATTTTAGGGCTACTTAATAAGTAATTTAGTAACTTACTAAACCGTAGGTTTGACTAACAATATCGCTATGATACGTTTATCGAAAACTACATGCTTCGACAAGTTGACTAAAACTAAAAACTATTAACAAATATATTTTTACAGTCCTATTTTAACACTAAATCATTCAAAACAATATACTTACATCAGTACTCAAAACCAATCCCAAAGCCAGTCCACAGACACAGCTCAGAAACGTAATCGTCGTCTCCCATATCTTCAGAGCTTCGGCATTGAAAGCCATGATTCCAGTGATAACGCAGTGCCATATAGCCAGCTGCTGGGCTATGCCGAACATTATTAGGATGAAGTAGAATATCACGGCCCAGGCTGGCGACATCTACAAACAATTCAGATAGTTAGCTGAATATTTTGTAGGAAATACAGTCATTTGTGTTCTTTTTAAAACTTTCACTGAGTTTATAAGTGTGACAGGTGTTAGTAAACATACAAACTGGAAATTTACTAGCATGTGTACTAATAATTATTTATATTCTAGTTTTATATTTTTCATTAAAATAAATTTATTTAGTATACGATAAGTAATAGTTGCTTAATGAGACCATGAGACTGTTACATAATTTGTTTTCTATGAAATAAACAATGTCAAAATGGTTTTTAGGCCGAGCAAAATAAATAATTGTATCTTAATTTCAGTTGATTCTTAGCCTCACATCCACATCCTATGGTTAAAAAAAATAGTGCTATTTATAAATTAATGCATTTAAAGCAGGAAGTCAGCAGCAATTACTTTTTATCACGACTGATTAGATCATTTACAATTTATTTATCTTAACATCAAGAGTCTGCTCACGCCATTAGTCTTCTGCCTTAAGTCAATTTCGCACCTTTAGAATTATAGGGACCTAATTCAAAAAATCATGATTATGACTTTATTTCAAATAACGACCTAAAAGGACTATCACTATCGACTTTCATTATAACATGGACTGATTTACATTTTTGGAATAGGTCACTATAATTCTAAGGGTGCGTTTTGTAAAATTACATATGTCATTTATTGAAATCAATAAATACAAAAGTATTTATTTAAAACATTGTTTTTTGAGTTTACATGAACAACCGAATTCGCTTTACGTACCGAGATAACGAAAAAAATATGAGGAAACAAATGCATTTCTTAAAAACCAGTCTGTTTAGATAGTTATGTAAATTTGACATTCCTCGACAAATGTACTAAACATTAGTTCACTGATCATGTCAAGTTTAACATTACAAATTATTAACATAATTTATAACGTTAACATAATATAATACTTCATAGTTATTCATTAGGTACATATTATTACATATGATTACGATGGTACTGAATTACGGTTGATACGACCGGCGAAGTGTGACGAAAGTTAAAAATAATAATAAAATTCAGCCTTGGACCACTTTTTATAATTAACTTTGTTTCAGAAGTCTTAATGTATGCAGCTTTTAAATAATGAGAGGCGTTTGTGAAGGTGGAAATACGTGTAAATGTTCAATTATTCATGAATGGACTTTGTAAGCAAATTTCCCACAGTGGAGGCTACTTTCATTCATATTTTCAGAATATTTTGTGAGTCTTAAGCGAAAGTTCACTAAAAGTTAAATTAAATCTATTTACGTATAGAGTAGGAAACATATATTTTTACAGAGAAAATCATATTTCCTCTCATGGAAACAAACTATGGTTGAATTATTTTTTGATTCTAACCGTCTTTGTTTTTAAAATACCCTTTAAGCGTAGAAAATTACACCAAATTACAATTACGGTTATATATTACGCTATTTAAAGCCATCATGTTTTTAATCAGAACAATTACGTTCAATTTTAATGATTTCAACATGTTCAAAGTTTTCTATAATCCTATAACAAATTATAAAAGTTAAAAACTCACCATAAAAGGCGGTAAAACAGCCAATGTTGCCGGCACGATCTGTGTTGCCAACTGCAAGGGTTGCCAACCGCTGATAGTCCGCGCAATGTTGTCACTCCGCCAAACGGTAATTCCCACAAAACTACTATAATGTCCCATATATCTCACTGGGGTGGAAGCGAGACTGCCTGGTAGAGGCTCCGTTGTAGGCCAAAGGAATTGAGATAGTTTCACGGATTCTATAAAACAAAGTTACTCTTATTGATAGGCATAGTATGTTATAGTTATATGGTGTACACAATACACTGTATAGAAATGCATAACTATATATGGGTATATAGGATTTTATTATAGACTAGTGACCCGCCTACGCTTCGCAATGGTGTAATTTTGGCAGACTTGTCCCCTAACATTTAACAGTTCGTTATTTACAAATTTAAGTAAAAAAAAATAGAATCATCTTTGTGAAAACCGCTATACGTTCAGTAGTCTAGGAGAAGATCACCACCATAGAAACAGACACGATAAGCGACTTTGACTTATACTATTTAATGGTGACAATTATAATCATCATTACATAGTATAAATCCAAGTCGCTAATTCTGTCTGTTTGTATGTTTGACCGCTAACTCCTCCTAAAGTACGTAATGGATCTTAATTTGATTTTAATTTATTTATTTATTAATAATTTATGTACAGTGCACAGTAAAAATGTATACAAAAATAAAGTAAATACAACAAAAAAACAACAAAAAAAAACATCTTCTAGGGAATTTATTCATTTAAATTTGTAAATAATGAAAAATCAATAAAACGTTCTTTAAGTTAGCTAAAATTCTAATTATCGGGAACAGTTCGCGCAAATTTACACCATTGCGAAGCGTGGGCGGGTCGCTAGTTAAGGAATAAGATAAACTTGTAAGATATAGGAAGTGTTGATTGTGATGTTAATAAAAAAAGTAAAAGTAAAAACATTTAAGATTTAACAATCATCATACAAATTAAAATCCGGTTTCCAATTGACCACAGTTATATCAATACAATTAAAACCTCGCTTATGTTTTATAGTGTTTAATATAGCGAAGATCGACTGCAAGGCAATTTGATTATGTAAACCAAAATATACCTATCATACCAATTGCTTAAATATGTGTGAAAAAATATTAATTTACCTATAATCATAAAAGAAAGAAAGCTCAAGTCTACTTACCTAGCTTTTGAACTTAAAAATAAAAAAGTTAAAAAATATTTGAAAGTCAATCTTATTGTTATTCAAATAGGTACTTACCGAAACTGCCTGGAATGTATATGTACCCGTAATTCCTCAACACAGCTACGCAAGTATTGGCCAAGAACGCAGATAGTAATAACATAGCCAAAGTAAAGGCTATAACACAAGCACTCTCCCTTTGAAGAACTGATGCAGTCCTGCTTTTAGATGTACGATGGGATGACAATTGCATTATGCAAGCCCCAAGTAAACCCCAAGTTAGAAAGATCTCTTGGGTTGCTGCTGCCCAACTCTAAAATATAATTAACTTTTTTAAGAAACGGAAAATAAACATAAGGAAGAAGAGGTGACTTTATGGTTATAACAAAAAGTAGGCCTTCGCGTCTTACAGATAAGACAGTTATTAAGTTTTTTACGAGACGATTGTAAACTTAAGTAGGTTACCAACGAACTGTGAGAATTTTATCATTATTTTCAACGCTATCTTCTTCAGTTTTTGCTTGAGTTAACTATCGGATTTGGTTTAGCAATAAAATTTTATTCACGTGTTGCACTCACGGATAACAAATTCGTAACGATAACTTATGCAATTAATAGCGATTTACACGTGCCTTCATAGCTCGTCGTACTTACGTTGCTGTTGATAAAGAATTCGCTCCATTCTGTTTCGGAAAATATATTTGTCACGGCATCGTAAGGTATTAGAGTCAATAGTTTCGTACACAGAATCAAAGTCCCACAGATTGGCAGAAACATCAATATGTACACAGCCTGCGGACAAAACAACATATCAACAAATAACACAGGCAATTAACATCTGAATAACTTGTCATTGCTTTAATATTCGACTTTGAATTTAAAACTCGCTCTTTCAATTGCTATTTCAAAACCAATGCACTGTATAATACAGATCATTAAAACTGATTATCGACGAGTTATCTTAACGTTTAGCATAATTCATACTAACCTTTCCATAAGATCTCAATCCTTTGCTCAAAGCAACGAACACAATCATCCATACAACGGCTAGGTTGAATGCGACTTGGAACTTTATTGTACCGAAATAAGGACTATTTGGCGTGTTTAAATTCTGTTGCAATACCTCACCGTGAAAATATTGCGGTATGGTCTCTTGGATTTTGAATGTACCGTTTTTCAAAGCCGCGTCTGTAATTTACATGTCAGTGTGAGTGAAAGTGTATTTTTGAATTCTACCTCCTTATTGTTTTGTTATCAATGCGATGTAAATGGTAATCGAATGAATTAATGTAATGTATAGCATGACTACATACTTATACAATATTCGAGTGGTCGATAAAGCAACCTGTTAATAAATGATAAGGTGAATTGGGTGCAGCACGTGGTTGAAGGCCTGGATGGCATAGCATCAATTGTTATAACCTTGATACATCCTACTAATATTATAAATGTGAAAGTTTGTGAGTATATATGGATGTATGGATGTTTGTTACTCTTTCACGTAAAAACTACTGGACGGATTTGGATGAAACTTTACAGTAATGTAGGTTATACATCAGAATAACACATACTTTTTAACGCGGAAAAACTTCTCAATCCCACGGGAAACCGACTTCCACGCGAACGGAGTCGCGGGCGGCCACTAGTGGTGTATATAAATAGTGAAATATAAGTTCCGCTATTAATAAGGAGAATGAAATGAGTCACGTGTCACTTAATTGTAATATTTTGGCTCTTATACTTATTGAGAGTGGAGAATTTTGTAACTACTGATTCATAATTACTCATCTATGATACCAGACGAAACGTAAATTTATCAGCGAGTATTGTTTTGAATATTAAAATCATCATCCAATCATAGTTACTACCCACATACCTAATTATAAATCTATAGATATTAATATTAAAAAATAAAGAAGGTATTAAAAAAATAAAGGTTGCTTGATCGATTGTGTTGGAAATTTCAAATATGACATTGCATCAAATGCTTGCTTTTAGATAGAAAAAATATGTGTACACGGTGGGAATTCTTGGCTATTGTTAACATACAAATTATATAGTAATTGTCTTTCATTTGACTCTTACAATATTTACTACATCGAAAAGAATAGTAACGGCACTTATAAAGAGAAGGACACCTTTTAAGTTTTCTAGTATTTCCTTATTGTTTGATTAGGCTGGGTTGATTGGTCGTCACTTATTGAATAGCTTCTTGTGACGTAGCGACCTTGTATAATTCCTTAGACTACTTCTGTTTACCTTTACTCATGAATAAAGTGTAACCACTCAACCGTAAAGATTCAAAGTAAACTACTAAAAACTAATTAGTTTTCAGTCTGTGTGACTGCGGTTCGTTCAAGATAAATCTGCTACTGTGGGAATATTACTACGATTAATTATGACACAGTGGCATCATTTAGTACCTTTACAATGTACTTGTTTGCGCGAGCTATTTTTCACACTATTTATTTAAAAGGTGAATAAAATGAAAGTAGGTAAAGTAAATATTGGTAAATTTAGTAATTATAATAAATGCGACACTTGTGAATATGTATGTATGTTCCTTTGTATTTTTTATTATTGTTACTTTCACGCAGAACTACTAAACGAATTTACATGAAACTATGTACTAGTAGAAAGTACCTACCTTCGAAATTATATTCGTGAGGCATCGCCCATTTGTATTTATCCTCCGCATTAATAAACGCATCTCGAAAGTAAACGAAGACCCAAGACAGACCGATCATACTGTAAACTCCAATTACTGCTTGTATTAACAGCAGAGCTATACCAACTCCTTTGAAAATCGGTGATATCCGCCACATGTCAATAGGACCAGCCTCTAACACGCGACCCAAACACAAATGTAAAGTAAACAACGGTATTCCAATTAACAACGAAAGAATCAAGAATTGGATTATGAAGCTTGCTGAAACAAAAGATAAATGTTTATTAATAGGCTTATCTTTATGAACGGGTTTATAGACAAAATAAAAGACTCTTACCGCCAAAGTGAACGCTGAGAACGGCAAATCTGGATAAATTGAAGATCCCCACGGTACAGCTGAGACAAGCTAGCATGGCGCTCAATTTGTGGGGCCAAACACCAAATGGTGGAGGGTTTCTTTCGTCATTACTGTTGAGAAAACAAAACACTATTTAGTCTTGTCTTGCCTTTTGACATTATAAACGTTCGATATTCAATTTATTGTAAGTGTGTCCTTAAAAATTTAACTGGATCCAATTTAACTATTTTAGGGGAACTTATTTCACTCATAAATATAAATTACTTATAACAGTTATATTTCAATGCAAGATAATCTATCTCCTATGATGTTATATCAAGATGTTTAATGATGTTACCTTTCGGCCTGTGCTACTATGTTGGGTGACATAGCAGCCACCAAAGATTCTGAAGAGCTGCTAGAGGCACTACTGCTCCTGGCAGTACTTCGAGATGTATTTCTTCCATTCCAACCCATTGTGACATCACTTTCACCCTGAGAGGGCAGTGAATATGTCCTATTCATTAACAGAGCCCGACGGCCAACAATCAACGGTCCGGATGACCCGTCAGTATTTAAGTTGGCAGCAGTAACTTGCAGCTGAATTGGAGCACTGGTGGGTCGCATATTGACATGATGTTCCAAAAATAATATAACAGGAAGGGTGAGAGGTTCTTCAGTAGCAATAGCTGGGAGTACAATGGGGTCCAGTTGCCGCATTGAATTTCGAACATTATTAGTACTATCCCTTTCTAATGATGACACAAAAGCCTCTCTCTGTATATCAGATAGATCAGTAAAACTTTTTGACCTGCCAATTTTAAGAGAGGAAGTCTTACTTTCTATTGCACTTGAACCTGCAAGTGGAATACTTTCTGTAGTTTGTGGTATTGGCACTGCATTACTGAGAGTTACAACTTGTGCGTCATCATCTTCTGATGGAGATTCTTGTGATGTTTGAGATTCGGTGACATCTTCAACTTTGGTTTTACAAAAGAGATCTTCCGCATCGCTGTCAAATGCCACAGGACTTTCATCTAAACATGCAAGCAGGGACTTGTCTAAAACTTTATCTAGATCATTCAGGATGTCCATGAATTGGCACAAGGCTGTGGCTTGAAACTCTTCATCATTTGTGATGTTTGAGTGTGATGTGATGTTTAAATCTGACTTGTAATATTCTGGAACTATTTTTTGTAAGTCTTCTTTCAAGTCCTCTTCATCTGAAGATTCTAGATCATTGTTGCTGGAGCTACATGTTGAGTCGTAGCTATTGCAGCTGCTGCCGGGTTCATTATGTTGTTCATACCGTCCCTCTTCAGTGCTCACTGCTTCCATTTTAATTGCTTGACTTAAGTCATAGCCAGCTCTTTTTGATGAGGGCCCTGCAATGGAAATAAACCGTAAACAAACCAAATATCAAATGTTGCATCTTTTAAAATAACACACAAATCCATACAATACTTAAGAGTAACAATCTTCCACAGTTTAAACATTATCACACAGAGATTTTCCAATCATGTTTACTTGGTATTCACTCACTAATCAAACTAATTGTAGGACATACGAACACAAACTGAAGTTAGCACCTGTGATGTGATATTTCAACACAGTGTGGCAGCTTTGAGACATGATTCACCATCCAGATTAAGATAGGAGATTAATGCTGTTATCAAGACCTATGCAAATTACTGCATACAAAACATAGAGTTTATTTTAGTCCTAGATAGAATATAGACATTTATTTTTTCGCAATATCAGTATCAATCAGCACTTAATTTTGTAACAAAGATAAAGTTTTACTCTTACCAATAAACAGTTACGAAATTATTATCTGAGAAATAGGCCTAAAACTAAATACATGATTGAAGCCCAAATTTCAGTTTTTTTTTAAATTATTAGTTGTTTCAAGTGTAAATAGGCAACTGTACGTTTTAATATAGTTTACAACTGGCCTACATAGGTGCAGCGTCTCAATAACTTAATAATTAACCTACCTTCAATTGTTTAGAAAAGTAAACTCACTGACATATCAAGGGCAACTATAATTGAAATGGTGAATTTACGTACACTGTAACAAAGATTTATTATTTTCACTTACGTTTTATTTCACAAAATAACGAATGAATAAATAGTAATTTTCGACGAAAAAACTAAAATCACACTCACTCACTTCAACACAACCACAGCCGAACAAACAGAACAGTAGTTTAGTGTTACCGAGAGATTTTCACTATATTCCCAAAAAAAATATACTTAAGATTCCATACTAATAAACAAATAATGAACGATTTGATTGTAACTGAAAATGATAAAATAATTAATAAATATACCTATAAATTTGTTCATTTAGATCTCACTTCTTTTGTTGAGAACATTATATTAGACTTGGCTCTCATTTTACATTTATGTTTTTGACGGGATTACTGATTTTCTCGATCACAAATGAAAACTATTTGCACAACACTATTTTAGACTTGTCAATGCCAATACTTTAATCACAGAAAACTGTCAATGTCAATGGAACTAAAACAAACCGTACGTGTAATCTTTCTGATCTTATTGAGAATTCGTAATTGGTTATTAAATTACCATAAAACATGATTTATTAGAAATAAAATGGATCTGCAATCGTTTTCAGAAGAGGACTTTGATCCAAAGAAATGGATAAACAGGGCTTGGAGTTCTTGTGGCAATCAAGAAAAAGAGATCTTTGTAGGAAATGCTGTTACAAGACTGCAGCTGTATATGAAACAGCTTACAAATTCACTTGATGAGACTACCACCCAAATAGTAACGTCTGTGCCGAGAATCTTACAAGATGCATCTACTCTACAGTTAGATGGTGCTTTGTTACAGCAGAAGTTGATATCATTAGAGCAAAAGGTGCAAGGAGTCGAAGAACAGACTGGGCAGTCCATTCAGAGCCTGCAGAGAATCGACCAACTCAAAAGTCGGCTAGAAAATGCTGCATCAGCTCTTCGTGAGGCTGACAAATGGGCGGCGCAGGTAACGTCAATGGAAAATATATTAGAAAATGGTGTCCCAACGGAAACAGCCAAGTTGACTGAACTAAATGACTTGGTAAGTTCTATGACATTGAGTTTGGAAGTACTAAGTGATGCTCCTGACTATGAAACTAAAAGGCTTCAGCTTGAGACCTTGTACAATAGGCTAGAAGCTGCCATCACACCTGCACTACTGGATGCATTAACACAGATGAATGCAGAGCGCAGCACAGTGTATGTGTCAATGTTTACATCAATGCAAAGAACTGCAGCTGCTTGTCGCTGCGGTCGGCGCGCGGCGGCCACACGCGCTGCAGCGGCGTGGCGACAGTCCCACACCAACACCCTCAGACCACTGGACTCAATTCTAGCACAACAGGCCAGTAAGCAAGTAGAATGGTTTGCTAATGTCATTAAATCTGAAACTCCAGTATCTGAAATGGTGAGACTCTACACTGATTTACTTCTCTCTCTAGAACCTTCACCCAGTAAGATTATATCAGCCAATCTTAAACTGTGTTCCACAACAGAAGAAGGTCTAACATTGCTCATAGACTTAAAGAGGGATATTGATGAGTTTGTGTCTCATATACTTGGAGTTATTGACTCTCCTAATTTTTGCAAAGAAAAGGTTGAATTAAATACGCTACGTCAGTTTGGACGCGCCGCGTATGCTCCGCTCCGAGAATCGTTATCTACTTGTACTTCACTTCTTACAAGGGAACTTATTCAGTTACTGGGAAGTAAAGAGGAACAGGAGGATCTTATAGAGCAGTCCAGAGCCTTGTTATCTTTATCAGAAAAGTGCGAGAGTTGGCTTGCGACAGCTTACAACAAGGCGACAAAAATTACTGGAGTGTGTGCGTGCGTGTGCTATTCACCTGCAGTTGAAGCATTTGTGGCAGAAATTTCAAGTCGCATTTCATCGCACAGCCGCCGCATAGAGATGGAATATCTCTCCAGTGTCTCTTCTGGAAAACCATCAGGGGTTCTATCTACTACATTCCCAGCTGCGCTAATTTTAGAAAACGCAGTAAACACTTTACTGGAAGTGTTAGCTGAGAGACAGAAACAGGGGAATCAGGAATCGAGCAAGCCTTCGCATGTTCTGGCTGATTTACCTTCCTTGTTACTTGATATCGAGACCCAAAACAAATTGTCATCGTTACGTAACGAGCCGCTCCCCGCTGTCGCAAGTGTGCGGCGTACTAAGATGATGCTAAGCAACCTGGCTCGTTCAGTGCTAATGCAGCCTTTACACGCACAACTAGATAAAATTCCTTCCCTGTCCGTTTGGAACAACAATGACTCAATGAGTACTGACCTCCCGGACTACGCCTTATCGCCCCAAGAATACATTACAGAAATTGGTCAGTATCTGATGACTTTGCCGCAACATCTAGAGCTACATTTGTCGGATAAAGCCCCGCTGCATTTGCTTGCCGAAGTGTGTAACAACACGTGTGACTCGTACGCTGAAAAAATATTGAACATTCGAAACATGGATGAACTTGGGACAAAACGTTGCCTCACTGATATTGTGTATCTTTCGAGCGTCGTAGAAGACCTCGGCAGCAATGTAACCGCTTCCCTAAAGAATTTGGAGAAATCGCTGAGAGTTGCCACTCCCTCACAAAATGAATAATATATAGCAATATTTAAATCTGTTTTATTTATTTTATTAAAGTGGTGTAAATTATTTTGGGTATTTGACTTTATTAATCTTCGTATAATTATGATAGGTAGGGTACTGGCAGATAATTTCTGTTGAGTTTTGTGTTGTAACTTGTAGCTTGATTCACGTTACTAGGATACAGCCTACTCGCGTAAATATGTATATCCAAATTTTATTTTCAAATACCTACCTAAGAACTACTCGTATTTATCTTAAGCAAAATTATGCTTCTTAAAACAAACTTTAAAGTTGCGCAATCGTTGTGTACCTAAGGCCGACCTCACATTGGTCGTGCGCGTTTCTAGAGAATGCGACGTTGGCTTCACCCGCCAACGTCGGGAGTTCATTCTCACTAGTTCAATTAATTCATTGGTTCGATCGTCGATCTAATGAGAATTTTTATTCTCATTTGTCCTACCGTCAAACTACTGATTTTTTTAATCTTGCCCTAACGTTAAACTGGTGTTCACAATCTAGCGACTAACTCTGGACTTAAAATGGGAGCTTAATAAGATGAAACAAATAGAAATTGATTTATGAAATTTGTACAATTTTATTGATAGAGGAAAGGGCTAATGTAGGTACCATTTATGATATAACAAAATATATTTTAGTATTTACACTTTATCTCTAGAAAGATTGAAAATACTACTAACATAAAGGACTATAAAATTTAACTATTTTACGCATAGGAAACCTACAAATAAAATGTATTACAGCGTATTACAAATTGTATGGAAGTATCTACTTCATCAGATTCTTAGAATAATTGAATAACATATTTCAAATAAGTGGAAACAAAAAATATAAACGTATGCAATATGTACACAGTAACACAAGTCAACATAAAGAAAGGACTGTAAGTACTCCTGACACTTAAAACAATATTTTTCCATAGATTAAGAATAGATCCTCGCAAACTCTGATTAGATGGGGCAGACGCTAAAACTAGCTAAAAATAAGATGGTAAGCACGAGCTTTAGGCTTTGGCGACATATTTTTTGTCCGATAAAAACACACTGTTGGTTTTAGGTATATAAAGCAGCGAATTTGTATTTTTTCCGAACCCAATTTGTTGCAATTTCAGAGCGGTTTGCAGATAGTGCTTCATCTAGTCAGAACATGCGAAGACTTAATCTATGATATTTCCATTATAACCATTTATATTCGATCAAGGAGATAATATAAAAGGTAGACAATAAAACAATATTATGTTCACATTCACCTAATTCAGCTTAGAAGACAAAAACTCGATAACTTATTAACATTTTCACAGTTGGGAAACTTAATTATAATAAAAGACAACTATTTAATTGTGAAAACAAATAATAAAACTTAACTGCGAACCTGACAACCGGTTTCTGAACAATTGTACTTACAACATACATTTAAATGTTACTTCCCAATAAGAAACATGCAATTAGATTTTCGATGAATTAAAGTTTTGTGATGAGAGTCAATATTATTCATACAAGGCAATTCTGGATATACATACTTCTTTTTTTATTTTCTCTTGGAAATAGTTTTTTTTTATAAGATTCGTTAAATTTCATCTTGTACTTCGTCCATATCTAATAATTATTTTTTACATAGTGTAAAACAATGGAGAAGATATAATTGATTGGAATATACTTTTTACAATAGAATCGTGATTATTCGCTTTTACAATATGTATTTAAATTTTATTTAATCTTTTAGTAATAAAATTTACCTACTTTATAAATATGGGATATATTTTTTACATAGGTACCTACCTAGTAATTCTTAACTATGATGTAGGGTGAAGACATATAAAACTTTTTTAAGTTATATATACTTACAAATGGCAAAGGAAAAGTTTGCATAGGTTCTACATTAATTTCATTTAAAGGGAAAAATTACGTGAAATAGGAAAGGGAATGAGTTTCATTAGATCACGAAAGCCATTGTATACAATCGCGTGCTGTATTATATTTTATTCAATAATTTTAAGGTGTTTTATATCTATTTGATTATGACCTAAATTGGTCGTAACCTTAGTTATTAAGAACATTCGAGGGAAATTGCTAAACCTTGAAAATATGGATAGTAAACATATAAGATAGGCAACTGTACAAACAATTATAAAGATGCTTATCTAAATTTTAAATCACAATTTACCTATCTAGTACTTTACATGTGTGATAATAACTCGAGAATCAGAATTATATAACCAATAGCTTACGGCTTAATTTAGTTCTTGTAGACAAGCTGCCGCATTCAGAGAAACAAAAAACTATTTTGCGGCGAGTGCAAATATACAACCATATAGCACACCTTAAATGGCTTACTAATAGCAGAGCCGTTTGTTCTCTCTATTGGTAATAAAACTCCATTCACGAAATCTTTCCATCTTTGTTTGTATAAAGACTGGATTTTGACAGATATACATTCAATGATCTCCAGTTCCTGAACGGCTGATCAGCAAAACGGAATCATTTGTCGAATAAACTCAAAACTGAGTGTTTGATAAACCCATTAATTCACTTTACTGAACAAATACTTAATCATAAGGGTAGTTGATTAAGGAACATAACAGATTTGTTAATTTTGATGATCAGCCTTTCAGAAAATGGGTGGAAACAACATTTCAAAAAACCTTTTTGAAAAGGATATCTTAAAAGCTATAATGTCGGTCATCACTTAACTCAGAGAAGGTAGATATAATATTTAAATGTTTTTTTTTCTTTTACATTTGTTCATATGCTACATCTTAGGTACAAAACGTTACGAAGCAGATGCGCTTCAAATTCTACAGAAAATAGAGGCGTTTTCCCTTTGCTTTGCCATTCAAAAATGTATTGCTCACAACCATTATTTCCATTACTGTACTATCGATGTGATTTGTGAAATAATGAGGTGGACGGTGGGCCTAATTCGTTCTATACAGGGGACTGTGTAAAAAAAAAACAGGTATACTGATTTCCCAGGACTTTAAAAGGAATAAAATCTGCTTAGACCGTTTCGATTTCCGAAAACATTTGAATGCTGTTTATCCTTCGTTTTAATATGGGTTAATTTAAATATTTCAGAGCACATAAATAAGGTAAACATTAATAAAACTGATTTCCATATTTCGTAAACACCCTGCTCCAATTTAGGCCTTACGCGAAATGAATAATTCCTAAACGATGCGAATAATTTACCTCTTACAAATAAATCTCAGTACTAAATACGCACAGCCCAGCAATGGACACTCAATAACCTACTTTTTTTGGTATATTCCAAAAACTTCGGGAAACATTCCGTCAATTTAAGATATTTCGTTCAAAATCTAACTTACGCTTAATTACAATAAAGCTGTCATAGTCAAGTTTAGAATTGGAAAAAGTGATTTCCAGTTACGTCATCGTTATACAGATATATTTAATTTAATTAGTTTGTAATTTTTCAAATTAAAATTCAATTCATATCAGAAAATTAATTTAAAATCTAAGAATAATGACATAGACGTTAAAAACATTTAATTTACCTTAAACATTAAATCAATTCGTGTCTATCTTCGTTCCAACGTTCCCATAGGTTCAGCCCACAATTTTCAAAAATCCAATTCATAACAAAACATCAATTTAAAATCTAAGAATAATGACATAGACTTTAGAACAATTCTTTAGCCTTAAACATTTATTAAATCAAATCGAGTCTATTCTCGTTCCAACGTTCCCAAATTTCAGCCGACAATTTTAACACCCTTTATTTACTTCACAATCAAAAACCCGTGCACACTCGCCAAGAACTTGTCAAAGTTATCCTGAAACCTAGTTTTATGCGCCCGCATTCCGTCAAACAACACCGCATTAGTCAAAACTCCGAAAGCTTCCTCCAACCTCGGAACGTTCGCGGGGTCATTGACCGCGAACGCTTCGATCAGCTGACGCGCTAGACCTTCTAACAACGCCGGTTTTACACAAGTTAAAGCGTAAATCGCCGCGCCCGCTGCCGGGATCGAATCTGGGGGGATTTCCATCTTTATAATCAGCATTAGTAGTAACTCCGCTAGGGATAGTAAAGATATAGCATATGGGTTGTCGGAACCCATTTGTCGGACTTTGTTAGAGAGGCCTACGATGGTGTCGCAGCATAGAGTGGAGACATCGCAGGAAACGGCCGTGAGACCAACTCGAAGTGCGGTCACTACCATGTTGAAGTCATTTATGGGCAGGTTTGTTAGCTGGAAAGTAATATGTGGTATTTGTTATCAGAATACTAAGATTAATAAAATAAAAAGGAAATATAACAACTTTTTTAAACACCTTTATTAAACTTGCAATGAAACTAAGCTTGTTTGGGTGGAATCATGAAACTCAATTTTTAAGCAGTTATCTTTAATCAATTGTGCTTAATTTTTGGAAACACATTTTAAACAGGCAAGTTGGAATAAATTATTCTAAACTACACCTATATTTTTAAATTTGTTTTAAGATCTCTGTGGAGATGATTTGTGGCGCAGCAGTATATAGGCTGGACTGTTAAGCAGAAGGTCCCGGGTTCGATTCCCTGGTCGAGCCAATTTAGTAAAACTGTCTTTTCTAGATTGGCTCGTGTCTGGGTGTAACTAGGTTCTCTCCAAGTCCATTGTGTGGTACCTATAGTACAAGCTTTGCTTAGTTTACGGCCACACGGTTGGTGCAGTAGTCTGAAGATTTATTAAGTATAAATACGGGGTGTAAAAGAACTGCTTCCGAAAACAAAAACTGGGCACTGCTGGAGGGGTACTGGTTACGTTTTGAGCAAAAAAAAACAAAATTGCATTTATACTATCAGATTTTGCGATGATTTCAAATTAAATAGGGTTTAATTTAATTTGCAATGTAAATAATCGCACCTGAACCAACAGTTGATGTGTGAGCAATGATTTTGAGTGCCGAATATGACTTTTCAATCCTTAATAACTTTTTTAAATTGGGTTTTCTGTGTATGCTGTTAGTGAATTTAGTTACTATTGAGGCTCCAGAATACATGGTTTCAGGCTTCGGAAGTGGTCTTTTTTCACCCGTTATAATAGTTTTAACTCTACCTGATCAGTGTAATCCAGGTCTCTCAGCATCCTATAAGCCTGAGTAGCCAACGTCGGCAAAGACAGTAAACTCGGCGTGATCAATGGCAGTAACAATCTAACTCCCAACGCACAAGTATCTTTATCGGAGTTGCCACAGCCGCATCGGGCTATACTGCAGACTACGTCCATTAGAGCGCAAATGTCCTAAAAGAAAAAGGAAATAAATAAATAATGGCTGTGTCAATAGTGGCTTTTGTTCTGGCGTATACAGGGCGTCCCAAGACTATGGGACATCGAGGAAAAGTACCTTAAATATCGTAGATAGGATATTTTTTAAACTTAGTTATTCTGCATTTAAAGAATTTCAAAAAAAATACTTGCTTCGACTGGGAATCGAACCCACTTAAATATGAAAAAAATCACCCCTATTTTTATGATGCCAATTGAAAGAATAGACGAGAAGTAATAATTCTTCTTAAGTAACATAGTATCTTAAGAGAATGGAACAACGTAAAATTAATCATTTTAATCAAATTAAAAACATACGTGGAACTGCCTGAATTTGCTTTAGAACAAACATCATTATCATCATTATCATTACATAGTATAAATCCAAGTCGCTAATTCTGTCTTTGTATGTTTGTCCGCTAACGCCTCCTTAACCACGCAACGGATTCTAATGTAGTTTTCATCATCTTTTAGGTATTTTTTTCACTTATACATTTTTATAAATAAAATACAAACAGTTCATTTTTCTTAAATATGTCACGTGATAAGTTGGCCAAAATTACACAATTGGGAAGCGTGGTCACCTAGTACATACTAAATAAATCAGTGACTGAAATATTAACCTTAAATTTCTAGTGAGAGCATTCCCACTAATATTATAAACTTGAAAGTTTGTAAGTATGGATGTATGGATTGATGTTTGTTACTCTTTCACGTAACAACTACTGCACAGATTTGAATGAAACTTTACAGTAATATAGGTTATACATCAGAACAACACAAAAGGTACTTTTTACCGCGGGAAAACCTCTCATTCCCACGGGAAATCGAGTTCCACGCGAACAGAGTAGCAGCAGCCACTAGTATAATATGAAGTTGTATGAAATCCATTGCGTAGTTTAGCAAAACTAAAATTGTATATGTTACGGCTAATACCCGAAGTGCGGCTACACCTAGTTTTAGCCGGTTAGAACATCAATAGGTTAGGTTAGTTAGGTTACTTTTTTGATACCACCCAGAAAAAGGAGTCTCCGTCGACTCATGATTGAAGCCAGTTTTTATATACATAGGTATAATTTCTTTTTTACAGTTTTCCATATAAAAAACACTTCTAACCGGCTAAAACTAGGTGTAGCCGCACTTCGGGTATTAGCCGTAACATATATACAAACATAAAGCAGGTACGGAAAATTTGCTTTACACCATGTAGCATTAACAAAATAATAATGTTTTACCTCGTAAGCCTCTTCCTCCGCGTCCTGTGGTATGCTGGATATCTTGCCGGAGTTCCACCGCGCGTATACTTCGAATGTAGTGTTGCAGACTTCTAAAAACCTACGCAAAATAAATTAAAAATACAATAATATTACGTAGGCCGTTAATTTATAGATTTTTTAAGGTATGTCTTAGAATAGAATAGGTCACAATTTTTTTTCTATTTAAGACATTAGTGCCGATTTTGAGTTAAAACTCGCTAAACTAAACTTAGTTTCGTTATCACATACTCAGCGAAGCAGAGATGGGAAATTCCGGCCGATCTTAAATTTGTGACACGGCGCCAGCCATTTTGAGTTTTGTATATGTACCTGTCTTTTTTCTTAAACAAAGTACGGAAAAAACCTTACCCTTCTACACACTATGTATTAATAGGTTTTATTGTCATTTAATAAATATAGACTGTTAACACAGTTACACTTACTTGGATACATTTTGAGGTTGCACTGAATGCAGCATTCTTTTAGCACTTTTGGCTAAGAGATTCAAACACGGTAGAACCACACTGGGGTAGTTGTGATATCTATATAAAATGCCGGGTATTTTGTCCAATGCGTCAATGAGCATTGCAAACTGTTCGTCATTTGCGCCTACCTAAAAGTATTTTTAATAACACACAATTTAAGTAAATCAAGTAAGGGACATAAATTTTACAAATACAAGATAAGATTCCTGCATATTTTATTGTCTGTCCATAAAACTTTGAATTAAAAAATAAATAGTGTTTTATCTTTGTAAGTCGGACATATTCATAAGCGCATTGTAGTAAGTCCAATTAGCCAAATATATTTCGACTCTGTCAATCTTATTAACAGCTTTTATTACTTGGGTTAAATATGCGTTTTTAAATTAAAATGGAAATAAATGATTGTGACAGCTTTGAAATTTTGAAATATTTTTTTAACTACACCTTTTATAAACTACTTATTTTATTTAAAACTATTACCTCTAAAACTCCTTCCGTAACTCCTATAAAACAATCAATTGTATCTGCTAGTAAGTTTCGTACTGGTTCAGTATCGGAATCCATATTGATAATGTTAATTAATTTCTCCTGTAATGCCACAGTGCCATCGAGTAATCGCGATCGAACTTCGCCTAAAAATACAAGAGTATAATATAGAATAGAATACTTAGAAAGAAAGGCAAAGAGTTATTTTAGTTTATTTTCTTCTTCGAGAGTTAATCAGCTTTAGAACGCAAATAAATAGTTTTTCCTTTGAATTAAAGGTTTTCTATTAGACTTTAATAAAGCGGAAAGGTTTTATTAAGCGTGGATTAGGAAGCATTCGCGATTGACAGGCCCGGGTCCAACTTATTCGATTGTGTATTTTACTTATATTTTATACAAAAAACAATCACGGCGGGCTCAGTTTAGTATACCTTCAGCGTAAGTTGCAGCTATAGCGAATGCTCGGTGCAATTCCTTCCTGTACTCAGCAGGCAAGTTGTTTCCAGCCACTTCCCATTGTACCAACGCTAGGAACTCCGGACAAGTAGCCAGGGGGTTTTCTCTATGAAGTAATGAAGTCGTAATAATGATTGTCTTAATTGTCTAGTATGTGTAACGGCAAAGCTATTGTGATCAATAGATTCCTGCAGTGTTAATCTTAGTTTAAAAAAATCCTCTCATACGGCGTCTTTTTGTAGCGATGCTGTCGCGCGTTTTTGCATCGCTACTAAAGCGTGTTAGTTACATTTGCTACAGTATCGCGTGTGTAGAAAACCGAGAGTCAGTGAATCGCGTTTGAATCGCGCGGCTATGTGAGCGGTGTATCGATGCGGCCGCACGACAGCATCACTACTATATCGCTACAAAAGGACGCCGTGGGCGAAGGCCCTGAATTCCACAATTCGAAACAAACACTTACTTATGCTGCGCGTGGGCCATCGTAGTCAACAGCTGCAGCGCGTGCGTCGCCGCCGCCGGCTGTCCCGACATGTACCGCAGACACGCACACACGCGCACCGCCAGCCCCGACACTACCCACGAGATCACGCGCGACGACCGACCGAACGCACACTCCAGTAACGGAGACATCTACCAACAAACAAACAAACATCACGCTACTGTAACTAACTCATCATATTGTATACTATACTACTAGTGCCGCAGACACGCACACACGCGCACCGCCAGCCCCGACACTACCCACGAGATCACGCGCGACGACCGACCGAACGCACACTCCAGTAACGGAGACATCTACCAACAAACAAACAAACATCACGCTACTGTAACTAACTCATCATATTGTATACTATACTACTAGTGCCGCAGACACGCACACACGCGCACCGCCAGCCCCGACACTACCCACGAGATCACGCGCGACGACCGACCGAACGCACACTCCAGTAACGGAGACATCTACCAACAAACAAACAAACATCACGCTACTGTAACTAACTCATCATATTGTATACTATACTACTAGTGCCGCAGACACGCACACACGCGCACCGCCAGCCCCGACACTACCCACGAGATCACGCGCGACGACCGACCGAACGCACACTCCAGTAACGGAGACATCTACCAACAAACAAACAAACATCACGCTACTGTAACTAACTCATCATATTGTATACTATACTACTAGTGCCGCAGACACGCACACACGCGCACCGCCAGCCCCGACACTACCCACGAGATCACGCGCGACGACCGACCGAACGCACACTCCAGTAACGGAGACATCTACCAACAAACAAACAAACATCACGCTACTGTAACTAACTCATCATATTGTATACTATACTACTAGTGCCGCAGACACGCACACACGCGCACCGCCAGCCCCGACACTACCCACGAGATCACGCGCGACGACCGACCGAACGCACACTCCAGTAACGGAGACATCTACCAACAAACAAACAAACATCACGCTACTGTAACTAACTCATCATATTGTATACTATACTACTAGTGCCGCAGACACGCACACACGCGCACCGCCAGCCCCGACACTACCCACGAGATCACGCGCGACGACCGACCGAACGCACACTCCAGTAACGGAGACATCTACCAACAAACAAACAAACATCACGCTACTGTAACTAACTCATCATATTGTATACTATACTACTAGTGCCGCAGACACGCACACACGCGCACCGCCAGCCCCGACACTACCCACGAGATCACGCGCGACGACCGACCGAACGCACACTCCAGTAACGGAGACATCTACCAACAAACAAACAAACATCACGCTACTGTAACTAACTCATCATATTGTATACTATACTACTAGTGCCGCAGACACGCACACACGCGCACCGCCAGCCCCGACACTACCCACGAGATCACGCGCGACGACCGACCGAACGCACACTCCAGTAACGGAGACATCTACCAACAAACAAACAAACATCACGCTGCTGTAACTAACTCATCATATTGTATACTATACTACTAGTGCCGCAGACACGCACACACGCGCACCGCCAGCCCCGACACTACCCACGAGATCACGCGCGACGACCGACCGAACGCACACTCCAGTAACGGAGACATCTACCAACAAACAAACAAACATCACGCTACTGTAACTAACTCATCATATTGTATACTATACTACTAGTGCCGCAGACACGCACACACGCGCACCGCCAGCCCCGACACTACCCACGAGATCACGCGCGACGACCGACCGAACGCACACTCCAGTAACGGAGACATCTACCAACAAACAAACAAACATCACGCTACTGTAACTAACTCATCATATTGTATACTATACTACTAGTGCCGCAGACACGCACACACGCGCACCGCCAGCCCCGACACTACCCACGAGATCACGCGCGACGACCGACCGAACGCACACTCCAGTAACGGAGACATCTACCAACAAACAAACAAACATCACGCTACTGTAACTAACTCATCATATTGTATACTATACTACTAGTGCCGCAGACACGCACACACGCGCACCGCCAGCCCCGACACTACCCACGAGATCACGCGCGACGACCGACCGAACGCACACTCCAGTAACGGAGACATCTACCAACAAACAAACAAACATCACGCTACTGTAACTAACTCATCATATTGTATACTATACTACTAGTGCCGCAGACACGCACACACGCGCACCGCCAGCCCCGACACTACCCACGAGATCACGCGCGACGACCGACCGAACGCACACTCCAGTAACGGAGACATCTACCAACAAACAAACAAACATCACGCTACTGTAACTAACTCATCATATTGTATACTATACTACTAGTGCCGCAGACACGCACACACGCGCACCGCCAGCCCCGACACTACCCACGAGATCACGCGCGACGACCGACCGAACGCACACTCCAGTAACGGAGACATCTACCAACAAACAAACAAACATCACGCTACTGTAACTAACTCATCATATTGTATACTATACTACTAGTGCCGCAGACACGCACACACGCGCACCGCCAGCCCCGACACTACCCACGAGATCACGCGCGACGACCGACCGAACGCACACTCCAGTAACGGAGACATCTACCAACAAACAAACAAACATCACGCTACTGTAACTAACTCATCATATTGTATACTATACTACTAGTGCCGCAGACACGCACACACGCGCACCGCCAGCCCCGACACTACCCACGAGATCACGCGCGACGACCGACCGAACGCACACTCCAGTAACGGAGACATCTACCAACAAACAAACAAACATCACGCTACTGTAACTAACTCATCATATTGTATACTATACTACTAGTGCCGCAGACACGCACACACGCGCACCGCCAGCCCCGACACTACCCACGAGATCACGCGCGACGATCGACCGAACGCACACTCCAGTAACGGAGACATCTACCAACAAACAAACAAACATCACGCTACTGTAACTAACTCATCATATTGTATACTATACTACTAGTGCCGCAGACACGCACACACGCGCACCGCCAGCCCCGACACTACCCACGAGATCACGCGCGACGACCGACCGAACGCACACTCCAGTAACGGAGACATCTACCAACAAACAAACAAACATCACGCTACTGTAACTAACTCATCATATTGTATACTATACTACTAGTGCCGCAGACACGCACACACGCGCACCGCCAGCCCCGACACTACCCACGAGATCACGCGCGACGACCGACCGAACGCACACTCCAGTAACGGAGACATCTACCAACAAACAAACAAACATCACGCTACTGTAACTAACTCATCATATTGTATACTATACTACTAGTGCCGCAGACACGCACACACGCGCACCGCCAGCCCCGACACTACCCACGAGATCACGCGCGACGACCGACCGAACGCACACTCCAGTAACGGAGACATCTACCAACAAACAAACAAACATCACGCTACTGTAACTAACTCATCATATTGTATACTATACTACTAGTGCCGCAGACACGCACACACGCGCACCGCCAGCCCCGACACTACCCACGAGATCACGCGCGACGACCGACCGAACGCACACTCCAGTAACGGAGACATCTACCAACAAACAAACAAACATCACGCTACTGTAACTAACTCATCATATTGTATACTATACTACTAGTGCCGCAGACACGCACACACGCGCACCGCCAGCCCCGACACTACCCACGAGATCACGCGCGACGACCGACCGAACGCACACTCCAGTAACGGAGACATCTACCAACAAACAAACAAACATCACGCTACTGTAACTAACTCATCATATTGTATACTATACTACTAGTGCCGCAGACACGCACACACGCGCACCGCCAGCCCCGACACTACCCACGAGATCACGCGCGACGACCGACCGAACGCACACTCCAGTAACGGAGACATCTACCAACAAACAAACAAACATCACGCTACTGTAACTAACTCATCATATTGTATACTATACTACTAGTGCCGCAGACACGCACACACGCGCACCGCCAGCCCCGACACTACCCACGAGATCACGCGCGACGACCGACCGAACGCACACTCCAGTAACGGAGACATCTACCAACAAACAAACAAACATCACGCTACTGTAACTAACTCATCATATTGTATACTATACTACTAGTGCCGCAGACACGCACACACGCGCACAGCCAGTCCCGAAATAACTGTAAAGTTTCATCAAAATCCATCCAGTAGTTTTTACGTGAAAGAGTAACAAACATCCATACATACATCCATACTCACTAATCTTTCACGTTTATAATATGAGTAGGATTAGCAGGATTCTCAGTAGTAGTAACTAGCATCTCGATTTTAAGAACGTATTTTTAATAAAGATAAACCAAAGAGGTGGATAATACAGAGTGGCGCATATAAAATTTTCCGTCTGATACCATATAATAAATACATTACCTGATAACAGCGTACATATACATACCTACTTAAGAACGTAGCTTTTTATAGTGTTTTTTTACCAATCAAACATATCATTCCATATTATATTAATGTATAGCTTTTAATTTCAGATCAATAACTACAAAGATACATTCCTATCATTTAATTAACAATATCTCTAGGAATGTTACTTTACCTAAAAATATTTTCGGCAAAGGCGCACCAGAGTTAGCGAAGTCTAAAACAGTGTTGACTCCTTCTAAATTGTACCAAATATAAAGACTTTTATAATATATTTTTATGTTTTAACCTTAAGTAACAGGCCAAAGAAAAAAACATATTTTTTTACAATTATATTGATGTTAACGATAATATCCTGAACATAAACTTCTTTAGGGAAAGAACAAATATATTTTGGAATAGAGATAGTTCGACACTCTAGGAAGACTTTTTGGGATAACATATTTTATTTACACTGACGAATCCCCGTCGGCGAAGCCGCGAGTACCTGCTAGTCTGATATTTAACGAGAATTCTTTAAAAAAAAAACTTGTTTCACTTACCTCAGTATAAATGGAAGGCAGTGGCATCAGATAAGAGTTGGACCAGTTCTTCAAAAGCCATGATATAGTTGCGGAAAGTTCTGGACTAAACACAGTAGCTAGACCGGCTTCTAACGCCGCGCACTCCCACGAACTTATTCGAAGGATCTCGCCAATTAGTCTAGAAATAAATGTTTATGGTATGGAGAAGATAATACTTAAAATGAATATTATAATTGTGGTTATGGAGAAATAGTAGCAAATATTGAAGGCAACTGCTTTGAAACGCTGTCTTTAATTTTCTAACTGTAAAAGTTTGAAATTGGGTTATTTATGTTAGTCGTGTCACAATGGCTTCTCTAACTAGACTTTAACGTTTCAACGTTATTATAAAGAAAATTAAAGCGACATGGGTTCGATTCTGAAAACACTGTCCAAACTAAATTAAAATATTTTTGCTGTCATTTTCTCATACTCAGATAAAGACAGGTATATTGGTCTCATTAAATTAAGTCCATATAACTGTATGACTAGACTTAATGCACTGAGAACTATTCTAATGTGTCGTGTCGAAATGCACGCAAATTTTAGTATGACACGACTAAAATGATTATTATCTATCTCTGTCTTATGCTATTGCTGAGTAAGTGATAGCAATATTTGTAGTTTAATTTAGAGCCTAATTTTTCAATGTTATTTTAAAGAAAAAAGAAAAGTTTTTTATTGATTATAACACGATGTATTTAGATGGACTTCTCTTCCTTGCGTTAAATGCATGACATGATCAAATAAAAAATCCGGATTTCTTGAAAATGACTAATTGAAGATATATTGACATGGTTGTTAATTTAAGATTACATTTAAAACAAGATTTTGACACTCACTTTAAAATTGGGTCCACATTTTCCGTGCTAGAGCTTTCGCCTACTAAATACCGCAATGAGGCATCAATATTAGCATTCTCAGCAATACTGTATTGTATTATTTCTGATGGAATCATCACAGTTTCACCTTCCACACTGTCCAGTGATAGGAAATGACCTGCAAAACCAACATACAGCCATCTCACTCGAAAAAAATATGATAGAAAAGGACAGAAATAGTAAATATAGCCATTTCACTCTTTTAACATATTGTAGAAAAGGACAGCTATAGAAAATAAGTACCCGTTATCATTAGTATCCAATGGAGGTCTTCGAAAAGGCTGACTAGTTCTTCGCCACCGCTAAGTTGTAATTTACCCATGTGCATAAGTTGTAATTGGTTTTCTAATCTGGAAAGTAAAAGCTTGATGACTTATCAGATAAAGATATAACTTGGAACTGGACAAAATGTTGAGATCTGTTTGTATGTTTGTCTATTAACTTCTCCTAAACCACGTCAAGGATTTTAATGCGGTTTTCAGCATATTTTAAGTAATTTTATCGAATATCTTTTCTAGAGACTTAAGTCTTTAAAACCTCAGCGACAGTATTCTGCCTATGCTTTGTTCTTAATTGACGGGACGCAGACAATTGCTGGGCGGTATAAAATAAAAGTACAGACGTATCCTCATATACATAGTTCGGTTCATCACAAAATAAAATAAAACTAAAATTATAATACTGGCAATGAGGTAGTTATGAATCCAAATCGCTTAAATCAATTAACAGAAAAAACATATATTCCAAATTGATTGATCTATTAAAATACGATTCCACAGATAGACAACAATTCAAACAAATTGTGTGAAAGTTTAAGTCTGGTTATTTTTTTCATGAATAACTTATAATTTTCCTATTTACGGGGTGTTTTTTACGTAAAACTTAATTTAATAAGAATTAATGAGATCTTCATAAATTATTTTAAGTAGAAAACGTGAATAGTAAAGTAATATGCAAATGCGATTTAAAGTGATTTAATGCTTTTAAAAATATATTTTGAAACACCGAGCATTAAACCAAAAGGTTTTATGTGGTATTTTCGCGATAGCAATCAAAATAGTTTATTTTTAACAGAAATGTTAATGTCGTTACAAAAACAAAACTTTTTTATGATTTTAATTTTTTTTTTTTATTCTGATGTTAGATACGCAGCTACACGTTTAAAAAAACCAGCCGATGTTAGAAATCTTTAATCGCTCCTAGCAAATATGACAAAATAGCAGTTAACACCTTTATACTTAACAGTATCCAATTATTATGATAATACTAGTGGCCGCCTGCGACTCCGTTCGCGTGGATGTCGGTTTCCCGTGGGAATGATAAGTTTTCCCGCGGTCAAAAGTACCCTATATGTTATTCTGATGTAAAACCTATATTACTGCAAAGTGTCATCCAAATCCGTCCAGTAGTTTTTACGTGAAAGAGTAACAAACATCCATCCATACATCCTCACATACTCACAAACTTTCACATTTACAATATTAGTAGGATGTGCATTAGATATCGTGCACTAACTTTTTGCTCCGATCCTGCAGCAAAGTAAACAACACATGGCAGCAATGAGCCGGCGCCTTCCTTGCGATGGCGCCAATTGTGATGAGGAAGTTACTGTGCTGTTTACGCTCGTCTTCTTCAATGTCGTCCTTTATGTCCTCGGTGGAATGGTCCTTTACTTCTGTGCCTCTGAAAAAAAAAAACTTATGACAACAAAAAAAAAATATCGAAGTCTTTGCTAATTAAATAAAGAGGTATTTTGTGAGTTACGATGTTCGGGGTAATGTCTGGTGGGTACTCTAAAAAGCGAATTATAATAAACTAGCGACCCGCCCACGCTTCGCAATTGTGCATTTTTGGCCGACTTGATCATAAAACATTGAATTTTGGCTAACTTAAAGAAACTTTCTTCGAATGTTCTATATTTACAAATTTAAATGAATAAATTATCTAAAGGATAGCGAAAACCGCATTAAAATCCGTTACGTAGTTTAAGAGGAGATAGCGGACAAACATACAAAGATACAGAATTAGCGACTTGGATTTATACTATGTGATAATGATAATGAAGCGAACAATCTGATGTTCTAATAGTGACAATCAAAGTAATCATCGATTTAAACAAAAGGGGACATGTAAAAATCTTCGATAATATTTTTCCAACTATTCGTTTTTTTAGGGTTCCGGGGTTGGATTTTGAAATCGGTCGCCTGATTTAGGGATTGTGGGGGAGGTAGAGGGGAGGTGTCTGAACCCGCTACAAGTAATTTTGGCTGCCGGAGTTGCGTCTAAATATTTTTTTAAAAATTTCAAAATTTCCTAAATACTTGCACAATTGCGTAAATCGGAACGTATTTTTCATGCTTTAGTACAGCTTGTCAATGTTTTTTTGGTGATTAACGTGAATCGGAACGCATTTAGCATCTTGGATAAATGATATTGACAGGTCTAATGTCAAATTTGTACGTAGCTCGCGTCATTTCTTTGCTTTCGAGTATATGTAAATGTGTTCTTCCGTATATTTTTGTGTTTTTTCTACGACTTGGCGTTGACTTTTTCCGGCGGCTGAAAATGGTCAGGGGGGGTTCAGACCCCTCCCCCCACACCCCCCAACCCCACTAAACCCCTAAATCAGGCGACCGATTTCAAAATTTTAACCGGGTTCCGTACCCAAAGGGTACCCTATTACTTAGACTCCGCTGTCTGTCTGTCTGTCTGTCTCCAGGCTGTATCTTATAAACCGTGATAGCTAGAAAGCTGAAATTTTCACAAATTATGTATTTCCGTTGCCGCTATAACAACAAACACAAAAAATGAAAAAAAAAAAATTATGGTCCCCATACAATAAACATGTTTTTTCGTATTTTTTTGCTCAATGTAGTTGTCAAGATAACATGTAGTCGCAATAAAGTAAAAAAAAGTTAAAGGGGGGCTTCCATACAACAAACGTAATTTTTTAAGCAATTTTTACTCGATCTTTAATAAACAGGTAGGTAAAGGTACGGAACCCTTCGTGCGCGAGTCCGACTCGCACTTGGCCGGTTTTTTGTTTAATAACTTCTATCAATATTATTTTCAAGTATATAGTTTAATGAAAAACTTGTTTACAAAAATTTTAATATTCGTTTATTTTAATAAATGTATTATTATAGGTATAATATCTTTTTCAATTTTATTGACCTTATTTATGTCGCAAAATACTTAGGCCCGTATTACAGAAGGCGACTCAAGCGTCGTTTGAACTTCAATCAGTCAAAATTCGTTTTAAATACAGATCACCACTCAAGAATCGATCTTATTATAGAACGCATTTTAAGTTCAGTTCAGGTGAAACTTGACTCGAGTGGCGATTTGAGCGAAGCTCATATTGTTTATGGTTCAAGTTGGTTTTCATTTAAAAATTATTGTGTTTTAAAAAATATATAAATATTTTATAACACAAAGTTTAGAATACTGGATTTTTTCATAGTCTAAATTAAAGACTGATTAATATGTTAACAGTATAAGCAAGTAATAAATAGTTTTTTTAATGTTTTATTTAACTGTTTGTTGTTCTGTGTAGAATATCAATAACCTTTTATACTGTGGCGACATAGATGGCGCTGATCGTCGCCAACATTCTTTCCCGGCGGTACGCATACAAATGACACCGAAATGTATGGCAAATCCTATATCGCGCTATCAACATTTCAACGCGGTTAAGTACATATACGACTTCCGAAATCTTCTCAGAGGCCCCGCTTGGCCCTAGAATACTAACATAGGGCTTACAAAACGTCAGACTAAACGAGTATTCTCACTTATTGATGGAGGCTTATATTCATAATGATTAAGCTTCCCAAATTAAAACTTTTGAATTAAAAATAATAGACATTTCACTTTGTACTTTATTTTTGTTACAAATAACTAATAATTAATTTTTCACGGATAACGGAAACCCTCTGCAGTGCCTCCATAGTTATTTTGGGAATCTTGGGAGCTATCTGCCTGCAAACTGAGGAATTTATCATCCTTTACAGGTGCATCATCACTTGTTGAATGTGCAATATGGTAGAGTACAGCACATGCCACCATAATTATATTTTCTACTGTCATGAGTACTGCCAGCTCATCTTGCCACCACATCCATAAATTGGCCAGTACTACAGCCTGAAAAAGAGCAAAAATGCATATGTGTTACTAAATTATAAAGTTCCAAAATAAGAGACATGATTTCAGTTTTGACATAGGTTCCTACTTACTTGTACATTAATAGAAAAATAAGATTTCCGGTTTCTGAATACTTCATGATGCTGCACTTCAGCAGTATTGACACTCTTTATATGTGTGCATCAATTGCACCATCAATATTAGGCAATCTATGATATTGTAGATATTGTCGTCAAAAATATTTGTTGTTTACAATATTTACAGCTACAGACTTTTGACAGAATCTAGTTCAATCTACTCTCAAGAGTGGTGTTGACACGATTTACGTGATCATAGATCAAATTCTCGCTTGAGTGGTGATTTCAACTTAAAAGTCAATTCAAAATATAAAAATACTCAATTGAATGTTGATCAACGAATTTCGTTTCAAGAGCGGTTCTAAAATAAAAGCTTTACTTAAAACTAGTTTTAAAACTAAATTCATTACTGAGTTACATTCTATAATACGGCCCTTAATCTAATAGTTTAGTTAAATATGTTGGGAGTTTGAAACTTTTACCTCCTTATTTAAAAACGCTTTTAAGTCTAAGCATTGGTAAAAAAAGGTTCCGTTTCTTGCAATCTAATGTACAACCTTCATAAAGCTTTAAGAATAAGGGGATAAACCTCTTTTAGCATTTGCGTGCACATTTACACAACGTCAAATCGTCAAAACACATGCAACCAATTTATAAGACAATAATAGAATTGTGGCTCAAACTTACCTCTTAATAAAATGTGTACCTAAAGTTTCATGAAAATTATAACAATATTCATTTTTAATTATGCCATATTTAAACTGTTCACCTCTTTTGTACGCTTTGTTCAGTTTTCAATGGTGTAGTTATCTTATATTAACATAAAATCTTACCTTGTGCCTTCTGGTGGAGCCAATCTTGCTTGAAGATAAGTGTTGAATATCTCAATGCAGGGGTTCAACAAGGTCTCGTTTGAATATCCATTGTCATGCACAAGAGAGCTCCATGTCAATAGATATTTATTCAGAGATTCCCGCCAAACAGTGTCTTCATTCACCTAAAAATAAATCATGAAAAGTAAAGGTGGGTTGATGGTTATCAGGATGAATAATTTGAATGTAATTGTATTAAACACAGTTTTGTTATCTTTAGTTACATAAATAAATGAGTTATGAAAAGTTATACAGAAAATTCAATGTATGTACCAAAGTAATATTTTAGATTTGAAGTTATAGATACTAGAAAAAGGAACGCGGGTCTCCGAGCATTGCGCGACTGGGGATCGAACCCAGGACCTTTATATAACCGGTAACCATCAAATGAGAGGAGATTCCGTTCTTTCCTTTTTCCAGTATCTATAACTTCAAAATAATAAATTAGCATTCTAAATGCAAAACTAAAAGAAAAAATCTTAATATATTAGATATTACTAAATTATTATATTTATGTCAATCAAATAATAATATACTTACACCTTCTTCCATAACAGATCCCTTGATGCAGTGACAAGTATACGTAGTCAGATATTGTAAGAAGGCTTGAGGCATTGCTGCTATCATGGAAGGTGTGAAGAATTGCACCAATCTCCTATAAATGTCCGAAATTCCAAGCATCTCTCTATCTACTGGTTGTATGTATGCCAACATGTTTATGAAGCTGTTGACATAGTTCTCTAAATACTGCTGCTTCAGATTTCCAGTAGAAACAACCACCCCACTAACACTGGCCAATTGAACCAGACAAGTCAATGATGGAGCAGCTAACTCCGGATTGTCTCGCACATACATGTGGATCTCAAAAAACAATGCTAGCAACTCTGGCTGCATTATCGTATCACGCCAATTCGAACTCAACCTTAAAGCTGGTGCAGAATCACTTTCGTAAATAGCTTCAAATGCTCCTATCAACCGCTTGGACAAAAGTGGTGAAACATGACTCCAACACAAAATTGTTTCGACAATTGTCAACAACTGCTTAGTTAATGCTGCCTGTTCACCCTCAGGCCTGTGTCCAGAACGAATTATTTGTTCTAACACACCAACAGTAAACCTGAAGATCCTCTTCAAATCCAATGCTTCAAAAGATTTCTTTAAACGGAAGTGTACTTCCCAAATAAGTCCTACATCAGCAGATTTAACTGTTATAGCATATTCTTGCATAATAGCAAGTATAAGAGAGCATGCTAATTTTTGCTGGCCAATGGGTGAACCTAATATTATTTTTTCTAATTCACCTAGCAGAGCTTTTCTTTCCCTTCCACTATCATCAATGCTGCCCCTTTTAATTATTATGGCAATTGTCTGGAAGTAAATATATAAATTGTAGATTTTGTAAGTAATATCTTTGACAGTACTTATTATTTACTAAACCTTACCTGCAGTAGTTTTTCTCGCAAGAAAGCTGGTGTGTCTTTCATCAATAAATAGTTAAGTAAATATTCTCTCAAGGATGATATATCATTTTCGGACAGCAGGGTCCATTCTCTGATCAGAGCTGTTTTAACAAGACTTGCTGCTTCAAAGAGAACATATCCCATATTTGATTTCTCTAAAATTTCTCTACATAATTGATATGGATTTTTAGTATTCCTAAACTCTAAAAATACACTCTCAGCTTGGTGTCGCTGCTCTGATGATACCATATTCGGAGGAGCCTAGTGGTAAAAAAGGTTTTGTTTGTGAAATAAAAAATATAAACACATTTATAAGAATGCAACTATGATAAATATATGTAAAAGTATTAGCTAAAATTTGATTAGTGTAAGCTCTATTTATTATCAAACCTAAGTATTCTTACCATCAACATTTGGGCTGCTGCCTCCAGTGTTTGTATGGCAGAATCAGAATTATCCATCGTGATTTGTTTTTGAATATTACTTGAAAAGAATGTGAATTAGAACTTATCGTTTGATTACTTTATACACATATTCCTTGCATTTCAAAAGTCAAAGATACCCATTTTCAGAAAAAAATCAAACTTTACTTTCCATTTCTTTTTGCTTTATTTTTTCTCTTTTTTCTCGTTCTGAAGCGAACTTGAATAACTGACAAAGACTATGTTATAATAATTCTTCCTAAACTGTCAAAAAAGTTGTCATTGTCAAAATATTTCCAACGTCACGTCAGTCAAGCACCAACGAATTTTCAACCACGTACTCCACATTTCTAGATGTCGCTGCTGAAGTTTCAATATTGGAAAACATGTATGCCATTGTTTTTTTTATATGAGATTATTTCACTTAAAAAAGATAACACCTCTTGTAGTCGAATATTTAACAAAGTTTGCCATCAATATCCTTTTTAATAGATTCACATTTTTTGACTTAAGGATTAAAAAAATATCTTGTCCACTAATAATAATTTGTCTAAAAATCTTATAAATAATGGTTTCATTATATTAGAGTAGATCGTGCCATATGAATTCATGAAAAAAAAAATATATAAAATAAAATATGTTTTTTTTGAGTAAGTTGTCTATTTATGTACTCTGTGGCGGGGGACAAAGTTTATCAAAGAAAATTTGGATATATTACTGGAATGTGACCCTTATATCATTGCACTAAGGTTCTTGTATAGACTTTATTGGAATAGCAGCTCGAAGCTCGAAGAGATAATTTGTATTTTTATTAACATTTACTGATAAAGTCATTTACACAAAATTAGTGATAGTTACTGGCGGTGTCCAAGCATATTTCACAAACAATTACCATGATTTTACTAAAAGGAATTACCATCAAAATGTATCCGGCAAGTAAGGTGAGTTTATTCATGTTAATCAACTTAATTTTCTTTCTGTCAGTTCAGTTGTGTGTTGTGTGTGCATGTGTTGTCGGCAGTGGCTAAGTAGGTGTCAGAACAGTTATAAAGCGAGGAATTCGAGGTATAACTTTATTTCGTGATCGTGGTTGCGGCTTGAATTACGTCTGTTTCATTTACCACTGAAATAATCTGTTTCACAGTTTCTGAATGCGATGGCTTCGTACTCTACTAAAGTATCCTTGAATGAGGTGGTGATTGCATCTGCAGTAAGGACCCCTATTGGTTCCTTCAGGGGTAGCCTAGCTGGTCTATCTGCTTCAGAGCTGGGAGCAGTTGCAGTAAAGGCTGCTGTGGAAAGAGCTGGCATTCCCAAAGAAGAAGTTAAAGAGGTTAGATAATTTTTTAATACTTTCACATTTACAGTTAATTTTATTAATTTAGAGTATCACCAGTCTACAGTTATGGCTTAAACAAGTATCATATGTATAGGCAAATGCTGACAGCATCTTCTCTGCTTATTTCTTTATAATTAAATAAATTAAGTATTAGTTTTTGTTTTAAGAGTTGTAACTATGTAGTAAAATACACAAAAAATTACAAAGTTAAATAATCCATCTTATCAATGATAAGTATAACTTATTTACTCTTTGTCCCATTTATCAGTAAAAGTGATAATTTTACACTCTTAAAAATATCTGTTTTGATAATTTTGGCACTAGGCTATGATTCATATGATAAAAAATAATAAGATAATGTGCGTTAAAGTAAAGATAGGTAAGTATTGGTAGATATATATTATTATGTTTAAAAAATTGCAGCATCTTGGATATTACTTCCTGATTTTTATTTCTCTATTTAAAGTTATTAATGAGACTGCTTCCCTAAAATAAAATAGATGAGTGTTAAAACTTTACTGATCATATTTAGCTAAAGCAAGTTAATTGTCAGCAAAACATTGTATGGTATTATTTTAGTAAATTTATCAAAAAAATAATCTATACAATTTTTCAATTCCTATAATTTTTATTTTTTTATCTAGGGGTAAAACTACACTTATATTTTAGTTATCCTTATTAGTCTAAAAAATATTATTATGAGGTAGGTTTGAATGTAGTCAGGGAAAAAATACAGAAAGGTATACCAGCGTTGAAATATAATATGGTTAAAATTTCATAATTTTTGAAATTGTTTTAAAATGGTTGTATTTAAGTGAATCCTTCACTAAAAAAAAAATATAAATAGAAATATATTAAACTTATCCTATAATAAAACTTATAAAAATATTCAATTATGATTATAATAGATCCCAGGGCCCTTTTTATTTTCTGGCAAATACAGTGCAGGAACATACATTTCGTTGACACATTTTTTCTTGAAAAGTTGTATCGTTGGCCAACTTTAAGATGGGGTGTGTGTGATGAGTCCGTACTTTAAATACATAATATAATCTGTAGTTTTACAAAATTCTGATAGTAAGTACAAATTTGACAAAAAAAAATACAAATATTGCATTTAAAAAATTTGAGTTATATTTATGTAGTTTCTATCAGTGGCTAAGAAATTAAATGGTGCACACATTTAAAAAATAATAGGATAAAACTCCAAACTAATTAAAACCCTAAGCATTTTATGATAAAATTTTCACTTTAATGGACTAACATAAGCAAATTTTCGAGATAATGGGACACAATGGACAACCATAATAGATTTGTGACGTAACACTTTTGCACAGTTTTTTGCGGTCGCAGGCTAGTTATATTTTTATTCCCTGTATCAGTTTAATTACAAAAAAATGTGCATTGTTATTTCTAATCTTAAGTACTGGCATATAAATATTGAGGCGGAAAAAATCTAATTTACTAAACCATTCCGTAACGATACATGAAATTACTTTTGTAAGTTAATCCGTCACTGAATGTTCTAAAGGGAAAAATCGTTTCTGTAGGTATGAAGGCAGCTCATTTAATAGAGGGATAAATTGTTAACAATGGCGGGTCTCTATCCAATGAAAACAGTTGTTGACGTCGAGTTCAAATCGACGCTAGTTACGCGGTAGGCCCCCAGAATTAGAGTTTCGTCAATTTTTTTTTTCACGGTCGTTGCTGACTTGCAGATGTTAAGCTGCGCGCTCGGCTTGGTGTCAAAGTGTGGTGGTTACGACCTAAAAATGAAGCGGAGCAAGGTTCCTTTAAGTTTTCTTCAAAGGCTAGACCCGTGTGTTTTACAAGTTGTTAAACATCACGGCTCTTTCTGTAGCCTCCGTCGTTTACTAGATCGCCAATGATTAATATAAAAAAAACTTGTGATTTTGTCAATAACTCTCTATATTGTATTATTGGCTGATGCCGAGGGCTCAACTTATTAAACAAGACAACTTTTTAATACTTATAATGTTCGTTTTAAAATTGGGAAGGCCTAAAGGCCCTGGGATCTTTTCTTATCCCTCAGAAAATTATAAAACTTTAGCTAAATGTATCTAATCGTTAAACTGAAACAAACTCTTCTTTAACCATACGTGTCTCTATACATAATAAAAAGTTAAAAAGTAAGCTTTTATTGTTCACCATTTTAGTGTATGTAAGTGATGCACTCGTCTGTAATCTTTGCTAGTATTATCAAGAGGCAAGATTTGTTGGTATACGACAATCAAAACCAACGTCTAAAATAAATAAACCCGTAATAATCCGTTAAAATGAGTTCAATTTTAAGTAATGATTGCGTAAATGTAAGAAGTTTAATAAAAACCAAACTACTAAACAGATTTCAAAATTTTTCCACCAGTATAAAGACGAGTAATGAAAACATATTTTATTTCTGTAAAATTATGGTTTCAGTAAGATATTCGAATCGGCGGGCAAAAAACGAGTTATAAGATTAGTTGCTATCCAGACGCATTATTATGTTTATAGGCATTAGAGAACATGCCTAAATCACGTAACGGATTTTGATACGGTTTTCACTATTACCATGGATGAAGGAGTAAAAGGATAGACAATAGCCATACAAAGTAGCGTATATCAAAAAAAGTAGTATAAATCTAGATGGCGCTATGCATTTCAATTTATAAGGTTAGATGGCGCTAGCAATTTGCCATTAAAATAGGTCAATTTAGTTGTGAAGAAAAAATAATTCTAAATTAACTAGATGGCGCTATAACAATAAACATTTTCATACGAAATTCCAGTGCTGCTATTAAAAAAAAATCTGTTGCAGTTAGTTGACAGGAGACGTTTACAAATAAGATTTTGTCAAGTGCTTTTTGATCTTTATCGCCGCATCTACAACTATGTATATACTATAGTCCATTAAATAGTGTAAGGTCAATAACTGCTTGCATACATATAACACACATTGACAATAAATGTTACAAATTATTGTCAACATTTTTAAATATATTAGTTGAAATGCGAGTAAACTTTGAAAAACATGTTGAACATTGAGTGTGAAACGAAAATAACCAAATCCTATAATGATTAAATCATTTGTTTCATACTTTGTGGTTCGCTAGCGAGGGTGCCTGTGTTGAGTTGTATAAAGTTGATTTCTAAGTTTTATAATAAGTATGCAAGCTAATATACGTATGCACGACAGAATGCGTATTATCAAAATGCATAATCATTAGGTACATAGTATAAATCCAATTCTGTCTGTTGTATGTTTGTCCGCTAAGGAGATAGCGTGGTAAGTGGATAAACCACGTAATGGATTTTGATGTGGTTTTCGCCATCTTTTTGGTATTTTTTTCATTTAAAGTTAATAAAGCACATACAGGAAAAAACTTATTATAAGTTAGCTAAAATACAACATGTCGGGAACAAGTCGCGCAAAATTACACCCTTGCGAAGCGTGGGCATATACCTAGTAAATCTACACTAATATGTATTATAAAGAGGTAAACTTATTTATTTATTTATTTCATAGGAAAAATAACAGCTTTTAGTAAATAAAGTCAGTAAACAAGTGTATCTATACAAAAGCCAATAACAGTTTTCACAATTAAACAGGTAAGAATATAAAGGTAAACTAACATTATGTGCGTAAAAGCAAGTAACCTATTTATCTAACTACATTTTTTGTGCGTGTTTAAGTGAGTGTGTGTGTGTGTTGTATTTATGTGTGCGATGTAAGCGAATCCTACTAATATTACAAACGTGAAAGTTTGTGAGTAGGTATGGATGTATGTATGGTTGTATGGATGTTCGTTACTGTTTCACGTAAAAACTACTGGATAGATTTTGATGAAACTTTACAGTAACATAGGTTATTCATCAGAATAACATATAGGGTACTTTTTACCGTGGGAAAACTTCTCATAACCACGGGAGTCGGTTTCCCGTGGTAATGAGAAGTTTCCCACGCGAACGGAGTCGCGGGCGGCCACTAGTGTATAATAACTATGTTATAAATGTTTACGCACAGTGGTGCTAAATAGTTCAACAGAATTAAAATTTTGATTTAAAATTAGTTATTTGGGGAATTAATGAGTTTTGGGCATAGTTTGTCCGAACCAACGGTACGTGACTCTGTTTCACTGGCAAGATATCCTGGACCGTGTGCTAGGCGTTCGAAGGGCAACTTCCCTGAGAAGTTCAGGGCAGTTTATTGTGCCATTAATAATGTTGAATAACAATGACATATATAGCTTTGTTTGTTTGTTGGTTTAGTTACATTACAATGAATAGACACAAAAACTACTGGACCGATTTTAAAAATTCCTTCACCATTCTAAAGCTACATTATCCACGAGTAACATAGCCTATATTTTATTTTGGAAAAAGTAGGGTTCCGTAGGATATTTGGGTTTTTCGGACACAAGGTGTAAAAATCAACCAGAAAAGTTACTTATTTTGCAAACGCTGCCCAAACTATAAAATATAGAACCATAAAATGTTGTAATTAATTGTTCATCTTATAAATATCTACAAAAAATCCGCGACACACTAAGTATACCTATCTATGTCGAGTGAGGCATAACAACATTTTTTCATTAAAAAATCTTGAATTTTTTGGACTACATTTAAACGCGTTTATTTTACTCATGCTATTAATCCTTATCAAAATAAATTATTTCATCACTAAGAATGTTCATGAAGCTAATATTTGGTCTTTGAATGATTAAATTGGACGTTAAGTTTGAATTTATGGTGAAACTAGAGGCCGCCCGCGACTTCGTTTGCGTGGAAACCCTTATAGGTAGCTACTGCAGTATGTAGGCTAACATGACTTTTAATTAAGATATTAGATATATAGGTACCTACTGCGGCGGACTTTTTGTAGGACTATCCTTACTATATGTAATATTTTAAATGTGACGTCTGTCTGTATGTTCGCTTCACGTAACGGCTGAACCGATTGTCTTGATTTTGGAATAGAAATAGTTCGACACCCAGGGAAGATAATAGGATAATTTTACTTCGGTGAAAGCCTCATTCCCACGGGAAAAGTTATTTAGCTTCGCGTGAAACCGCAGGGCGGAAATATATGATATATACATATACTAGTGACCCAGTATATGATATAACTCAAATTTCTTACGAGGTTCGATTTACTGTAAGTATGAAATTTTTGCAATCAACATTTTTTTATAAATGTCAAACATTACCTAAATATAACGGGTGTAAAAAGACCACTTCCGAAGCCTGAAACCATGTATTCTGGAGCCTCAATAGTAACTAAATTCACTTACAGTATACCCAGAAAACTCAATTTTAAAAAGTTATTAAGGATTGAAAAGTCATATTCGGCCCTTGAAATTAGATAGTTTTAGCGATCGTATAGATGAATAGAAGAAATTAAACAACAACCACAATATTTTATAGAAGTAGGTAGGTAATTCCGGAAAAAAACATCTTCGTTTTTAAGAAAATGTTTTAACAACCACAAAAGTTTATAAAAATATTTTGAGCTTTAAAACTGTCGAGTTAAGGTTGATATTAAGTAGTAGTAAAATAGTAGTTTATTAACGTTAGTGTGTGTGAATATAACCAGTGGGTGCAATAATGTTTGACAACTATGTGGACTATATTATTACCGTACCTACTTTTGTGTTAAAATATTTTTAGGGCTGTTACTTATTCAAATATCAATTTTGTTACAGATAACTTTTCTATTCATAAAACAAAAATAACATTCACTGTATTTTTATCAAACTATGTGTTAAATGGTTACATTTGGATTATCGTGGCTAATTTTTCTGGGAATTGTAATAGACCAACCCCAAAAATAAGATTTGTAGTATTTTTTTAGCTTAGCCTTGCCCATTTTTAATCATTATACTTATTTTGATACACCTAGTATATAACCTTTCATTCTATTATCATTGCCTACTAAAAATCTATGGGTATTTTATATAAAAACCTATTGATTGAAATTGAACTCATTATAACGGGTTTTACGCGTTTATTAATTTGTATCAGTTCAGAAAACCTATGGCTGGCAGGCCGGGCGGGCCAGTGTTCACAACCGTAGGTCCTATTATTTTATGCCTAGAACGAAAGCAAATAAGTATTAAACGCAGATAGAACGAAGATTTTTGACTAATTTAAGAGACTTTTATCATACTTACATTTTCGCCGTTTTTTTGGTGAATACGATAATTTTGATAAATTTTGCGAAAATAAATTATTACACATTTAACAGATGTACGGAAACGGCCTCACTATAGGTTGGGAACACTCTAGGCGGTAGACATTTGCAAAAGTAGACTAAAATTTGTCAGTTCCACTTTATCAAGTTCTGTTCATGCCAGTAAAAAAAAATCGACTAAAAAAGAATCGATCGAATTTTGTATTTATATTTTTTGGTTAAAAACGATATTTATTGGTCTTAAATTTACAATTGATTTAATATTTTAATGAGAATAAGAAAAAAATGTTTTACTACAACGCCATCTAGCTGGTGTATTATAACTACAATTAGTTAAAATATTTAAATTTGTGTTTTGAGACTAGTAATGTCATCTATCGAAAGTTTGAGAACTAAAAAAAAGTATACGCTATTTTGTATGGCTATTGTCTATCCTTTCACTTCTTCATCCATGCTATTACATATATTGAATCTAGAATATTTTTGAGGAACTTTAAAATTTGATTTTCCTGATGCATGTCATTAATCTACTAACATGTTTGTTCCATACACGTGTATAGGAATCCTTGAAAGATTATTTATTCATGTAATTTATTTAATGAAGTAATACAAAAACACATTTAAATGCATCAGGAAACTGCAAGCTAATATTTGATTACTAAGATACCTTATTATACTAGTAGTTGGTAATTTAAATAAATCGACGCAAAGTGTTTAGCTATGTCATTTGTTATACACTTTTATCTGCTTGTTTGAAATGCAAATTATGCATGCCATTTGTGGTTGATTAATTGATATAACTTATTTAAATGTCTTATGTTACAGGTATACATTGGCAATGTTTGTTCAGCCAATCTCGGGCAGGCACCAGCCAGACAAGCCGTTATATTTGCCGGTCTTCCGAAGAGCACCATTTGCACAACAGTAAACAAAGTATGCTCATCAGGCATGAAATCTATTATGCTAGCTGCCCAAGGCCTTCAAACCGGAACCCAGGACGTTATACTTGCAGGAGGAATGGAATCTATGTCGAATGTACCTTACTATCTTAAAAGGGGAGAGACGCCCTACGGTGGCGTGCCTTTAGTAGACGGCATTGTATTCGACGGCCTCACTGACGTATACAACAAGTTCCACATGGGCAACTGTGCAGAAAACACTGCCAAGAAACTGGAAATCTCAAGGCAACAACAGGACGAATACGCCATATCAAGCTACAAACGCAGCGCTGCGGCCTACGACGCTAAGGCTTTCGCTGATGAGCTAGTGGAAGTTCCCGTTCCGCAGAAACGAGGGGCTCCACCAGTCATGTTTACAGCGGACGAAGAGTACAAGCGAGTCAATATGGAGAAGTTTACCAAACTGGCGACAGTATTCCAGAAGGAGAACGGGACGGTCACAGCCGGCAACGCCTCTACCCTGAACGATGGAGCCGCTGCCTTAGTATTAATGACCGCGGAAGCAGCACAGAGACTTAACGTGAAGCCTCTAGCCCGCGTCGTCGGGTATGCGGATGGAGAATGCGACCCTATCGACTTTCCAATCGCTCCAGCAGTTGCCATCCCTAAACTTCTTGAGAAGACCGGCGTCAAAAAAGAAGACGTGGCTTTATGGGAAATCAACGAAGCATTCAGCGTGGTAGCGGTTGCCAACACCAAAGTATTAGGCTTGGACCCCGCTAAGCTCAACGTTCACGGTGGGGCTGTCAGTTTAGGACACCCTATTGGCATGTCTGGAGCAAGAATTGTAGTTCATTTGTGCCATGCTCTTAAGAAAGGAGAAAAGGGAGTAGCTTCAATCTGTAATGGCGGAGGTGGTGCATCATCAATCATGATTGAGAAATTGTAAGTTCGACGATAATAAAAATATCTATGTACCTATCTATTAATTAACCCTGTTTTGTGCCTTCTAAATCATAAGTTGCCGTTATTATGAATGAGATCCGTGTGACTTAGATTTAAGATTAAAATGTTGTTAGACAGCCTTTTGTAGTGTAAATATGTATAAGAAATACTTTTGAGACTATTGGGAGATGGAATTTATTATTATGTTTTATGTTTCTTCTTTATGAAAAAATAAATTATATTTTATTTTATACATACCTACTAGTGTTTTATTTCCCTTTTCAGGTGTGACATACCTGAAGGACCACCTACATTGACTTTTTACACAAAAGAGCAGTGTGGTCTCTGTGATATAGTAATGGAAGAATTGGAGCCTTACAAGGACAGGATTAAAATTGAGAAAGTGGACATCACAGCACAAGGAAATATTAATTATTTAAGACTGTACAGATATGACATTCCTGTACTATTTTTAAATGGACAGTATCTTTGTATGCACAATCTGGATAAACACTCATTAGATAGAAGGTTAAGGATAATTGAAGAACAACAGAAGTTATTAGCATAATTGTTACAGAAATAAGTACCTAGAGCCTACTACTAGCCTTCCTTTTTAGCCTAGATTACTAATAGTACAGGAGCCCACGATGTTAAATGTGAATATATTAGCCGTTGATACTTATTGCACTTTGAATACTATAATGCTAAAATTATAATATACTAGCTTTCCGCCCTGTGGTTTCACCCGCAGTTAAATTACTTTTCCCGTGTTAATTTCTTAAAATCTTTTCTTAGTTTCCACATCATAAAAGGAACACATGTACCAGATTTCATGGCCTTTACTTTAATAGTTTACGCTTGGCGATGATGACTCAGTCAGTCAGGACTTGTTATTTTATAATTTTATAGGTAAGCCTATAGATTATGTATTAATCTCCTTGTCTAGAGAGTTGTGGTTTTGTAGAAATCGATGAAGTTTTTATTTATCTGTCATCAAAAACACCACGTTCAATCATGTTAAAATTCGTTACCCTCCTACTGCTTTCCTACATTCATGTGAAGATGAATCTTTCGCTCAAACAATATTGAAGGCTTAGAAATAAAAATACTGTTTTCTGCATAGATTTATTATTGGTCTTCGCTCTCGCTCTTACTAGATGGAGCACTGGTACTCGTAAAATACGGCAAAACATAAGTGTGCTGAGTTCAGCATACTCGAACCTACCCGAGCTTGTGTCAACTTTTATGCAGGGGCGTAGCCACCGTATCAATTTTTTGGGGCCCCCGAGCTACAGGGGCCATAAAATAGTGAAAACTTAAAAAAAATGTATTTTTTTAAACCTACACATTGAATACTTTATTCTTTTTTTTTAAACAAAAAAATCTCCATAAGTCCATACGTTTCCAAATTGACGGGTGTTAAAAAAGTAAAATATTTTTTACAAGATATGGTCTAGATATAGGATTTTTCGTATGAAAATGCATAGTAAGATCAAAGAGGATAGTCTGACAGAGGATATCTCGTATATAAATAAGTATATTTTGAGGAAACTAGTAATAAGCTACTTTAATAAACGAAAACTGGTTCTAAAAGTCACTATTTATTATAACATCCAAAACCCTAGAAACGTGTATAGTAAAACCCATAAATGAATAAGCAAAAAGAAAAATATTCTTTATATTGTCTATAATTGGTGCTTTTAACTTCTTAATTATCCCGCATTTTACGAGTAGGTACTATGGGCGAGGAGTAATTGTGAATCTATGTTTAAATATTTTTTTATAGGGCCCTTAAAAATATTGTTACTCCTACGCCCCTGTTTTTATATGACATAATATTTGACATTAACCCTTAACCACCTAGCACCTATTTTTGTCCTGTTACCACCACCGTGCGGTCGCAAAGACCGCTAATAGATAATTGCGTTGATTTTAGGATTTCAATTAACAAATTAAAGTTCCGTAACAAAACATGTAACTTTATACGCCGATGCTTCGTTTTAGCACCAAATATTTGCTATTAAATTATAAATGTCTTTAGGAACTGAAAAAAAAATATTTTTGTAAGTTTTTAACATAAAAAGTAGTAAAAAATAACCATCATTTTTTTTATTAAAATTATATTTGAATTTTATAAAACATTACGGTCTCTGAGACCGTAGGTAGGTGGTTGATGGTTAAAAAATAGTCAATTTTAACATATAACAGCTTGCAAAGCATGTCAGAGGTCATATATAGATGGCGTTTCAAAACTTTTGAAACATTTATTTTTTATTGCCAAAATGATTGAAAAAGGACAAAAAGACAGATGTGTAGTTTCCGTTTTGTGTTTTGTCGAGCTTGAATTTTTTTACGTATTATTATGATGCTCAGCGAGGATGATGAGTAAATAAAAGGTTTGGACTTAAGCGACATCTTGGTTTGTTCCTAGTACTAAGTCAGAAAACATGTCATGGTTTGGTCGGAAGCTTTTCGAACAATTATGTATTACTAGTGGCCGCCCGCGACTCCGTTCGCGTGGAAGTCGGTTTCCCGTGGGAATGAGATGTTTTCCCGCGGTAAAAAGTACCCTATGTGTTATTCTGATGTATAACCTATATTACTGCAAAGTTTCATCCAAATCCATCCAGTAGTTTTTACGTGAAAGAGTAACAAACATCCATCCATCCATCCATCCATCCATCCATACATCGTCACAAACTTTCACATTTATAATATTAGTAGGATTTGACACACGAGTTGGCACGAAAATAAAAACTGCCGCAATATCAAAGCTAATTGTTTACAGGCAGTCCTCCATCTAGTAAGACCAAGGCCGAAGATAATAAATCTATGGTTTTCTGTTAATGTGTACATTTAAGCAGTAAATAAATTTATGAAAATTATAATCAAGTTATGTTGTAATTACTCAATATACTTATAGATATGTATGTTTGGTAATATTTCACGATGTAGGTACGTAGTCTAAAGAGTCAAAACATCTACAAGTATTTATCTATCTAACTCCCAACCTGCTAATCTTGAGGACGAAGCCGAGTATAATTACGACAGAACTTCACTTACAGGTAAGTTCGTAAAAGCATTAATTATAAGTAGCGTATATTTACAGCGCATTCGCATACGCATACCTGCGTTAATATCTAACTTAAAACGTATAGGTATATGCTTAATCATTTATTGTGCGACCGTAAGTTAAAGGGTCGCAAGTCCTTCTAGCATTACCGAAGTCATTCTAGCATACCGAGTTGCAATTTCTGGAGTCAGCGCTAGTTCTCCAATAAAAAATATTTTATACAGTTAGAAAATTTCAACATGTTCATTATAATCACATACAAAAGAACGTCTGTAACGTTACAGATTAAATTTAAACTATGATATGAATAAGTGACAGTTTGTACTACGGCAGTTGGTTTTGCAATCATGAGTAAACGGCTAAACAAATTTGGAAGAAACTGGTAATACTTTATTTATAGATAGACTGTAATTGAGGATAAAGCAACGGGAAAAAATCAATCCCCTACTGAAAGCTTTATTAACGACGAGTTAAACCGCAACTTATTTTTAAGCTATTGCATAGCTTCTATCTTAGGCCTTGAGCGTGGAGACCGAATCCAGTCTGGATTATCCAGAAATCCCGTATCGAAAATTACCTAACACCCCCCACTCCGACCGGCACAGCGGTGATACTTTTTAGTTTTGCCATCTATCGATGAATAGCAGAACTTTTAATGACTTTTTGAAATATCACGCTTGTGTCTTTAGTTTAGCAACTCGCCTCTAGGTGATAATACTTGGTAGGTACAAATGGTAATTTTCCACTTATCTTGGCTGGCGATTTCATCACTTCGCTGATAAAAAATCAGATCGGTTGACAACTTTTCTTTCGAAAGTATTTAATTTGAAAATGAATAATGATCCACAAGAATCCACAACAAAATATGGGACCACCTTTTGACGCGGTATTTTCCAGATATTTAGAAGATATCAAGTCTCAAACTTATGTTTCTTATTTTAGTTACCATAGACCTTTAGTTTTAATGATAAATACTCCTGAATAACCTACATGTGTTGTAAGATAATAAAAATATTTTATATAGAACAATATTAACTTCTCATTTAAGTATTTAAAAAACAATGTTTTCTTATCGGTCACCACGCTCAAAAAGTTGAATTAATATCAAAGAAAAAAAACAAAGGAAATACTGCATAAATAAAAGAAATAAATAATTATAATTACATAAGTTGATAAAAAAATGCTATACAATGGAGAATGTTACTAGGTATGCCAAATCGCTTGAAATTTTGTCTCAGTAAAGCATACAAATACACTAGTTTTTGTTGTAATCAAAAATACCCAGTAGTTTTGATTTTATAGGCATTCAAAGTTTCGAAAAATATCGAGTCCCGCTAACAGTCACGTGACCGCTTGTGACGTCTTACCACAACGCGCCAGCGGTGGCGCATATAGCTGGCGCAGTATTTTATTTTATTTTTTTATTTATTTAACATTTAATGTATAATTTTTTCGTGTTTTCGGTCGCGTATTAGTAAATATAAATAATATTCGTTATTATACGTTAATAGTTATTATTACACGTTAATAGTAAATATTATTCTATTAATAAATTGGGTATAGAATTCGAAAAAAGGTAATCGTGTAATCTATCTAAAATAGATGAATAAAAGGCTGCGCATTATTTATCAAGAAATAGTGATTTTGTTGCCGCCGAAATGTTTGATATGTTCTAAACCGTTTTATCAAAACAAAATAACTAATATAATAAAAATACTAATGGAAGAATGCAAGTCCAATAGTAGAAGTATGTACCTACCTACCTATCATTATTTTTTTTACGTTAAAGACAACAAATCATGTATCATAGTTTTGTAGCTATAGGTAGGTACGTCCTTCTAATATTATAAATGTGAAAGTTTGTGAGTATGGATGTATGAATGTTTGTTACTCCTACACGTAAAAACTACTGCCCCCCAAGTCAAGTGGCAAGTGATATTTGCGATAGCGAGTGAATAGAAAAAATATGTATGAAACTGTCAAATTGCAAGCTTGTCAAAAATGTCAGTTTCATACAAATTTATTCTATTCACTTGCTATCGCAAATATCACTTGCCACTTGACTTGGGGGGCTGGACGGATTTGGATGAAACTTTGCAGTAGGTTACACATCAGAATGACACATAGGGTACTTTTTACCGCGGGAAAACTTCTCATTCCCACGGAAACCGACTTCTACGCGAACGGAGTCGCGGGCGGCCACTAGTATGTATACAAAGATACCGCTCTTCTAAGTAAATTTAAATAAATACATGCATTGATTTAGTACTAACTAGCTTTAGTTAGCAGCTTCGCCCGCGTTTCCCTCGGGAACTGTACATTTTCCCAGGATTAAAAGAAGCCCTTGGATTATTTCAGTCTTCGTCCAGATCCGTTCAGTACTTTTTGTGTGAAAGATAACAAACACAAACACAATCTTCCGCGTTTATTATATTACTAGGAAGTAGTATACCTATACGATCTAGATGTAGGTAGTTGAACGTTACAGATGCACTTTACCTTTACTATTTTATTAAAGTAATTTAATTTATTTTTTATTGCAAATTTAGATGATATGAAGTAAACCTCTTTTATTTACTTGTATTTTTACTAACAAATTGTTTAATGGTATTGGTTATGTTCAAGTTAAAAGATTTGGTGAAGTATGTATGTATCCTTTGGAACTGTAAAAAACAACTTTTCCGGCGAATTGATAGTTGTATTTTTACATTTATGCACAACACATGATTTCCTAGTAGTTGGATTAGACATTTTTAAAAGTATTTAGGTTTAATTTAGACGACAAGTGCGCGCGATCGCGAGCGTACTAAGTAAGCCAGACCGAGCCAGTTGTGGTGTGACGTCACACCGCCACCGGCAGCCTGCGTCGTGCGGTAGCAACTTATTTTACTTACTTACTAGCAATAATTGACGCATCTAAATAATTCTTTCACCAGTATTTTTTATTTTTGACAGAGAATACGAATAGATAATAATCAAAATTTGTTAACATTCTCCATTAGCTTTACCGCGGCAGTCTCCGCGTGCCACACGTCTTATTTTTACTTTTGAAAAGTCGTTTGGTTAAATATCGGTAAGTTTTGCGTCGTTGCGTTACTCGTTAGCTTACTTAAAATGGAATGCAGCCTTTCTTCAATCTAGCAATGTGCTACCCACCACCACCCGTGCGTGCGCGTGCTACTATGGCTGTATGGTCGAACGAACCTTTGCCTTTATAAATAAAAAAAACAATCAATCATCCATCCGTAGCGTGTTTGTTTGTTTACTTTTGTTTGATTGAAGTTGAAGAAATGTTTTGTTGAATTGTGTAACGATTGTGAGTTTGTGGGTGACTTTAATTTTTGTGACGACATTTACACATTTATTTTATAAAATGAATACGGTAACTCGCAGTCCTAGACTTGAAAACTCTCTAGCCTCTACATCTGGCAGCTTTACTGGGAGTGTGCAAGCGAAACACTTCGTAAAAGAATTGCTTAAGTCTCGTATTTTTCTTGGACGCTATATAGAAAGGAGACTAGTTGATGAAAAGATTGGATACCGTGACATCATACTCGTCAGCGGAGCGGAACTTGATTTAAAACGTGACTTGCTCGACTGCCAACAAAGGATTCAAACAGCCGATCCGTCGATTCACTGGATAGGTATAACGGAAACAGAAACCTTAGGTATCAAGACGCCAGGTGTTTGTTTATGGACTGAAATTGATAACCAGCCATTTGGTGCTTTCTGGTTTCAAATCAAAACCATCAAATTTCATCATGATGAAGTGGTGGTTATACTTAAACCTCTGCGGCATTTGTCTGAGTCATATCTAGAATTAGAGCCTATACTGACAAAAGGAACAAATACAGTAAAAACAACTGAAGGAAATCCATTAGCAGTTGCAGATATTACTTCTGTAACTTTAAATGAAGAGTTCACTAATATTGTTGCTTCGTTAAAAAGTGCACTGACTGTTGGAAATGTAAAGGAATTTTTCACATTCATTTTTGCCTTCATTATAGCTATATTTACAGGATCAACAACATTCATTGGCTTTTTAGGTAATTTTATACTTGCACTTATAAGAGAGATGTCAATTCTAGTAAAAAATTCCACACCAATGTTCTTGGGATTCCTGGATTTCATTAGTAAAATTGTTGGTGGTTTTTATATACTGATTGCAATGTTTTTCAAACCCAAAAATCAAAACCCTTTGAATAAAAGATATATACAATCTCCACAGCATCAACCTCATTATTACAGAAATTATGATTGACTATGTTACAAAAGATTTTAATAATAGTAGTTTTTTACTGGTGTTGTTTGGTATAAGCTGTAATTATGTAAAGGAACATCAAGTAGGTATGTTATGGAGGCATTGAATATTTATAACTGTTTCTTTTGGTTTTGGTTTTAAACAAATGTAATGCATCTTTAGTAATTATCACAATTTTATTGCCACTATTTATGTTATTTAAGAGCTGTACATAGAGTGGGGTTTGTTTCAAGCAGAGTGGAATGAAATATAAAATAATCCTACTCTACATTATACCCTGCATTTAAAAAGGCTTTGATAGCTAGGAGATAGATATGTTAGGTTTAACTTCCCTGTATTGTGATCTCCTTAATTTAATTAAGTACTTTGTGTGTATTGTAAAATATCAATACAAGGTTTTTAACTTTTTTTATATTTATTTAAATATGTTTTGTATTGACAAATTATTCACTGTTACTTTATCATATTACAGATATATTTTTAATAAAATGTTTCATTTAAACGGGTTTCTTATTTCCTTTGAGACAACTATAACTCCATTGTCTGTAACAATTGAAACATGAATGGTTCCCATAATATATGTTTAATTATTATTATACTCATATGATATTACTTACTCCTTCTTGATCTTGTTGCACCAGGTGTATTGTCATGAGCTAAATGTTAATAAAGATATAAGTATTAAAAAAAAAATAAGTATAATATACTTTTACAAAACTTACGAATAGGTTTGGATGCTGAGGTACACTTTAGCGGCATAACAAAGTTTACTTTTGTTTTTTTTACCTTTACTTCCTCATTGTAAGTCTAAAATTCACATTAAACTTATTTTTATTTTGGAAAATGTATTTGAAACATTTACATGTACCTTTTATATTATTTTCAACCTACAGAAGTACTTCGATTTAAACAATAAGCTTTTGTATTAGTGGATTCAAAATTTTCATTTCTTGTTCCACCGACTTCTTCAATTAAAGCTTTTGTGACAATATTATTAAGTATATTCGTCACTGTTATGTTTAATTCACTATTATTATATTTAATTAGTAACGATTTAAAAAAGTTTATCAGTGAGGACAATTGTTTGATAAGGACTGGTCTTAATGATGCTACATCACTTAACGTTTGTAATGTTCTTAGATGAATTGATGATTCATTTAAAGACAAACTGATGATATTGTAGTAACATATTTACAGTCCTTTCACATATTCCTGAAACATATAAAAAAATTAACTTATTGTTGCTTTTATAAGCCTATACAAAAACATAATAAAATTTTATTTAAGCTACCGTTACACTACATCAAACTTTACGTGTTAAGAGCTGTTCCGTCTATGTGCTAAGTACCTAAACTTGGATGTTTGAACTTTTCACACTAAAATAAACTTTATTGCAAGCGTCTCGATCTGTGTGTGGTTTTAGGCACCATGGGACTGCTTCTTTACGATCGAGTACCAAACTTGACGAATTTTAAGCCACCTGTATAAACTTACTTGTATCTACATTCTTCAGAGAAATCTTTTTATTAAGTGTATTGGGCTTCAGCATTACTAAAACACCAAACAAGGCATCGTTCAGAGACGTGTCTATTTTATTTCCCACATTATTTAGGAATTCTTTTATTTCATGGGACAATTTGGAAGAAAAGTTCAAATACTGTTTTCCTTCGTCATTATGTGACAAAATGCTTAGAAATCTTGCAGCAAGTATCTGAAAAAAAAGGAAGTAAGTAAGTACCTAATAAAATAGGTGCATCATGATTCTAAAGTGGCGTTGGTAAGGTGTTGGGGATATTTATCATGCAGTTTAACTATTATCCTTTAACCCTTTCGCTCGATTAGTGGCTACACTTACAGATAAGTAAAAACAGAAAAAAGTGATTAGTTATCTATCGATACCTACACTACCTACAGGAAATTCACGTACCTACATAAACTACCAGCAAGTAGGTAGATAATATTTATGCACACAATAATATTAGTCTTCAAGATATTTAAGAGCGATTGCGTGTGCAAAGATAATATCTCATATAAGTATTTGTATATAGTTATAACGATTAGTTACCAAACCCTTTTTGAAAAGGTAATAAAGAGTTTCATTATCTATATTTACACACCGGGATTGTGGATTTTCCCGCCTTTCTTGCATGTTCTAAAGTGACGCATTTCTTTACAAGGGAGCATTCGCCGTATAAGTTGCAAATATCGGCGTAGGCGCACGCTTTCACTATTTCCCCCTTTTGGCTCACAGTAGATGAAGTTAAACCCTAAAGAAGATAAGAAATAGACACATTATTGTATAAACTCAAATTTTTTTTTGTCTTGAAATATTTTTTTTTGCTTACCAATTGAAGGTAAGATTTTGGATATGGTAAGTAACTTTAAACATTTACTACTACTTACTGATTGTTTACACGACCGCAGTTTCGTTTAAAATTGGCGGTAAAATATAGTTTTATTTTTTTATTATTATGGAAACGGAAGTTAGGGATCGGAAGCTATCTACGATTGGTCAGTTGTAAGCGTGGGGAAAAGGCGTTCATAAAATTAAATGGTACCAGACCGACTCCCACCTGGCCGGATTTTTGGTCAAATCACTACTCGATTGTAATTTCTTTAAATTGCCCATGCCGGTAAACAACGAGTCCCGTATTATCGGGGCCGATAAATCATTTTTTCCCAACCTCCACGTTACCGGGACAAAGCGACCGGGGTGGATGGGATGCCATGTTGATGAGCGTATAAGCTGAGCGATATGCATATAAAACTTAGGTAGGTATACTCACTTCTATAATAAATTCTAAAGCATTTTGAGTGTAATTATTGCCAATGTAAATAAACTTTTTTAAACTTCTTATATTTTTCAAGATTTCTCCAAATTGGCTGGTAGTGTATCGAGTGTCAGAGTTAAATTCTATTGTTAAATCGTTGAACTCCGCTCGATTTAGACAGTTGCATATTCTAGTTAACCTTTGGTAAATTGAACAGCTTTCGTGTTCGCCCTAGAAAACATTGTGGTATAGTGTTTATTGTACCTACGAGGGAGCGTTTTTATGTTCGCGGAATGGAGGGTAAGGGGTGGAAATAGAAAAAACAAATTATTTTTCCTTTTCAATATATTCACCTGCAAGTCGGATACATTTTTCAGACCTTTCAATTAATTTATTTATACCCTCATAAAAAAATGTTTTATCTTTGTCTTCAAAATACGCTGAAACTGCCTCCTTAACTTCATCATCGGCGGTAAATTTTTTACCCCGAAGCTCTTTTTTCATTTTTGGGAAGAGGTAATAATCACTCGGGGCTAGGTCTGGGCTGTAGGGTGGGTGGTTTAAAATATCGAAGCCCACCTTATGCAGGGCAGCCAACGCAACGCGACTCTTGTGGACGGGCGCATTGTCGTGCAAAAGCAGCACACTCTTCGTCAATTTTCCCTGTCTTTTCTCTTTAATGGCTTCTTTTAGTCGCTCTAATATTGAAGCGTAGTATTCTCCGGTTATAGAAACACCTTTATCTTTATAATCGATCAACAATATTCCTTCTGAGTCCCAAAAGACCGTTGCCATGAGTTTCCCAGCTGACTGTGACACCTTAAACTTCTTGGGGGGTGCTGTGCCCTTTATATGCCACTGCATGGAGTCTTTTTTCGACTCAGGTTCATAATGATGAACCCAAGTTTCGTCTCCAGTAACAATTCGACTCAATACACCATCCTTGTCGTCACTGCAGAGGTCCAAAAATGCTCGTGAACACTCTACGCGTTGTTGTTTTTGCGGCGGCGTGACTTTTCACTCCCGATTATGTTGCTTGGTTGACGATAGCTCAAAGACTAATTGTCTGATAACAATGAAACCTCGTATTTATACTAATTATGAGTCACTGAACGCGTTACGGTCCTAATGAGCCTAATCACCCCCCTCCAACCCTCTCATTCCGCGAACTTAAAAACGCACCCTCGTAGGTAAGACAATTACTGAAGAAGGCTAGAATAATAATAATAATTCTAACCTATTTATTAACTAAATTAAAAAAAACATTTATGTTAAAATAAAATATTAAAAATAAGTACTTAGTAAGTAAAGCAAATTTATTTAACTTAATGGTCTATTAAATATACGGTGGTATCTACCACCCCGTAAAGTATAAAAAATACTTAGGTGCCTACTACACACTTACGCGATTTATAGAAATAATTAATTATATCTGTTTTTGTCCGTAGATAGGTAATAAGTTGGATCAGTCATAGCAATCGGTTCGTTACCTACCGCAGTAACTCCTTACCTCTAACTTAGCTCCAGATATTACCCTTTCCACATTATTTGTTGAAACCTGTTGTTAAAATTGTAATAGTTTTTAATAGAAAGAATGAGAGATAACTGCCTACTAATTAACCGTAAGAAAGAAGGTACCTAAAAAGTTTTACCTTTTTAAGTTTTGTTAAAAATTCAAATCCACGGGTATAAAAAGCAAAAGGAAAAATTATAAAGTTGGAATCCATGGTAATAAACTTAATAAAAATTTGTACATAGGTACCTAAGTAGGTACTTTACTTACTGTAAGTTGTAAAGAAGATGGGTCTTCCTCTAAAACTTTTTTAAAACTTCTGGTCCGAGTTTTTAATTCTATTTTATCAAGTAATAACAAAAGCCTTCCAGTACTTTCTTTTAATCTAGGTGTCGTCTGGAAAGCAATCATGATATATGGGTATTTAATTTACTGCCAATGTGTCCTCAAAACAACGACTAAGAATAAAAGTGTTAGTGCGTGTTACAACACGTTGTAATTAAGAAAAAACTATCTAGAATTATATCGTACGTTAGGTAGGTACCTACCAAATTTTCAACATACGTACATAGGTACCTAAGTAGGTACTTTACGCATACATACATAAGTAGAGGAATTTTAGGTAGCTACCTTATTTATTAAAATATTATTTATTACGATTGCATAACCACTTACTCTGAAGTCGGATACGACGTTATGAATGCTGGTGTCAGCAGGGCTTTGCTCATACATTTCGATTTCGCGTAAAAGGTATACCTATAGAAGAGGTGGAGGGAGGGATAGGCTTAGTTGTAATTCGGTTTTAAATACTGTTACGTTACTGTTCCAACATTATAGCTTAAATTATTATATTTTTTTCATTGTCGGCTTTTGATATTGGGGCTTATCTTAATTCATTTCATTTTCAATGTTATCATAGTTCTTTTTGTATTCTGATTTGTAAAGAAGTTTTTAATTTTTTTACTGACGTCTTGATTTTTTTGTGATAGCAAGCGCATGTGATAGTGGCTTCTGGTTAACATAGTTGCGATTTACACTTAAATTTATATCATGGTAGACAGGGTAGCTGTAGCGTTAGGGCTTGCCAGTCCCACTACTCCATCACAAAGACGAGGATGGGGTTTAAGTGGGTAGTCCCCTGGGTGACAAGTCAGTTGCCCTGGTGTAGAACGTAGTGATTGTATACTATTGGCCCAGGTGGGAGTCCTACACACGCCCCCCGCCATCCCGGTGGGGGGTACGGTGTGTAAATGCATTTCCCAGCGAGAACAAATGATAATAAACCGTTTGTTCGATGCGGAACAATCATAGCGGACGATGTCGGCACCATAACGCTAATTTGTTTCAATTGGAACGCAGCTCTAAAGTTTAGCTGTCAAATGTCTAAGAAGTCCAAAAACATGTCAAAAAGTTTTGTTTACCTTTTGCAAAGAGCATTAGGAAACATGAAAAAAATATTTTTCAACTAATGGAGAATGTTACTAGGTATGCCAAATCGCTTGAAATTTTGTCTCAGTAAAGCCTGTATGCATACAAATACACTCGTTTTTGTTGTAATCAAAAATACCCAGTAGTTTTGATTTTATAGGCATTCAAAGTTTCGAAAAATATCGAGTCCCGCTAACAGTCACGTGACCGCTTGTGACGTCTTACCACAACGCGGCAGCGGTGGCGCATATAGCTGGCGCAGTATTTTATTTAATTTTTTTATTTATTTAACATCTAAATGTATTATTTTTTTGTGTTTTCGGTCGCGTATTAGTAAATATAAATATTATTCGTTATTATACGTTAATAGTTAATATTATTCTATTAATAAATTGGATATAGGATTCGAAAAAAGGTAATCGTGTAATCTATCTAAAATAGATAAATTAATGACTGCGCATTATTTATCAATAAATAGTAATTTTGTTGCCGCCGAAATGTTTAATTTGTTCCAAACTGTTTTATCAAAACAAAATAACCAATATAATAAAAATACTAATGGAGGAATGCAAGTCCAATAGTAGAAGTAGGTACCTACCTACCTATCATTATTTTTTTTACGTTAAAGACAACAAATCATGTATCATAGTTTTGTAGCTATAGGTAGGTACGTCCTTCTAATATTATAAATGGGAAAGTTTGTGAGTATGGATGAATAAATGTTTGTTACTCTTACACGTAAAAACTACTCCCCCCCAAGTCAAGTGGCAAGTGATATTTGCGATAGCGAGTGAATAGAAAAAATATGTATGAAACTGTCATGGTATTTTTTACCGCGGGAAAACTTCTCATTCCCACGGAAACCGACTTCTACGCGAACGGAGTTGCGGGCGGCCACTAGTATGTATACAAAGATACCGCTCTTCTAAGTAAATTTAAATAAATACATGCATTGATTTAGTACTAACTAGCTTTAGTTAGCAGCTTCGCCCGCGTTTCCCTCGGGAACTGTACATTTTCCCAGGATTAAAAGAAGCCTATGGATTATTTCAGTCTTCGTCCAGATCCGTTCGGTACTTTTTGTGTGAAAGATAACAAACACAAACACAATCTTCCGCGTTTATTATATTACTAGGAAGTAGGATACCTATACGATCTAGATGTAGTTGAACGTTACAGATGCACTTTACCCTTACTATTTTATTTAAGTAATTTAATTTATTTTTTATTGCAAATGTAGATGATATGAACTAAACCTTTTTTATTTAATTGGTTTTTTTACTAACAAATTGTTTAATGGTATTGGTTATGTTCAAGTTAAAAGATTTGGTTATGTATGTATGTATCCTTTGGAACTGTAAAAAACAACTTTTCCGGCGAATTGATAGTTGTATTTTTACATTTAGGCACAACACATGATTGCCTAGCAGTTGGATTAGACATTTTAAAAGTATTTAGGTTTAATTTAGACGACAAGTGCGCGCGACCGCGAGCGTACTGAGTGAGCCAGACCGAGCGAGTTGTGGTGTGACGTCACACCGCCGCCGGCAGCCCGCGTCGTGCGGTAGCAACTTATTTTACTTATAAATCGAAAACTAATTGACGCATCGAAATAATTCTTTCACCAGTATTTTTTATTTTTGACAGAGAATATGAAGAGATAATAATCAAAATTTGTTAACATTCTCCATTATGCATTAGAAAACATAAAAATGAATGCCCTTAATCGCAAATTAAATTATGATAGTCCCTGTGATTCTGATAATGACTGGACTAGTTCTTCACAAGATTCGAAGTACTCTGAATCAGAGAGGTAAGTCTATTTCTCAAATAAGTAATTTAACTGTTCTTTCTTTCTTAGTAAATTCATTCATTCATTGAGCTGTAATTACTATGTTTAAAGAAGACCCGTCACCATTGTTATGTGTCGACCGTTTGTCCGCACTTTATTTCGTTGCTTGCTAGCAGTAGAGCTCTTCAATCGTTTGTTTTTAACCACTATATATATCTCTTGTGTATGTTAGGATATGGTAAAAACAATTCAAGTGATACAGCTAAGTGCTAAAGAATAATTTTCCTAGTAAATATATTAGCAGTTTTGAATGGGACATAGAAATGGTAAGAGGTGCCTTCTCTCTATGTTGTTAAATTTGTGTTTTTTTAGTTCTGTTCCAGAATGGGATTCAGATGTTGAAGAGGATGGTGAACTAATTTATATAAAGCTTAAAGTGGTGAATAATGCTTCTGGAACTAGTAAAACACCTTTGTTGGAAAATTGTAAAACTTTCAAACTAAGGAATAATTTTACCAGATCATCTACAAGAAGGTCTACTAAAAGTAAAGTATTTAAATTATTTACTTTGTCATGTTCTTTAATCAAATCTGTGGAGATAGGTCATTTATGTAAGAAGTTTCCTATTTTTATGTTTGTAACCTTCCTTTCTTACGTAACCAACCCCTTTTTCTGTTTGTCTGTATTTAATATTTTTCTGGAATTCACAGGTAGAATTTTTAAAGTATGGAAATCTAACAAGACAAGAATTGGCAGAAATAAAAGCCATGTCTTAGAAAACAAATTGTTGCATGAAGATAATAATAAGTATATTACTATTCAAGTAAGTATTTTTAAGAATTTGTTATTTTATTTTTACTGACTGTTTAATTATGTAATGAAATTTACAGGTTAGTAAAAATATGATTTTTACATCAGAAAAGAACTGCCAGATAGAAAAGCTATTTGGAATAATTTTAAATACTCATTCTGATGGAAAAACTCTGGTTGTTGAAGATTTTTTGAAAGAAGCAAAACCAATTTATAGCCCTAAAGTGCAAAAGGGATATTATTTACACAAGATAAATGGAATCGAAGTTGACTGCTTTAATATTAATAATATTTTAACAAGAGTTATTGAAGATTGTAACAGTACGAAATTGACTTTCATAGCTGTGACTGATGGTTGTCAAATTGATTTAGTAAAGCTTTTTCTTAAAGAGAATGCTATGAGCAATTCACTTACTCAACTGCTGAAAGAAAACATGTGTTCTGTACTCTACATTTGTTGCAATGACATTGAATACCATAGCAATGATGATAAAGGTGTGCTTTATTGCTATCCAAGACCATACAACCAGAATTTTCTATATAATACTAGAGGTGCATACGTCACACTGAATCATTTGACTCCAAAATCTTTGAACATGAGTGAACCTGTGAGCTCAACAATCCTATTTAATAATGCCTTAGTAAATGTTATGTATAAGGCACATTATAATGATCTTCTATTGATTGCATTTCCTAATAAAGTCATTGATATATTTTCCGCTAAGCGGATATTGTATGACATTGTACGGGTTTTAGAGTTCTTATATGGATCTTTGAAGACTTGCTTCACAAAACCAAACAATGTTGATAAGTTGGACTGTTTATTTGCTCGTGTGTTTGTCAATTTGTTATATATAAACAAAGATGTTTACAAACTGGAAGATAATTATGTGTTTGAAGATACACTAGCGGCACATTCAGTGGCATTGCCTGTTGAGCTGAAAGTCCAAATTGATGACATTATCACTGAGTTGGAAGCCGCTGATTATCGTGAATGGGTTTGTGAAATTTTCTACCTTGTTTTGTCACAGATCGTATCTTTATCTTCTTGAACCTAAAAAACAAAAATAAGGTGTTTTGACAAAATATAAATAAAGGGAACATTCAGTCATCTAACTTTCAATAGCTTCTTGATCTTTATAAATAATCTGAATAAAGTTAAAAAATACTAAGTTTAATTAAGAAATGCACTTTATTGCAGATTGAAGATATAGACAACTTCCAAAGACTATACACTGTAATTGGATCTTCTCTTCACTTTTCTGGCCACTTGTTAGTTTCACATCTTCTAGAAGATGATTTGAAGGAAATTAATGCATTTCTCAAACTGAATGGCTTATTACGGTTGAGTGCAGAGAGAGAATATGAAAAACTTGTAGTATGGAGGGAGGTTTATATTAGTGAGCAGAGAAAACAGAACAAGACTGATAAAAGCGAATATAAGTAGGTATTAATGAAACATATACAGATATATCTCACAATAATATGGAGTTCATGTTTTTAAAAGAAATTGCCATTTTTATAGTCAGGAGGGGTATTAAAATCATATAACTCCATTCTACAAGTGCGTGTGGTGTAATACAATACATGGTTATTAACTGGTTAATAAGCTGTTTAAGATAGGTACCAATCTATACTTCTGGCAATTAAGTCTTAAGTTATCTCTGAATCGAATTATACATAAGTAACCAGTATACCTACCCAACATAAAAAATAGTTTCATTGCATATCTTTTTTTAACATTGAAAAATTATTTTAAATCATAGAAATGACTGTAAATAGAAATGTACATTAATTTAAGGGTTCCTGATGGGCGATGGTTTTTACTTGTCGTCGGCAAAGGACGTTTCATTCTGTCAACGCTTATGGAAGCCGGTGGATGCACTGAAGATGTAAGAGAAATATTTGTGCATTTAGACTTAAAAAGGTTGCTGATGGTAAATCGGATCTGAGTCGGAATCTGATTCTGTATAATAAATACACTTCAATTCAAAATGAGATCTGCGTAATATTTAAGCTACACAATTTGACAGTATTTTGTTTTATTGTCTTAATAATTTTTTTAATTATTGTCAACATAAAAACTTTGTTTTTTGTATTTAGATACGACAATAGAACGCCAGTTTGGTTGGAATGGTTATTCAAATAATACAACTTATGGGTAATTTTGACATCTATCCTAACTCATGTCAAAATATTGACAGCTTTTTTAAATTTTAGGCTTTAGGTGTAACACCGCCTTCTCCGTTCTACGTGGAAGAATGTGAAAGTTGTATAGAATCATTGTACGAGATCGAACTTGATAAATATTTGACATCCTGGTTTGATAGCAATTCACATCCACAACTACAGATTGAACCTCAATCTCTAACTAAACAAGGCAAAAGAGTTAAGGATACTAATAGTAAGTAATAAAAAAATTATGAAGATAGTTTTTCTATTTTTTGTACAAAACATGGCAATATGTTGTTTGTATAAAAATTGATTATCAAAACTTAAGCAAAACCCATCTGTGTAACTAACTCTTTGTTATTATCTCGTATGTATGATTAACGTTGGACAAACCTGACAAATTTCTTATTCTATTCGTTAGATTTATATTCAAACTACAAGAAGCCATTTTCACAACATCTCTTAATAACTTTCCAGCTCTGAAAAGCGACCTGACAAAAACATCAACGCTTAAGCTCTCTAAATCTCAAACGGACTTAAAAAAACGTCCAAACTCATCTGAACAGCTAAATCTATCTAACGAAGGAACAAACTTGACGAGTAACACATTACACAACATGCAATGGTACGGGGAAAAGAAGCATTACAGACATTCCAGCAACTTAGATGTTAGTTACTCGGAAGATTCTAACAGCCAAAAAAGCAATAGGTAAGTGTGTAAGGTAGTTATATCTGACTAAATACGTTTAATCTTTGACTTGAGTAAACACTTTTTACAAACCAATGAAATCTTTTCTTTGTCACAAGCAATCTTAGGAAAAAGGAGGTATGTTTGTACTGACAAAATTATTACTAGCTCAATGTTAAGGAATAATATTTTGACATAAAATCTATGATGTAACAAGTTTTTTTATGATAAGATACATAAAATGAAAAAAGAACTTATAAAAAACTCGAAAAACCATTATAAAGTTTAACCTCATTTTCTTCGTCAATTATATTTAAAATTATTTCTAGTTTTGAACAAACTAGTTTTGTTGAAACTAGTATTATTTCAAAGAAGTTGCTATAATTCCCATAATTAGCATAAACTGTATTTTTATTTTCAGTGAGATAAGCGACGACCGCGTACAAGGTAGAAGGGCTGATAGAGAATTGAGGAACAGAAGGGATTCCTCAGGATCAGATTCAGATTGGGACAGGCAGGTTATTGTCATTCCTTAAATAAAACTTGAAAGTAACTTAAGATTTATATTGCGACTTTATTCCAAATTATTTAAAAAAGATTAAGAGAAGATATATAAAATATAAAGATATGTTTTATATTAATATTTGAATATTGTTTTTAGGATAGTAGCAGGACAAGCGGCAGTATCGATATGTCAGACATCAGACGATCATTATTGACTGAAATAAACCAAGCTGCGGTACACAGGTAAACAGACTATAACTACTTATTATTGAAAGTGTTCGATACAATGGCATAAAAATTTCTGTTAAGTGTATACCTACTTATAGAAAGTTAAATATCTATGTGTAGCCTAGTTGCCATTTTAATCTTACTAGTTGTTGTTGTTAAGTTAATATTACATAAAAAAAGCCGATATCCAAGACGATAAAATAGCTATCGTAGTTTGTGTCAATATTTTGACATCAATTTGTCAAAACGTTCCTTGTTTTTTTTTAAGGATAACAGCCGGAGATGAGAATGTATTATTCCACTTTGTTCAGTTGGAATCTGACAAAGGTATTTTAATAGCACCGGTTAAAAACATTGAACAACAAGCTAACAATGTTTTGTATTCATATATCTTGAAGACATTCCGTTCAGCTAGCAAGAATATACATGATCTACTTCAACATAGTATAAGGTAATATTATAGTGTAATTAGTGGCTTACAACCTTGTAACATTTGTAAATTTAGCTAATAATTGATAACGAAATCAAATCGTCAAATCAAATCGATTGTCAAATTTTATTTACGCAAACGGGACCTGAGAATATACCGTTATTTTTTGCGTCTGGTATTGCTGTCCCTGATTCTTTCGAATATTGCCAAATATACGCATTTTTTATAAACATACTCACTTCACTCCCAACGGGTTTAAAAATAAGTTGGTTCACAGCACAATCATAACTTTGAATTTGTAAACAGGTTCAAAAAGAACCAGTCATCATCGAATCCGTTGAACAAGATTCTAGTGGCAGTGAAGGAATATGGAATATTGTTTACTGTTCCACAAGAAATACTCAACCAGGCTGGTGTGGGCAAGAAAAGTGTGGAGGCATTCAGCTTTTGGGTTGTCGGGTAATATAGTTATTTCATTTACATTTAAATATTTTACTACTTTTTCTCATACTTATAAAGAGGCAAGATTTTTTTGTAAACTACTGTACCTACCGATTTTTAAATTCTTTGAGTAAATTAAAACTGTCGTTTTCGAGAAGAAACATTAGACGTTTCAGGAAGAAGTGGAAATAAAAAATATGGAGTTGGTCAATTCATGACAAGAATCTGTGAAATACAACATTTAATTCTGAGGGCGAGATTGCGATATTGGTCAAGTTGTTAAACTATTTTTTGACGTTCAATGAGATCGACAGAATATAAGTTACTTTTGGGTTGGTTGAAGAATAAGAGGCAGTTCAAAACCAAAACTAAATAATTATTTCAAGTATTTTACGGCATTATAGAGGCAAAGTCTTTGCCGCAAAGACAAGATCTGTGCAAAGTATCATATATCCGCTCATATCATCGCTTGGCTTATGTACGTTTGTAACGGCCAAAATACATCTACACTCAAAGCTAAAAAACTCAATGAGTCGAAATAATGTGTTTTTTTTTCAGTCGCGTTTTTAGTGAACCGGAGCCGAGAGAACTGTATATTTGCTATCACGAATCAATACCACAAGACCTGACTGAAATAGCTAACTCTCTATCTTATTTAGAGTTTTAAAACTGTTTATATTTTTATAAAGTTTTGTCTGAAAATATTCCGTCCGTGAAACCTATGTGATAATGATATGATTATGAAATATATTTCATTATTGATTTGAATGTTAAGAGTTTTATTCCCGAAGCAGTCCCGGTAGACTTTGTTCTGCCCTATAAGATAGCTAATGTTTGTCAGCAGTTTTACACTTGTATTTAATGTAGCTAACTTTTCTACATACAGATTGGTAAATACCTAAGTAGTTCTTTTAATATCAAATACAAATTAAAGGTAGGTACGGCCTTAACGCATCGATCGTAGCGTACCTATTGCACTAGTAAGGCGGCCAACTTTATCAAAATTGAATGCGGAACTTGAGGATAGTTTAGCTAGTATCACCACCTATAACCTAACCTAACCTACCAAAATTGCTTAAATCACGAAACATTTTTAAAATTAAATTATTATTTTTTTAATACAGTTGCTCAAATAGTGGCGTATTGCAGGGACGTATAGCGTTCAGGATGTGGGCTATTACACACTTGTGCTTTTTTTTACTTTTCCCGCACTCTTGCGTTCTCTTTCCCAACTGTCAAAATAATGTCTATCAAAAAGAAAAATTAACCAACCATGAAGTTTTTACTAAAAAAAAAACAAAGAAATTTTTATGATTCATGTTAATACTTACGTAGCGTAGGTATATTTCTAAAAAAAGCTACTAATTTGTTTCGATATCAGATTTAATGATTTGATTGAATTAGTGTGGTTGGTTTCATTTAATTTTATCTCATTAAATTTCATTTTCATTTCATATCAATAAAAAAATTCTACTGAAGACTTGGCTGTATGGGCATAGTAACCTTTGCCTACCAAATGGGTGAAGAAAAAATGGCGCCATTTTCCAGATATTTTCTTTGCGAGTTTAGTTGTTTGTTTCACAAAATGAGTTATTTCGACATTTACGATCCTAATTTTATATTTTATTAAATTGCTTTATTTTTTCGCAACTGTATTAAAAATAGTCGTTCAGTACACGTGCGGAACCGTCATTGCAACTCGTCCCGCCTGTCGACCCTCGCCTTCGGCTGTGCCTCGGCTCGGGTAGACATTTGTCTGAACTCGTTGTAATGACAGCCTTTCCACACTTGTATTGAAATATACTATTTCTGTGAAGAGTGGATGACGAACTCTTCCTATGTCGACCAGTAATAAAAACTATTACTGGTAGCTAGGCAACGGATTTCGCTGTTGACTGTCATATAAAATTCTTCTTGTAAAATGTTTGCTATGTGTTTGCTATTAAACCATAATTTTAGTTTTCTCCTGTGTTTTACTGGGTAAATACATTTCTCACATGGTAGCAGAGCGAAACAATATCACGGGATAATGTCTGTTGTGAAAATTAATTCACTTGGCCGAGAAAACTATGACACATGGGTAATTCATGCAAAAGCTTACCTAGTCAAAAATAAATTGTGGAAACATTTTAGCAACAAGTTCGTGATCACTGGATCAACAAGTCAAGAAGATATAGACGCAGACGAAGTAGCAAAATCTGAGCTGTTACTTCTCATCTCTTCATCGGAACTTAAGCAAGTAAAAAACTGCAAAACCGCAAAAGATGTCTGGGATGCACTGCAGTCTATTTATGCCAGCAAAGGACCTGCACGTAAGGCAAGCCTTTTAAAACAACTAATCCTGAACAAGTTGCATGCAAATGGTGATGTTCGAGAGCACCTAATGACTTTTATGGATACAGTCGACAAACTGAATGATTTAGACGTTCAAATTAACAACGATCTACTATCCATTATCATGCTCTACAGTCTCTCAGAGGAATACGAAAACTTTAGAATTGCAATCGAGACACAGGATACACTACCGAGTCCGGAGAAACTGAAAACTAAAATTATTGAAGAGAGTGACGCTCGACGACGCAACACCGACTTCAACGAACCAAGTACCTCCGAAGAAGCACTCTACGCAAGTTGTAAAATATGCAAAAGACAAGGAAACATCTTTAAGCGCAAAACTCACAAAATCTGCACCAATTGTTGGAAGAAAAACACCTTCAAAAAGGAGAAATCCAATCATTCCAGCAAACCTGAAAATAATCACTTTGTTTCACCACAGCAGCAATGTCTACTAACGAACAAAGCTGACAATAAACATATTTGGGTGCTAGATAGTGGCTGTACTTCTCATATGAGTTATCAGAAAAATTTGTTCAATAACATGAAAAGTACATCAAGGAAACTAAATTTTGCTAAAGATGATGTATCTGTTGAGATCAAAGGCACTGGAACTGTATCTATTAAAACCAAAGCTGGAAAACTAGTTACAGATACTCACCTGATGAACACGTTGTACGTACCAAGCCTGAGTACTAACTTATTGTCAGTCGGCAAGATGACGGATGCTGGTTGCACTGTCATTTTTTCCAAAACAAAAGCAACTGTCAATAATCCAAAAATCGGTATTACAATTACAGCCGAGAAAGACTCAGATGGACTATACTACGTCAAACCCCAGAAGCTAAACGATCGCAATAATCTTGCCAACATTGAAATTACAAAACCGGTGGCAAAATTATCAAACACTTCAATAGAAGAATGGCACAAAAGATTAGGACATATGAATACTAAAGATATGAAGCTAGCTCTTAAGAATGCCAGCCTCATTGGCTTGGATTTTGATGAGAATGAAAAACTTCCAGAGTGTGAAGCCTGCATTCGAGGAAAAATGCATCGGACTCCAGCCTCTACAGACAGAATCACTCCAAGAACAACAGAACGCCTCGAAATTGTTCATAGCGACGTGTGTGGACCAATACAGACTCCCACACTAGGACAAAACAGGTATTTTGTCACCTTTATCGACGATTTTAGCAAATACTGCAAAGTCTACTTGATGAGGAACAAGAACGAGGTACTCAGCAAGTTTAAGGAGTTCAAAGCGTCTGAAACCTTTACAGGAAACAAGATAAAATTCCTGCAAACAGACAATGGCACTGAATATGTCAATTCCGAATTTAACGCTTACCTCAAGCAACATGGAATCCAACGAAGGCTCTCCGCTCCTCACACTCCTCACCAGAATGGTGTTGCAGAGAGGAAAAATCGCACACTAGTAGAAAAAGCTAGAACTATGATGCTAGAGGCCCACGCTCCGTTATACTTGTGGGGTGAAGCTATACTTACCGCCAACTACCTCTGCAACAGGGCAATCAACCAGAGCATCGAAGGAATGACACCTTACGAAAAATGGGTAGGAAGGAAACCCTGCGTTAACCATTTATACGTTTTTGGCTCCAAAACATTCATTCTTTTAAAAGGCTCTACACAACATAAATTTGCAGAAAAAGCAATCCCAGGAATGCTAGTTGGATACTCTGAAACTTCGAAGGCATTCAGAATATACGTACCTGCAAAAAGACGAGTCATTATCAGTAAGGATATTAGGGTGATGAAGAAAATGTTCTACGATAGTCAAAACACTACTCAACCTTTCGACACACCTCAACCCGAAACTGATGAAACTATAAACAATGACTGCAACGGGATTTTAATACTGCAAAACAATGATACCCTGTAACAACAAGGTACTCCAGGGCAAGAAAACATAGTTCACAGCACCGATAATGTACAAAGTGACTATGAATCTATCCATGAAGATGACATTAGCCCTGACGACAGACAAGACAATCTTGTGGAAAATATAGCTACGCAGGACGTAAGGGAACCTCATAATGAAGTACCTGAACCTGAACGGAGACAACTTCGTGACAGAGCACGGATCGCTCCTCCAAAAAGATTCGATGACTTCATTATGGCAGCAATTGACGCAGAAAAGTCTGAGGAGCCACAAACCTATTTCGAAGCCATAAACAGTAGCGACAAAACTAACTGGCGCAATGCAATGCACAGTGAATTTACCTCTTTGAACAAGAATCAAACCTGGGAACTTATAGAATTGCCTAAAGGCAGAAAAGCTTTACCTTGTAAATGGGTCTACAAGAAGAAATTAAATCCAGACGGTACAATTGATCGCTACAAGGCCAGGTTAGTAGTAAAAGGATTCTCACAAAAACCAGGGCTAGATTATGACAAGACATTTAGTCCTGTTGTCCGACTTAGTACCATAAGAGCGGTATTAGGATTAGCTGCACAAGAAAATATGTGTTTACGACAATTCGACGTCTCAACGGCCTTCTTAAATGGCATTGTACAAGAAGAGATATACATGTCGCAACCCGAAGGGTACAAAGATGGTACAGCGAGGGTGTGCAAATTGAAGAAGAGCCTTTATGGACTAAAACAAGCTCCTCTCTGCTGGAACACATGTATATCAGAATATTTGACCAAAACCGGTTTTACCCAAAGTACGGAAGATCCTTGCTTGTACATTAAAAAAGGGCTTTTAATAGCACTATATGTGGATGATGGTCTAGTAGTCTCAAAGAACGAGAAAGTAACAGAGAATTTCATCGAACAACTAAAACGCCGTTTTGAGATAACAACCAAACCTGCATCTTATTTTCTTGGAATGGAAATTCACAAGGATGAAGACGGATTAGACGGAACTGTAATACTTGACCAAAAATCGTACACGAAGAGGATTTTGGACAAGTTTGGAATGGCTCATTGTAAGCCAGTTCCAACGCCCGCTATTAAGCCTACTCAGGATGAAGAAAATGATAATGAACCTGATGACAGCAATTTTCCATACAGACAGGCTGTAGGAACCCTAGCCTACTTAATGGTCGCTACGAGACCTGACATTTGCTACGCCGTAAGTGTCGCGTCCAGACACCTAGAAAATCCTACAAAGCTTGACGTAAAGAACCTGAAACGAATACTCAGATATCTGAAAGGAACAACTGAAATGGGTCTGGTATTCAAGAAATCGGATCGGAATGGTATCATAGGTTACAGTGATGCAGACTATGGAGGGGATGCCACGACTGGTCATTCAACCACTGGAATGGTATTTTTATTTAATGGACCAATATTGTGGAAGAGTCAAAAACAAAGTGGTGTTTCACTCTCCTCAACTGAAGCCGAACTAGTAGCCTTAACTGAAACTGCGAAAGAAGTAATTTGGCTAAAAGGATTACTTCGAGAAATCGCCAATTTAGAAGAAGTACCGGTGATAAGGGTTGATAACGAATCGGCAATCAAACTGTCTGAAAACCCCCCTTACCAGTTTCATCAGCGAACAAAGCACATAAAGTTGAAACACTTCTTTATAAGGGAATGTGTATCAAATAACGAACTCAGAATTCAACATGTGCCCACAGAACTGCAGCTTGCAGATCTCTTCACGAAGCCGCTCTTCGGTCCGAAGCTGAAACAGCTCACCAAGAGGATTGGACTAGAAACCCCAACACATAGAAATTGGACTTAGAAATCGTCAAATTTCTCAAAGTTCGGTGGGTGTGAAGAGTGGATGACGAACTCTTCCTATGTCGACCAGTAATAAAAACTATTACTGGTAGCTAGGCAACGGATTTCGCTGTTGACTGTCATATAAAATTCTTCTTGTAAAATGTTTGCTATGTGTTTGCTATTAAACCATAATTTTAGTTTTCTCCTGTGTTTTACTGGGTAAATACATTTCTCACAATTTCTTTTTAATTTAAGATTACGTTGTGGTTATAATAGTTCTAATAGAGAAAAGTTTAACCTTGAATAAGGAACGTAAAATGAGAAAACGGAAACAGAAACAAATTCGTATTTAGATATACTAGCAAAGCTTCGATTATTTAATACTGGCAGCATTTTTTTAGGTTTATCTAGTCTCTGCCTGCCTAGTGTCATTTCATTTATTTGCTAATGTTTAGGGTTGGGATACGGTCGATAATTTGAAGCTATCGAAGTTAATAAATATTACTGAACTACAGGCTTTAACACTGATTATTAGAACAGTACCAGTCATCATTGGTCCGAGTCTATATTAAGTAAATATTATTTAAAAATGCATTTTACCGGTACAATTTTCTGGTAGTAAACTAGCGCAGACCAATAGGGAATATGCATAAAATTTTAAATGGCCTAAAATATTTTTTTCTCGAATACTTATTATTCTTAACTTATAATGAAAAGTTTTTTTTATTTATTTATTATTTAAACGCCTAAAACAATATTCAAAAAGTGCAAAATAAGGGAGCGAAATTCAAACTTCCAAAACGCGCCACCATTGGTCGAACGTAATATGACGTCATCTGACACGACATTGCATTCATCAGCGTCGAAACTCATACTGTTTTACAAGTTTTTGTGAAAAAATAAATAATTTTAATCTATATTCTTGTGCTGATTGTAATGGAGTTCAGTTTAGATTGGTAGTGAATCTTTAACGATGACTGAAGCTGGTTCTGTCATAGCACAATAGGACAATCTATCGAGAACATATGCATTTATGATGACACCATATTAATTTTTTGCATCAAAACCCGATTTTACGAGCGCAGAGATAGAGGAGTGAAAGCTAATTATTATGTTTCATAATATATTTAAGACCATAATATAGATTTTTATTCATAAATGCACCTAGCAGTTTACTTATTATACACCAAAACATTTTGATATTGACACAAAAATATATGAGGCAAAACTCCTTTCTTCAACTGTAGAGTACATTTTTCTCCTTGTTCTTTCATTAAATTGTATTCAATAATAATTTTCTGTAACTTCCTTAACCTGGAATAAATCAACAACCATAAAACAAATCGTAAAACCACAAAAGGAATAAAGTTTTTATAGAAAGTTATAGCTACTGACCTTTTCTTATAGGGTAGGTTAATTTTAATTTTTTATTCACTCATACAAAACTTTGTGAAGGGGGTCTTTCTAAATAATATTCATATCTCAGAATTCGCAAGCTAAAATTGACTCTTATTAAAACTTATTAAAGTATTCCAAAACATTAAAAATAATACATGGAATAAAATAATAAAGTCTTTTTAAGGATTTTTGTTATGAAACTATTTTATGTTAAAATCATTTGCTTGCTTTGCTTTATTGTTTTCCCATCCCAACACTATGCAGTCATTGGTCGCCGTCCACCATTATTGCTAGTGTTCGGTCGATTGCTCTTCAATATTGTTAATTTTCCAAAAATAGATTAAAACGTGCGCTATTAAAAATGGAAACAGGATTATAAAGTGATTGAGTGTGTGTATCGTGTATAAATTGGAATATGATAACGAAGATGCAGCCCCAAGCGAATGTTGTAGTGCCTCAAACGGGCACCACGCAGCCCCAGCAAATCGTCGGCGTTCCTGCTAATGCCGTGATACTAAAAATGTCGGATATTCAACAGATATCGACTGTCGGTGAGTTAATTTTCTAAAATCAGTATTACGTATTTTTTTATTTTTATTGCAAGGTTTTGGGGATTTTCCATGTAGGCAATAAAAGATTGATGTACCTACAGCGCGGCCGTGCTCGCGTTGATTGATTTCCGCATCTTGTGTACTGGCAACGGAAAACTGTTCAATTGTCTGTAATACCTATGCATTGTGAATAGGTATTACTAGTTATCTAATAAACTTGTAACTAGTTGACTTAGTTTTGGTAATATGATCTTCCTTTGTATCTGTCTTCTTTCTTTATATACAGTAAAAGTGTAAAATACTTGTGTCATAAGTCTTTGTTGTTACTGATTTCTATTGTACAAAATAAAACATTATCATGAGATGATCTTGTTTACCTTGACTTAACTGATGAACATGATTATTGTACATTGCCATTGTATTTCAAACAATGGTCAATAAAATCTTATTTAGTGTTTTAAGTCCCTATTATAAAAAGACTGCCTTTGTAAAAGACAATTTATACCTAAAGAAATGTGGGCCCTTTTTTTAGTAGTCTTAGGCACTTTTTAAGTTATTAGATAATCACTCTAACATGTCCGTACCATTATAAGATATAATTTTATGTACTAGGACTCCTAGAGCTTGCCCACCGTGAATACCAAGCCGGTGACTATGAGAGTGCAGAGCTCCACTGCATGCAGATGTGGCGTCAGGATGCAACAAACACCGGAGTGTTGCTACTGCTCTCCTCAATCCACTTCCAATGCAGGCGATTGGACAAGTCGGCACACTTCTCTACACTGGCTATCAAACAAAATCCACTCCTTGCTGAAGCCTACAGGTAACTCAGTAAAATAATTCAATGACTTTACTTTGTTGTTCCTACAATACTGCCGTCTTAATGAAATAGGGCACAACTGAGATTTATTAAACAAGGAAAAGAATTTTAATAGGCCTTTTTACCTGATTCCGAATACTAATTAAACAAATAAACTTTGTAGAATACATACAATAAACACGGCACAATAAGAGTATAAAAACTTTCTTATCTTAAGTGTATAAAAACATAATGTTTAAATACCTAAATAATAGGAAATCTTATTTGAGGATTGAGTAATAAAAATTCTAGAAAAATGTTGTTTTCTTAAGACACATGAAACTTAGCTGGTATGCTATGTAACTCAATACATGTTATTGTAATTGTATGCTTAACTCAACATTTACCTAGCACAGTCAATATTGTGTAGGTAATAAGAATTTGTTACATGCAATGCAATAAAGAATAATAATAGACTCTTAAGAATCCTAAATATTAAATTATTACATACTTATATAAATTAAACACATTGTAATTTTAAGCTTTTCATGTCACTCTTTTAAAAAAAAAAAATTTTAGATCATTAAAAAATCAGGAAGTGTGTCATATAATTCATGCGTCCTTGAATTTATTATTTGCTGTGTGACAATTTTAATGAGTTCTTTCTGAGAAGCTGCCAAAAGCAAATTTTTATCTTCACACATTGTTGCAGTAATGCTGTATCTACCTACTTAATATTTTATTATTAACAAGCTTATAAGAAAACATTTTTACAAATCTTCGCCCCTTTTTTTTTAAAAATCTCTTTTTCCTATCTTATCTATTTAACTTCATTGGTTTGTATTTATTTTAGTAAGGCTTTACTAAGCAAAAGGTTTGACCCCACTGTCAATACTACCTATACTTATAATAAATCTGTAGAGAGGTCAATTCTGTACATGAAATATATTTCCAAAATAACTAACAGGGGGTGATTAGGGATAAATACTGATGCTACTATAAAAATAAAATAGTAAAAATTTTGTCTGTCTGTATAACCATTATAGAAACAAAAACGGATTTTAACGAAACATGGTACAATTATTTTTCGTGCTACTGAGCTGGTAATAGTATACTTTTCATCACGCTACAATAAATAAGAGCAGAGCAATGAAAGGAAATGTTGGGAAAACGGGAGAAGTTAATCCATTTTTTAAGCTTCCGTCGCGTGTGCAACCTCAATGGTTAAAGCTACACAGAAATCGAGTATGACGGAAATGTTCGCCATAAAATTATATAAAAAATATCCCACGGGAAACCGACTTCCACGCGAACGGAGTCGCGGACAATGCTTGTTCATCCATCCACCCTGAACTATAGGATAGGGTGGATACATGAACACGCTTTTCTGAGTATCCACCTAAGAGTGGCTGTTTCAGGGTGGATAAACGGAATGAACCAGTAAATAATAATGTAATTCCACAAACACACTTTACTCCACGCTTATAACTACTGCCCTTTTTTGTTAACAGTAACCTGGGCAATGTGTACAAAGAGCGTGGTCAACTGCAAGAGGCTTTGGAGAACTACCGCCATGCGGTCAGGCTGAAGCCGGACTTCATTGATGGTTACATCAACCTGGCCGCTGCATTAGTGGCAGCCGGGGACATGGAGCAAGCGGTGCAGGCTTACGTCACTGCACTGCAGTATAATCCTGTAAGTTTGTAGGATAGTTCATAAGTCATGTTGAATGATTTTATTAGGTAGTTTAATTTTGAAATAATTGTCTAGATTGTATAGTATAATTACTATGTAGGAACAGTTCTAAAATGGTTAGAAAAAAATATATGGTTTGGTTAGCAAAATATTGTTAAGCAAGGAACATCAGAAAAATACATTTATGTTATTAGGACTAATTCTTTTATCAGGTCCAAAAGGTTTAAATGCTCTTAAGATGTTTGAAATATCAAGCTTAAAGTCGTTTTTTTGCTTCAAGATAAAAGTGAATTAGAGCTATAACAATGTTTAGTTTGCAAGATAAGAAATATTAAACAAGATAAAGATTGGCCTTGAATAACAATCCAAGACTGGTGACATTTATATCCTTATTCTACTTCTCTGTACATTTTAAATTCAGCCAACTGGTTAGTATTTTTGCTTTACCCTGTATGGGTTGCAAGTTAAATGTCAGCAAAACAAAAAGTACTTGAGTATTTTTTTGAGGTAGAAGAATTTAAAAATATGTTCTCCCAATATAATTTTTTTATCCTTGATTTTGATATTACACATCGAGCCAACATTGCAATATTTTGCATTGCGATAGCAAAAAAAAACCAAAAATGTACTAAGAAATAAAATTAAGAAAACACGATTGTTAACTATGCAAATATATAATACCTCAAAACGACTTTAGAAAAAGGATCAAAAAAAGGAAAAAGTCCTCTAATGGACCGTGGGCCCCCAAGCTAATTTATCATATTTTTGTTTTGCGTTGTTACAGGACCTTTACTGTGTAAGAAGTGATTTGGGCAATTTGCTCAAAGCGTTAGGCAGACTTGACGAAGCCAAGGTAAGCCGAGGCAAAAAACTCTTTGTTACGCTATGAAGCTAACGGGATTATAAATTAGATTTACTTTGGACATGTCAATATTAGTGTACTTTCTACAGTCTAGCGTACTAGCTCATGCGTAGAAATGCTGTCTCGCTTAGGTTTTTATAATGGTTTGAACAACATGTAAGGAATTAACTTCACTGCGTAAATATTATATGATTGATATATATTTTTTCTTGGATAAAACTGAAATGTGACTTTAAACCATTATAATTATGCAGAGCAAGATGGAAAGAAAGACAGTGTTTACGATATTCAATAAAAACTTCCAACTTGCTCGAACTCTCGTTAGGCATTTGTTTCAGATTCCAACAACATGCTATTTGCGTATCGGATTACATATTTATGACGTTCTACAATATATTTAAAACAATGCAAACACATTATATTACGTAATGTTTAAGAATCAATAGTTTCCAGTTAAAATATCTTGTAGAACGAATCGAAAGGAAGTACACTGATAAATAAATGTAGAAAAAAATAAAACTAATGAAATCCTGTTAGCTTCTAACTTCTTTTAGATTACGTTTTGAACTTGCTTGAAATAATGTTGAGGATCAAAGAAGAGTAGCGATTGTTTCACTAGTGGTATGACGTAGTTCCATTTTGTATACAACATACCTATATTGTCATCCACGCCAATCAGCCATACAAGAAAACGCTGAGCTGAAAGATCCTCATAGGTTAGTTGTAAGGGACGAATTTGGATGCAATAGTTTGACTCAAAATCAACTAATGTTTCTATTATATTTTACAAGGTGTTGTCTGGTATGACAGTAGGTGTGACAGCTGCTTGGTAACGGTTGGTACCATCGTCTATGCTGAGAAGATTACTACGTTTGGGTGCCTCAGGTAAAGTTAAAAAGGTTTGCAACGAATAAAACTTGACAGGGTATCGGTACAAGTCGTTTTTGAAAATGTCTTATCATCTTTCATCGGTTAGGAAGTGGAAGCGTATGATTTGGTATTTCTCTTTTGTTGGCGTTTGGTATCATAGTTTATTAGGAGGTCGGTTCATTCGTTTGCATTTCCTATCTGATGCTTGCCACCTGCGTAGAGACATTGCTAGGGTGCAGTTTGCGTAATTTAACTTGAACGGCGTTGGAGGTTAGGTTTTCATTCGACTTTCCAGCGTTGTTCTAAAGCTTGGTGTAAATTTTGCTGCGGCGTAAAGAAATCAACATTTAAAATGGCAACCATTGCGGTGTTAATCACGTTCTGTATTTTGTGTGTGTAGGCTTGTTACTTGAAAGCAATTGAGACGAGACCAGACTTTGCAGTCGCTTGGAGTAACTTGGGTTGCGTGTTCAACGCGCAAAGTGAAATCTGGCTCGCGATTCATCACTTTGAGAAAGCAGTAGCATTGGATCCGAATTTCTTGGACGCTTACATTAACCTTGGAAACGTATTGAAGGAAGCGAGAATATTCGATAGGTAAGAATAATTTGATTTGTAAAACATTTGACGCAAGTGATTGTTATTCATACATTGTGGGTTAGCTTGTGCAAAAATACATTTAGGTTTACATAATTTGTTTATTTTAGGGCTGTCGCAGCGTATCTTCGGGCTTTGAATCTGTCTCCAAACAACGCAGTGGTTCACGGGAATTTAGCTTGTGTTTATTACGAACAAGGCCTGATAGATTTGGCTATAGATACGTACAGACGCGCTATAGAGTTGCAGCCAAACTTCCCTGATGCGTACTGTAACCTGGCGAATGCTCTCAAAGAGAAAGGGCAGGTCGTTGATGCAGAAGAATGCTACAATACAGCGTTGCGGCTTTGCCCGTCACATGCCGATTCTCTCAACAATCTCGCGAACATCAAACGGGAGCAAGGATACATCGAGGAAGCTACCAGACTGTATCTCAAAGCCTTGGAAGTATTCCCGGAATTCGCGGCCGCACATAGCAACTTGGCTTCAGTTCTACAACAGCAAGGAAAGCTTAATGAAGCCCTCATGCATTATAAGGAAGCTATCAGAATTCAACCAACGTTCGCTGATGCATACAGCAACATGGGCAACACCCTCAAAGAAATGCAGGATGTTGCTGGCGCCCTCCAGTGTTACACTCGCGCTATTCAAATCAACCCAGCTTTTGCCGACGCTCACAGTAATCTTGCCAGTATTCATAAAGACTCAGGAAACATTCCTGAGGCTATACAGTCGTACAGAACCGCCTTGAAGTTGAAGCCAGACTTTCCAGACGCGTATTGCAATCTAGCGCATTGTTTACAAATAGTCTGCGACTGGACTGACTACGAGGCGCGTATGAAGAAGCTAGTCAGTATTGTTGCGGAGCAGCTTGATAAGAACCGTTTGCCTTCAGTTCACCCTCACCACTCCATGCTGTATCCGTTGACACATGAGTTTAGAAAGGCTATCGCAGCACGTCATGCCAACTTGTGTCTAGAGAAGGTGCAGATCCTACACAAGCCTTTGTACAAATTTCCTCGCGAACTGAGTCTTAGATTGCGAGTTGGATACGTTAGTAGTGATTTTGGAAACCATCCAACTTCTCACTTGATGCAATCCGTGCCCGGGTTGCACGATCGGTCCAAAGTGGAGGTGTTCTGCTACGCTCTTAGTCCAGATGACGGGACTACCTTCCGAAGCAAAATCGCTCGGGAAGCTGAACACTTTATCGACTTGTCAGCCGTGGCTTGCAATGGGAAAGCTGCTGACAGAATTTACGCTGACGGAATCCACATTCTTGTGAACATGAACGGTTATACTAAAGGGGCTCGGAATGAGATCTTTGCTTTGAGACCGGCGCCAGTTCAAGTGATGTGGCTCGGATACCCCGGGACCAGTGGGGCTTCCTACATGGACTACTTAGTGACTGACGCTGTGACGTCACCATTAGAGCTGGCTAATCAATACAGCGAGAAGTTAGCCTACATGCCTCACACATACTTCGTTGGAGACCACAAGCAAATGTTCCCGCATTTGCAAGAGAGATTGATCGTCAGTGACAAGATAAAGTCGCACAACAATCTTGGTGGATTAGCTGACAACGTCGCTGTTATAAACGCGACTGACCTTTCTCCGCTAGTTGAGAATACAGACATCAAAGAAATCAAGGAAATCGTAAGAGCGGCGCGGCCGGTCGAGATATCTTTGAAAGTTGCTGAACTACCCACAACTACACCTATCGAGACTATGATTGCTTCTGGGCAAGTTCAGGTAATAACAATATCACATCATGGCCCCGATTCTGAAAACATTCTGAAAACCAAATGAAAAACAGCGCCGTCACTTTCCCATGCTTATTACTAGAAAAAGACAGGTATTATCGTCTCACTTAATTTAGGCTACATCATGATGACCTGTCTCTGTCTTATACTATCGCTGAGTAAGTGATGGCAATATTTTTTATTTGGAGTTTGTTTTCAGAATCGGAGCCAATACCTCAAAATTCAACTTTTTATTCCTTTATCTTATTATTATTTTTACATTACAGACGACAGTAAACGGCGTGATCTTACAAAACGGTCTAGCCACGACCCAGACTAACAACAAAGCCGCCACAGGCGAGGAAGTCCCTCAATCCATAGTTATAACTACCCGCCAACAGTACGGATTGCCCGATGACGCTGTAGTTTACTGCAATTTCAACCAGCTGTACAAAATAGACCCGGTCACTCTTCACATGTGGGTCTACATATTGAAACATGTGCCGAATAGTGTGCTTTGGTTGTTGAGGTTCCCGGCTGTGGGCGAACCTAATATACACGCTACGGCTCAGCAGTTGGGTAAGTTAATTAAAATAATAAAACTATAGAAAATTAACATGTCTTAGTAACAGAAACATAAATTGTCTTGACGTTTTTATGACGTCATAACCACAAAGAACCGATTTCTTTTATTATAATAATACTTTTAAATGTTACTTTAAAAAACTTTCTTGAATAAATTAAGCCAAAGGAAACGATGTTAAATTACTTAGCGAGGTTTCATATAACCAAAGTCCAAACAGACACTAATAACGATTTTGACGCTTTTCGATTAACGTTTTTAATTGTTAATATTTAACTCAATCAAGCCAGAATATTAGTTCAAGGATTTTGTCTTTATTAGGCTATATTTCAAAGTTTCTACTCAGTATTCAAATCATATTGAACTACGACTTTGAGCCATAATAATTGTTGTTTGAAACGGCTGTTCAAACATACAGTATAATTTTCACACTTCAATATAACAATTACTATCTGTACCTGAGCTTCTTTAAATATACAATCGTTGTATTTATAAACATACGTATAATAACACATTGATAGGACGGAAAATTTATCGTACGAGTGATGTTAGTTTTATTAATTTGCTTATCTTCCTTTGTCCTTCATATACTACTGACATTTATTAAAGGTCAAGGTTGTGTATATACATTTAAGTTTATTTTCAGCGGCCTTATACTTAATTTTGATTTTGGAAGTTTTTCGAATGTTCTAGTAAATTGGTAATAAAATCGGTTCGTTATATTCAGAAATTACTAAAATAACTGGGTAACTAACTAGTTATTATAATAATGATATGGTATCAATTTCAGTACCGTTAGTTTACATTTCCCACAACCTTGATTCAATTATGTAATTATTGCTTACATTTTGTGGCAATACCAACAACACTTTTACTGTTAAAAATAAAACATACATCTGATAGTTTTAGGACTAATGTAGTAGTGAAGTACTACTTTAACTTACGTAAAGTAAAATAACCAGTGTAGGTTAAAATGTTTGCGTGTGACTGAAGCTATTTAAAAAGAGGGTGTGATTGACTACAAACACTGCGTCACGCCATACATGCATACTATCATTAATTTAATTAAAATAGCCAGCTCTAAGTAGACCGAACGCCCCTTTATGTCGTCTCCATTGCTCACTTGAATTACTTACGTACCCATATTAATAACTTACGTTCAGTCTATTTCTAGTACTGTAATTCCATATTACCACCCATTAATAAGCGTATCTAAACGCCCCTTTATGTCCATTCCATCGATCACATGAATAACTTACGTGCTCATATCAAAAACTTACGTTTACTCTATTTCCATTAATAAGTGTACCTACATACTTGGGTCGGTGACATTTCGGACCAAAAAAACTCGGACACCTTCGCCAATGTATGGATTTTCAATTTTAATATTATTTTTTTCCATACATTGGCGAAGCGGTCCGAGTTTTTTTGGTCCGAAATGTCACCGAGCCACATACTTGGCCTTCATTATCATTACATAGTATAAATCTAAGTCGCTAATTCTGTCTTTTTGTATGTTTGGCCGCTAACTCCTCCTAAAGTACGTAACGGATTTAAATGCGGTTTTCTCCATATTTTAGGGTATTTATTCATTTAAATTTGTAAACAAAGAACATATAGAAAATGTTTTTTTAAGTTAGCAAAAAAACAATGTTTCGGGAACTTGACTTTAGCAATGCCTTTAACAGTGTTGACTTTGACATTTTACTGACCGTACTACATTCCATCAACGTATCGCAATCTGCTTCCGACTGGTTCCGCAGCTATTTGTATGGCCGTCGGCAACGCATACGTGTGGAGGACACGTTTTCAACGTGGTGCTCTCTAAATGCCGGTGTGCCTCAAGGTGGCGTGCTGTCTCCCCTTCTCTTTTCTATCTTCATCAGCTCGATAACTTCCCAAATAACTTCTCTCTACCACTTGTATGCAGACGACCTCCAAATTTATAGACACTCTGATTTAAACAACCTTGCTTATGCAGTCAATGCCATAAATGATGACCTACAAATCATTGCTGACTGGAGTAAACAATTTGCTTTACCGATAAATCCTATAAAAACTAAAGTCATAATAATAGGTAGCTCCAAACTAATAGCTAGAATCGATTTAGATGATTTGCCTGTTGTCAATTTTGGAAACATTGATATTCCCTATAGCAATACGGTTAAAAACCTTGGCGTTATTTTTGATCAAACTATGTCCTGGACTGCTCACATTGACAGTATTAGTAAAAAGATGTTTGCTGCCAATGGAAGCCTAAGAAGATTTAAAAACTTCTTACCCATATCCACGAAAATTACGCTGGCGCAATCAATCCTTCTTCCTATCCTTGACTACGCAGATGTGTGTTTTACTGACATTACTGAGGAGCAATTGAATAAGCTTGAGCGTCTGCAAAACCTCTCCATTCGTTTCATATTTGGCATCCGCAAATATGACCATGTCTCCGAATTTCGCAAGACGCTCAAGTGGCTCCCAATCCGCCTTCGCCGGAATGCTCACATCCTTTCTCTTCTCTACCGTATCCTATTTGATCCCAGAACCCCGGTGTACTTAAAACAACACTTTTCCTATGTCACTGACAACCATGATCGTAATCTTCGATCTGCAAATAGGTTAACACTCACCACTCCTGTCAACCATACCAACTTCTACAGTAAATCATTTACTGTAGAAGCTATAAAGCTCTGGAATGTGTTACCTATTTCGGTTCAAAGAGCCACAAGTATTGATAGTTTTAAAAAACTACTTCACGATCACTATCTCTCACTATGTGAATAGAAATGGTTTGTTCGTATATTTAATAACTAATTGTCACTAACAGATTTATGTATGTACAATTGTGATTTTTACAATATATATTAATATAATGTTTATGTTATATATTTTTATGTATATAATATAATATCTATCTTATAGTAGTATTTAATATGTTTTTATTTATATGTATGTGTATTTATGTTGTGTTATTTATTTACTTACGTGTTATTTTGTAGCTTATGCAATATAGGACATATCCGCAGCATTTTTGTCTTTTTCTCCTTGAATGTATTTGGTTTGTCAGGCAGAAATCGCTTAAAGCGATATGACCACCGTTTGCATACTTATAAGATGATGCCATCTGTATTTTTTGTTTTTATTTTTTGCAATAAAGAGTATTTATTATTATTAACAAGACGGGAAAATTTACACCATTGCGAAGCACACCCCTACACCCTAGTTATTAATAGAACTCTTTATCCCCAGGTCTGCCCCCCGGCCGCATAATATTCTCCAACGTAGCCGCCAAAGAAGAACACGTCCGGCGCGGGCAACTAGCCGACATCTGTCTCGACACTCCTCTGTGTAACGGACATACCACCAGCATGGATATACTGTGGACGGGGACGCCGGTGCTGACCCTACCTGGAGAAACACTGGCTTCCAGGTAAGATAGGGAGATAGAGTGTAGGAGACTGGAGTCATATATGGTAATGACATCTGTCTAAATACTCCGCTGTGTAATGCACATACCACCAGCATGGATATACTGTGGACGGGGACGCCGGTGCTGACACTACCTGGAGAGACCCTGGCTTCCAGGTAAAATAAGGAGATATACTGTAGGAGACTGGAGTCATATATGGTAATGACATCGGTCTAAATACTCCTCTGTGTAACGGACACACAACCAGCATGGATATACTGTGGACGGGGACGCCGGTGCTGACCCTACCTGGAGAGACCCTGGCTTCCAGGTAAGAAAAGAGATAGACTGTAGGAGACTGGAGTCATATATGGTAATGACATCTGTCTAAATACTCCGCTGTGTAACGGACATACCACCAGCATGGATATACTGTGGACGGGGACGCCGGTGCTGACACTACCTGGAGAAACACTGGCTTCCAGGTAAGATAAGGAGCTAGACTAGGAAACTGGAGTTATATATGATCATGACATCTGTCTAAATACTCCTCTGTGTAACGGACACACAACCAGCATGGATATACTGTGGACGGGGACGCCGGTGCTGACCCTACCTGGAGAGACCCTGGCTTCCAGGTAAGATAAGGAGATAGACTGTAGGAGACTGGAGACATATATGATCATGACATCGGTCTAAATACTCCTCTGTGTAACGGACACACAACCAGCATGGATATACTGTGGACGGGGACGCCGGTGCTGACCCTACCTGGAGAGACCCTGGCTTCCAGGTAAGATAAGGAGATAGACTGTAGGAGACTGGAGACATATATGATCATGACATCGGTCTAAATACTCCTCTGTGTAACGGACACACAACCAGCATGGATATACTGTGGACGGGGACGCCGGTGCTGACCCTACCTGGAGAGACCCTGGCTTCCAGGTAAGATAAGGAGATAGACTGTAGGAGACTGGAGACATATATGATCATGACATCGGTCTAAATACTCCTCTGTGTAACGGACACACAACCAGCATGGATATACTGTGGACGGGCACGCCGGTGCTGACGCTGCCTGGAGAGACCCTGGCTTCCAGGTAAAATAAGGAGATAGACTAGGAAACTGGAGTTATATTTGAGTGACTTCCAGGTAAAATTACGGGCCCCCCAAAGGATCGCGCCTTGCCGCGGCGGGGGGGCTTAGTACCCCGTAGCAAGCCAGCTACTGGGGGAAGCTAAGCGGTCCCACAAGGGGCTGGTCGTGAGGTAGACCGGCCCACGAGAGGGGGGCTGCTCCAGCTGGGCGGGAGCCCAGCGTGCTGATGCGCCCAGAGGGGAGGCTCTGGCCAAGCTCGTCTCGGTCAGCTGCACCCCAGAAGGGGAGGCTCCAGCGAGGCCTTTGGCCACGTTCTGTTGAGCGCCCAGGGGGGTAATCGTGGGGGGTCGGGTGGTGCGGCGTGACGGCCGCGGCATCCGATCCCCCGCGATTTGGATTGGAGGTGGGCTGAGGAAGGGGTGGTGGGGAAACCCCTCTCCTTGGCCCAGGGCGGATTCGGCGGCGCGCCACTGTCCCCGCAGTGGCGCGTCGGCGACTCCAGCCGGTGCGGACCCAGGTCGGCAGAGGGCCGAAGACCCTGGGGTGGTTCCCAGGCTGCCGACACAGGGCTAGGTCGGCAGCTAATTAAGGGAACAAGAGGGGGTAGGCGCGCCGCGGTTGTTCCAGCGCGCCTCCAAACTTGAGGGGGCTGCCTCGGTGGCCAGCCGTCGGAGGGTTCGCAAAAAAAAAAAAAAAGGTAAAATTACGGGGAAATATAAAATTTTTCAATAATTTGTTTGTATGAGAAACAATTACTTAGAATGTATGACGACCTCTGTGGCGCAGCGGTATATAACGGTATATAGCGGTATATATAAGCGGTATACTGGACTGTAAAGCGGATGGTCCCGAGTTCGGACCCCGAGTCGGGCTAACTTCGTTAAAATGGTTTTTCTACATTCGCTCATGTCTGGGTGAAACTAGATTAGATTCTCTCCTAGTGTGGTACCATAACACAAGCGCTTACTGTGTTTACTTTAGGGCCACATAGTTGGTGTGTTTGTCTGGAGATTTATTATATAATACTGCTATAGGAAACTTAAGAAACATACAGTGATTAAAATCATTTTATGGTTGAGTTGTAAGGAAAATATGTTTAAAGAAAATGAGACTTAATGGTTTATGATACGGTGTAATGTAACGCATGACAAAGTTTGGGTAATTAAGCGGCAAACTTAGGCCCTAACTGATAAATAGGAGATCAGTAACTATAAAGTCTCTGAACTAATTAACATCTTCACTAGTAATAAGGGTGGGAGGAAAATTAAGTGAATTAAGTGCTTTATTTTCCCTAATACCAAGATTTATCATTTTTCATTTAAATAGGGATCTTGAATTGCAGTAATTGATCTACTTGGAATTATAACCCACTAGCGTCATTTACCCTAGGACTTGTATTTTTATTTATTTCACTAGTAACTCATTGTTGTTTTCAATTTCAGGGTAGCGGCTTCTCAACTGAACACGTTGGGTTGTCCCGAGCTGATCGCCAGAACGCGACAAGAATACCAGGACATCGCTGTTAGACTTGGAACTGATAAGGAATAGTGAGTTGTTATTTATTATATTGTGTTTTTTACATTTCATTTAAAAATAATGACAGCTTATAGTTTAAAATGAAATGCATAGGTGTATCCTCCGAACTTTTAAAAGTTAGTAGTATCTTACTTATTATAATATACAAAAGTTTAACTTGTGATCTCCTGAAGTCTTGCACTTATATTTGTTAATTTATCTTACTCATTAATATTACAAGGTGTGAGCATGGCAACTCTATATTCAAAACATAAAATACATCAATCATTAAATGAAACTGCATATTAATTTGTTTCTTTCTTTTCAGCCTTAAAGCTATCAGAGCAAAGGTTTGGACTGCCCGTACCGAAAGTCCATTGTTTGATTGCAAGGCTTATGCAACTGGCTTAGAGATGTTATACAATAGAATGTGGGCCAGATATGCCCGAGGCGATAGACCAGACCACGTGCAGGCCATCGAGAACTAAACAACACCCAATATGATAAAACAGTAGACCAAATAACATCAGTGGACTTTAAGTAACATCAGTGGATTTTAAGTAACATCAGTGGACTTAAAGTAATGTCAGTGAACTTAAAAGTATCATTGGTGGGCTTTAACTAACATCATTGGACTTAAAGTAACTTAAGTAATTTCAAATAATATTCATAAAATTTAAATATTATAAAGCTTAATTACAATTGATGAACTAGAAGCACTATTAGGACAGAGTTAAGATGTGTAAAGTGAGTGAAAATAACAACAGTGATCAGGAAAATTTTAAAATAATATTACAGTGAAAGTGATTGACGCTAAGTTAGAAGAATTAGTTAATAATTTGTTAAAGAATTCAATGCTTAGGGAATGAATTCACAGTAAAAGTTCTTGCTTATCTTTTTATGGTGTCTTGACGGCTTCTTCTCAGTTCCATTGTAGAACTACGAAAGAATTTAAGAACTTAAGTCCTTCAATGAAAAAGTCTTGAATGGTTCAAGTACTTTGATGAACTATTTATTGATTGAGGAAATATTTAACTGTCAATATGCTAATGAGCTTTGAATATAGATACTTGATGAAATTACAATGCTTGCATATTTACATGTTTGCATAGAATTCTTGTCAGTGCCAGATTATTGTTTCTGCAGGAATAATATAAAGCAATAACCAACTGATGTCAAAGTGGCCTTTTAGCTGTTCTTGTTGCAATAGTTTGTAGAAATCCCCAGCCTTCATAGTTCATGTTAGTTATGCCTATGTATTTTTATTTGTAATAGTTTGTAGACAATACTTTTAGCAGTCTTGTAACAATATAGAAGCTGAGTAAGACTGAAACCAATGGAACAGTGCCGACAATTAAGCAAATTAGTCCCAATTTTTAGTTATGTATTTAATTGTGGGGCTATCTTTAAAGTAGGAGTATTGTTAACCTTTTTAAGTATTTTTGTGATAGTATTGTTACATCATGGCTATGCTAAAAAAACTAAGCTAAGTATGGCGAAAAATAGCAACAAAAATATTCTGTAAACACAAATTAACTACATGGTTTTGGAATTAAGAACATATATTTATGTCTATAATTTAGAACCACTTAATTTTGTTTTGTTTATTAGAAATGGGTTAAAATTGACTACACCAATGATTTCCAGTGGATAACATTTTGATCAATTACAAATGATTTTTCTTTGTAAATATAATGTTTAGCTTTTAAGTTAATATTTACGTTAATAAATTATGTTGGTAAATTGAAAGATCTTTTATTTGAATAGGTATAATCAGTGGCGGATTTACAGATTTGCCGCCTCTAGGCTTTAATTTTTTTGCCGCCCCTATGAAATTTAATGCCCTCGTTTGCAACTACATTATGCAAGATCTATTTGTCACATACATTTTCTTTAAAGCTAAAGTTTTAAAATACCAACTTGCAATAACAGTTCTTTGATACCTATGATGAATGAAGTTTTTTTCTTCTATTTTTCACTTTCATTTTATGTTCACGTCTCGGGATATTATGGCCAAACTACAAATATTAAAACGCAAATGGCCCAAAACCCATAGGAAATAATTGCAAAAATATATTTAAATTAGAGATGCGCCCAGTAACACTTTTGCCGAGTACCGAGTATTACTCGTTTCAATTTTTTTTAACCGAGTACTCGGCCGAGTAACTCGGTTCTATCAAATTCCCAATTTCGCGCGCGTAAACAAGTACAAACTAACACAAGTATATTTAGAAGAAAATTTGTTGGCAAATGGTGGACAGGGCACCAAACAAGGCATCATAATTTACATTTATTAAATTTTAAATCCTTTAATTTTGTCTCACTAGTACTCATGCATTAGCATAATTTTGATTCTATTATATGAGGATGTCAAAGATTTTCTCAATCAGTACGTTTTGATTAACACTGTTGTTTCAATTATATCTACCTAAATATATTGCTTTCTTTAAACAAAGTATATTACTTTTTTGGTACTCGGTACTCGGCCGAGTAACTCGGTATACTAATGCCGAGTACCGAGTACCAAAAAAGTAATATACTTTGTTTAAAGAACCAAAAAACCTGCCGAGTACGCCGAGTACCGAGTATAAACCGAGTACTCGGCCCATCTCTAATTTAAATGTAGTTAAAAGAAATTTTAATCAGATGATTTGTGGGAGGTTTTAATGAATAGAAAATAGATGGAGTTTACAGATATTGAATCTATGATATTGAATCGTCAGTATATACAGGGTGGCCAAAAAGAACCATTCAAACATTTTTTTAGGTGCCTCGTGTTGAGATGAATCTGAAATACCCCTATGATCTTGCATAGTATTCGAGTTACGAATTTGTTTAAGATTTTTGCAAAATTATTACTTGAAAAATTTGGCCAATGTCTTAAGAAAAAAGAAGTTATTCTTTATTGCTCTTTTTGCATCTAAATCTTTCTGATCATTAATGCATAAACTAATCAGCCTAATGAAATTAATTGAAGTCACAGTTGATTTTGCAAAAAACTACGCAAAATCGTAGAACATACATGGAGGTGTTTCAGGAAAATTTTTGCACGTCACTTTTCTGGCCTCCCTTTTAACTTAATAGCAGCATCAATTTTGTTAAGACTACGTATCATGAAAGTTGGTAGACGCAGTTTTTGGTTTAACAGTTTTGGCAGATGTTGCTACTGCCATAGTGTCAATTTCATAGGAGCATAAAATACCGTTCATTCAGTACTGTCAAAAATGCTGCCATACCATGACTGTAATAGCCGCTACCGCGCGCGAACGTGTAAAGTATTTCGTTGTTTAACATTAAATTCATAGATTGTGTCGTCGTTTAATTTTTTTTTGATTTGCTTAGACAAAAACAATAAAAAATAATCCAACAAAATAATAAATAACTTTACTTTATAATGTTTAAAAATGGAAATGGGACAATCAAAATGGCTTGAAATTACTCACTTGCAATATGTTAAGACCATTTTTCTCAATGTATGTTTTTGATTAAACAAAAAACAGAAGCAAATCTGCCGCCCCTTAGAGTTTGCCTAACAAAACTAATTCAAAAGGATAGTAAATAACTTTTCTTTGGAACATTATAATAAGTTAAAAATGGAGATAAATGACACTCAAAATATCTTGAGATTAATCACTTGTAAAATGTTAAGACTACTTGCTCTAAGTACCTATGTTTTTGATCTAAAAAAAATAGAAGCAAATCTGCCGCCCCCTAGAATCTGCCGCTAGGCTCCAGCCTACTCAGCCTAGTGGTAAATCCACCACTGGGTATAATAGTTTCCGACATCACAGTCTACCCGTGATCATTGCCTTTTTAAAAGATGTCAAATCGTCGGAAAAAAACGCGAAAAATCCGTTAAAATGAGTTAGTTTCAAGTAATAATGATCGCGTTTATCTAAGAAGTTACATTCATTAAAGTCGTTCAGCCGTTTCGACGTAAAAGCAGAACATACAATACACATATAAGTAAGGAATTATAATAGGATATTATTTTTAAATTATTCCCTTCACCATTCTATCACGGGAATCAAGTCTCTGAGATTTAAAAGCGTTTATTTACAACAGTTAAGGGATTCGAGTTCCAATAACTAAGCCAAACGTTTAACTGATAGATCTTATTTGAATAAATCGGTTTGGATTAGGGAAATCAAGCCAAACTGAAGTCTGAGGGTTTCTTGTCACAAACTAAGAAGACAATTTTTTGTTTTGAACTTACTGTTTGTATGATTAAACCGTAGTAATAGGTTTGTTTCAGTTAATAGAGCCAGTGAAATCGCTTCCAGCAAACATTGAGATTTTAGGGGGTGGGAGCCACGTCTAGACTGATTGCAGACAACAAACCTGAAACCTTAGGAAATGCAGTTTCGTTAGTCTTAAACAGTTGGTAGTGCTCAATTACCTACGTAACGAAATTTTCATTATTTTTTTATTTCGTTAACCAGTCTTCAAAAATTATAACATTTCGTTGCTTGGGCAGGTAACTAGTAGGTAGATAAAATACCATTGGTAGGTTCCTTATGTTACATTACCGTTTAAACCGCAATTGTGTTTCATTAATAACTTAGTCATTTTATGAATGAAGTAGGTATCTTTGTCTCTACAACAAAATCGCTGCAATATCATTAAAAGTTGTTGCGAAAATTGGTCCAGAATAGAAATTTTAAAGCCTGTCATTGTTTACCTATGATTATGTCGTAGGTCATACTATAGACGTATATTCTATTTATATCTTGTTATTTTGAGCGACCTAATAAATGGTCGCGGACATAGGCCATAGTGCCTATAGTAGGTATGTAAGTATGTACCTATAGGTATACAATAAGTTGCCCGTATACAATGAATACCATTATATTTTACGCGCTTATTTTTTTTATGTACTATTCGCCGCTATTGTTTGTTGGGATGTCTATGAAATTTATTTCAGAGTATAGTTTACTTTGAAGGAATACTTACAAATTTCATTGAAATCTAGTCAGCCTTTTTTGTGTGATTGAGTAACAAACATATAAACAACTCCACCGCCTACTTACTCATTATGGACACATTGTAATGTTTTGTATTAAAAGTATTTTTCTAAAATGATTACCAACTTATTAGATAGGTACAAACGAATCTTATATGTGTACAAAACTACCAATAATAGTTAAACTAGTTGTAGACTCTTCGCAACGACTTATATCTAAAAGAACAAAAAACCTAACACAAAACAACAATTAATTAAGTATGCCCGTAAATGCAATTATTAAATAACATGCCCGTTTCTTTCTACCTGCTCACATGTAAGTAGATACCGTTACTGGAGCCATTAACTTACAACCGCAGAGCAAGTTTGTATGTTGCTTGCGTCCTGTCGCCAAAATTTTTAATAACATCAATGGGACCAATGTCACGTAACGGTTTCCCGTTTCGTTCCTAACTTCGAACGTCGAAAACAGGGGTGGTTTGGTATGCGGCGATAGAAATATTACCTACGGTGGTCGGTTGGGGCGAGCAGTCGGGCCCGGCGAGCGGGGAGCGGCGCGGCAGTCGCGATCGCGCCGTCGCGGGCACTCCGCGTCACTTCGCGCCACACGACGCCCGACTAAACGCACCGACAAAAAACACGACACGCAACATGATCGCGCGCGCCAAAATAAACCCTAAAACCAACAACAATCAAAGACTCGACAACTGACCAAAATGATATGGACACAGTGCGGGATAAAATGATAATTAACGTGATATTCTTTTGTTTTGTGATGGGCGCGGCGCTTACCGAAGCGCCCGACGATGCACATGCCTGTTTCCGTGTGTCCGGTGAGAAAAGTTCTGTGGAGTGCAACGTACGGGCTGTGTCGGCGGAGCGCGAGTTGGCTGGTTCAACGCTCGCGGACGCGGCGCGGCTCGCGGTCCGCTGCTCGCACCAACTGCAGGAAAGCACCCTGAAGGACCACCACTTCGGGAAAATGCACGGATTAGCTGACCTCTCCATCAACGACTGCAAAATACTACGCTTACCAGGAAACGCCTTCGAAGGCCTCCGCGGACTCAAAGCCCTCACAATCCGCACACACAACAACGACTGGGCCAACAACAAGGAACTAGAGCTGTCCCTGGGAGCTTTCAACGGCCTGCGAGAATTGCACTCGCTGGACCTGGCTTACAACAACGTAAGAAAAATCCCGTCGGACTTGTTCTGTGCCCTGGAAAACATCATATCTGTGAACCTGACTCGCAACAAGATCAAGTTTGTCGACGAGCTCGGCTTCGGGCACAAGTGCGGTTCCACGCTGCAGACCATTGACTTGAGCTACAACGACATCATGTCGCTCCCGGCGGACTCCGAAATCTCACACTTGCGGAGGCTCACACAACTGTATCTACAAAACAACAAAATAAGTGAACTACCGGCCGAAGTCTTCAGTGATCTGCTTTCGTTAAAAGTCGTGAACCTTTCGGATAATGCCATAAATTATTTGCCCGAGGGCTTGTTTAGAAATACAAGGGAAATTCGTGAAATTTATATTCAAAATAATCAGCTGGAAAGTTTGCCTAAGAGAATATTTAATCGTTTGGAACAATTGCTCGTTTTAGATGTTTCGATGAATAAATTGAGGAGCGACCATATAGAAGATAAAACGTTTGGTGGTCTAATAAGATTAATCGTGCTCGACCTGTCGCACAACTCGGTCGCACGAGTGTCTAGTGACATGTTTAAAGATTTGTTCTTTTTGCAAATTCTAAATTTAAGTAACAATTCCATCAGTTCTATAGAAGCGAACGCGTTTTCGCCTCTCTTCAACTTGCATACCCTAAATCTAGGCCAAAATAAGTTAAAAACCATAGAAGATTTTGTATTTAATGGACTATTTATTCTAAACAAACTTAATTTAAATAATAACTTAATTACGCATATAAGTGAAAACGCTTTTCGAAATTGTTCGGATTTGAAAGAGTTAGATTTAAGTTCTAATAAGTTATCACATGTACCGGAAGCAATTTCCCAGTTGCCGTTCTTGAAATCCTTAGATTTAGGTGAAAATTCATTGACCGACGTATCGAATAGCTCTTTTCAGAATTTGTCCCAACTGACCGGTTTGCGTTTGATCGACAATCAAATAGGGAACATCACAGCTGGCATGTTTTGGGGCTTGTCTAGTTTACAAGTTCTCAATCTAGCCAAAAATAAAATACAATCAATCGAGACGGACACCTTTCTAAAGAACACGCAATTGGAAGCCGTTCGATTAGACGGCAACTTCCTGTCCGATATTAATGGTGTTTTCGTGTCTTTGACAAAATTGTTATGGCTAAATCTATCCGAGAATCATTTGGTTTGGTTTGACTACGCCTTTATACCTAGTAGTTTGAAATGGTTAGATATTCATTCCAATTTTATAGAAATTCTCGGTAATTATTATCAATTACAAAAACAACTGCATGTGAAGACGTTGGATGCGAGTCATAACCGGTTGGTGGCTCTATCTCCGATGTCGATTCCGGACAGCGTTGAGCTTCTGTTTATAAACAATAACTTTATAACGAGCATCGAGCGAGACACGTTCTCAGAAAAAAGAAATTTGACTCGAGTCGATATGTATGCCAATGAGATCGAAAGTTTGGACATAAATAGTTTACGCGTTTCAGTCGGCGATGATCGAACACTGCCAGAGTTCTATGTTAGCGGGAACCCATTCAAATGCGATTGCACAATGAAATGGCTTTTGTTGATTAACTCTATTACCTCGCGGGAATATCCGCGCGTGATGGATTTAGACAATGTTATTTGTAAAGAGTCTTACGTACGCGGCGTAAAGTACCTACCGGTCAGTTCGTTACATATAAAAGATTTCTTATGCAAATACGAAACCCACTGCCCTACAGACTGCCATTGCTGCGATTTCAATAACTGTGATTGCAAAGTAGTTTGTCCCAAAGATTGTTCGTGCTACCATGACTCGACTAAAAGCACGAGCGTTGTTGACTGTTCAGTTAAAATGTTAATGCAAGTTCCTGCAGATATTCCAGGAAACGCTACTCACATTTATTTAGACGGAAACGTGTATAATGAATTGAATGAAACAATTTTTGATACGATTCCAAAAACTCACGTCCTATATTTAAATTCGAGCGGTATCGAATACGTTCACAATAATACGTTTAGTAAGTTGAATGATCTGAGAATACTCCATTTAGATAACAACAAACTAAAGAGATTGGTCGGCCTTGAATTCTCAAAGTTGAGTAACTTGAAAGAATTGTATCTCCAAAGTAATACCATTGAGTATATATCAAACGAAACTTTTTCTCATTTGGGAGCTCTAGAAGTTTTGCGTTTGGATGGGAACCGTCTCGTGAATTACGGACTGTGGCACTTAGACAATAACAAAAAGTTGCAAACTTTATTCATTGGTAACAACCAGTGGTCTTGCGATTGTAAGTACTTGCAAGGTTTTCTGACTTACGTTTCTCAGAATGTCGAAAAGGTTATCGACGTGCAGAGTCTGTGGTGTGTCAATGAGAACGTGAGTCCGGCTAAGAAGCCATTGAATTTAAATGTGACGGTGTGCAGCGAAATAACAGATCCGTCGATGATAAGCGCCTTCTTCATTTCTCACAATGTGCCACTGCTGGCCTCCGCGCTCACAGGCTTTATGCTTATCTTATTAATACTAGCGTTAGTGTTCACTTTTAGATACGCTTGCAGAATGTGGTTGTATTCCAACTGCGGTATAAAGCTTTCACCTTTAACGGGCGCTTACAAAGACGCCGATAAACTGTACGACGCATACGTTTGTTACAGTCCGAAAGACGAGGAATTTGTGATCGAGTCTTTGGCGCGTGAATTGGAGAATGGCTATCCGTCGTACCATCTGTGCTTGCACTACCGCGACGTGCCGCAGTTCGAAGCGACGTACGCGCAGTTCCCCGACCTGGTAGTCGAGGCCACCGAGGCGTCCAGGCGTATCATAGTAGTCCTAACAAAGAACTTTATCTCCACCGAGTGGTCACAGATTGAGTTTCGACAAGCTTTACAGAGAGCTCTTCGTAAGAATCCCCATAAATTAATAATAATAGCCGTAGGGCTCATCCCACGAGATCCGGAATTGAAGTCGTATTTCAAAACGGGTTTGGAGATAACGTGGAAAGAGAAACGGTTTTGGGAGAGATTACGTTACGCGATGCCGTCGTGTAAGAGGCGTGGTCAGAAGTTGAAGAGGTTGAATTACGGGCGGAGTTCTAATACGTATACAATGGACGCTTCTGTGTTGAATAGCACGTGCCAGACGTTGTGTGGTAAGTCGGCCAACTCGGCCGAGCGGTCGCCGTGCGATCGCCCGCTGTCCGAGCACATCTACTCGACCATAGACTCCGACTATTCATCCAACGACTTCCCGGGACGACACCAGCAACCGCAGTCCGTCGTCCTACACCACACTGTACAAACGTACCTGGTTTAAAACCTCAGTAGGCAGATCTCCTAATAAGTACATTGATATTGTAACAAGCTTTAGTCTTAGACGTAGAAGAGCGCTATTGTTATGTTGTTCAACGTGTTATGTAAATCGTCCGATTTTGTAAATAATAGATCTTATATTAACTCGTAATTATGTAACTTTTGTACAATAATGATACCAAATTTCGCATTTGTAAACGGCCGCTTTATTTATTTCTTTTATAAATATTTCTGAGACCTTTTAAGTATTAATATGAAAGACTGTACATTTTGTGTAAGTAGTCATTTCGATTGGCTGATCTTTGTATGACCGTATTGAATTAAAGTTTCTTTATAAACTATTCTACAATTTTATTGCTTTTGTTTTATGGTAGAAATTTCCTGTTATTAAAACGTTGGCAAAAGCGACAACTGGCATGATATATGCAGGTTCCATTTTGTTTTCTATTCGTTTTTACGACCGAAGTTAGAGATGGAGCAGATGGTTCATGTAAACAGTATAAAAATGAATGAAACATGCTCTTCGTGTTGTTCCAGAATGACATGTCTATAAGCTGTATTTACGTGGTCGTAAAAACATAAATGAAGAGTATTAATTGATAACTAATTTTGAAAAGGGCCGTTTGAAAAAAGAACGACTGTTTTTTATTCACGGTTTATAAAAAGTTGGACAATGGTTAGAGTCACGAGTTACTTGCGAGGGGGCACGTAGGTCACGAAAAGAGTAAGTAGTTATTATTAACGGGACCCAGAATAAAATAGTTTGACCAAGAGACCACCTGCCGAGTCAGTTGGCAACAAGCCGCTTGTCAATTCATTGTATTTTTGTATCCTTTTACGGACGTAGTAAACATTCACGTGACAAAACCAGTTTTGAATTGCAGATGTTATACTAAATATGCATAGGGATCGTATAAAGTTAAGTAATTTTGGTAAAGGGAAACACAAATGATGTTTTAATAACTACTTGGGTACTTGATAATTATTTTATGGATACTAGTTGATTTTGATTGTAAAGACATCAACGCGTAGCAATTTCCTTTGCACATTATTTTTAATCATGTTTGCAGATTTTCCATATCTCTGATAAGCGCGTATTTTAAATTGTAAATTATTATTACTTCTTCGATACGGCATCGTATACTGCCATAATACTTTACATATAATCAAAACGAAAGTATTTTAAATAATAATTATGTACCTTCATGATATGTAGTGTTAATATGGTATTAGGAATGTTTTACACTAATCCAACTTAAGTCCAAACCTTGACACCACCGCAACTACATTCAGGTAAAGTTACAAGTAGAAGTATAAAGCGATCTAAGTACGGCTTTAGATAATACGATTATACATTTCGGTACAAACGGGTAAACAAAGACCACCATCTTGTAGGTATGTACCTTTATAATTAATTTATTCAAATTTGTTCCTCGGAGATAAGCTGCCCTGAATTTTTAAGGATCCTGAAGGCTTTTTTATTTTTGGAGAGAGTTTTAGATAGATTGGACTGAGGAAATAACATGGAATTATCTGTTTTGTTACAAATGTTTATTGTTTTTTTGTTAAGTCGATGTAGGTAGATATAAATTTCAATTTACAATCATTTGTATAGAGCCACAAAATGTGAGAGGTCAAAGGTTAAGAAAATCGGTTTTTAACGTTATTTTCGTCAGCGGTTTACCATTTAAATATAGAACTTTCTTTAAAAAGACGGGAAATCGAAGTTTTTTTTTAAGATTATACTCACAGACGATATATATCTGCAAATTATTAATAACCTACTATTTTTGTAAGTAATGGCTAGATTAAGTACCTAATTTAGTTTTCCAATAGTGTTAAACTTTCGGCTATGAAGGAAGGTAAGTATTATTCGAACCCTGTCAGGGTTTTTTAAAAAGTAGGTAAGTACTCTTTAAGTTTAAACTTAGATATACGAAATGGTTAACTTATACAGTTTTACTACTGACTAAGCAAACTCCGTTTTAAAACCACAGCTTATTATTCTTTCAGCAGAAAACACAGGACCGAATATCGTGAAGAAACATGGGCTATGTTCCATTTGAGTAAAACCATTGATTTACACGACAATTACTAAACATCTATAGAAATATATGTAAGTTGAACTTAACGTGTGGAAGCTGCGTGCAAGAAGCTAGTCTATTTATCAACAAATACCTTTCCGTATGATTGACACCCCTCCGGATACATCTATGTATGTAATATACCTAAATTCACGTTCCAACTATCAAGGCTATCATCGTCGAATGACATCCATTATGAGGTGTCTTGTCACAAGTTTGTAACTAACTTCACGACGTGGTATCGTGTGCTAATAATGATAGATCGTATCTCCTAATGTATGTGAGGATAATGATGCTTTTTACCTCAGGGGAGTAGGTTTACTTGTGAAGGTGGGGCGAAAGGGTAACAACCTTATAAAAATATAGATATTTACCGTTTTATTTAACAAACAAACTGAATAGTGTGATTGGCAAACTATTTTGTTAAAAATACTTTCTTTAAGTATGGTGGAGTAATTGAATTAATTTATGTTATTAATTTTGCTTTGGCGAACATATTATACACACATGCAATTAGTTAAATTATACATTAGGTACTGTGCCTTTTAATTAAATAAAGTAGTTAACGTTGATTGTTTACTGTATGGAATCGGTAGCGTTTCGAACCGCCTTAAGTAATTATACGTTGTAATAACCAGTAGTAAATATTTAAGGTCTATAGCATTAAATAAAGCAAAAACATATTTTCACGTTATTTTTCTAAATTATTTTTAAAACTCAAAAACTTCTAAAACTTACTGTTTACACCAGATTTTCTTTAAAAAGCCGTTTCTTTTGAAACTTAAAAGTGGACGCTCTATTTGCTTAGTTAAATATGCGTCGTTAAGTGGTTCTATATTTATGGTAACTACTGCTTGCATGCAATAGCAGGCTAATACATTTCTAATAGTAGGTGCGCGGTATTTTCGAATGTACTTGAAATTCTGAGTATGAATAGACTTCTTGTGTCGATGTAAGTTTTTTATTTTTAGTACAGTGTGTTCACATTTTTATAACTTTCGTTTATTTTTTTACTTATGACAAAATAAAATGTGTTGATGATAATTGCATGTGTGTCTTTGTTTGACTGTGGCATTATAATTAGCCCTTAAATATTAATCCAATAAAAAATATTATATTTAAAGGTTTGATAAAAGTGAAGAAAAGTCTTAGCTAAGCCTATCATTACAACAGTCGTGGGTTCGTAGATTGTTTTATTCGGAGTGAATTTACCCTAAATTTTGTAGGTCAAAATAGATAGTTAGTTTTCATTACGTTAACTTATTCGTAACAAACTGAAAACATCATTGGTTTTCAGATTCGTTGTAAATATTTTGTGTCGGTTTACCTATTTCAGGCTCGAAAGACATAAAAACCGCTTTGAATACATAGAGAAGGCTCAGTAAGTCGTTTTTTCTGTTTTATAGCTCCGCAACCCTAAACGAATAGTTAAAGAATACGAGTTTTTTTACATAATTCAGTGGGACACGGGAACATAGATAGACTCGCTACTAATTTATTAATAGAGTTCGTCACTGATAAGTGTTTTAGTTGAAATAGTTACATTTAGTTCGATGGATTTAAAAGCAGGCTAAATTTGATTGTGTTCAATGCAATGTGACAAGAGCTGTTTTTTTGACGAAAATGTTTAAATTATGTATATTGTAGTTAACGTAGGTACGATAGCAATGTAGCTGGTATGTCTTTAAGAGAGCTTATAATAAAATAGCGTTCTTATGATACGAAAACTACGAACAACGACTACTTCAAACAATTAACTTAAATCTGGTTTTAGATACCCGTGATTGAGCGTCAATCTGCGACACGCACCGTACCTTCCCATATTTTATAAAGTTCTAAATCTCATCTATAACTTAACTCCCTAAATTATAGTACATATTACTTTTAAAACCAGCACTGAAATCATTTGTGGTAGAAAAATCACGCATTACTGCCTGGTCTGTGCCGATCTTTATGGTAGACCGCGCACTATTATTTTGTACTTACTGCACATATTCAATGTGTATGTGTATGTATATATGTGTAATAAATTATTTTCTATTGTGCTATTGCTCTGGTGGGTTGTAGGTAGGTGGTATCGGCGGATGTTGCGACCTTTTTATATTAGATCGATGTCGATGTGATTACGAGGTACTTAACTTGTTTTTCGATGTAATAGCTACTTTGATGCAAGAACGTTTAGATAGACGGGAGCTGATGAGTTTTATCGTTCGGTACTTTAAACAGAGCTTTAATAAGTTTTCTTTTGGTATAAACAACGTTTCAGAGTATGTATCCACCATCTATTAACTACCAGCCCTTTTTACAGATTGCTGTAAAACAAATGAAGGTAACCTATATACGCGTAGCTTAATGAAGGAAAATGTACCTTACTTTACCACCATACAAAATGCAGTCAATAATCTAAACCACTACATATTCACAATAAGAATAATGGTATTCTTCATAAGCTTAACCCCCTGGCTGTCAACAAAGTTTTTAACTGACTTCAATTTCGGAACGCTCCCTATGTGTGACGGTGCGGCGGTAACACGACGCTAATACAGGGTGTTTGGTAATTTATGACCGGTTCCTGTAATCGGCCGCTAACGAGGCGGCAGTGGTAAGCAGGTTCCTCCTCATTTGTAAATTTATAATTGCCTCCTTTTTGTTAGAAAATGTTATCAAAGGTATTATTATTGGCAGCTTGTAGAAACAACTAGATATTATACAAAACAGTAGTTAAGTGTTATAATTAGTTTTGGGCCAATCAGGTGAAACTGTTATAGTGCTGGTTTATTGTTGCTTAAATAAAGTTTGGGTACTATCTATTGCAACTTTTGTATAACAATTTTATCAGGCTACCCTATTTTCAAAAAAATCTCCTTTTTATGTCTTATCTACACGTTTTCAAATTTGTTTGAAGCATAAAGTTTTCTTTCACAGCTTCTTAAAAAAACCTGAACACCCTGTACACAACGGTAACAAAATTGACGCGAAGTTAAATTTCCAAGCGTGAGTTGTGTCGCCCCCCGTCCTAACCTATTAAATTTATTGCTTGTAAAACGAGGAGCTAATTTAGAGTTACATTTTATTGTGTTAGAGTAACTACTTTACGAGTGGCGCCGCGGGAGGGAGCGAAGCGAATTGCCGAAATAGGTTATGGGGCGCGCTAATTAAGTTCACTCTAAAAAGGTTTTTGAAGGTCTTACGGCTCAGTAGGTTATACTCCAATTTATGTTTCATAGAAACTAAACGATACTCTTTTGTCTAACGAAAGGTCACTACTCTAACCTTTGAAATTAAAAATACAGTAGTCTTCATAGGTCAATCACGTAATTACACATTGATAGATGATGCCTAATAACATATACACGAAAAAAAAACCATTCGAAGTGACTTATTACGTGAATTACTTAATATATGTTCCATTAAAGCCAAGGCTATCGTCAAACTCAAAGTAAACAGTTCCTTAACGTACGCTTGCCAGTAATAAAAAAGGGTATAAAAAAACAATGTTGAAGTAACGTGGTAAGCTGCAATGAACTTGACTGGGCAATTACATAACGCGCCGGAACAGATAGCCGTGTAACTCAAAAACACGAAGAATCAACTTGTGTTTGTGGCAATAGACAATAAAAAAAAAATGTGTTGGTAGTAAATGACTCAGCAATATTTTGAGTGAACGGTGTTTTCGTTTCGAAAACCGTTGATTGAAGCATTCAGTGAATGCGTAAACAAGAATTTTGTGTTTGTTGTCGATATGTTTGTAAAGGTTATTTGCGACGTCATTTAAGATACTCGTAACTTATTAAATTTGTTTTGATGTAATTATGGAAGTCGTAAACACCATCTTTTAAAAGGAAATTGAAGTGTTATACTTATAAGGAAAATATTAGTGCTGCCTACACAGTCAACGTGTACCTACCTATTTCAGGGAAGTTAAACTTTAGTTAAAAGCACCTTACGTTGATTTGTAGATTAGTATAAACTGTCAAACTAAAAATTTTGACGGTAATAGTTTAAATTGTCTTTAGATTTTCCATTTTTGTGTTTCTAAGGAAAATTGTGTCAGACGGACGGAAGACGAATTGATCATATAAGAGTTCTTTTCTTCCCTTTTAGGTTCGAAATACTAAAAACGGATTTCATAGTAATAAATAAATTATTCAGCATTCAATGAACCTCGGTAAGTGTAACGACCCCCCACTACGTATCCAAATAAAAGCCACTCAAACAAATTGATAGATATCCCAAGAAAAATGAGGAGGCTTTTTCTGTAATCTGTCATTTTCTTTGATATTCACCTTATTATCATGACAAACACAAATTTAAAGACTTGAAGAGCTTTGGCTGGATGCTATTCACAAAAATGTGTTTAAAATTGATTATCTCATAAATATGTATTTACATGTACTAATCTGTATTCGCCAAGTCGCTCTTACTGGTGGCATATACTAAAATTGTGAATTAATATTGAGTAGGTATGTAATTCAAAACATTTTAGAAGTCACCTCACGTAGTGGGCACGTGCGCAGAGAGATTCTGTATAGGTGTTCCTAAATACCACAATATTGAGGAACGTCGCTTTAATTTCAATTACGACTTTCAATGGTTTAACCTTTTGGAAATTCGACAATTTGCATTTTTATTTGAGAGAGTGGTTTTCAAGTTCAATAACCATAAAGTCGTATTGATAATTTCGTACTATATTGAAAAAAAAAAGAACCGATAACGATGGAACACGTAAAAGAGAAAATACAATTGAATTGAAAAGTCGTTGTGTTTCAATAATTGTAACTTCACTTTTTTATGATATACCCATGGCCGCCCATGACTACCCGCAACACTGGGTGTTGGGGGTGCGTTGCTGAGCCTTTGAGAAAATTGGGCACCTGATACCGCACTCACCGAAAGAAACGCAGGAACAGAGTCCCTACTTCACGTCGGTTTTCTGTGCGACGGTGGTATTTCACCGGTTGAGTCAGTAATCGCTGCAGACAAAGCCTACAGCTAGACTCTACCACTCGTAAAACTCACTTCATGAATAATGAGTCCATTTTTCATGGGCATAGAACTAAACGCACATCGAGCTCCCTGACTATAAAATTGATTGGAGGTATTCATATTCCATGAATATCTGAGAGCCAGGTGCGCTTTATTTGTTATTTATTTGCAGTCAGCGTACCTATACTTACACTTAATCGAATTGTTCTTAGAACGAGACTGGTAATAAATAAAAGAAAATACATATCTAATGATGCATATGTTCAGTGATCTTTTTGTAATTTGTGTAGGTACGGAGTTTTTACAGGGAAACAACTATTGATCTCACTTTACGACTCTAGGTACTATAGGGCGCTGCGATGCTTTTTACATTTTCTGTGCATTCTTATTAAAAAAAAAAACTAGTAAGAAAACATTGGCAGTTAATTTGGTAAAGAAGATTTTAAATTACGTTAAAGCATTCTAATAGAGATGTGCTTAAGTAAGTAAGTGCCAACCTAATAGGATTAATCGATTTGCAAAGCTTAGCTTATTGGATTATAACGAGTTAATTGTATAAAACTTTTCGTTTTCTTTTGACAATGCCGTAGTGATGAAAAATAACGTTAAGGATGTCTACAAAAAACAACTTAAAAAAGTCTTACATTAACATAAACTATGTAATAATAGTCTTGCATAGTTAATTTCCTAAATAACCAACTCCCTCCCTATATAAATTGCGCGCATACTTCAAATAAACAATAGGCACTTTGGTACCTACATACTTAAAACCACATATTTTTCGACTCAGCGCCAACCTTTTTTCATTAAAGGTCCTCGGTCCAGGCTATCTTTATCCATTGTCACTCTGCCCAAATAAAGCCTGATGACTGAGTCCTAAACCGAGCCATCAGCCGCGACCCTGAAAACTGAAAAGGGTCCGAAATTATACGTATACGAGTAAAATAAAACGATGCTCTTGGGTCCTCGCTTCAAGCATTTTCTTATATGAAGGGGCTTATTAAGTTACTTATCAATTGTTATAAATATATACCACAAGAAAGGCCGAACAAAATTTGCATTTTTGACATTTTTTTCGTTACTAATTATTAGTTGTGTCATATGGTTTCACCCGCGTTAATAAGAGAAAAACTACACTTGCAAGCAAAAAAACGCACATACGTGAAATTGGAAGAAAAGCCAAATTAATCAAGGTTTATTTTTTTATGCAAATTCAGAGTCTATTTCAATACTTATCCACCATTCTTTGAGTGGTAGAGTCTAGCTGTAGGCTCTGTCTGCAGCGATTGCTGGGCTGACTCGACCGGTGAAATACCACCGTCGCACAGGAAACCGACGTGAAGTAGGAACGATGTTCCTGCGTTTCGTTCGGTGAGTGCGGTATCCGGTGCCCAATTTTATTTATTTATTTATATATTTTCTTAAAGGTCAGCAACACACCCCCAACAGTGTTGAGGGTAGTCATGGGCGGCGGTGATCACTTACCATCAGGTGACCCGCATGCCCGTTTGCTACCTATATTACATAAAAAAAAAAAAAAAAATTGGTTCCGTATTTGTGTTAAAAAAAAAACAATTTTCAAAGGGCACATTTTTTATGAATTTCTGTGTTCTCAAATTAGTGTAAATGCAGAAAAAAAAGACAAAAGAATTTAAAAAATATATATTTCACCGTTTACACATGCAAGGAAACCTCTCGAAAGTTTTCCTGTGTTTACAATATTTTCATCGCTTTCAAACAATTAAGTTTTCGATTTTGGACGATTCAATTTTATCGGAGAATTACTCAAATTATTTCCTAATTCACAATTAAAAGTTTCCATTATGTTTTACAGAATCTTCAGACGTTCTAGTTAACTAAACTAAACATAGTCAAACTAAAAGATTCATACAATTGTCTCAACGACATTGACATTCATTTTCATTTTTCAATGGGATGCCGTGTCACGCATGGTAAGCCAAGGTAACCAGTAAATACCGGTCGGTGTTCACAATAAGTTTTGTAGATTGATGTGAACTTCGTTCTATTCTTAGTCCGACTAATGTGACGTTTTTGTCCATACTTTTTTTAGTATGAGGTTAAACTCATAGGTCTCTTGGTTTTATGATTTTGATGCATTGCGTATTTTTGTCTGTCTAATGCACGTCTAATGCATAGCTTTGAAACGAGTGAACTGATTTTGATTCTATCTTCCTGAATGTAGATTTTCCTAAAAGTGCATTGTCTCTGGTTTTGCATCATTAATAAAAAAGATAAAGAAAATAATAAATTAGAATTAAAAAAGGAAACTTAATTTAATTCTCAAAAAGGCTATGAGCTCTACTCAAATCTACTCTACTCTAATGCACACAATTCTGAAAGTTGCGAAACCTATGACTCGCATGGATGACGCGATCAAGTTTTCATAATGTCATTTCATTCATAAGCAAGGTATTTTTTTATTGAAACAGTCTTAGTATAAACATAATTAACCATGATTCGAGTCACAGACATTTTATTACGTATTCTTTCAACAAAAACAATCTTCCTCATATAGTAGCTAACCCAAAAATTACTAGAAGGGATCTGTTCAATCTTACCCAAACATCTCCTTACACCGCCTGTCGAGGTTTGGTATTGATAGCAGCATCAGTACAATGAAGTGGAAGTGATCCCGTCTGGTCTGCGGCAGCGGTCGATAGAACACACGTGGTGGCATGAAGGGCTGATTCGAATAGCGAAATTATAACGATGCTGTAGCAACATCGCTAGCTTTACTTACTACTTACTAGTTTACTAGCTTTACTTACTAGTTGTAATACAAAACATACGATAGAGAAGCGATCCTAGTAATAAATTTATTTCAAAAGCTTGCTGGCGATTTTAATGCGATGTCTGAATCATCTTAATCTGAATTAGTCGTTTTTTATTAAAATTACAAATCTGCCCTACCATTCGTTCAATTAAAATTTCGTCATCAAAACACATTTATAATCTTATTTTAGTCAATCGAATAATCTAAATAGACGGTTAATCGTTAACGACGTTCCTGAATTAGCCCCCAGCCTGTCGGCTAGACGTTATGATCTCTTGGCCTTATAGACTAGAGATTTAATCAATTAGCAGTTAAAGACTGATGATCGGACTACAAACAATTCAGGTTTTAATGAATAAGATCAGTCAATAAATAATACGTGTACTTAAAACTAATAGTTATATCAGGAAAATAAATAAGACCAGGCAAGTTATTCGAGGCGTATTTAATAAAGTTTCCTCCTTTCTACATAATTAAAAAGTTACCTAGGCTTCACATATGTATTCATTTATTAATTTTTCAAAAGATGTAATAACAAATTCAACAAAAAGATGTTTCAATTTACAAACATTTACATTGCGTAAATATCACTCAACATTTTTCCAGTGGGTCTACAAAATGATACATCTAATATACAAACAATGAACCTACGCAATGTAATATACGCACAATATCACATTGAAACTCTTTTTCATTTCGCATGATTTATATCTGCGTGTCACGGCCATATTTTGTTCTAATTCCATGATAAATTACCACATCTGTGTTTGGGAACTTTTTATAGTAATTTTCATAATTGGTATGGGAATTCTATCTATCTGATATGTAATTAATATACAGTAACTTAATATTGTACAGTTTCAACAGCGAATGTTGAGATAATAACCTATAATCGCACCAAATGTAGTAACTTACTACCTACTATGTGTAAACAGGAACAAGCCAATCTGAATCAAATTCAGCCGGTTGAAATTGGCCATAAATTCATTAAAACAAGCGAATAACGATTCACTATGATAGAAATGTTCTGTTGCTTCCTTTGAAATATTTCGAAACCAGTCATTAAAATGCGTCGACGAAAAAAGGAAGGACTAAAATGATGAGTAGGCAACCGCATCGTTTTAGCCAATTTGGTCGAGTCCTTGCAACTAGCAGAACTGAAGTGCCATCGTTGGACAAGAGCAGTACAATTTGGCTCAACCCCTGAAGCAGTCTTCAAGAGGACACCAATTAAACAACACTATTAGCGATTTGGTATCCGTCGCTAGTTTACAACAGTCCATATTCAGCCAATTCATTTTAACGCCAGAGAATAATTGCACGTTCAAAGAAAAAAAGATTCACGTGTTTCTATTTTTGTCTCGATGTAAATAACTGTCTGCTCTACTTGATTTTATGGATCAATACGATTTCAACAATCGATAAAAATCTAGTTCTGAATACTTGTTACACTGACATAATGAGTTCCCATACCAAAGAACCTGTCCACCTACAAAAGACATCGTTTATAATTGCGTCAATTAATATCTAAATAAGTCTCCATTTCCATTTAACCGTTTACAATCTGCTATTGTAAGTCAGAACGGTGTTTTGACAAACGGTACGGCGATATTGATATAATCTATCGCCATCTATCGTTGATCTTAGGAAGGTGTAATTAGACTGGCTGACTAGGCGGAATCTATGGGAGCATTGCCCAAGGCTAGCAGTTCCGCTCCACCGCAATGGCTGCCGTAACCGACAGGGACGAAGCAATACAACTCTGTATCGTTGTCTCTATCTCTGGATGGTTTAGGTGGATGGTGTTACAGTATCTTCTGACCTCAAGAGTAAATTTAATACTCCATTGTGGTGACTTCTTTATTGCACAGTGCGATTTAAACTAATGGTCGGTTTCGTTTCGGAGTTATCGCGCCACTCGCTCTGAAGGCGATAAATCGTTGAATTTATCAGTCAGAAAATTGAATGTCAAAGATTTCGACGCTAAATTATAGTCTGATGTAGGTGTAAATTTGGTTAGCGAGACGATTAATAATTTCATTGTAAAGTATTAAAGTCATTTAATATGTTGTCGAAGTGATAACATACGACGTGTTGTATGATATTGGATTTAAATCATCGCGAGCGTCTTCACGGTTAAAACAGAATATAAAGGATATTTTTATCACGTAAAATATTTCTCAAGGGTTTGAATTAGTAGTCATAAGTTCGAATATTGCGAGTACACAATAAAACTTGAGCTTCTCTATCTACCCTCATCACTTTTGACACTCTATATCCTCACAACGGAAAGGTGTTGTTATTTGTTGTATTTTTCTATCGTTCCATTACGCGCCACCGTTTTCAATTAGGTATCTGGGTCTGCAATCAAATTTCGAAAAAAAACCTTAATCGAATTCATTATATTTGTGGGTTTCAAAGCTAAGTAGGACATTCTGTGGTTGTGGTAGATTAGTACTAAACACACAAGCGAATGCAAATGATTCAGAAACAATTTGTACTGGCTAAGCCGGCTGAGGTGTTAATGGAAGTAGCAAAAAGCTTCGGTTCGAGTAAATTCATTTAGTGGGTGTAATAACATGGTGAAACTAGTGAGTCAGGTACTAATACCTGTTTAAGAACAGCTATGTTCTTAATTACGTACACATACCTAGTTTTGTTTTAGCTTTCATTAAGAAGCTACTTGTGGGTAAGTTGTTAATACGTAGTTATCAACCATGCCTCGTTTTATCATTGTTGTAATACACCACATCAATTGTGTAGCCCAAATAAACTTATTCCTACGCGAAACTTCACACCACAAACTAGAGGAAATTCTAGTCACCATACACGATCCACTTTCAAAATATCATCAAACTTCCAGGAATCAAATCTAAAAGCTGTGGTTCGGAGGTCGCCAAATTTTAAGCGACACCACGCAACCGATTTCGAATTTTGTAAACGAATAATAGGTTACGTAATTATAAATATGACTGTACCTTAACTATTACGCACTTTCCTCTTACAAGCAGGATGGAAGAATTGAAAGACTCGTTTGGTCGCTTAACTTAGTAAACTAGAACAGGATGACTAAGAACTTCTATGAGTCAGGTCCTTTCCTTTGTGGATGGTATCTTAATCTTGATGAAGAAACTGTTTATAAGGTAACTAGATTTCCAAGAATACTACTAACATTATTGTTGTTAATACCTAAATTACCTAAATTAAGAATATAATCTAGAATTGCTTGAACAGGAGCTTTTTATTGTAGAAAAATATCATTTCCAGAATATAAACCAAAAATTTAATTTTATTTATTATGCATTAAAATCGTTTTTGAGTAGAATTGTTTTGTATGCCTGAGAAACCGCTACGGATTTCGAATTCAGTATTTCCCACGATATTTATAGTTCCAGTTCACTAATAATTATTAGCCAAAGCAAATAAACAAATATCCAATTGTAATTAATGAGTAATTAGTCGATTCACTGAATCGGATAGGTATAAATTGCTTAACTTGAATGAACAGTTTGTAAATATAAGATTTTTTACACTTCGTTTGCGATGTTTAGTGAAAAAAGCCAATTTAAAAGTTTGGTTTTGTAATTTAAGGTAAAAAACTAAAAGTTTGCTGTTCGATTGCTTAACACTTAAAATCTTGTCACACATATAAAAAACTAGCAAGCTCACATAAGTATTTATGGATTAGACAGCCTTTGATCATGTCATAGAAAAACTCCTATTAAAAAAAAACAGTCATGGATTATTAAATTAATTTGAAATAAGAAATTCAAAACATCATGACAGTTATTAAGTAACTATAATGTTATGAATAGAAAGCTTTTTGTAAAATGAACTTAGACTTGGTACCTATACGGGGTGTAAGGACTGCTTCCGAAAACAAAATCTGGGCATTGCTGGAGGGGTACTGGTTACATTTTGAGCAAAAAAATTGTTTTTATGATTAACAGAAAAAATATATTTTTACGTAATTGTACAAAATTGCATTTATACTACAGATTTTGCAATGATTTCAAGCGCCGAATATAACTTTACAAGACTTAATAACTTTTTTAAATTGAGTTTTCTGGGTATACCTACGTAAGATTCTATTTGAAATATACCCCTCACGCTCAAAAATTGGACTGAATATTTGGCATAATTAAGCATTTCACTCACTTACCTTTGGACCTTCATAAAAAAAGTTAACGAGTTGAAATGGCATTTCGACGGCCCGGTATGATAAATTCGATATTAATTGCAATTACGAAGAACTTTCACGGTCCGAACACCGAATTACATGGAACCGGGTCAGATCATCTTGTGAATATTCGCTGAGTTAACCAACAAATTCATCAAATTCGTTCCAATTAATAATATGGTTCATTTGTTACTTAATATTTTTTATTGTCATCTTTAATCTATGGTTTAAAAAAAGTTTTCAAATAAACAATCAAACATGGAGTTTTGATTTGTTTCTTTTCTCTTTTCTTTTCTTTTTACGCATTTAACGTAGTTTAATTGTTGTTATTCACTTGCTTATTGTGTTTATCATTCGAATCGAAACAGATTGCATGACATTTTAATGACACAACAAATATCTAATAATCACTTGATCAACACACAGAGCAGCAACGGTATTTTTCATATCAAACTTGCTTACGTATTCACTTTTCCGTTTTGAAAAACAGCGAAATAGCAATTAGGGAATCATTTAGTCGTTTTAAATAGTTTTTTATCGTTATTTATGTTAAGCGTGGCGCCTCACTGGTGGTTAATAGCTATTGTTTAAAAAACGAAACTAAGTTTAATGATATATCATTAATGTTTTTGGATGCCGACTCGGTAATAACAAGGTACGCGACTTGAAACGCATGTGTTTGGATGTAACTTAATTTAATAACGATTTGAGGCTACTGGCGCAGTGAAGCGAGAGGTTTGATTTGAGGTTATTTTTTATTTTTTTGTGAAGAGAGCACAGTTATAAGTATTATGTTCAGTCTGGGAGAGACTTTGAGGATAACAAAGAGCCGGTATTAAAGAGAAGTTGTTTCCCTTCGATTATCCAGACTATCCATCCATTTCATGTTTCTTAAAAACTGACAATTTTGATTCCATCAACGAATCAATTAAAAGCTGCAAAATCAACTATAATAATAACTAATCCTTAAATAGAAATAATAATAAAATCTCTAGACTAAAACACCAATTATTACACCCTTTACTTGATTTAAGCTAACTCTTGTTAAGATAAAACATTACTTAATTTTGAAAACTACAATATTACATTTTCAAACAGATATATTTTTGTAATTGTTCATTATCAGAAGAGGAACTAACCAAAATCCCTGCAATGACCTACATAACCTAGCCTAAATATCTGCATAGATTTCTATAATTTAGTTTCGAAACCTTTCCAAAATTAAACGTAATCTCAGCTACAGGCCCCGATATCTATTTGACTATTGCGGTGGCAGTCGCTCTACAAATCAACATTGGTTTTGTGGTTTGCTGATCACTCTGGTCTGTACGTAAACATTGCGATGATTCGTACGTTTGAATCGCTGTCAAATTAATACAAAATTCGTGTTTAGTTTTCGTATTAGTACTGGTATTGGAAGAGTGTAACCACTGTATAAATAGCCAGCTCAGTAATTAAGTTGTTTCTACAGATTACGTCAAGTGTAGCACAGGGTCAGGGCAGCAGTAATCCGTCGGTTGTCCGCAGATAAGATGGGATCTGCCCTTCGTGATATAAGTTAGGTAAGGGCAGAGCTAAGTGTACCTACTGACGTTGTTGAGGGCCTGGTAACCCGGCCGAATGAAGAAGAATAAAACGCGCAAATAGAAAAAAACGTGGCGGCGATTTTTATCTTTAAAGCACCATGGATGAACCTCAATAAGCTATATGGGAAAAGGTACACAGAAATAAAATATATGTAATGCTAGTCAGTAGTGCATGTGAATGCTAGTCAAAGTAGAAACCGACTTTCATCGAAATGTGAAATTTATATTCAGCTTAATAATAAAGAGGCCTTACGACTCAAGATCAAAGATTAAAGCCATCACTTGTGTTGATAGGCGCTGTGGGTCTCTAATAAAATGACGCTGTTGGTTATAAATGATGTCTTCTGTCATATCGTCATTAATACCGCTATTAATAAGGATGACAATAATGGACACTTTATTTAATGACTCTGGAACGTGTAGTCTTGTATTAAAGTAGCGTTTATCACATGTGTGTTATCTACACAATTTGCAAAGTACTATTTATACATACACTTGAAGATAGTAACCAGCTATCTCTACGCTTCCATCTAACCTTTATCATCTCTAAGGTCAGCCTGCCCACGGTGTGGTCGTAAGTGTGAACTGACCCTTACCCTATTTATAACGTACCCAAAGAGATCATGTGGATTGGAGTGTACCAGATAGCCAAAGTAATCGGTTACAATGGAGGACAATACGTCTCGATGTCGCCGATCCAGCATTGAATGGGAGCGAAGGAGAGAGGTCCAATGGACACAGCCCTTTATATAAAGGCATAGTTACTTATTCAACGGGGCTTTATAAGAAAATCTAAATCGACAACCCTAAACGGCAGTTTCAGGTGAATCGTAGATAATTAACTAAATTCTTGATCCGAATTTGAATATGGAACCAATTTTAAAGTAAATTTGTTTTCAGCCAGCACTTAGTTTGCAGAAGTATACAACCTATTTCGTTCGTTAAACCTTTTTCATGAGCAAGGCCAAACGAAACAAAATTGATTTAGCGCTGTTACACAAAAACGTATTCATCTAAAACTGATACAAGTAAGAAGGAAACGTTTCCAGGAAATTCTGATTCCTCACAATCAAGCTTAATTTAGAGTATTAATCCCACTTTAGCAGAGTAACCCTCATCTTCAAGTGTTGAGTTTAATGAAATGGCACGCGAGAAAGGCGTTAATTGGTTAAATTGATGCTGTTTATAGCACACGGCTAAAAGCTTCGACTTAATAAGGTCGGTTGCAGCTAGCCTGATTCGCCTAAAAAAAGGTTAACTTGGAAAAAGATTAAACAAGGGTTTTTATTTCAGATATGATGCTTAGCCAAAGACTGCACCTACCTAAATTTGTAACGCAAAAAACTTTTAATTCAATTTAAACTATAAATTATTTAAATTTAAAAATACTATTTAAGTTAGTGTATATGGTGCTGCCTATGCCTACATAAGAAAATAAAATTTCTTTAGCTTTTATCTTAGTCATTTTATATCCTATTAAATGGGTGTAATTATTAACTGTTTCCATTCTACAAAAGGCTAAAACATTTTTTTTCTAATGTCTCATTTAAATCGTGGGATAAATATTTATCTTACAAGTAGCTTCCCAATTTAAAGAGGTGGTAGCTTTATTCTTACTAATTGGTGACTGGGTATTCTTTCGTGTAGCGAAGTGTGTTCCATAGTTGCTCAACTTTTCTGGTTATAAGAATGTCATCCAATCCATAAGATTAACATCCCAAAAAAAGTAACTATAATTCTACGCTTACTAGCTATTACTTACCAAACATTTCCCGTTTAGTAATTTTCTTACAACTCTATTTTAACACTCACGAGCTAGAGAAGGAGCTCAATTTTCAATTAAACATATACTTTTACTCCGATAATTTTATCGTGTACATGGTAAATGGGAACGGATAGAAACATGACTCCTGCGGTTAGCTTGAAACCACCTACGTCTAATATGTTTATTGTCCTCTTTGCAGGTGGAATATTTACGAAAGAGATTAAATTTAGGATCAAAGAGTTCAGAAGACTTATTGTGACGTGCGGAGTAGGGTTTGAATGTGAAATTCTATTTTTTAAAAGCATTTGTACATTATTTTTAGTAAATACGAAGTTTGACTTTTATTCACTTATGACATAGTGGGTACGTCTGGCAAATTATAAAAACTTTTTTTTAAGAAAAAAATTGGTTTAGCCATAATTATGGTAGCCATAACTTATCTTTGGTGAGAAACAGATACTTTTCCGAACCAGTTTTCTTTTAAAGCACCAAAATACTTGCATCATAATGCCACTCGTACCATTTTTGCTGTAAACAAACAAGTAGGCTCAGCTACAATCAATTAAACAAAACAGCCCTACTTTCCCTAGTGTTGGCCGCTGGCCAGCGCACTAGCGCCATCTATCTGCGGTAATGGGCCGGAACGACGCGAGTTATGACACTTCATTTACGCGCCGATAACAACCGAGCGCCGACGAGCCGCCATTGCCGACGCGACGGCGCGACCCGCGATTGTGTTTTGTTTTAATTTTCCCAATTCTGGGGGTTATTTACAAAATAATACAACGAGAGATCGATGCAACTACGTATGGTTATATAGATTTTACCTACGTATGTGGTAATTGAATGTTTTTTTTTCGTTTGTAAGTTGAATTGAGTAGATACTCCTTCCATTTATAAATTTATGATTAGTGAAATATGTAAGCATAATACATTATTTAAAATATCGCTTTGTTTTTCTTTAAAAATAAAAAATAACTTCGTTTACTAAGTTTAGACTATGTTCATTGATTAAGAAATAAGTAACATGACTACCGCAAGACCTAGTTAAATTTCCAGGGAAACTTGTAGTGAAAAACAAACTTCCAAAGAAAAACTTTAACCAACTTCGCAAAATTGGTTTTGGCTGCTAATTAATTTTCGCGACAAAAGTTATGTTAGTTTTATGTAACTTAAGCAATTTTAAAAACCATTTTAAACGAAGTGAAGTTCTTCTTTGAATTTCGTGTTGTGATTTGGTTGTAAGATGTTATTTTGATAGGTTTTGTTTTCATTGTTAGGATTTGAGATTTTAACGGATTACTGGGTTTGTTCCATTAGATTTTGTTCTTCACTGTGTTAGCACTATACTGGTGTAAAAATACAAAATATGAACTAAATGCTTTAAGCTGACAAAGCATCTTATGGTAAGTAGGTAATAAGTACATAACAAACAGATTATTTCAAGAAAACTATTAATCAACTGAAAAAACCCAAACAAATAAGAAGCTATCTCTCTTGTAATAAAAAGCAAATCAATTCTGATGCTAAAATATTTTCTTATCAATATTTGTGACAGTCTTTCCTTTTACATTCGTATTTACGATGCCAATACTGTTCCTATCGGAACGTAATAAAACAATGTTACAAACAAATGACATTCGGTACACGAAAATGTTTCGGTCCCTTTCGTTATGATTGTTGTAGAAAGAGAAAGAAGAGTTTTGGTAATGAATATGTTTTGGTATTAATAGGGTCAGGTGGTCCTGGCGCCAAAGCCTTGCGTGACGTTACTGAACCTTACTGTTACATCCCTATTCCCTTTCGTCATCGCAGATTTTCTAAAATCAACTTTAAAATAATGAAGGTAAGATAGAATTTGGTTAATAAATGCGATAATTAATGAACGCAATGAGTCATTAGAAAAAAACTTAATTGAATGAGTGAGTCAGTTTTTGAAGTTGACACATTTTTATTAGGTAAGTTAAGTTAGCTTGGGATGATAGATTTTGTTAAAATTACAATGTTTGTTTAAGGGTCATAAAAAATTACATAAGTATCCATTCGTTTTTGAGACGTAGAATTATACAGGTGGAGACTCTAAATAATTCTTGAGTTAATTTAGCGAACTTTTAACGATCTAGTTAGTATTGTTGTCTTTCCTTGTGTACTCGGTTATTTGAAACAAATGACAAAATTACGATATCAATAATCGTTAAAAACTCTACGATCGCAATGCTCCGACCAAACAAACTTCCGCGCTAACACCCTCTATTCCACCAGCCTACTATCAAATCTGCCTCATAACCCGCGCATTACAGACTTACTACTTTATAGAGGTCCAACATTCGGTAGAGTTAAGCATCGATAGATAATCGCTGGGTCGGCGAGCCCGTGCTTGATCAGCGCATGTAAATATTGACCACAGTAAGCCGGCACGACCCCATAACGCTATACTATGGAATGGAACAACGCCAAACAAAAGGCGCCGTGCTTATACTGCAGTTTAGTTTTACTATTCGGACGTCGCGGAACGCGGGAGGGTTTAGACGTCGGAATATGGTTTAAGGAATCTGATGGAGTGATGGTGAAAATATTAACTATTTATTTTATAAATAAGGTAATTTATGCGTTTATTTGAGATGATTAACACAGAATATAGTTTGGCTGAAAGTAGTCTATCAAAAAGTTAAAAAAAAAAACCATCATCAACTTGCGGCGTTTGTTGAAATAAATTTACACTGTAATATTTTTATTTACCTGTATCTTTTTTTCGTTAAAAGCTTATTTACCTTGTGAAAAATATAAAAATATTAATTAAAAATATATTTAAACATTCAGTTTTAAATCCAATTTGTTTCTATGCATTTCTTATACTTTCTTTTCTTTCTTGAGGCCTCTACTTTTACAGCTAGTCTCAGGCCCAACATCTGAATATCTGTGTGGGTGTCCCTTAACTGGAACCTACAATAAGTAGTTCAATGACCCCGGAAACAACAAAACGCGGTAATTTAGACAATGCCTTGTCTCTATTATTGATATAATGCTGCTACAATTGTAATTAAACGCACTTATCTAGTGAATGCGTTAATTGTTTTTGTAAAGAACCGCCGGCCAGTGTTGATAAGGAAAAAAAAGAATGTTTTTTTATGAATGACAATGTAACGTTTGTGTTTAAAATTATACAAATAAAAAACATTGTATTAGGAGTTTAAGTTTCAGTCACACTGATCGTATCTACATTTAAGTGGTCTTTGAGCTTGTCTAAATTATGTGTAGTTTTACTTTTCCTTAAACTTGCCGCTTTATATTTTTATATTTAGTTAAAACCTAATTTTCTGCCAATTTTTTAAAAAAATCTACATAAAGTGCCTCCGTTCAATAATTGAATCAAAATCAACGGTTCTCCCTGCAATATTTTAAGTCAAAAAAATCTAGGGTATATCCTTAAGGTCCATGACTAAGTATGGACGAACTCTGCGGTAAAACTATCCAAATGATTCAAAATCAGAACTTTCTTGTATTGCAAATAAATGGGTTACCTCTAAGGTAACTAAAGCAAATGGCTTGTTCGTGGTATTTGAGTTAGGCTCGGCTTTGTTTGAGTCATATGCAAATCAGTGCCAGATGTTGATTGCTGACGTTATTATCTGGATAATTAATTACCATGTAATCTACATGCGAAGTGGTGTTACCTGAATACAAATAATGTTATGCCTTATCTATAGCAGATATTATGTTGCTCGGTTGTAATCAAATGTAGTAATAAAATTTAATGCTTGATTTAATACATAAGTATTTTGTGCAGCTACGAGTAACTAGGGCCAAACAGAAGAAAAAACACCATTTGACATGTTTCTATGAAACGTTCACAGTTATACCAATAACATATGAAAATTTGGAATAGGCTTTCAAAAAGATATTTGGTTGATGAAAAACTTTTCATAAAAGAAAAGTTATGAACAGCAACCATGTCATCAATTTCGGTGTAAACGAAACGAAGTACCAAATATGACTAAATAATTCATTTGACTACTGGAGTTAACTAAAGGCTTTCAGAATTTGAATAAAAACCGCGAATATGAACTATTTCTGTTTTACCGCAGAACTATTTATAATCGTAAACATACATGCATTCATATGCTCATACATGAATCCCTATAAATAAGCCTAGGCACATTGTTATGGGCAGTTTGATATTAAATAACGGTTAGAATTGTCCATGCAAATCAAGCTACCGTTTTATTGGCATAACTGTTATATATTGCAGATCCATTCTTAAAATGACTACAAATATTTTTACTACTTATTATATTGAAAAGGCTTTTCAGTATATCAATAAACTGCTGTGCCTGATATAATGCTTTAAGACAATTATACTGTTTTTAATCGGATACAGTTTGTAATACTTTATTAAAGTACGCTAATTGCTTACCCCCTTATTCATAATCACACTTTAAATCTGTATTCGTTAAAATATGTTTGCCTCTTTCACAATTGCAGGCTGACATAATAGTAATTTGTTAACTAAGCTAAATTCAGCCTAGAAACATACAATTAATCTACGATAAAATAGGTCTTAAATCAATCCAATCTATCTGTGATAATTCAACTAATATAATCTCAGCTATAAATCCTATTAACTTACTTTTAGGCTATACAACTGAGTTAACCAGCCACTTCGAAAGCAGTAACTTAAGTTGACCAACTGTTATGATTAACAATAGTTACAGCTAACTTTATAAATAGAATCTAAGTTATTTTCAACAGAATCGTGGCCTAAAGTTACTTTGTGTAAGAAAACGTTTTTGTGGTTAAAAAATGAGTCATAGAAAGTTAAGTAGGCTTTTTGAGGTTTATTTGAGTGTCAAAATGGAGAAAGCTAAATGATTAGCATTGATTTACAGAAGGTGCGTTCTTGTGTTGACGATTAGATAATCACCGAATTTATGATAGAAAACACAAGTTTTTAACACTATTGTTGTGTAACTATTGTGGAAGCTTTTGGCTGTGGAAATTTTTACATAAGTAACATTAGTGTGGCTAATTAAGTCATGTTATGTAAATATACCAAAACATGGAGAAAAAAGTTTTTTTAATATTTGACTTAAGTAGAGTGTAAAGAATTTAAGAGAGCAATATTTTTATACCATTGGTCAAGTTTTTTCCTATTAGATTAGTTTCTGGTATAAAATAGGCTACTATTAAAATAGGTTATCATTAAATCGTATCAGCGCCATTCTTAAAAAAAACCGGCCAAGTGTGAGTCGGACTCGCGCACGAAGGGTTCCTTACTATCATTTTCTACCTGTTTATTAAGATCGAGGAAAAATTGCTTAAAAATTACGTTTTTTGTATGGGATTTTAATATTTACTTTATTGTTGTTTAATTTTTTATTTTGAAAGGTAATAACAAGTAAATATTCTGTAAAAATTTGAAGCGTCTACCTGTTACCGTTGTTAATATTGAGCAAAAAAATACGATAAAACACGTTTATTGTATGGGGACCCTTAATATAGATATATTTTTTTAATTTTTAGTAAGTATTTGTTGTTATAGCGGCAATGGAAATACTTCATTTGTGAAAATTTCAGCTTTCTAGCTATCACGGTTTATGGGATACAGCCTGGAGACAGACAGACAGAGGTGGCTTTTACCCTTTGGGTACGAAACCCTAAAAAAGAAAATAAACACACATGTACTACTAAAATTTCTTAAGGCCAACTACTTAAGGCCTTATTCACAGGTTTTGTGCTATAATCCACCACACTGGCTTAATCTCGGATTACTTATTGACGTGAAAACTTATTATCTCCTTTTAACATAACTTAGCATACCTAGTAATCTTATAATCCTCTAACAATCTCAATTTCAAATATAACTAACATCCATATAACATATCCTGCACCCAGATTACAAGCGACACTTACGTAACATAAAATAATGAAAGCCATTGTGCGTTATAAAATACAATCTGAAGCAATTTGAAGCAACATTCAGTGGTACTAAATAATGTAAGTAAGTGCATACAAAAAGGTTGCGCGAGCGGCCATGCTATGTTAAGGCTTGATTTCACTAGTTAGTATGAAAAAGGTTTTCGTTTAATGACTGTAAACTACGAGTTTTTACGGAGTGTTAGGTAAAAAGAAACATTAAAAACAAAAGTAGGTATAACGATACGAAAATACTTAAACTACGTAATAAGCGTCAATTAGGTAGCTGATGTGGAATATTATGGCGGATTTTTACTGCTAAAATATAATAACAATACTGCTATTGGATAATTTTGAAAAGCCGTAACATTACATCATTGCATCAATACGCCGTCACGTTTTTCTTGAAATACGAGTACTTTCAAGAAAGCAAATTTCTAATTAAACATTTCACACATTTCCACCTAACATTATATCTTCACCTTTACCCATAGGTAGTTGGACCACGTCTGCCTACGTACCCTGATGGCTATCGCGCAGGATCTTAAAGACAATGTATGTACTTACATACGACACCATGACTTGTATTCTGTGCCGTTGGTGGGCCTATCTTACGAGTTTGTATGGGCTGATGTGTAAAATGATGCTGATATAAGCTCTGGGCTGTATTAGACACAGTAATTGGTTGGATGTTTATGGTAAAGTTTAAAGCTTAAGCGGATATAACTGGTTTTTAACATAGTCAGGCAACAGGCAACTAAATTAAAGCATAATATTAAATTAAAGAAGTGTACTTACTAACTTCTTTTACTTTAACCCTAAAAAACACTGCGAATTGAAAAGTAAAAAATCTATCGGTAAAAAAAATCTCACTATTATTCCGAAGTTCAGAATTCAATATCCGTTATCATAAAGGGAACTACCCTCGAACACTTTTAATTAAATAGTTACAAAGGTTCGTTTAATCGACTTGCGAGCCTCGCTTAGTGATTTCACAAGCCTCGCCTGTTGTGTGTTATAGCTAATTTTAACAATAACTCGAAAGAAAAGCGATTTAGCGTTTCTTTAACGCGATTTTTCTTGGCAAACGATTCTGAGCAAGCGGTGTTCTTGGTAAAAAGCTTTCGTAAGCTCGAGTAGGTGGGGGTTACAAAATCACTTGACGTTAAATGGCCTGTCTACGTCGTGTGACATCTGAGGTTTTATTTTACGATTTGGCCTTGTGGTTTTTGATTGTTTTTCTGTAACTGTTATATCAGAAATTTATAAATGTATATAAAAAATAATATTAGGTTCTTAATGAATACTTTAGAGTGTAAGTTTTATCTCACCAAATGTTTTGCAGATTTACAGAGGTATTCCTATTTAGGAACGTGGTAAAAAAGTGTTGATGTTTTGTTTTCTACGTGCAGTTTATTAAAATAAAAAACACATGAAAACTTAACAGATATAAAAAGGACCTATTTTATAATATTCTTAACTTAAAATACGCTGCAAAATAATAATACAACCTAAAAACATCTAAAAACGTTCACTTTTGCTCCCGATTACCATAACATCAGATGTCCAATAAAAACCTTAACAAAACACATTTTTTGTTCACGATTCAGGGCGTGAAAATCTGAAACTTCCCTGCATTCGAGCACCTTATTCCCTTATACATACGGTTGAAATTCCATTCAAAAATTTGATAAAGATGACATTACTGGGACATTCGTGATGGGTTTCATCAATTCTGTTTATGGGTACTTTCTTTTGCCATCAACACTATCTTGCGTTGGGTGAAGTTAAATTTTATGTGGCTGAGTCATCTGAGACGCATGCGCAGTTACTTAGGTGTTAATATCTTGTACGAGCAGAACTTTGTTTCGTAAAGCTGGATTTAGGCTGCGTTAATTGCTAGTGGGTGTTGCTAAGCTGAGACTAACCTATCCTACAACAGGCATATAGACAAAAGCTTTCTTCATTACAGCGAGATTGCTAAAGAGGTTTTCTATGTTTACAAGCATTGTTCCCTTTTATTTACGTACTGGGAAAGCTATTGAATTTGTTATGCAAAGAATCATCAAAGGCGCTTCAGTGGAAACAGATTTGATGAGACAATTCGAATGCCAATTTCTTTAATAGGGCAATAACGTAAAAGGTCTGTTTTATTTCTTTTTACTTCCAACAACGAGGTTATGTTTTCTTTTGTAATAGATCACGTCAAAATATTCCATGGTACTATCATTAACGGTTTTAATTGCGCATTAGAAGTTAATAACTTAATTTAACAATTAATTTGAATAAATCATCTCACACATGTGCATTAATCACAAACTTCTGGTTTCGTTAACTGCCTCTGGCGCAGTTATTCTACAGTTAACTACTTTGTTAATAGCCGCACTAATTAAACTTATATGAATTAACATTCTAGATTACTATGTTGTAGGTTCATTAAAAGTTATACTTGACTATGTTTCATAGTTTTATTACATACTAGAAACCCGGACTAGCTTCGCCCGGGTGCAAGTTTTTATGACTTGATCGTAAAACATTGAAAATCATTGAAAAATATATATGTATTTACTCCAAAATATATTCCAAATATATAAAACATATCGAAAAACGGATAATGTGTTCTTAAACAAGTTAACAGATAAGTAAACAGACGACATGGATAGCGACCTTAATAAATGAAATTTGATTAAAAAACTAGAATAAAATATATTTTATACGAAAGTTAAAAACACTTAACAAGGTTACAAGTTTAGGCAACCAAATACACGTAGAATCCATCTACTGATTTGCTGTTCCACTTCTCGTCATCGTAAAACCTGGTTCCTAATACTTCTTCCCAAGTTTAATTACTAAAAAGGCATTAAACCACCGCGAGAGCTGCCCTAATTCCACGTTCCAACAAAAGGTATAAAGATATTATCACAAATCTCAAGCAGAGGAATCTTGCCTTAATGAAATCAGGTCAGGCAGCGTCTACGTATCTACTTATTTGTCAACTTTTAAGCTTATCTGTTATTTTTTACTTTGAAAGTATTACTAATTTCAAGTAGGTTCGAAGTTCAAAGAAGATTAGGGATACGATGCTCAGCGTATTTTATTTTATTCAAAACAACGTGTTTTTTAAACGGCAACAGCAAAAGTGTATTAAATAAATGATTAATAATTATTGTTGGTTTTTGTATTCAATTAGCTAAGCAACACCAATAGGATTCTCGTTATTATTGTCGATCTGAATACAGTCAACATTCAAAGGTGTTTGTATTTCGCGAACACCCTTTAGCTTCTTTCCTACATTTGGAAGTTCACCTACTTTACCTCGGTTTAGTAGTAAAATTGGAGCAGTAAAATGATTTAAGGCGCGGTTAAACGTCACACCACATAAAGTTTTATCTCGTGTGAGCTCAGCCCACGGTGATCCTAATTAATTAGGGATGTGGTTTAGGGTAATAATGGAAGGCTTACAAGCTGAAATTAGTGCAGAAAGATGTTTTTGTTAACTTTCGGAAGCAACCCTAAAGGTATCCTTTTATGGGCACGCAGTAAATGTACTTGCATTAGAGTATTTAGTTGTAGGAATTTGTATGAGAACAGGGAGGGAATGACAGGGGAAATATGGGTTGCCTGTTTTTGTACTCTTTTACACATACGATAAAACTAGAAGGAAAAACAGCTAATTAAGAAGACGGAGTCTATTCTGAATCACAAAAAACATTGAGCTATTATAACTATGTGCCTACATTAAACCTCAAAGCTTAAAAGAGTGTTTTCACCTCCAAATTCAAATTTACCAACACATTTCGCTTTCAAATAAAAGTTTAAACTCCATGCAAAACTTCCAACCTCGCTGCTTCCTCCGCTTCCTATTACCCCAGCAATCTAAAACTAAAAATAACCGAAATCGGTTTTCGATTCGCCAACATGGTAACACTGTGACATGTGTACAAAGTGCTTTTATTACAGAGTTGCAAGCACTAAGCTGGTCCCAGCTTTCACGGTGATGCCCAAATCCGAATGAGCCACGAATATGCCCGAGGGTAGCCGAGAGTGGAAAAGGCTGGACCATTCTTGACCGCGGCAGTTATTCCGCTTTCTAATCACATTTAGCAGGATATTAGAGAAGCAATGGAGAACGAAACGTGAATGGGGAAGGTTTTGTGCCCTTTTTATGAGGATAGATATTTTAGCGTGCTCGTTTGTTTAAAGAGACGGCAATGTACAAAGGCAAGTACTGAAACTCGTATAAAGCCCAACGACTTAAACACGCTTTCAAAAGTATGCAACATAATAGTATTTTGTTGAAAGTTAGGATGTTTATTTTTTTATTTAGTTAATAATCATAACCATGTTACGTAGGTATGTTAGATAGGTAATAACTAAGTTGCACAATCGCAAACTACTTAAAGAAGATCTGTACATCGGTTATGTTCTCTTTTAAAAACTACTTTTACGGCCCACATCATTTCCAAGCAAATAAATTACTCGTTAAGTTATAATACCTTGAATTAAGCATGTACCAACAGTATCTTCAAACCTTTAATTATGTTTACCGCTGAACTATTTCGTAAAGGCATCTAGACCGGAACATCGCTTCAATCTAAGCATTTACATAGAAATTAAGCAGCCGGTCGGCAACCGACATTTCGCACGGAATAAATAACTGAGGCTAGCCTACTGGCACGTGTATCTGCTTTATACTTGGGAGCTAATGTCGCGTTCCCTCGGTGCGGGAAAGTACGCACAGTGTACCCGAAGTTTAGGTTTTGATCATTATATATCGTTACTTCATACATCGATTCGTGTGCGTGGGTTAATTTTGCGTCGTATCGTGAAAACACAGAAAAGGGCTTAATTCTATTACGTCCTTAAAAGTAGCACATACTATATTGATAAAGATAGAACCATGAATTCATGAATAGAACCAACTTTAACTTAAACTAGTTGCAAAACCTAAAAAAATCCTATAACAAAACTTTATTTTATTTATTTTTTATTAGTGTATTTCTGAATCACAAAAAAATAGTATATTCACATCACTTAGGAAAAACCAATTGCTTTAGGTAACCTAATACAACTTTTTGCAAAGTAAAAATTTGCTGCTAACTAAATAAAACTTTGCTACCTAAATATATATTTTACTCCGCGAAAGTTCTCGATGGTAAAACAGTAGATTTACGTGTGCAATATTGTAAGTGACGTCGATATTTTACGTCTAAAAGGTAAGTTCAGTAAAAAGATCGATTGCAGACTCAGCTGGATTGAAAAATTGGTTTTCTTTTTACTTTCAATTTCACTTATTGAATAAAAGACGGGTGGATTTCGGAGGAAAGGTAAAATCTAAGTTTTTGTCTGGTACTTAGGAAGTAGTTTCTATTTAAGTAATATAAAGCTTTGATTAGAAATCATTCGAGCTATTTATTTGTGTAAATCAAATAATGACACTATTTTACAAATAGGTAATCTTATTAAAATGTTTATTAAACTTATTTAAAGACTAGTTACATACTTAAAATCTGTATTTATTTAAAGTAGGTTTTGGTCAAATAAAAAAAAATATTTAAATACTTTGAAAACATTGAGTATAACACTACACAATATTATATTTCATTTATACAATCTTAATGGCCGCCCACGACTCCATTCGCGTGGAATTCGGTTTCCCGTTGGAATGAGAAGTTTTCCCGCGGTAAAAAGTACCCTATGTGTTATTCTGATGTATAACCTATATTACTGTTAAGTTTAATCCAAATCCGTCCAGTAGTTTTTTCGTGAAAGAGTAACTAACAAACATTCATACATACTTACGAACTTTCACGTTTATAATAATAGTAGGATTCGTATTACGCTTTAGCTTAACAGTTTGCTGGTAATGCTACATTTAACATCCGCAGTTTTTTTTTTTTCGTGACATATAACAAACAAAAGTCTTGTTAAAATGTTTCATATAAAATAAAGGAAACAAATAAATGGCCAAGACAGAAATTTGATATAAAAGTATATTTACAAAATGTATTTCCATTTTACTTTATATAGGTATGATAGCGTGGTTTAAGTTTCAGGGTGCCCTTGACATAAAGGTGGGATCGAACAGTCGTTAAAAGTTATAAATAGGTAAAAGTAAGTAAATAAAACCTTAAAGTTGACTAACCTAAAACGCTGTCACATACTGTTGTATTTTAGACATACGTTTTTATCTATACTATCTATACTAATATTATAAAGAGGAATGGTTTGTTTTTTTGTTTGTTTGTTTGAAATGAATAGGCTCCGAAACTACTGGACCGATATAAAACAATCTTTCACCATTCGAAAGCTACATTATCCACGAGTAACATAGGCTATATTTTATTTTGGAAAAAATAGGTTCCGTAAGATATTGCCACGGAAAAAACCATTTAGTTGCGGGTGAAACCGCAGGGCGGAAAGCTAGCGATATAAAGTAATTAAATAGCACATTAACTGCGCCTACACAGTTTAAGATGGTTTATTTTTACCGCGTAATAATTCATTAAAACTAAATTAAAAATTAATGAAGCTTCATTAATTTAATCATACAACCTAACTTTGAGTTATATTCATAGCCTGTAGAGGCGTTACAACAAAATGAATGAATGAATGACATAGATTCTCTTTTGTGCTCTTAATCGTTCCATTCTTCATTCTTAAGCTTTGGCAATCGATTTCTCATTGATTATTGTATGTAAAGTACTTGCTGCAACATATATTTACAGTGATATTAATTTAATTTTTCAGACAGACATTTCAATTTGTTATTCTAGATACAATTTATCATCGTAAAATAATATGCATACTTTTAAGTTATGTTTGCTCAAGAAAGTAACACACACAATTTTGCTGCCGATTTTATATAACGTAGATTCCAGATTAGTGAAATATGCACGGACATAATCTTCCATTGCCTTTATGAACTTAGAACAATAGTGCTCAATAAATTAGAGCTAACGCACGCCTGTTATGAGAGCAAATAGACCGACTGACATAAATCATCGCCCACTCGAAGATGTTCTATAAATCAATAGCCCTGAATAGCTGCGAAGCTAAAGCTATGACTACTCGTACACATATGAACCCGCTTCATGGTCTCGTGCACACAGACTAAACGAGACCCATACAAACTGTTGGACTAACTGGAAATTTATCATAAATCGAAATAGGCCAGTATCCAGGCTGTGACTTTCGAACATGGCAACGACGTAAAATATGAACATACAGAGACGGACAACGTTTTGCTCCCCTCATATGCAAAACAAATGGCTTATTTATTCACAGCTGTAATCGGAAAATCGTCCATCAAGAGATTGCGCAAATAAATCTGCTATTGATGCCTACTTTGGCGTTGAAGTTATTATTATTACGTAAACACTTATATAAAAGGTGGTAACGATATTATGCAACGTTTTCAGCGGTAACGTTTAAAAATGACACCGCCACAGGGTAAAATTCGCGTGTTTCAAACGAGCTTTAACCCTCTGAACAGAGAACACCTATTATTGCGTTTCCATTTTTGTCACAAACATCCGACGGACAGGTGTCAAATGCCTCCCCCCCCAAGGGATCGCGCCTTGCCGCGGCGGGGGGGCTTAGTACCCCGTAGCAAGCCAGCTACTGGGGGAAGCTAAGCGGTCCCACATGGGGCCGGTCGTGAGGTAGACCGGCCCACGAGAGGGGGGCTGCTCCAGCTGGGCGGGAGCCCAGCGTGCTGATGCGCCCGGAGGGGAGGCTCTGGCCGGGCTCGGCCCGTTCAGTTGCACCCCAGGAGGGGAGGCTCCAGCAGGGCCTTTGGCCCTCGTTCTGTTGAGCGCCCAGGGGGGTAATCGTGGGGGGTCGGGTGGTGCGGCGTGGCGGCCGCGGCATCCGATCCTCCGCGATTCGGATTGGAGGTGGTGGGCTGAGGAAGGGGTGGTGGGAAAACCCCTCTCCTCGGCCCAGGGCAGATTCGGCGGCGCGCCACTGTCCCCGCAGTGGCGCGTCGGCGACTCCAGCCGGTGAGGCCCCAGGTCGGCAGACGGCCGAAGACCCTGGGGAGGTTCCCAAGCTGCCGACACAGGGCAAGGTCGGTAGCCAATCAAGGGAACAAGAGGGGGTAGGCGCGCCGCGGTTGTTCCAGCGCGCCTCCAAACTTGAGGGGGCTGCCTCGGTGGCCAGCCGTCGGTGGGTTCGCGGCGAGCAGACCTTTACAGGACATTCCCGCGTCCCCGCCATTATACGACGGCCAGTAGGACAACTCCAGGTTTTTAGTCGGTGCGAGCCCGACATAACCCGTCTCCTTTCCCTGGAGGGGACGGGTATGCGTAGGCATTTTCCTGGACAAACAAAAAAAAAAAAAAAAAGGTGTCAAATGCCTCCGGGGAGCGATTTTTCACGATCCAGTAATTATTCCAACTCGCGTCAGTATTTTTATGGCGTGTCTGAATATCGTCACATCGACGACAATACGATCTTGCGCAACTGACAAACGAAAATGCAACATCTGTCGTAAGAAAAACATATGAGCTAATAGTTATTAAAATTCTGACTGGTGAAGAGTTATTATGTAAAGAATTTTAGATGACAGCCTAATTCAATAGTTGGTTAATTTGCGTAATCGTCTCTAACTCTTTGTCTATTGCACTCATTGCATTCCAATTACGACCAATCAATCGTTAATTAGAAGCCCTCTACGGATGGAAGTTAATAAAGTATAAACAATACAGCCGGCTTTCCAAGAATTAAACAAAGTTTTCAGAACAGACTTCACAAAGCCCAAATGTTCTCAGGTCGAAGTAAAAAAACTTATAACGCAATTACTATAATCTGTGTTAAATGCCTTTAGAGGACATTGATGAATACTGACACATCTCAACTCTTCGGCCTTTGTCGAACTTTCGTCTTTACTCTGTTAGAAATAGGGTTTATTTTAGAGAGGGTTGAAAGGCTGGAGGTTGACGCGAGCAAAAAAACAATGCATCATTGTGGCCCTTTGTTACTTGAATAATTGTTTAAACTGTCTCATTATGGAGTATAGTGCGGAAGGAGCTTAATGACAGTGTTTTGTTGAACGCGACGGAATTATCTGCTGATGGATTGTGGCGATCAGTTGCAGCCTCGACCTGAAAAGAAATAGGGACTTCTGATGTAATTTGCTATTACAACTTTGCAAATCTAATTTAAGGTATTTTTATGTAAATTAGTGCAAAATTTATTACATGCCACGGGCACTATATGAACGAATGCTTAAAATTGCAAATTTAATAAAAAAGGCAACAAACATCATGCTGGATCTGTGCGGGTTGGTGGATGCATATTATTGGGTAAAAAAAACCTACCATATTTCCTCACGATGTTTTCCCTTCAATTAACTGATAAAAAAAAATAAAAAATAAAAACTGATAAAAAATAACCACATGGGGATCGATCCCGGAACCTTCAAAATCCCATGTAGCCCAATTTCTAGTCACTAAGCCATCATACGCTAAAAATTAAACGTGTATACAAACTAACAATTTCTTCTTACCCAGTTACCAGTTAAAGCCTTACAGCCTTCATAACTCCATCCTGATATAGAGCTATACTTCCACAGTCCCATCGTTCATCACCCGGCTATAAATTATGGTAGATCAAGCCGACTCGCAGCGAATTTCCGCCTACCTCGTGTCTTCACTTCAAACGCTGCGATTCTGGGTCACTTTGCGGAAGCTACACATTAGCATCTAATGAGCATGCACCTACGGATTAATGACACCTTTGCTGGGCATTGCAATCTGGTTTAAATAGAAAGATTGTATTAAAGACAGGTTCTATGTTTATATATGACGATGAGGATAGTAAAACAGAAGCTAAAGTGGTATTCTAAACACAAGGTAGGAAACTAGCGTGCTTAGGCTTAATAAACATGTAGAATATCAATTATAACAATGTTGGTATAAAGTTTTCTTGTAAGAATTTTTCAGCCCGACAAATTCAGCACTAGCCATAAGTCCAGTCAACAATTCGAAACGTGTGAATCCTGCGGCTCACCAAAATACCGTGCAATACAAATGCGGTCGATGCACCTCGCCTCGATATATTTAAATCGGCGTGCGCGCAATTAACGTCTGGAGCTAAAATGTCCACGGACGAGGAACCGTAAAGAAATGCAACAGTACATCGAACGCAAAGACTTAACACAAAAAATAATAATTTTGCGGTCCGATCTTCATCGTATAATTAATATAAATATGCCAAAATTTGTAAAAATGTATTATCGTTTTTGTGTATTTCGTGTTGAATGGCAACTCACACATTTATTATAATCTATGTTTTTAATCTAGTAGTTTATAGTCTGTGTCACTGTCTCTCTTCTCTCTGATTGTTGGCTGATGTAATTATGTGTTTTTGTAGAAGAAAGAATAAATGGTTGATTTAAAAAATAAAGGCGTATATTTCATAAAGAAAAGTGTTAACAGATGTCCTGGTGATTTCGCATCATATATTCATTTCATTAGTTATGGGCCCAGATCGTTGCCCAAGGAAGAATTCGTAAAGTAATAAAATCTAAGGAAAATGGCGTCGTCGACAAGAGAATTTACGAGATATAATTTTGTTCCATTCAACGGTGAGAATTTTTGTTCCTGGAGTTTTCGTATCAAAACTGTATTGAGAGAAAGTAACTGCATAAAGGCGATTGAAGATGTTAATTTTTTGACAACGGATGCATCGGATGAAATCCGATTATTGGAGGCAAAAGCGCAGGCGATTATTGTTTCTGCTGTGGCAGACAGTCATCTTGAATATGTAAGAAAAGACACGGCATATGGAATGTTTAAGAACTTAGAGGAAAATTTTAAAGAAAAAGGTACAAGAAGCAAATTATTTCTGAGAAGACAATTGTGTGAAATTAAGTATTGTGAAAAGGAACCATTAAAAGATCACTTTGCGAAGATTCAAGGTATATGTACTCAATTAAAAGAAGCAGGCACGGAAATATCGGAGGAGGAAAAGGTAAATTACATATTGTTGTCAATGCCAAAGTCATATGAACAAATAGTTACCGCATTAGAAGCTATAGGAGATTTAAAAGTTCATACTATACAAGACCGTCTGTTAGCCGAAGAAGAGAAAAAGAAGAACTTTCAAGGTAATAATCTACACACTACATCAAATGCTTTTAGTTGTTTTGTTTGTGGGAAATCAGGTCATAAAAGATATCAGTGTAAGGAAAATATTTCAAACCAAAGAAGGGATAATTTAGTACAACAGAGAAACTTTGGACAGCAAAGAAGTTATGGACAACAAAGAAATTATGGACAAGAAGATTTTTATAGACAACATGGATTCGGACAGCGACAAAATACTGGACAAGGAAATTTTCAAGGACAGAGACATCATTCAGGACTAGGACAACGTGGATACAATAATTCAGGAAGAGGTTATATTAATAAAGAACGTCAACAAGGATATGGCCAAGGAAGAGGCAGTGTTAATTTTACAAGTAGTGTTTTTTCAAGTGCATTTTTAAATGAACAATCAGACAATAGTGATAATGGTGATTTGATCGAGTTTTGTATTGACTCTGGGTGTACTGACCATTTAATAAACTCTAAGAAATATTTTATAAACTATGTTGAATTAAGAACACCAAAACTTATTGCTGCGGCCAAAAGTGGTGTTACTTTAGAAGCTACTGCTGTGGGTAATATTGAAATATATTGTAAAGTAGGTAAAAAAGAAAACTTGTGTTTATTACAAAATGTATATTATGTAAAAGATTTGAGAAAGAATTTAATGTCAGTTTCTAAGATGGAAAGTGCTGGTTTAAGTGTCATTTTTGAAAGAGGAAAGGTAAAAGTATTTTGTAAAAACTCATTGTTAATAATTGGTAATAATGGAGGTACTCTGTATACAGTAAATGTTAAATGTTTTCAAAACTTATGTAACTATACAAACAGTATTGATAAAAATGATTGTGATTTGTGGCATAAGAGATTTGGTCATCTTGGTTCAGAAAATTTAAAATTATTAGTAAATAATAATATGGTAAATGGAATGTCAAACTTAAATAACCAGATTAATTATAATTTGTGTGAACCTTGTTTGTTAGGGAAGATATGTAGACAACCTTTTAATAGGAAGGGATATAGAGCAAGGAGACCTTTGGAAATAGTACATACTGACGTCTGTGGGCCTATTACACCTAGAACATGGGATGGTAAAAATTATTTTGTAACTTTTATAGATGATTACACTCATTTTACGGTAGTATACTTAATAAATCATAAATGGGAGGTTTTAGACAGGTTTAAACATTATTATTATATGGCGACAAAACATTTTAATACTAATCTTTTGAAATTGCGAATGGATAATGGGGGAGAGTATACATCAAATGAGTTTAGGGATTTTTGCAGTAGGGAAGGTATTCTTATGCAACACACAGTACCATACAACCCAGAAATGAATGGAGTAGCAGAACGGATGAATAGAACTTTAATGGATAAGGCGAGAACAATGTTGATTGATTCAGAACTAAACAAGGAATTTTGGGGGGAAGCTGTTTTATTTTCAGCTTATGTTACTAATAGGAGTCCAGTTGCAGGAAGAGACAAAACACCTAGTGAGTTATGGGAAGGAAGAAAACCGGATGTGTCAAATTTAAGAGTTTTTGGATGTGCTGCTTACAATTATGTACCAAAAGAAACAAGGACAAAGTTGGATAATAAAGGGAAGAAAATGATAATGATAGGATATAATATAGGAGGTTACAAATTATTTGATGAAGAGAAGAGGATGGCAATTACAGCAAGGAATGTTATTTTTGATGAAAATTGGAATAAAAGGGAGACAGCAATTTATATACCGGATAATGACAATATGAAGGAAAGACAAAAAAGTGAAAAGGAAGAATTGGATATGGTAAAGGATAATATTGAAACAGAGGAATTTGAAAATGCAATTTCGTTTGAAGATCAAGTTGATGAACAGGTACAAGAGAAACTGAATAAAAGAGATTTAAATAAAGTAAAGGAAAAGGACATGGAGGGACAGGTCAAAGGAAGAGGAAGAGAGAAAAGGAATATTAAGAAACCAAAATGGCAACAAGATTATGTGATAGATTTAGATAGTGAGAGTGAAGAAGCTTTATTTGCACTTTTAAGTAGTAATGATGATGTTCCACACTTATATAATGACATAGAATCGAGAGAAGACAAAGAAGATTGGAAAAAGGCAGTACAAGAGGAATTAAACGTTTTAAATGAAAGTGAAACATGGAAAGTTGTAAGTAAACCAAAAGATAAGAAAATACTTGATACTAAATGGGTTTTTACAAGAAAGGAAACCAAAGATAATACCGTATGTAAAGCCAGATTGGTGGTCAGAGGATTTCAACAGAAAGAGGAATTTGATAATATTTATTCACCTGTTTTGAGATTACAAACATTAAGAACACTTTTAGCAATAGCTGCTAATAGGGATTATTATATTCATCAGATGGATGTGAAAGGCGCATTCTTGTATGGAAGAATAGATGAAGAAGTTTATCTTAAGCCACCAGAAGGACTCAAAGTAAAAGAACAATGTGTATTGAAATTGGAAAAGTCACTTTATGGGTTGAAAAAGTCACCAAAGTACTGGTATGAGAAGTTTAATGAGACAATTACTAAATTTGGTTTTATACGTTCAAATAATGATTATTGTTTATATAGTAAGGGGGATTTATATATACTTTTATATGTGGATGATTTGCTAATTCTTGGCTCAAATTTAAAGGAGATTAATTTAGTTAAAGGTTTCTTAAAAACTCAATTTAGAATGAAGGATATGGGTTCTAATAATTTAACATACTTGGGGATTAATATAAATAAAACAGATAAAGGGATTTCAATAGATCAGATTAAGTATTTAAAGAATGTTCTTAAATGTTTTGATATGAGTGAATGTAAAGGGTGTACTACGCCAATGGATGTTAATTGTGTTTTTGATGAAAACTGTAATGTTGATATGTCTTATGAAAAACAATGTAGATCATTGATAGGATCATTAATGTATGCAACAGTGGGTACTAGACCAGATTTAGCAGCATCAGTTTATTATTTAAGTAGATTTCAATCAAAACCTAATGAAGATTTATGGAGAGCTCTTAAGAGATTATTAAGATATGTAAAAAATACTGTGGATTATTCTTTGTTATATACAAAATGTAAAGATGTAAACAATGTGCCTCTATTGGGTTATGCTGATGCAGATTGGGCTAGAAGTAATGATAGAAAGTCTACCTCGGGTTACTTGTTTAAAGTTTTTAATAATACTGTAGTATGGAAGTCAAGAAAACAAAGTACTGTCGCTTTAAGCACTACAGAAGCTGAGTTTGTAGCATTGTGTGAGGCAATTATGGAGGCATGTTGGATGATAAAATTACTTTCAGATTTAAATGTTAAAGTAGATGTTGTAACAATTTTTGAAGATAATCAAAGTACTATTAAAGCTATAAAAAATCCTGATCAAAGAAGACTTAAACATATGGATGTAAAATTTAATTATATTAAGCAGAAGGTTGAGGATAAGTTAATATATGTAAAGTACATAAACACTAAACAGCAAATAGCTGATTTGTTGACAAAGCCTGTAAGTAAGAGTGTGTTTCTAAATTTAGTTAGCGAGTTAAATTTGTATAAGCTAAATGTGTGCGTTGAGGAAGAGTGTTGAATGGCAACTCACACATTTATTATAATCTATGTTTTTAATCTAGTAGTTTATAGTCTGTGTCACTGTCTCTCTTCTCTCTGATTGTTGGCTGATGTAATTATGTGTTTTTGTAGAAGAAAGAATAAATGGTTGATTTAAAAAATAAAGGCGTATATTTCATAAAGAAAAGTGTTAACAGATGTCCTGGTGATTTCGCATCATATATTCATTTCATTATTTCGTTGTTCTTTCGCAAATGAGTGAAAAGCTACAATAACAGTAGAAATGAAAAACGAGTTTTATTTTGATTTTTGTAAAACAGTTGACAGTACCGCTCTACTTCTTAAGTTTTATGCAATTGCATTGTAAATACAAAATATCTTAGTAATTCGCTTATTGTGTCTGTTTGTATGTTTGTCCGCCTAAACTTAACGGATTTAAATGCAGTTTTTGCTATCTTTTAGGATATTTTTCACTATTTTTTTTTTATTTCGGAAAAAGTTTTGAGAAAATTTAGAGTATCGGGAACAAATCAGCCATAATTACACCATTGCGAAGCGTAGGCGAGTCGCTAGTTATAACTACGCTAGTCGCTAGTTAAACCTATATAAATACTATTTTGAATCCATTCTTAACGACGAATTCGGTTAGTATCTCTTTGTATATATACCTACATCGATTATGCGATTATGAATTGTATCCTACTGTTCACAATGCGTGTGACATATAAAACGTAGCAACAAACGTATCATGAATCACCCAAAGTAGCCAGCATAGTCCTCTAAGCTCATTACGAGTTCGAACTTCGATCTAATTATATACAAATTGGTGAACAACAAAACCACTTTAGGAATTGCAAGACTAACTATTTATTAGATGTGCTATATAAAATCTTACTAAGGGTAAATAAATAAAACAAATAATAGGGAAATAACTATATTGTTTGACTATTAATGGGTGTATGGAGGTGGAGGAAAGCATTTTTATGTTTGAATATTTTTTTAGTAGTTTTGTTGTATTTAGCTTACGCCATTTTAAGAGAGTGATGATACTTAGATATAACTTTGCCCGAAAATTACGGAATAATTCTTGAACTTAACTCTTAATTCTTAACTTGACTGTTTTGACTGCACGCTTCATGAGATTTTCATCAGATATGTACCTAATCCTAAAAAGGAAAATAAGTTTACTAGTGGAGTATGAAATTGTACCTAGATTCGTTTAATAAATTTGTAATATAGCTTCTGATCAGTAAAACGGGTTTATTCAAACCACATATAAATAGTGTGAAGAAGTTTTATCAACCTCAAGTTGCCACTACGTTCTGAATATTAAGCCTTCTGAGCTTTAGTTTCTGATTTAGTTAAAACTGAACTACCTGATCAGAACTTTGAGCAGTTGGAACGCAATTTTGAACTTGGCATTGAAAATAGATCTGCAGGACTAGTTCGCTGAATGAATTATAAATTGAACTTGCTATTTTTAAATAACAGAAGTCCTATACTTATGTGCTTTTTTACCGGTAATTGGCACTCCACTTTTATTAAAACTGGGAAGCAGAGCGCATTTGACTCTAGAATTATTATGCTTTATCCATGCTATTGGACTGCTTATCACCCTGCTGCAAATATTGTCACTCGTATTGTGATAAACTCTACTGGTATATAGTTGTCAAAGCTGGGCACTGACGAGAGAAATTATTCATAAACTCCAAGTTTGCCAAAGCTCAATGGAGAATTATGCTGAATTACAAAATCGCTGATCGCAAACGAAACAGAGATATAAGAAAAATTTCAAAAGTTGTCGACGCCGCTGAATTGGCTTGCAAACTTAAATGGAGATGGGCAAGTCACATTGCTAGAGTTACGGACGAACGTTGGAGCAAAAAAGTACTACACTGGTACCCTCGAGAAGAATACGACCTCGCAGCCGACCCCGGAGACGCGGGAGTGACGACATCGTGGCCGTCGCGGGACCAACCAGCCCCCCAAGTCAAGTGGCAGGTGATATTTGCGTTAGCTTGTGAATAGAAAAACTATGTATGAAACTGTCACTTTTGTCAAGCTTGCAATTTGACGGTTTCATACATTTTCATTCTATTCACTCGCTAACGCAAGTTTCTGCTGCCAATTGACTTGGGGGGCTGGACGCGGACAGCTCTACAGAGAGAAAAATGACGGGACATGGAGGAGGCCTTCACCCGAAAGTGGGTAACCCAAAAACAATTATAAATGTAAAATATCTACTATATATGTTTAAATTTAACAATGCTATGTACTTAAAACGATATGAATTAATCTTTAAGCGCATTGACATGAAATTGTAAAATAAAATTTGACATTATAAAGACTTCTGACTAATTAATTGAATGACGAATGTATTAATGCTTAATTATTGATATGATATGATTGATACTGTAAATTATTTTGTAGATGACATTAAAATTCATTTCTTTTATTTTGTAATTTTAATTTGACGATTTTAAATTGTGAGAATGAGTTTGTGTTGACAATATTGTATTGGTATTGCTTGATTTGGGAAATAAAGGCTTTTTTATTTATTTATTTATTGTGATATCAGAAACAAGCTGCCATACTCGACCAAAAAGTATGCCCAAACTTTATTTGGTTTCTTTGTCTTCCCTTACATTACCGACGTATTTTTGGCCAGTGGCACGGTGTTAGTAAATACTTTGACTAACGTTTAACCCTTTTAAGCGAAGTACAGTGTAACTGTTTGTCGATAGAATAATTCATAGCGCAATAGTATATACGTAATTGACCATCGCACAAAAACCCACCACCAGAAAAATGCTTCAGGTGCGTATAGCTCAACCACCAATCTAAACAACGATACGTTTGTTTTGATTGGATTTTAAAACAAATGAAGTTTTACAATTTTTTACCTACAATAAAATTGTATTGACCATATTAATTTAAAGCAACGCTTATTACCAAACAAGCTTGTGTAGGCATTCTAAGACATAACAAGGATAGGAATTTAATTCCGCCAGTCTAGTTTCAGCCTGGAATAATTTGGCGAACTATTTCCATAGTTAGATACAATATAATTGACTAAGTTTGCTGTTTGGGGGTTAATGAACGGTTACGTGTACTATGTACGATTAAAGAAGTTGTTGATCTTAGCTTAGAGCCAACATTGCTGCTAGTCGATTGGTTGTTTTTATGTTTTGCCAAAGTTATCAAAATATCTTTTATTTCACTATTCGTTCTGAAACATTTGCGTGGTTTAACAAGACCAACGACTTGGCAGATAAAAAATCAAATTGATGTGAGACAAGACATTTAAAAAATGAAATCTATTCTTAACGTAAATATGGAAAAAGCGGAAGTTATCAGGTAATTGGTAACGTATTAAAGGTCAGTGAGGCGTAATGTAAGGTTTTAGGTCGTGCAAGTCAAACATAATTACATTGGTATCATGGCATCTGCATATAACAACACTTCTAAAAAACCGGTGCAAGTTCTGCAAAAAGCAATAGCCACTCTTAAAAAATTGCAAATAGGAACTTACCCGATAGTTCTGGGTCTCTAGTCATATTTATTTCTGTATCTACGGTTGCTTGCACACCGGATGAAGCTCAGATTTATCCGCTTCAAACCAGATCCCAAGTCCAATAAACTTAGAGTTAGAGTGGATTGTTTATCGATTGTAATTTACACGACATGTCCGGTAATTCTCACTTTCACAGATATAACAATAGAGACTTTACTCCTCTCTGGATTTTCCCTGTATTTCCTTTGTTAATACGACATCAAAGGAACAGTAATTTGTTGCTCTCCTTTTTGTAATGGCGCCACGTTTTGTTTTCTTTTAATTATCTTTATGTTTCGGGGGTTTCATTCAAAATTTCGGCAACGGAGAATTTAAGAGCGCTTTTGTAATGAATTTTGGCTTGGAACGCTTTGATATTGGTAATGGAATGTTTTTTGAATCTCGATTGCATGGTACGTTGAAACACCTGTAGGACGCCTATTATTACAGTAGTCTGATTAAAATCTTGGCAATTACAAAGGCAGAACAAACAAAGCGTTCGCTTGCTTCTCTTTTGCATAATGCGTGGGTTGGGTTGAAGTGATATATTTTTGTTAAACACCTCCAGATAAGTATTATGAAACACAAAAAACACAGTTTTCCGTTGCTACTTACTATGCATTTTAAAGATCAGCGATGCGATACAAAATTGCATGCCTTTTGTGGTAGCAATTATGAAATTGCGCGTGAGAGCGTTTGTCGTATCTATATCGCTAATTACAATGTTATCGCAGCAATCACCGATCGTTGATTGAATTTATGAGCGTTTCGTGGTACGGAGACTGACCTTATGTGAGTCAAATGGAACCATAAGCGTGTCGGGCTTAAAAACCCTTTATATGTAATCAATTATGAAAGTGAAGCGAATTGAAATATACAGAGATTGATAACCGGTTTTTAATTGACATGCCTATTTTACGACATCCGGCCTTTTTTGTATTTACATATGATTGATATTTATATTTGTACATGCTTCTTGGCGTGACTTTACACATAATAAAGCCTGTATATCCTAGTTCAAAGTGAGGAAGTGTACAATATGATAACCCTTTACACCTCGCAGAATCCGGCTTATAAACAAAGCGAAGGACCCTGCATCTTCAGCTGCATAGCTAAGCTAAAGCAAGCTAAGTTAACAACAGCACACTTAGCATAAATAGCACTTATCACTAACTCTACACCGAGTGTGTGGCTTACAATGTACACGACACAGGCTAAATGCAACAGTAGTAAAACAAAGGCGCTAACGGCGGAGAAATTCAGAACTGTTGGCTAGGTCGTAAAATAAACAAGAGAAGAAGTTAAGTTAGGATTTTTAAGTGTGTGATTGTAAAGATGTGTTTAAAACAAAAAGATTTTACTGTTCAATATTAAACTGTGTATAAATCTCATACTAATCTTATAATTATGAAAGTGTGTTATATACCGCAAAAAAGAATACACTCATTTTCAATTAATAAGGCGTAAGCTTATGATTATTTTTTTGTCTACATTTAATTGCGAAGTTTGTTTTATTGAAAACGTGGTTGATTTCCATTTTTAAAATAAAGTATCAACAATGTTTGCCTTATCTATAACAACTTTTTAATTAAATAAAATCATATTCCACATCAAAATATAAAATCACTTCTATTTAACCCCGATACTGTGACATTTCCCCATATAGTTGATTATAATTTATCCCGAGATTTAATGTAGGCACGCGTGTTTGATTCTGGTGGAAGAGAAAATATTTGCAAGCTGCTGGTTTGTGTTGGTTGGAGCACTGTTTTTGTTATACTGTGACGTGAGTTGAGACGATTTATAATTAAGTGATTGTTGTACCTACTCTGTGGCCATCACCAAAATTTACTCTGTCACTTTTTCTATTTTAAAACTAAAATAGTTTTATTTATGACAGTGCTCAGTTAGTCATAAAGTCCAGTATACATTTTCAGACTGATTAGGCTGCACGAAATGCGCTTTTGATGCCGAATGCAAGCTGGTACCGAATGAGATATAGTTATTGCGTGCTTTAATTGCTAATAAGCGCATTACGGAACGACTCTTGACATTAGACTGTTGCGCTATTCTAAAACTCTTTTTCTTTTATGACGTTGGTAAAAGTAGAAGAATAGTTTTATTTCTAGCTTTAATATCCCTGTTTATACTCGTAACATTGAAGTTAAACTTTACAATTAAGTTAGAACTGGAGCTAGGTTAATTTCCGTTTTTGGAACACTCGAATACGTTGCTGCGCTGTATTTCTCTTTAATAATATTTAGTTACGTAACGTTTTACCCCTAAAAATATATTATAATGTACTTGGTTGCTTAATACTCAAGATCTTGTTAGGTAGATAACACTAAACCTTGCTTTGGTTGCGGCAGATATTATGAAGCTTGCATTTGCATACTAAATTTGTATGTTGTGGCTTCTCTTAATCAGTGGTGTAAATGGAAACGAAAAAATGTAACAAACCCACATACAATAAAAACGACCTACCGACCAAAATTATATAGCAATATCCAACGTAAAACAATCAGAAAAGCTGAAAAAACAGCCCAACACATACCTAAACCATAAGTAAGCTCAATATATTTTTTTAGGTTAGACTCAGCAATCACACAGCGAGAAGCTACGGCGTAGAAGTCAGAATTACCCGTTTTCCCCACAATTCTTCACATTATTCGCCTTTCCCCACATTTTGTTTTATTGCGGTGAAAAAGTTGTGGAATTGTGGTATTTCGGGCTTTTTGTAAGCCAAAGGTTAACCGTGTTAAAACTGGACGCGCTCAGAAAATAAATAATATTGTTCTGCGGTATTGCGACCGCGTGGCTGACGTGAAGTGAAAAAAAAATAAGATAAGATCAGTATGTGCCAATAAATCCTTAAACATGGATAGCTAACAAAATTATTTTATTATATTAACACTTTTTCTTATTTACTTTTTAAATAAGTTTGAAAAAATGATAAGATCGTTATAGCTAAAAGTGCTGTCTTACAAATATAATACATATTTATATGTCTGATATATCTGATATTTATTCGAGACCGTTTCAATTATCTTTCAATCTATAAGTTAACAACTTTTAAAAGTAGGTAATAAGGTATAGCACACTTGACTACCATCTTGCGATAGCTTTATGATATCTTACACATGAGAGTCTTCTATTACCTAATTAAAATAAGGAAACCCTACAAATCTGCCTCACTTTGATCCTTCAGCCAAAAACAACAATTCCTCAATAAATTAACTTCCAACAAAATAGCGATCAAATAAATATATCTATTTTGAAACCGGTAAAACAAACAGCTATTTCAATCCGACGTATCGTTATTTTTTTAACCTTTTTGCTAATAATAAACTTGAAGCTAAGTATGAGTTATCGGTATTTGCTAGACACGCGAATGTTCAAAATGAAATATATGTTTTCAGGCTGTTTACGGTGTTAGTTTATAGTGGTAATAAAACCGGGACTAAATTTAGGAAGTCCAATAATTTAAGTTGGCAATTTAAAGGGTTGAATTTTAATTAGAAATTCAACGTTGTTGACATAACTTCATAATGAAAAGTTTTACAACTAAACTGTTTGGAATTAGGTCGATTTTGACGTTAATTGTAGGCGAGTCGAAAGCAGTGGAATAATACTATAGTACATCAACAAGCAAAATATTTTTGGTAATAGTGATGTAAAACATAAACTTTATATTTTTGTAAGACCAAAGACAAGCAAGTAGCTTCAAATAAACAAGGCTCTTTTAATTATGAATATATAAATACTAAGTCTGGAGCAAAGTCGCTATTTAGGTCTGTTTTTTATATTTTTACTCAAAGTTCGTGTTTAACCCTAATTTGCATTATATAGAAAATATACTTAATTTAGGGCTTTCTGATTTTGTAAAAACGTTAATCCGTTGCTTATCGTTTGTTACATTTACCTTGTTTACCATATTTTAAGAGCTTAACCTAGCTTTCTTTTAAACGCATTCTACACAAAAGAAAAACATTGTCTCTATCTTCTGTTTTAAATCTACTCACACTCAGATATAATCCATACGCAGATACAAATGTAATCAAGAAGTAAATCAAGCTAAGAATTGCATCTCATTAAGGAAGTACTAAAATCTTAACCCATTAACGCCCCTACCAAGTCATTCCGAGTCACTTTGGCGCGTGGGAGTTAAGATACGAGAAATTATGGTAATTTTAATTGCTTTATCGACAACGATTATGGGCTTTGAACGAGTTTATCTGACTACACGCAGGTAAAGCTAAAGGGTTTGTGTTTACAACTCGGGATTCGCCTACGCGGGCGATCCTTACAGGGTATTACAACTATAGCGTTTAATCGTAAGCACTAGCAAAGAATAGTTTAAAAACTGCAAAATAGTACGCAGTATGTTTTAATCGACTTTGGAGGTCAATAGTCGGTAAAAAATGCAAAAAATATATAAAAACAGTAAGAAGTTATACTTGAATCACTATGCTGCTAAGGCACAAGTTTTATATAAAGAATTCATTTTACATTCAGAGGTTAAAACTATACAAATAACATAAATAATATAATAAAAATAACATTTCGAAACGGAAGGAAAAGTATTCGAGTAGTCGGTATTCTTTAGTATTCTGACGCCGCTGCTTTTTAAAATGAAAATATATCATGTAAATAATAAACGAACCGAAAACGAATGGCATATTCCAAATATAAATTAGCACCTACAACGCGACCGGAACCGGAAGCTATCCATCTTTGTTGTGACATTGACAGTGACAGTGACAATACAGTCCGTATACAGTTACGTTCGGATACACATTTGCATACTCTGAAGAATATTAATCTTGGTGAATAGGTATTCTCATCACAGTTATGTTGTTTCACAAAAAAAATGATTTTAAAAAGATTTACACTATGTTTATAAGTATTTATTAAGATTTACTTATAAATAATATTTAATGCATATTCGTAAATAAAATACAAAAATAAAAACATGTTTTTTTATATTGTAAGAAAAAAACGCACATAAGTGCGAAATCAGTTGCCTACGGATTCCAAATACAAGCATGGCTGCCATCAGATCAGGAGCTAATCTTCAGCGAGTTACCAACAGCAATAACAATTAATTAAGGAACTTATTACTACAGCTCTGGCCATTGCTCACTCTGATGGATGGGCTGTGTTCCACTGAACATCGACAGAGAAAGTCAATGGTCGAAGTCATATGTAAGGCGGTAAATTGTTATTCTGAACAAGAGTTGGTAAGATTATTTATAGGATGTGATGGTTTTTTTGCTGATTGGATAGCTTGCTTTTTATCTACACGGCTTAAGCTTATATATTGTTGAATCGATTTTGAGCATCTTACTTGTTTTATACCGCAAAACGGTTAATGAATTTAACAACTACGATGTTATCTTAGAAAAGACGTAATAACTTCCCAGAAACAAAAGACAACACAGATAAAATTGCATCGTTCAACCGTATCAACTGTACCAGGATAAAAGGAGTATAGAAGAGTTACCATTACCCAGTCCTAACTGCCTCAGTGAGAAGACACAGCTGTTCCGCGAAATGATACTTTTGAAACAAGATACACATTTTATGGTAGCCTGGTACCACTTATAGATACTATCCGACCAATTAAAACAAAGCTTTCCAAAGAACCAGAACAGCAATTATAAACCCTGATCTGTATTTATCGATACAATCTCAATCTTATTGTTTAGATTTAGAGGTCAAGTTTAACTCGTAACGCTTTCACCACACAAAAAATATACACCAATTATCACCATTTTGTTTTGCCAACCGCTCTCGTTTAGCGACCAAGATACAAAAAGTATATAATGAAAAGCACTCAGAGCAACAAGATATAATCACCGATGGGATCTCTGGCGGGATGATTGCATTGTTTGTAAATGAATGTACCGCAAATAAAATAAAATTCTCATTTAATAATGCTTTCTAGTCGTGTCGGGAACGACTATAATAAAAAATAAACAACGGAAAAAGAAGAGTTGCAATGGAATGTCCTTGCCTTTTAAAGCTCGATGCAAACTTTTTTAAAGTACATCAGCTAATGAGAACCTCCGAAACAATAACATCACCCCGTAAAATAAACAGCCTTTTTTAATAAACCAAAGTTTTCAGTTTGAAATCATAAGTTATTCAGATGAAAAATACAGCGAGCAATCATGAAAAAATATCTGCGCCGTCTATAAATTGAATTGCGTTTATTTAAAGTCATATTTCCAAACATTTTCAGCTGAATGGGTATTCACAATCTGTATAATTTTTATGAATTGAACAATCTAGTCGGAGGTGAAATTCATTTCTGATAACTCGTTATTTTGTTTTCATTAATTTAGCAACATTTACTTTCAGTGAATTGATCTTTTAGGATTTAAATTTCAATGATTGTTTTGAAAATAATAGCTTTAACATGTAAATTCTCATTAGTTCAATATGGAATTTGAATTGCATTTCACTAATAAACATTACCAATCGCTGAGATTGATCTTAAGTGTCTCTTACCTAGTAATGTGTGGGTGTTTAACATTTGGCATATTTAACTTTTACACCGTAGGTAATGACGAATTTTTAAACCGGATTTGGCAAAGTAAAACATAATCAACGTGTGCATGGAAAAAGTCTTGTTTGTTATTAGTAAGACAATAAATAATTTATAAATAGAATGTTAAGTTCCACCTAGACTGCTCCTAATATTTCTCCGTTTTGGTTGAGTGTTCTCTACAAAACCAATATCTTCAATAATGCATGAAATGACATAATTGGTGGGGTATATCAATATATTACGCGTCCCGGTTCAGCGCCTTAGTTCAATGCCGATTGTTACCGTCAACATTAGTCGGTCATTTGTGTCTCGACTAATGGATTACTATCATTAGTCGTAATGCACATTCTGATTTATGATCTGTGTGTTCTCTATCTAAGACGGGAGGTGCAGATTTTATGACCTAATTTATGAGGAGAATAAGGAATAAACTATTCTTGGCTTTGTGGCTGTGGTTCTATGCAGGGTAATATAAATCCGAATGCACTCTAGTAATGAGATTTTGTAAACCAAAGATTATGCATTTTAATTCAAAATTTATTTTAATATTGAACTGATTCTGCTTTATCCTTAGAAGTATAAGAAGAATTAGAATATTCTGAAGTAAACTTGAATATAAGTATATTCTTGTAATGGTTAATAACCTTTTTAAAATTATTAGCAAACTTAACTTACTTACCTATTTAGTACTGTGTTTATTTTTTATTTTTGCCGTCTTGACGAACTAATAATTGAAATTACCTAAGGAACGTTTCCATATGACTAAACTTATATGACTAAACCTTTATTGAGGGCCAGGGGTAAAGCCTAATTGCTTTAGCACCGCGGTTCTGATTTTGGTAAATATCTTCTGCTGAATGTTTTACCGAGTTCAGCCCCTCAAGTCAAGTGGTGATAGAAATTTGGGTTAACGAGTGAATAGAATTAAAATGTATGAAACTGTCAAATTGCAAGACAAAAATGTCAGACTCATACATTTTTATTCTATTCACTCGCTCACGCAAATTTATATTGCCACTTGACTTGGGGGGCTGGTTAGGGACCGTAGAGTAGGTAATAATTGTCTCTAGAGTCGAATAGGCTTTATTTACTCGTAGTTAATAACAAGTGAAACGACTAATTGTGTGTTGGTTCATCATCATCATATCCTACTAATATCACAAAAGTTTGTGAGTATGTATGGATGAATGTTTAGATGGATGGATGTTACTCTTTTTCGTAAAAACTACTGGACGAATTTGGATGAAACTTAACAGTAATCAGAATAAAACATAGGACACTTTTTACCGCGGGAGAACTTCTTATTCTCACGGAAAACCGACTTCCACGCGAATGGAGTCACGGGCGGCCACTAGTAAAATATAAAGTAAATATTTGTATCCTATATTCCCATTTCATAAAGTTTTTTGAGTAATATTCATCGTTAATAACGAGGATGGGCCTCAATATTATGGCCGGCTTGACAAATATACAGTTTTCCGCAGTCGGATTCAAAATGGTTGGCGACGACGTCCGCAGTGCAATGCTTTTAATTTCGATAATGCTGGCATGAATTATTGTGCCAGCCAGTCCTTTATTTTGATGAGGTTGCTTTTAAAAAGTTTTCACTTTCGATTTAAAATGTGTAATTAGTTAGACGCAATTCCAAATTTGAAATAAAAAAATAAAATAATTTTCGTCTTTCCTGCCAGTATTTTTGTAAAAAATTGACATGACAAATGACATTGGATTTAGTGTGTTTGATACGGTATCCCCGCACGTCACTGTTATTGATGTGTTACGAAATTGGAAAGTGGAGAAGTTCTTATCTTCTTGATTTAGATAGCGTTGCAATTTATAAAGCGGGGGTTTCGTCCCTAAAGTATCCTCTTGACAATACCAAGTGGTCTGGTGTCGTTTGCAGTCCTGTCTCGTCACTGGGATCCTACTTGAGCTATACAAGCTAACTTATAATAAAACAGGTCGGCCATTTTGGACTGAATTCAACGACTTGAAGTTTTTTTTTGTGTAAGAGTTGATTGTCTGGTTCATTGGTTTATGAAGATGTATTTGAAGCACGTTAGTAACAATTTGCTTGTTTCTAAGTATATTATAAATCGATGAAGAAGCAGTTACGAAAAACCATACCATACCATAGCGTCTATAGACAAAGTTAGTGTTCAGTTTTTCATAAAACACGATAAAAAATGGCAAAATGGAAAGCATTTTTAAAATCAACTACTGAAACCAACCTATAAAAAGGTACGGTATTGGAAAACGGGTCAAACAAATAATTTCTTGTTTTCGAATATAAACAATGAATGGAATACACTGCAGGCAACGGAGTATTCCATTATTCGGTATACTCGATATCCATTCGGAACTGCGATAATCGATATGAAACACGGTACAGAGATCAAATCTATTGAAATGTGTTGTGTGCAGAAATTATTGATTCTGATATTAATGATGATGTATTGCTTGAAATTATTGTTCTGCAATCAAGTTATTAATTTAAATTGGATATCATTAGATTATGCAAATGATCAGTCTCATTAGACATAAATAGCTAAATAGCGCTAGGTAACACTACCTACTTATAGGCTGAAGATATTCACACAATATAAGCCTATGATTATAAAACAAAACACAAACCACATAAAACCGCAATTACTTTTAGCCTAATTTCCCAGACTTGAAACCTAGATTACGTCACTCCGAGCGCCCTCCACTGGATCCCTCGGAATGCAGCCTGCCTGTACTTGCAGTGAAGCCACGATGAATATTTATGTTCAAACTCTGTCTACTTTAATTGCAGTACAGTGATGCCAAGTGCAGTAGCGAGCATGTGTACAATTTTTGGTATTTCTTTAATAATGTTGGCGGGTGATTTATGGTGGGTTTCAGTGGAAATGGCTAGCGTTTTACTATGTAGTTGAATTTTAGAATTATTGTCGTCATAAGTGTTATTTTTAATACATAAATATAATTTAGTTAACAATTTTGTAGCTCTAAAGTAGGTAGGAAAAAAATTGCATACAATATACCTTAACCTTTTGTTGGTCATTGAACAATAACAATTAAATTAAAACTAAATAAAAAAATGCAAAGATACAATTAGAAGCACTACATAGTATTTTTTCATTTAAACTTAATGAACAACTAATGAACTCTATTATTATCAATTTCACTACATTTCTAATGTCGGTAAGTGCCCTATTTGAAGCTTAGTCACCTGATTTTGTCTTTACAAGTCGTTATAACTTATTCACCCAAAACTAAGTAAATTGGTGCAATTTGTCGGAAGGTAGGTTGAGTATAATTGACTAGTTCAGTTTAATAAGTGCAAGCAAATTGTGTGGGATTTATAACAGCCCTCAAATGGCGTGGAATTAGATGCAGACGTTGAAACTAGGTCGTAAACGTAGACAAGTAGACGTTAAGGTAAAAACTTACACAAAAGGTAAAAAGTAACTTTAGGCAAAGATTATGGGTTAGCAGTTTTAGAAGCCATTTTAGAAAGATTATAGTGATATAAGTGTGAATTGTAAACCTACCTAAATGTTACAAAATTTTATGAATACCAATGTATACAATATTTTAAATAAAGAATGAACAAGTCAAATAGCGGAAACCAAAGTTCAAATATTTTCGAGATTACCACAAAGGCCCGGCCTGATTCACAAACCACATTTTATACTTTTGCCACAAATTAGAACCGGCTTCTTTAACCAAATCAGAAAACCTCTAAATACTTTTACAGCTCAATTTTAATGCTACTATTTTTAATTAAATAAACATTGAGGATACCTTAATAGATTAAGTACCTAGTTACTGTTTCTGTACTGTATTTTTATTATTTGAAGAGTAATAGGCAGCCACACAAATAAAATTTGGTAGGTAACTAACCAGATCACCAGCTTTATTTCCTGATTTTGTAATCATGTTTTATCCTTCAATCACAATTTAACTCGAGCCCCGATCCCTTATAATGTTTTACCGATACCATTTTCAATTTGCCCTTAAAATGTCGGAACTCTGAAAGTCGCAGCGAAGTTCGTATTCAGGGTATTTCAGGGCATAATTATTCGTCGGAGCAAGCTAATGACGTTGCGCGGCACGCTGGCAATAGCCGTCCGTTGGACAAATGACAGTCGGTTATAGCAGTCACTTATTGTGCTAGCGGAACGTGCGGTAGGTAGGATAATGCTACGGAGTACATAGCCAGTGGAGATTATCCGGAGATGCCGAGCCAAAACACTTAATGACAAGCTATGATAATTTAATTAAGTAAAGCGAATAGTAGTAGTGTGATATGCAAACGTATATTTGACGTTTGCCAGTTACGTCCCTGCTAAAAATAACATGTAAGGAAAAAATGTGCAGTTGTTTTCAGCTTTGATTATATGATCCATGGTAAATGCCGATGATAGTGACTAGACTGGTTGACTGACCCTGAAGTCAGCGAACGGGTACCTACTGAATTCTAGGAGAAGCAAAATTATCTACTCTATAGACGAATTTGGACGCAGCACTTTGATGATTTTATCATTGTGTCAAATCGATCGTTTCTTTAAGTATTTTCATGTAAGTAATTACTTGCTAACGATGTCACCTTTCACCTTTTAATTTCGTACAATACAGAGAAAATATATGAAATCGTAAAAATGGACCTAAATTAAGTATTCCATTTCCACAGAATTAAAACGTAATTAAAATTCTGAGTATTCCCCTTGGATGAATCTTTAAAATTAATGGCTTTTCATTTTATTCAGTATGTTTCCAAAAATAGCAAATAATTCGTAAGCTACAATAAACCTCGTTGACACAATATAGAATTGCTATTTCAGAACATAGGATTTCTGTGGGGAATAACAATGCAAGTTTAGTTTTGAAACAAATAGATGTGCTATAAATCGTAACGTTAGCTGAGATTTTGTCATCAAATAAGGATGACTGTTGCAGTGAAAGTTTAACCTTTAAGGCTTTGTATGTCGAAATAGGATATTGTTAGAAATTGACACATTGCAATGTATTATACATTTACCCATTTAAAATTATATTGTAATAGAACGTAAGTAATAAAAAAAGATTGATATATGTCTCGATTAAATTATGACTTTCTTGTCAGTTCTTGCTTAAAGCGGATCAGCCTTTTGATCTGTTGATGAGAATAGTTTACTTATTTTAAAGATAAGGAAATAAGTTAGTGGCGATAAAAAAATAAAACTTGTGGTGTGTTCCTCAAGTTAAACTAATGTTGGACTAAAGAACTTAATTGCCTCGTAAACTATAACTCTAATACCTAAATTAAACATAATTACATAAATATTTTACTAACCTTAAGTTATTACAATCAGTAATTACTTCGGTTTTGTAATAAAATTAACAGAAGCTCCGTCGTAAGTCCGTGAGTTAATTTAGGTAACCGCATGATTAACTTTAGAATTTAAAATTGGTTTCCGAGATTAAATTAACTTATCGGGAATTCAAAATATTAAAATTTTATGTAACTTTTATGCCTACGCAACCACAACTTTAATGTTCTTTAAGCAAGTTATTTTAGACATTAAATGAGTATCAAAACTAGGGAGCAGTTATTTTTGTTACTTTAAATTATACGGTTACTTTCGCTGTTAAAAAAACTTTTTTTTCCGATGGAAATATTAATTTTCAGCTTAAAGTACTTATGCAACTGACGAATTTGACATATTTGCAAAAGTTCAACCCAACAAGCTACACAGCCATTTCAACTAATTTAAAGCCAGCACCAAACATCAGAAATCACCCAAAACTTCCAAACACCTCGGAACTAAACGGCAAACATTTGACATCATCGACGAACAGAGTGACAACTTTAAAACCTCGGAACGGTCCGACCGGTCGGAACTTGTTGAAGTTTCGCTGAGAAAAGTGCCATCGACTGAAGTAGCGACTTCGGCTTCAGAGCTGCCAGTAAACAAAACAAAAGTTCAATGCGCAAGTTTTAATTTCTTAGCCTGTCTGCAGTCTAGACTAGACGGAACGGAGCGCGGAGTTCAGTGATATTGGTGTCAATAGTTCATAGACTACACATTGCATTATGAAAAAAAAACAAATTATACGTATATTTGAATAGAGGTGTTTTGTTCTGTTCATTTCAACTCAGTGTTTTTTTACTAAGATGGTAATTAAATTTAAGTAGTTCATAAAACAGTTTAAGGCGATCTTGACTACGATTCTCATGAAGATTATAGATACGTAATTATTCTCAAACCACATACCTTAGAAAAGATAAGAAACATCTTTAAAAAAAGCTTTGGCGATAGGCGTTTATTAACTGAAAAAAAATCTCAAAATAAAACATAATACACACGGTAAAGATATAAAAGTATACCATATATTTCTGCCGAGATTCAGAGTTGCCATAATTAAGGACCGCACCACACCTGCAGTTTACGTTAACGCGAAAATTACCTACTTACTGCTTACACCTGCTCGTAAATAGCACTTATTTTGTGCTGGTTAACACATTTTCAACACAAGTTAAAACGAAGAAAACACAGCCATTTAAAACGAATCACCAAATTAAAAGCACTGTTATTTAGCAAACATTTATATGAAATTGTTCAGAATTACGCGCATCGGACTAACAAAAGCAATTCATAAAAACTTTCAAAAATGAACAAACAAACACGTTCGGGCACTGAAACGTACCATGAATATTATCCATTATATAATATTTTCAGCGTTTTCAGCGTACGTTACACGAAATATTTCTATTTGCGAATGTAGGTAACAGGGTTGTACAGAACCATTGTATGTTGAGCTCAGCTGTGGTGTAAATGGGAGGGAGTTTCAACGTTGGGGTGATGAGTAGGGGTCTAGTTAGGGTGGTAAGGATGAACTGCATTGTCGGGGCAAAGCACGTTCTGCATACAAAGTGCAGTTGTTTTGTGCATTGTCCGATAAGTTTTTGTTGTGTAACCAACCTTTTTTGTTATCTTGCAAAATTTTTAGGTAGGTATAACTTAATTTAGCTAAGAGGTCGTGCCATAAATTTGGGGATATGGCGGCTTGTTGTCTTAGTTTAGCTATTTGCCAGAGTTTGAGAGAAAATAAAAAATGAGGTTTTATTTCGTGCAAGCCGAACATAACCACACTGTTACCAAACACCAGTGTGGCACCCGACGGGACTTTCTCACGAACAAAAGATCTTATAGTAAATTACTCATAAAATAAAAATTCAACTTAACATATAATACGTGAGCAAATCCAATTTTACCGACGAGAACTGAAAGTCGTTTTAAACCTATAGTAAGCACACTCCGGAAAATACGTCTAACAACGATATAAAAGTTATAATGAAAACAATTGAACAGTCAATAAAAACTAAAATCATAGCCGTAAAAGCTCGAAAGCAGGTTGAACTCATGAAAAATCTATTCTCCACGAGCCAATCGGTTAGTGCTATCAATCAAGTTTATAGTTGGATGTATTTGCAGTACGAATGTCGGGTCAGATTGATCGATACTTGCAGTGGAACTGGGGATGGAGTTCAGCGGGTCTGGTACCACTTACCGACTTGATGTGATGACGTACTGCTAGTAATATTAGTATGTTTCTAGATAGATTTGACCCAGGGTCAATGAAAATGAAGGATAGACAGATTTGAACCACGTAGCTTGTGTAAGGCCAGAGCGAATTGAATAAATATGATTTTGTAAAAATGTCTAACTACAAATATTTTGGTCTCATGACTGTGTGATACGAAGGAAATTTAAGTACAGTTTTGAAGTTCAAGAAATGTTTACGTGAATGAGTAAAACTGTTACCCGAGGTTTGTCGTCCCATGGAAATGTGCTACGAGGCGAAAATTGCGGAATGTATCGCCAAAGTTCAGAATTTTGGGAAACTGGTGATATTAGTTTGAACACGGTCAGTGATTACGTAACTTGGAATGAGAAACAAGTACCTAAATATATTGCCCTTCCCCAGTATCATCAAGATACTTTCAATTGTTATGACTTCTAGACTATTACGGGAAACACACAATGAATAAAGGACAACAGAAACATAAAAATGTCTTAATCGTACACTGTATTCATTAATGTCTCAAAAAATGAACTAATAACACAACAAAAATATAAATATTGTTTTACGCAAAATAATAACAACAATAAACATACCCGTAATAAACACAACTCCTATCCTAATACTATTTTGAGCATCTGTACCTCACAAATATTTAATACCAAAATCACACTCAGGAGACTTCGCATCGACAACCTCTAGCGAAATTGACAACAAGCGAGGGAAAAATTCCTCATATTTTTGTATGAAACTTTGCTGACTATGTGAAGAATATCATATGTCTTGTCGTTTGGTACCTGCATCTGCTATGTCATACAAAATTCAGTGCCACCGTAGACGCAGTGTTCGATCGAACTGGAAACTCTGAAAGGAAACATGCATTAGATAGCAGTTTTTACTTACTTTTAGATAATGCTTCAACTGTTGTGGAGTTTGATTTTTCTGTTACCACAGTAGCATTTTGTCATTGATCTTTTTGAATAGGGACTAAATTCCGCTTCATTTGTGGTTAGGTATTCCTGTAAACTCTCACAAAATTTTACCAAAATCCATCCTGTTGTCTTTGCATTCCAAAATTCCAAACATGCATACTGCGTCATTTATAATTGTAGGATAAAATAACAGAAATTAAGATTAATGATTATTATCATCTCAGAATTTCGACGACTCACCATCCAGAAAATCGTCGATTTGATACATTACAACAATGTTCTTTAAGCGAAATCTTAAAGCAAATTATGTCATTGAGTGAAAACGGCATTAACGTCGCATCGAGGAATGTAGGTCGTTTAGTCGTTTGAGCTCATTTCGTTTATTATGCTATTACTCAGAAAATGTCCCCAGGGAAGACGTTTGTAGAAAAATGTGGGTTTTATAATAATTATCCCGACTATTGTGGTTACTCTTTGTTCTCAGAAATTGCATTTTAAAGTCTGCCGTAGTGTGGGAGGTAATTTTAACTATGAAGTTTCAAAGGTTTTATTAAGAAAAGCTAATGAGGTTTCAAACATTTATTAGCTGCGGAGAATTATTGTTTTATAGCTGTAATTTTATAGCAAATGATACCCTATTAAAGCCCTATCTATTGTTTTCAAAAGCCTATAAAAAAATTAATACCTACTCAAAAATTACTTATATTTTCATCTAAATTTTCAAACCGCTGAAGAGAGACTTTGCTGATACTTCAATGCGGTAAATCCCTAAACAAAGTGTATTTAATGTAGGTCAGGATGTAATCACCGTGCTCTGAGGAATGTAATCACCGTGAAGAACTGAAGCTGGTACTAATTCCCACTGGATATACACGTGGCTAACCATAAAGTGCCTACTTAATTTAAACAAGAACTTGTGGAAATTGTAAAACATGAGAGTAAGAGAAGGTGTGTTGTAGCTGTTAATGGAAATAGAGTAATCGCTAGCAAAAAACGACTATGAACATCAACGTAAATATTTTAGGCCCTAATCGCGAATATGACACCAAAATATATGAACCCAGTATACGAATATTCGCAAAGTACAATGAATGATACCTACTATACGATACCATTAAGAAGTAGGTCGCTGCGACATCAATGAAGTGTTGTTACATGAATTAGTCCCCAGATACCTTATAAATTATATGTACGTAAGCAAAAACGAGCAAAACACTCAGTCACCATTTGCATTAAAAACACAATAAATTCTTTGAAGCGTATTCTCTGTATACAACGTTTACATTTATTTCTTTCGAATATCTTTTATAACGAGCCGTAAAAAATTGGAGTGGTTTTCCCTTTGATTAAAATCTCGTCTTTTAATGGTAGGGGTATTGATTTTCGCTCTTTTTCAACTTTGCCTGAACGCTTGTTTGATGCAACAGTCGTTTATTTTCTAAATTGATACTTATTTGCCTGCTCATTTGGTTAGTTGAGTTAATAACGTTCCAATGAAATGAAATAACTTCAAAGTAAATGTTAGTTTCAAAAGGATTAATCTAGGCCCCAATTACTCGATTTATATTTGGTTCAATATTAACCTAGCGCAGGAAGTTTTGAGAAATCAATGTTGTTCTAGCTTTGAGATCTGGCGGGTTCGCTCTAAATGCGAACATTATTCCATATCAGGCGACTCCTGTAACTTGATTAAAACGTTATTAGTAATATAGTTAAGTATGACAATAAAGGTTTAATGAAAAACACAAATATTTGCCTTACTTTTCAGAAAATAAAACCTCACTAGCTATCAGGGAATGAAAATCAGGGAAAGTAATCATCTGCATATTATTATTTCCTTTAGTACATTAAAAGAAATATCTATAGGTATAAAAAACTAAGTTTCCCTCCTCATAGCTCACAAGTCATTATTTTCTAGTGCTCTTCACACGTAGCCCCTGTAGCATTAAAATTATTTGAAAAGTTCTCATCTACAAGTTAAATATCGAGGGGATATGAAGAAGAGTTGCCACATTATTTAGGGAGAGTGGGGAGCATCAAAGAGTGTGGTTGATAATGGGTACAGTCGAAGAAGTGTATACTGTACCGTCAATATTGGAAAACAGAAAGAACATATTGGAAAGTGACGCTACATGGTGAATCTGCATTTATTTCTGTATCGACTATATTACCTACTACTACTATAGTTAGCAAATTTGCCTGCTTGTGAATTTGACTTCCGAATACTCAAGAATTTACTGACTTATTTGTATTAATAGTTTGTCTTTATACTGTAGTAGACTTAATAGTTTTTGGTATTTGTTGTTATGTAGAAGTATTATTTTTGAAAAAAACATACCGGCCGAATTGAGAACCTCCTCCTTTTTTTAAAGGCGGTTAAACGTAAAATAGAACATAAAGTTAGGTGTCATGATCCTACAGAAATTTATGCGGTTGTACAAGCGTATGTTTACAATGTCGGTGCAGCAGGGCTTTAAAAGATGATAAACTAAAAGTTTCAGAGCTCATGAAGTGATAAACGAGTATAAAACTCCCTTTAAAAAGAAAGTCGTTACAAAGAGCTCTGAATATTTTGTACTTAAAAACATTTTGTTCACAAACATAAAGATTTCCGGAATTTAGCTTTTCAATTTCGAAATAACTAAGATTATGTTTTTCAGATAAAATGTTATCCTGTCTCTTCTTAAGAGACTCACATTTTCACAGAACTCAAATCCTATTTCATTATTCAGAGCGTCTTGCTGAGATTTCACAAAAAAACCGTGAAAAGTCTCAATTTTTATCAGCAGCGCACACAGACGACAAAGATCAAAAGCTTTACAAAATATTATTTTAATATAACGTCAGGCAACATGGCTTAAAATTAGGTTCCTGGCTTGAATGGAATATTCATGTCTTGCCATCCAAGTTGTCTGGAGTTCTACATCGTTTTAATTACATACCCACCATTCTAGACAGCCTATTTCTATCTTACATTTCAGGAAAAGAGATGACGCTATACGTAAGACTATACCTATCTCTTTCCTTTATAGACTGTACGTTTATTGAATGTCCAAGACCTGGAAAAGACCCGGTCGTCGTCAAGTCTTTTACTTAGTCCATTCATTCATTTAGTTCGTTCAGTAGTTCACCTGTTACAATTACTATTTAATTTGTATAAATTAGTTTGCTTTCAAGTCCTTATTTGAATCTCTGTGATAGAAATCAATTCAGAAAGACTAACACAGTTATACAATTTGGGTTAAATTTATGAATATTTAAACTTGTACTTAGTAGTCAAAATGTACTCTCTGAAATTGTATTTTACATGATGTTTCTATTAAAATATTACGACCTATTTACATATGTAGAGAATATATTTTATTAATATGTAATTTTTTCTTTGAAGAGTTTTTAAAAGTTTGTTTTATCCCATAGGCCATAATTTTCTTTTTTAAATCTTCCTATATTACATTTATTACAATAAACAATTAATTATAAAGACATGTTTTTCCTGCATCCGTGAATTCATCGACAAAAACCCATATCAAAACATCGACAGAAAAGCGCTGACTCTTAAAGTCTCCTTTCAATTCACTCTCTTCATCTCAACCACGCTGGTCTTTGGCCGAATCCCTACAATTACGACTCCTCACTGAAATGTGCAACTATCAAAGTGTTTCCTTGTGAGAAAATACCTCGACTGCAGACGTTAATGCGCCTTTAAACGAGTCTGACATAAAAGAACCATCACACCACCCGGGAGAAAACAACTTTGATGCACGAAAAGCTCTGTTTGATCTGGGAGCTGGTTTTGTATTATAATTTGCTGGACTTATGCCCGTTTTCACCAACGTCCCCTAAAATGTAGGGGACACTTAAAATATTTCAAAGGCCTATAAAATAAATATTTAAAGCTTTATTTATTATTTTTTTACTACAATTTGTTGTCTGTTTATATCTATAAACCCCAAGAGAATTATATCGCAAAATATGTACATTTAAGTATTGTTTAAAATGAGTAAGGAATCCCTTAAATTTAGGGAACGTTGGTGAAAACGGGCATTGCAAGTTCAGTTACATATTTGTTATAGAAACGAAAATAATAGTCCGCCATCGCCTTCATGGTTTAACTTCCGTCCTAACACAAATATACCTAGGGGAATAACCTTTATTTCTTAACTTTGTTATGTAATTAGTGTTTTTAGTTGAATAAGGTATATTGCAGCTTACAATTGATTGAAATGAAATGGGATCACAAAGTCTTTGTTCCACAAGAAACCCAAATATTTCAGACAATATAAATCAGTGATCCCATCTCGTCAAAGTACAAGCCTGGCATGTAAACTATTTAATTTTGACCGCAGACTAAGGGTCAGTCTACCGAGAAGATACCCCTAACCCTACAGACAGGCCAAATTCTCGGCATACCAGCTATAGTCAGTAACACAGGTTTTAATTGCAACCTTAATTGCAACCGCTGAAATTATTCAAGCTGCGAGACTGTTTCCATTGGTTTACGTTATTTTTTTTAAGAAAAAACACCCAATGTTGATTTTCTTCAAATGGATTTCATTAGTTTTAAGTCCATATTTTTCATCTGTTTCGTAACGTGATAACTTATGTCTGATGAAGGTAATGTTGTTATTGTTTTAACGGTAGTAAAGTCAGAATTCAAATAATTACCTATCTATTTTGCTTTGTTTGTCAATTGATTTACCGCTGTTCTGTTTGCATGAATCATTAACACAAAATATTACGCTATTAGCTATATATTAGCTTCTGTAGATTCTATAATTTGTGCTGTGGAAACTTTAAGTGATACTTTTGTGGACTACATATAAAAAATTGTAAATAGAATTTACGATACTTTATTGTAGCATGCTTCTAACTGAGACTGCTATTTTAATAGAGGAAGGAGTAAACGTAAATTCTATTGCTCTTAATTATGCTAATTGTCATAATGAGGACAATTGTTTTAAAATAATGATGTTAGAATGCCTCTCAGTTATTACTAAGGCATTAGAAGAATTCTTGAATAATTTCCGGGTTAGTGGAGACCACCCCATCTTGTTCTAAGAATATTTAGAAGAGGAATATTAGAATAATATTTTTTTGTTTTGTTTTTTTGTTTCGTTAGAATAATAATTTATTAATAATCAGAGCATATATTATTTTTATTAAAAAACTCTGTAAATTAAACGTCTTCTTTTTTCTCATACTAGAATAAACAATATAAAATAATCATGAAATAAGTTCTATTAAAAGCAAAGAACATTAATTAAGTACTAAACCTTCCACTGAGATTGACAGCAGGCGTGGCAGCAACCGTTCCCAGCAAGCTACAGTATTTGAATAAATATAACATCATTTGATAGTCTTTTTACTGTCTACATGTACTGACGTTAATATCTAAATAGATTCACATTCTATATTTAATAGTATTTTAATAAGACAATAATTTTTTTTTTAGGTTTCCTATTTCTATAGCCGTCCTCATAAATTAGACTAATCAACACAGCAGTATTTTTTTTATTAGAAACAGAAGTCCCCGAGATTAACGCGGTCAAACAAAGAAACTGTTTTTTTTATATATTTATGTAGTGTGAGGAAAGGGTTAATAAACTGTGGTCCAATGTAAATGTATTATATCACCTATTGAAATATTGTTATAAGGCTATCGATATCTTATTTAAAAAAACAGAATCTCAATTTTCGTTAGTAAAAAAATACGAGGTACTAAAATCCCAATTAGTCCTACGTAGTGTATACCTAAAACCATCACTCTGTAACCTATCCGCTACACTAATCCTCCGTTTACACTAACATGGTACTAACCCAGCGAGTTACCACAAAACAAAAGCCTGCCCACCTGCATGTAAATGTAAGATTTAACCAGCTAGTAGCCATCTAGATGTACGATGAGATAATTCCGTGTAATCACAGGTTGCGTACAAGCTATTGTCGTGATGTATCGCTTCTGCAACGATGTAAGCCTGAGACAGTGAGTCAGCGGCGCTGGGAAATTGAATGGGTGCTAGTACAAGTAAATTTTGCTATTTGTGGGCCATGATTGCAAGTTGAAACGATATTTTGGATTTTGTCTTCGTGTTTTTTTTGTTTTTACACATATTTGGAAAATTTTAGTTTAGCTTAATTTGAGAATTGGATGTTGGAAAATCTTATAGTTAGAGTTGCCTCTCTGTCAAATTGAATATTCTTCAATAGTGTGTTTTTCCGCAATAAATTGAATTTTCACATCAAAGCAGTATTGCAAAGAATTTATACATTTTCAATTCTATCTTTTCCCCGTGCTTCTTCAGTAGCTTTGCAAAAACCAATACAATCTTTCCTAAGACGCATCGGAAGGTAAAATATTAAGGTACCTTCACACTACGTGCAATACCGATGCAAATACGTCAAAGTAAAGTTTATTCCCTCATAGCACGAAAGACGTAACGAGCCAACAAAGCTGTTACGAGAAAGACTTGCCGACTGATAGGTCACACAAGTTACAAGAGAAGAGCGGATTTGTAAACATCAACAAAAGATTCACATTTAGGAGATCAGTTTTAGGAAATACTTATAAGTATAGTGCACTGGTCTACGAAGGTCGAGGACGTCGTAGACTACGTCCAGAAAAAGTCCAACTTTAGACTGCGGGTAGAGCGGTTGGTTTCTCGCCATAAAACGAGTTTCAACTCTTTTGTGGTTAGAGTGCCGACCCACCATATGGCCACATTCATGAAGGAGGACTTCTGGCCGCAGGGCGTCGTGTTTCGGAAGTTTCGAGGCCGGTTGCCTGCTGATTCAGCACTACCGAAACTATTAGTGTAGTGATAGTTTTAAGTATATAATATCTATGTTAGTCTGTAAGGTATATATGATATGGGCCTCTGTTTACATATTTAAGATCTTGTAAATATTGCCTGAAATAAATGAATAAATAAATAGAAATAATAAAATAATAATAATTCAATATTAAAATAATAATAATAAATTAATAACTATATAAGTCATTACAATGTATTTTTGTTATTTTTTAATACAAATAAGTAAAAGCAGTCTTTCTAATTTTTTATAGTATATAATGTATTTTTTTTTCTTTATAAGACAGTATTTACATTTAGTATCCCACAAACCAATTAACTAAATAAATAAGGAATGATAGCAGTCAGGAAATTACTTGTTCAATATTAAACCAATTCGTATTGATTGAAATGTGGGTAATATTGCTAACCTTACTAATATCATAAGCGTGTTTGTTACCACTAAAACACAAAAAACTACTGAACAGATTATGATGAAAATTATTATGAAGTTAGGCTGCAGCCTCGAATAACACATGGGATACTTTTTTCCTATATCTTATTCTCACAAAAAAACGTCTAGTAAATAATAGGGATGATTTAAAATTTTACTGAATTTTAATTTCCGAATCGCTATTATAAGAAAGTTTGGTAATCTAATACATTTTAAGCAACTAGACAAAACACAAACAAACCTTGGCATTAGCGCTGTGGACGTATTTTGTAACTTAAGAGTTACAGAATACCTTTACCATGTTATAGCAATTTATCTACAGCTTACTCCTTATTAATATTGACAACCTTAAGTTATGGGACTGTTACGATTTCATTTTCTGAAATCTTTTTAATATCAGCGTCAATATTTTTTATTTTGAATACTTATTTATATACTTACATGGGTATTCTCTCTAGTCTCTTTATGTATTTATGCACATCAAACTCGCTGAGACTTATAACTTGCACCATACGTACAGACGCGCAAGTTTGCTTCAGACGAACCGCAGCGATTTCAACTAAGCGTTTTATCGTACAGTCCCAGAGCTGAGCTTTCGTGTGAACTGGCGTTATAGCTACCGTCGGAACTCTAAATAATAATACAAATAGCAATATTATGCACCGGCGAATATAAAATATTCAGTAATCACGGATTTACGTGTGGGCGTAAAGCCTGCTGGGAAAGTATTTCTGTTGATTTGCTCTTATTTTTGGACAGATTGCGTCTACAAATAGAATTAAATTGTACTCAGCCTTAGGGTGTATAACATGTAATAAATACGAAAACCAAAAATGTATCTAAATATCAATAATAGGTACAATGGATTATATTTGTAGGACTATCGAGTATCAGAAAGCTAATAACAGAAAAATTCTATAGGTGGTATTTTGCCGATTCCTCATTTATTTCACTCAACTGTAGATGAATAACAATAATTGTCTTCTGCTTGTTAAATCGTTTCTTGTAAGTCTGACCTCTATAAAGCATACTACTAATCACTCGTTTGATTACCAACACCTACGCAAAATTCCTCTCCTGGCTATTATTTTGAAAGCCCTTAACTGAAATTACAACGGCAATTCTAATATACAATCATTATTCTAATAATGACTTCAAAGGCTATTAATATCGTTGAGCCATGACCACTTACCCAATAACTTACCCTAACATTTTGCAAATATGCTTATTTGATCGTTCCAAAGTCATTGTTTCCGACCACAGAGGTTTTATGTAAGGTTCTGCTTTGTGGTCAGACGTGAACATGAAAATAGATGAAGGAAGCCTTCAAATTTAACCTATTTCAGGTGAGGAGCATCCCTCCTTTTATGAGGCCACAAAATTTATGGCTGAACCTTTCTGTCTATTTTTGCTGTAAGAGAAAACCAGACGTTAAAGTTTCGTTCATTATTGTTGCTGCCGAATTTCGGAAAGTAGGTTTTTCGAGGTTAAGCTTAGCTGAGTATTAAAGTTAACCGGTTAAAAAGAGCTGAGGTTAATTAAAAATTGGCAGCCCTAATTTAGGATTAAGACTCAAAGTAAAAGTTGGCAGAGCTGTGTTGGAATATTGAACTAGGAAAGAGATTGAAAAAGTATAAAAAAATATAAGATTGTTTTAAACTCAATTATGTTATATAACGTTTACGTTAAAAAAACTACAATCTTTATTCAATTAATTGATTGAGTTACGTCACAATCCAAAAACTTATAATTACAGCACAAAATTTTGTTACAGACATTCAATTAAAACTCTATCACAAATGAATTTATAGTTATTTGAGAATAGCGTCTGTTAACTATCAGAACATGTTCTGATAATTGGAAACTGTCAGTAAATGGAACATGAAGTCTAAAGAGAACACCGAAATGTCTATATCGAAACTGTAAATCTGTCATGTACGAGTATTATAGACAACCTACTTACAATGCATTGGTTCCCGAAATTGGCACATACACTTCCTACATCAATCCTACTATATCGTATTACATAGCTAGTGTATCATATAAGCAGTGCAAGTAAATTTCTTCGTGATCGCCAAATTTATCCCTTAGTATCGGTTAAATAGGTTAGGCGTTAATATTTGCGAATTTAACTTGTTTCGTCGAGCGGTCGAGATAAACACGAAAATTTGAAAATAAAACTTTTGAATTAGGTGATACCATTTAACATTGTTTACAGCGTCAATTAATCGAATTTGACATAGTTTTACGAATTTTTGGTTCGTAAAATTTTTAACGCGAATTCTATACTTGCGCTTTATTTCAAGGTGATTTACAAATATTAAAACCGCTTAAAATCTACTACAGTTTTTTCCAATTATTTAATAAGCTATATTTATCTTTATCGTTCGAAATAAATCTTTCCGCACACTGTGTAATATTTACACATACCTTCTATAAATTTCAACGTAAATATATTCTGACATATAAAACAAAAGAGCTAAACGAACAATACCCGTCAGAACTTCCACGTTTTTAACAAGCGAACGTCTTTTCACTATTTTTCCAGCACTTCCTACCGAAACTACGTAAATATTCTCTGCGAGAATTTAATCTCCCAAATGTACTGCGAACTGAAATAGATGAGGTGAGCTATTGAAGGAAATAAATCTCCCCTGCGGAGCTAAAGTTTTTCATTACATTTGAAGTCATTTGACCGAGTTTCCGCGCACAAAGAAATCTTACTTTTTATCTCTTTAGCGGCATTTATTGCGGTCAGCGAAAAGGTTTGTGGATCAAAGAGTGAACTATAAAATATCTTGTCGATGGAGGGCTATAATCCGGAAACCAATTTTGACCCAAGACCCGGAGGCAAACATTCTAGAGATCAGCGGAATGCGTTATGCTTTTGGTTTGAACAAGATTTAAAAGTTAATACAAACCGGATGCCCAGAGTTGAAGCGATATCAGGCAGAAATATTTAAGGAATGGAAATTTATTATCAAAAGTTAAAGCATTACATATTTTATCCTCTTAAACTAAGGTGTGTGACTAAGTACGACTGTATAAGTCATATTTTGCAAACAAAAACTTAAGTCTGAAGCTAGTTTTAAACAATCCAAGCAAACTAAAATCTAATATTATCTATGCTTATATAACCTTTAATGAGGTAATATTCGATTAAACCAAAAGTTTGAGAAAGAAAGTCCTTAGATCGTCTAGCTTAAACAATAATTAAATCTGAGTATTATTCTAAAATTTATTAATTATTTTCAATCATTATAGCATTTGTTATTGTCAAGCATTATTTTAACTTGTTAATACCGGTATTATCCGTAGATTAATTATTATAATTGATTTAGTTTTGTGTCTGTACTGTATACAACATTTATTTTGCAAAGTCAGTATAATTCCTTTAATAATACAAATGCTCCTTTATTATGACAGACGTAGGTTTGTCGCATGTCATAAACTCTTCATCGCTCAGTACTGCAGTTATTAAACTGTCATAGTATTTTACGATTCCATTTGTCATCCGAGTCTCCGATGCATTAGGATTAGCGCCCCTTTCTCATAGAAACGATTGCTTTTGTTTGAGATCAAAATATAAAGTTACTAGAACAGCAGTGACAATAAATTCCATAAATATCTTCACACATGTTCAACTTACATTATTTAGTAGACGGAAAAGGTAAAGCTATCTAATGTTAAGATATTATAGTAACCAAAAATAAAAAAAATATTTAGTCTCGCGGAGATGACTAAAAATATATATCAACGGCCATCATATTCCATAACATTGCATAAAACTAACAATGAAGAATACACAAGGAACAGACCATAATTCTGCCAACATCAATTAAACTTTAATAAGGATTCAGACAGATAAGTCGAGACGGCCGCAAAGGCGCAGATGTGCATCTAAGTGTCTATCTTGATTACAAGATTGGGATTCGAATTAAATTTGCCAAACTGGGGTAGTTCTGTCTGATACAATATCTCGTTGACCCTTAGGAACGTCGAAATCTAATTCACACTACAGAATCTATAGAGTGGGAGGAGTATAGACGTTATGTAGAACTTTGTCTCACTCCGCTATTTAGAATTGATTCCCGAACTTTGTAATAAGTTCTGGGAATGTTTTAATTGCTGTACATGAACCCGAAACGTTAGCGGAATATCTGAACTGAAATCTGGACTGGTTCCATTCGAACTTTGAAATAAGTAATTTTCTGCCAAATAAGTCACGGCTTAGATAAGAAGTACTTTGATTTAAATATTCCAAAGCATTCTTTTTGTGTCTCAGCTGCGGCCATAAAACTAAAATACTTGAAGTAGAATGTTGCTCCGATGCGTTGGTGCAAATATGTTAAGGATACTTTTTGTCTTTCTAATTAAGAATACGATACGTTCCGCCATTTTGCACGAATAAATGAGAACCAAAGAATTCTGTAAATGTACTTGTTTGGTATAGATAATCCATTAGGGCCGTAAATGGCATTATTGGCCACTTAAACAACATTTGTTGGGTAGCACTAGAATGCAAATTGCTGTTTGGAACAAACTCTGCAGGCAGTCGGTTAACTTCGCTTTTTATTTTGTTCACCAAATCTCAGTCACAGTCTTTAACGACTTCGCTTTAAACATTCTGTATCTTTTAAAAAACCTACATACGTGTCAGCTTATATTAATCTCAAACTATCGATACAAATCTCCAATAAAAATAACGAGTCGAAAATCTCAAATCCTGTTTCCAAATATCCTAATGCTTTTCTATCTCACCAACTTTCTCTTCGCCCGTTTTATGTGCCTTGAATTGTGAATATATTTCCCGAAATCCTCTAAGTAGGTCGGTCATAACTTAAGGAACAGCTTTCAGCAAGCCCTGTGGTGGGCCTACAGTGAACTACATTGTCGGATTGTAAGCGCAGTCGGGGTCTATTAAATTTATTGCCTGTGAAACGAGAAGTCTAATTTAGATTCAGATATATTTTGTCAGGATAACACACAGATATGAGCGTCGCTTTTAAAAAGTTTAGCTGAAGTCTATGGTTGCCATATAATTATCAGTATAAAAAAAGGGTTCTGATATTAAAATAACATACTGGAAGTTTTCATAAGGAAAATTTGGGAAATAAATAATAAGTAAAAGTTTAGTCACTTTAAAGACCGATAGAGCTATAATTCTTTCAATATTATGATTTTACAGTTATCATGTTAATACTTAATTTAGACCAATAAACTTCCATTTTTTATTTATTTTTAACATATAAAGGGCGTTGCATGCTCATGTGAATACTGCATTTATTCAAGCGATAAATATATTTATTTTAGAATCGTGTCTCGAGTCCCGCTCCCGCTCAGCGCGGCTCCATGTGCATCGTCCTTGGCAGGGCTAGCTTATTGGGGTTTATTTTGGCACTGCGGGTGGCATTATCGGCGTCGATTGTTATAAACTTAGTTATTAGTTTGAAAATTTTGATAAATTATTAAGTCAACAACGTTTTTAGGTTATGTTGTTACTATTGGAAGTTACTTTATGAAGTAGGGTAGTCGGATGTTATGATTAATTGATTGTTTCGTAAGGAATGAGAAAATGTTTAGGTAAATGAAATATTCTTGAGAGCATTATAACCAAGTAGTAGGTATGTAATCAACTTAGTTATTTATTTTATTTATTTATTTAAACTTTACACATTGAACAAGAATTGAAAAATGAAAAAAGCTTTAACCAGATAATATTTTACTGAGTTAAATTAAAGTAAAAAATTGGTTTATTAAAAGTTAAAAACTTTAGAATAGTTTGCTTTTCAAAGTAGAGTAGTTCTTCACAACATTGCGTAGAAAGGCATCGTCATCCATTTCCGCATTTTTTATTATCATATTACTATTTTTATGAGGTCAAAGCAAACGCTTCGCCAATAAAATTTATAGTAAAAAAGGTCAGTGGTTTCATATATCGAGGGGCAAGTAATACAAGTTGAAGTGGGATCCCGAATTAATGGTATAAAGTTTGTCCAGTAAATATACGTACAGACCATAATGTTGCTGATTTCTGGAGTTTGGCAAAGTTGTGGGATTTATTTTGGTTGCTAGTTTAGAAACAACCTACTTTCGTAGATTTGTTTATATGTTCATTCCAATTCCGATATCTTCTTGAGGTCTATTTTTTTACAAATTATATTAAGAACTTACAAAGAGTTAAGCTTTATTTAAACTAATCATTACCACTTTTTGCAGATTATTTGGCATGATTTTTGTTTATTTAACCAGACATAAGCACAAGTTAAATGCACTATGATCTCTTTGTAACTGTAAACTGTTATAAGCGTCCTGTAAATAGTCGTTTTAAAGTAACGCTTATTTCAGTTTACTCATTCAACCCCTTTTTGAAGTGCCTATTTATTCTAGCCATTTGGCTTACAGAATACTTTTGATTAACATCCGTTTAATTGAAGTCGTTAGGAAGCGTTTAGTAAATTTTTAAGCTTTAATTAAGAGGGTTACCAACACTTAACGTTGCATTTCTTTAGTTAATTGCTCAGTGTTTGAGCTTTGCATTTAAATGAACTTTAATAGGGACCTAAATTTGTGAGTTTTGCTGTGTGAATTTAAATTGAAGTATCAACGAGTATTGGCCAATCTTTATTATTCATTTTTTTATGAAATCAGTTTCAATGTAGAGTTGGAATAAAAAGTTTTATTGTTAATCTTTTATGAACATCCTTATAAACGTTCTTGAAAGGAATACGATTAATAAATTAAACACCAACCTTTCAGAGCTCGCTAAGCCCTTCGAAATAATTCATTTGAATAAGTCTATTGTAATTACCTAAATCAAATATTTTAAGCGTAGGTAGACATAATCTTTTCACATTTAAAAGGCTGTAAATTTTGAAGAAATAAATGAGACTCATAGAAAATGAGGAATAATTAATAAAAGAGGGCGATAATTCAAAAATCTAATTAGAATGTCACCTTTTGTATGTTTCATAGAAGAAATCTCAAAGCGATAAATCAAAAAGCTTGTAAATCAGTTTTATGAAAGTTATGATTTAAACTGTGCATTTGCTGAGACTTCAAAAGGATCAAGTTTATATGTTATTATTTCACAATATAGCGAACCTCCTTACTAATATTTCCTTTTTAAAAAACGTTATAAAAAGCATTAGATCTTCAAATCAAAAGATTGTAGTGCGACTACTCACCGATAGATGGCGTTAGCGTACTAATAAAATATGATCGATCATCATCTTGCAGCAACCATTTAAGCTTTGTATTGTTAAAATATAAATTACAATAAAAATATAATCGTTGTGTTTTACAACATGGCAATTATAAACACTATTTAATAATGATCGTAGTTGGCTAAAAAAAGTTAATCCATTGCGTACCTACATTATAAAAAATAAATATTAGTTTAGTGATCTACTACTATTTGTTTTAACGAAGCACCTTTATGATATCCTGGATAAATAGGTGTTAAATTAATTAAGAAATTATGCCTCAAGTAAGTACAAATAACGTTACACATCAAACTGTTTCCTCCAAATTATCTTTCCATCCACGTAGGTACTTACTTCGACTCCAACCTTGAAGGGTCCCACAAAACCTTTGATCACACGACTGTCCGCTTGGATTATGAAATTATATGACGGTTGATGGTTTTTTACTGATATTTTATTCATATATTATTACTTCATCGCTACCTGTCCATAGGCTTTATCGGTTACCCAAATATCGGCGTTACTACGGGTGCGTGGTTAATGGTTTAGAATATTTCGATTCTGTTATTTTGGTCACTGCCATTCTATATTTAGTTAGATTTTTTCACAAACTAAAGAAGTTATATTATATTAGGTAAGAGTAAGAAGTGATGCCATTAAATATTAATTGTACAGCCTTGATCAGTTGAAATGCTTTTGCCAATTTACTTTATTTTCGATTCACTGTGGACAGATGTGCAAATCAACCTTAAGGAGGTCAGTACAAAAAAAACACTCATCGAACCTATATGTTTAGTTTGTATGAATCTAACACGCTTGCCAACTCTTCCATTCCCTCTCAATCAATACTTCCATCACCGTTATCATCAGTTTCGTAATATTTGGCATTATCTTCCCATAGTAGTGGTTCGATCGCGATCCGATTACCAAAACTGTCACGGTGTACAACAAAAAGTGCCGACAAAGAGTCGCGGAGAGTGCGACGCGGTGCAGTGGCGACCGGATAGTTTTTACTTGCGATACACACGGCTACTGTCGAGGACCAGTGGTAGGCGATTTGTACACAGGTTGCCACGGGAAAGATGTAGGTGAAACAGGTAAGCGCTTACCTATTTATTAATAAGCCTTCCTACGCTTTTTTTCTCTTTATTCTATGTTTTAAGGTAAGATTTAAAAAAGTAAGCAGACTTACTTTTCTCTGGCTTTAGATTTTCAGGATTAGAATACAAATATGCCTTTTGCTAAAAAGCCTCTGGCGCGTTTTAGGTTCTAGGTAAATCTCCCTGTATCGCTCCGTCTGTTGATTTACGCGATCGCTTATGTTTGCATTTCTGCAGCCTTACTTTACATTCTTTTTACATAGCTGCAACCATATTTTTATTTATAAATTTATTGACAGTTTGTATCGACAGTGTGTCCATCGTCACCGCAAGGGCGCCGTGTCTTATAAAATACACCTGCTTAGAATCTCGATTTCGGATTCTCCAATTTCAAGAACCAGAAACATGAGACCCTTGTTCTTGTCCAAATCATTTCCTCTATCAAACAACGTGAATGCGCTCAGGCATCGTCACGGGTCAACACATTTTGGTGGTTCGATCAAAAAATAAACTCGGTTAGTGATGTTTTCACATGCCGGATTAAAGGATGTTAATGTTGGTTAATTGTGTTTGGTAATGATTGGAATTTTGCATAAGAATGTTTGCAAGCAGACGGTTTCTTTCGGTTTTCGGTTTTGGCATTTGTTTTGAAAAGATCGCTCGACTTTGTTTAAGTAAACGGAGATATTTTTGTACACAATTTTGGCATTTCTAAATTGGATGATGGGGAGATAAAATTCAGTGCCAGGTATGTTATTGCATTTCTTTACTGGGTTTGACATTATGTTGCTTTAGATCTTTTATTTGTTTGTGTCTGTTTTTGGCAGAATTTATGCTCCTTCAGGCTGGTATTCAAATGTAGGAATGACTTTCTGATTAAGACTCACATTCTTATAAAAATATTATGTAATTACTTATTTCTGTGGTTTTTATGGCAGTACCAATTGCGTCGACTACTCTTTATAATAGTATTAAATTACTAGACGTTAGTTTTTTCGAAGAATATCTAATATTTTTATTATTTTTAACATCACTCTTAACACTGATGTTTCTAATGAAATACATTAAAAGAAAGATAATCACCTGTTGTTTTTTACTCAACTTACGTGTCAATTTCGTAAGCCAAAGTTGGAAAACAAACCTTCCTCCGAACAAATCAAGCGAATAACCAAAGTCAATAGTCCGTGAAGTATCAATAGATGGTATCACTGTATTCCCATATCAATAACTTGTAAGGAAAATACACAAATATATGTTAAGACAGACCCTTTTGTATTCGGGTGGGGTATAATTCAACATATCCCATATAGGTAAAATAATATCAATAGGTATGTAACTATATTGCTTATTTTTTACTTGAACATGATTAACCTGTTATTTATAAAGCAAGCGTTTGGTTCTGCGTTTAGGTACATAAGAAATAAAACAAGTTTTGTTTTTCCTCTTGGGAATGAGGGATTTCCAGAGGTGAAAATAACGCTTTGTGTTATTTTAAGTCGTAGTTTATTTATATGTCAAAGTGTTTTCAATTTAGGAACGACGTTATTTATTAATAGCGTGATTGAGAAACAAAACTTGTGACTGAATTTTCAAATACTCGTAATATTCGTACTAGAATACTCATTCGTCGGGTATTAAAGAAATCCTTTGACTAGAAAGAAATAGTTCTGTTTGTTTGTCTTACCTTAATCTTATATCCTCAAAAACGGTATTTCTCTAATCAAACAGCAGAACTGTTACATAGATAAAGCAGGTAGACAATACAGGGGTCATGTGACCCGGTGTAAATTTACAAACGCTAATACACCTGCTTCGCGACATGGCGACAAAAATTTTTAAAAGCCTCTTTTTATCTTGTGTGAAATTTGGAAGCGGAACAACACTCTCCTTATCTACATTTTGGGACAACAGACCGACTTTGGGCCGTTTTGTCCCGCAATAGTGTTAATTGGACCTTAATATAAGACCAAAGCTTTTGTCCGAAAGATGCCGGCGATAAACTTTTTTGTTTTTTCGACAAGTTTATTAAAAAAATCCTCGAGTGTGTGGGTCGTTTAAATCTTGTGAAAGGTTTTTTTGGCTTATGCAAAGTTAAAGAGGTTGATCAATATTAAAACCCTAATGGTCAACTTCTTTTAAAGAAGCAGGTGCAAATTGGTTAAATGGCTATGGTTTAATCTGTGTAATTTTTCACTTAATACCGAGATTATCTTCTATCTTACGTTCAAGAAAAAAGAGGATAATGATGAAGAAAAGACAAAGCTTGTTATACTGAAAACATATAATACCATCGTACATGATATTTAATAGACTTTAGCTTAAACTCATAAAGCATACATTTTTTAATAAGTTTTTACCATTTGGTATTTAACGAATTCAAAAACCTCATCAGAATTGCACGTACATTAACGAGGTTCCCTATTTTACGTCTTTCTAGACACATTTAACTTACAAGCAATCTAGCTCGCGCGTGTATCATAGCTAACTTCAGGGTCGTATATCAAATTTATCTAAAGAAATACGTGATATTTTGACTAAAAGTCGACATTAAGGTTAAAATGTAAAGCTTAGATATAATCTCGTCTTTAAAGGCGCTGTCATGATTTACGAAGGTTTTTGGACCCAGAAACCATAAAGATTATCTAACTCCTGGGCTAATGGGACCCCTTAATTAATTATTAAGACACTGTTATCGCCGTTCCAGTTTAATTTAAGTCTTAATTTAACGGTGGTGTTAAAATGTAGGGACAAAATTTATATAATAGGTCAGTGCTATGGTTGTTAAAAATGTTATAAGGTATTTTAAGTTCTTTATAAGTAGGATCTCAACTCCAATATTTTTATAAAATTTGATATAACCTGACCAATAGTTCTTTTTTGTCACTTGCTAGTAAAATAATTAGAACAATTTGTAAACCTACTGATCAATTGACGCATGTGCTTTCCTTTTAAAATTGGTGTCCATCGATATCATCATCAGACACGATATTCTGTTATTCTGTCTTTTAAACTCATTCAAAAGCGATGACTATTTAAAAATTAAATTGTCCATCACGAAATTTTACAAGAACATTAAAATAAAAAAATAGTTACAAGCAATTATGCAGTTTAATAAAACATTTAAATTCAAATAAATGCTAATAAAATCAGAACGATTAATTTTCAACACCTACAAGTTATCTTATACCGACCACAGTGCCTTATAATCTCAAGTTTATCCATAAATTAACTTCTTACCTTACTGATTAATAGCTTTAGAGATTATTCATAGTAATAGCTTACTTTTATTATTAAACCCCTAATTTAATTACGCATAACATTATCGTTAAGAAATGATATTTATTACAACATTAAAAAAAACTATAAACCAAAGAAACACATTCTATAATGAATGGTGAGGAAAAGTCTGTTTTGAAAAGTTATTAAAAAAACTTTTATGGCGTTTTTGAAGATTTTATAGGTGAAGTTTATTGTGATAATAATATGGGCTCAATGTAAAATGGGCATATTTTTGTGACCACTGTTAATATTACTGAAGTGGGTGTTTAAGTGTCATTTGACTCTTATTATAACGTCTTCGCTTCGTTATAAGAGTCTTATAACGAAGCGAAGACGAGAAAAGTTGACTAGCAGTTATTTATCCTCGTTAATGTCCCTTAACCCCATGAAGTACTATTTAGCCAACGGGAAAAATATTACCGTTTCTTTAATCTAACAGTAATTTATAAAATGTAGCCATTTAATTATTTTTTGTAACTCAGTGCGTAATGTCTAAGCTGTATAGTCACATAAAAAATACAAACCGAATACAGAATACTTTACTTTAGTTTTTTGTTACTTTAGTGTGAACATTAATATACATGTAAAGAATACAATAATAAAACTCGAAGGCTGTATTAATGTCAAAAAAACTTTTTAAGGATATTGCCAGCAGTAAATGAAAATTTGTTGGTATATTTTGTTTGTTGTAAAATAATTTTAGGACGATAGTTGAATTTTAAAAATTTTTAAACATCCAAAAGGTTAGGGAATTGTCGTTGGAGCTCTAAAAAAGTAAAAAGTATAGTAAAGTGTTATTGTGTAAATGGTATGTTTCAAAAAAAACAAAAAGTGTTTTGAAATTATTAATAAACATAGATTACCTACTTAATATACAACTAAAATTTTAAACATGAAGATTTTTATAAAACTCTCTCTAAAAAAACTAATTTTCATAATGCAAGGGGCGGAAGCTATAAAGCGATATTGTTTCTGGCCTTCCCGTTGTTTTTTTATTATTTTCCAACGCTCAAAAAACGTTTACACGAATTTCGCCTTTAAATTTGAACGTATCAAGTTTTATTTAAAAAAAATGGCTTGCGTAACTTCATTTCTGGAAGTACGGTGTACAACTATAGGAGTGTTTATTTTTTCTATGTCTTGGGAAGATGATATGTGGTATATTTTGTTGTAGTGTTGTTTTTCGTTATATTGGCAACCGGAAAGTTATGTTGACATTGTTTATTACGAACAAGAGAGGGATAATGATTTCCGTTAAAATACATTTTTATAAGCGAGATTTTAAAGTTTTTAGCCTCTTGTGTGGTGTGATTAAATTTAATTGAATTGGATTTGGCTATAAAAACGTGCCTGAATTGTTTAGAATTTTATTAAGTTAATACTGGTTTATTTTGATTTGCGGATTTGCCGAAATAATTAATTTTCTGCTCTTTGAAACTAGTTTGATATTTAGATCTATTTTACATCTATCATCATCAAAAATAATTATGATTTTCATGAAATGCAATATAGCTTTTAAATAATTTTACACCACATTTTCAAAATCCTTTCCCTCAACCTACAAATCTTTAAAACAGAACCAAAGATTTACCTCTACAACTTCCAAGAAATACCAATATTAATACTTACAGACAAAAGGCCCATATTTCTGTTCGGTTTAATACCGGATGTCCGGTTTTCCACCTGACTCGAGCGTTATTGGTCAGATAAATCATGCGCATGACCTTTGGATGAAAGACTCTGCGAAGATACCTATTTAACAAGGATGGGAACCTGTGTTCTATTTTGAAATTATGTAACTGTGACTAAAATGTTGAATTTAGAACATAAATGTTTTAATCGTTCAGTGTCCCTCATACTCAAGTAGGTTCATTATTAACGTTTTCTTTTGAGTAATTTAGACAAAAAAACAAACAGTACATTTGTTTTTCTTCTTCCTTCTTTTGTCTATCTATTTTTAATCTTAAAAAACTTTACCAGAAACAAAACCTTTAACTCCCAGCAAATTCCACTGCAATAAACGAAACGTATTTTCTTCCTATTTGCTACGGAACCCTGAATTTTCCTCTACCACAAAGTGCAGGGTTCTGTAGGATACAAAGGTACACCGTTATTACACCCACGGTTCATTAATTTTTTGCTCTGGCAACTTTCGCGTAATTTCACATCTAATAAATCAGACGCTAAATTATTTATGAGAAAACAAGCAGAATAGTTGGGTTTTAAATGAAAATGTTTTTAAGTTTAGATGTAAAATAGAAATAAAACTGAGAGAGGTAGATAAAATAAAAAAGATCAGATACTGATAGATATAGGGAGTGCTACGCGGTTAATTATTTGCATGCTCACGCTATTTCATTGGTCATACGGTATAAAATAAGTTCACTTTTTCAGTGTAGGTTGGTTCTTTAGGATTTTAAGCTAAAAAAACAAGTATTACCTCGGTAAAAACAAAATGTTACTGTTTGTACCTACACTGACACTTTTTTTTGTTTTGAGAGAATCTAGCAAACGAGTGATGGTAAGTGATCACCGCCGCCTATATACACCCACAATTACATATGCATTGAGGGTGCGTTGCTGGCCTTTGAGAAATTGGGCACCGGATATCGCACTCTCCGAACGAAACGCAGGAACATCGTCCCTACTTCACGTCGGTTTTCTGTGCGACTGTATCATCACACATATACCTATGCATAATTAAAGCTTGAATCATATTGTCTTAAAGCTAAAATACCCCTCCAGACTTATCCTTCGCAGAAAACTGCAATATGAATTATTGTGTCACCCGAGCATTTTAATGGGCGCCTCATATGATAAATTAACAAAAACAAACATATCGGGAATCAAGTAAAATCAACTTGGCCAAGTAATTAATCACTAGTCATAATTTACCAATTACTTTGCGCAGCGATTTATGAGCGCAAATGAAATCTTTTTTTAGTACTTGTGTGGCTTTGAGAGATTGAAAGTACCTAAATGCGATATTAATGAGATTTCTGGTCGAAGTTGGATATCAAAAACGGATTTTACAAACGTCGGGAACGAATTTTGAATACTTATGTTTTATGTATTCGGGCGTTGTTAGAAAAATTACAACGTTTGGGTCTTTAAAACTGTAGGTATTTTGTGTTATTTTCCTCAATAATACATGTTGTTAATATATTATTTGTATTAATATCTAACTTATAAAAAATTACTAATACAACTAATAAAAAGATGATTACTAAGGGCTGGTTTTTAAATCGTTATTCTATTCGACTGAAAAGTTTTGTGTTTATTGTCACCTCGGATTTAGGTCAAATGGTCAAATGTTTTATATTCGACGTGTAATGACAATCTGACAATTGAAAAACCTGCCACAGTATTTTTTGGTTATTTTAAGATAACTCTGCATTGTTTATCTCATTTAACAAATTACTCACCGACTTCCCTAATTGACTAATTCAACCGTCTTCCTATTGCTTATTCGACAATAATACTCGTACGGGAATGTTTTAGATAAATTGTTTATAACATCGTCCGTCGACCGCGAACAAATAAAGAACTAATGAGCTGTTACGTAATAGCCCCCTTCGCGTGCCGGCGTCTACAGGGTGTTGCAGAATACAATGCTAAGCGAGGAAGGTCGAGTAATTTATTTTTCTATTTGTACTATTTTTATGTCAATAATATGACGTTTGTGGATGTGACGCTCAGTGATTGTCGGTGTTGTGGTATCGCTGTACAATTTTGAGCTTATTCGTTCAATAGATGTTTTAATAAATATTATATTTTAAACTTTGTTAATAAATAAAACACAATAAGGTGAATGTTTATTTAAAGTTAATTAAAAAAGACATCTGTAAAAATAAAACGTAAAATTCTATGATTATTTCATTTCCATTCAGAAGCGCCTGAGTTAAAAACACATGCCTAACCTCATACTCATTTAAGCGGCATTTTAGCGTCAAGTCAAAAATGAATAGTCAAAGACTCCGTGGAACCGCCGCCCTGTATTCAAAAGCACATGCATGGCGTTTTGCAAGTTTGCAGCAATCACTTATGTCGCTGTAACTGATTACTTGCAGCACGGCACGCGAGTAATGGCCGTGCATTTATTGTTTTAGTTTGCACGCCTTTACTCATATCGCACACTTGTTTTTTGACAGGCGATGTTTCATGACCCCTTTGTTTTGAGCCACCCTGTATGTTTTATTGTCTCAATTTTTTCGGCCAGTACCATTGGTTTTTTTTTTCTTAACAGCATGATACAATATCTTTATTAAAAATACAATGCGTCTAATACAAAAATATAGTCGTGCGTTGAGCGCAATTATGAGTTCAAGCTATTATTTTCATGCTGTCATAACAAACTGTTGTTGACGGCACGTCCCACCATATTGATGTCACCGTTTCGATTTTACGTAATGATAATCGTTACCAACACTATAATTCCATGTTCCACATTTCAGAAATTCCATCATGACGCTATTACCTATCAACCTACCTAATCGATTCCTATTATTTCGATTGTTTTAGGCTAAATTCGAGCGCGATACCATCTCTTTTCGTATACGGGTCGATGACAGTGTCATTCGATTGTGTTTTCGGATCGAGTCAATTAATGTTGATTTCGATACCGTTTGATTCGATTTGTATCTCGGGCTAACTGTGTATGGTATGGGAATTGCATCAATTATGTTTGTGTAGAGGAACATTCGCTGTTTACAGAACAAACAAAAAAAATGTTGATTGTATTTTTTTATAATAAAATAATAAAAAAAAAACTTGGACTGGAACCTTCAATAAAAATATAATAATAACATTGAAATGAGTATTTCATTGAAAAAATCATTTTTTCATGGTGAGCTTAAAGATTAGTAAGATTTCTGCCAGTCCACGTCACGATTGAATCACATTAAAAATATTTTCGCTATCAAATAATATGGCCATTTAAGGTCTATTATACGGGTTATTGGTAATGCGATACATTCCATCTAAGGGGTTTCATCCATGTCCGAAAAATTATTAATTTCTGAGATATGCAACATGACTTAATTGACTGCAAAAAAGCTCTTATTTAACCTCTTAGAAGGAATTAATCGCATGCGCATGACCTTTATTATTAAATGTTGAGTGTTTTTCCACACTTGTTATGTGATTACCTACCACCAAATCAACGGTTACTTTTCGACTGTTTTGCCCTTGATTAGATTGATACCCTGTACACAAATAATGTTTAATACACACCATTTGTCATTTTGTAAATTGTTTTCTTTGTTTTTTATTTATATATCGTGCCCTCGCCAGGTCGAGCAAAAAGCGTCACGATATTTTGTAACCACCGTTTTTTTCTAGAGAATTTTAACGTTAGTTTTTAATTCAAAACTTCGGTAAGTTTCTTTTAAGGTTTTGTTCTGTTTTAGGGTTTTAACCCGACAGTTTTAATTATCGGCAGACGTACAAAAAAGAAATGCCAACCCTTGAGTTCAACGATTTTTCAAGACATTTTTGACATTTATCAAAAATCTTTTTAATGTAGAAAAATTAACATATAAATGCTTTCTAAAGCTGAGTCACCACAGCTATAGCAACTTATGACTAACACCTGTACCCATGGCGATCGGAATAAAGTAGAAAGGGTTCAAAACTTGCGCCCGAGTAATTTTCACTTCAATATAATATGAAGGGTGGGGTCTAGCCCTTGCTAGATGCATAACACCTAATTGCTCCCTTCCGTTGAAGTCGGTGAAACAAAGAGTGGAAACGCTATGTTTTTTCATTAGGAAGCCATCGGGGTGGTCCAAGTGATGAGAATTGGCGTGTGAATCTTAGCAAACGCTGTGGCTTATTACTTTTGGGAGGACCTTCGGTTTTTTTGTTAACTTAGACGTTTTTTATACGAATATATTTAAGTAAATTATCTAATTCGTATATCGAAGTAATGTATTAAAAGTTCATATCGATGAAATATTAATTATGTTTAAACTTTTTTCAAATAAATAAAAAATTATCCCTTTTATGATGAGTGAAGAAAGCATTTACGTATACCTTAAACTTTTTCGTCTTTTCTACAATACTAACGCCAGAACCTGCATTAAATACAATAAAGTAAATATTTTTTTGAAGTTATAGAAACTGGAAAAAGGAACGCGGGTCTACGAGCATTGTGCGACTGGGAATCGAACCCAGGACCTTTTTCCAGTATCTATAACTAAAAAATTAATAAATTACCATTTTAAAAGCAAAACTAAAAATAAAATATCAAATATTTTTTCTTTATTAAAGTAATTAAAGTCCAGCTGTCATCTGTCAAAACGCCTGTCGCTTGTACCCCGCAACTTCACATTCGAATGCCCCTTGTTTGTTACGAAGCTGTTTGAAGAATTACTTTTTTTAATTTCCCCTCAACACACGCGAGGCGATGGATATTAATTGGAATTGGAATATTTTGTCACTGCATTAAAGCTAAATACAAAAACGGGCTTGAAAATAAGTGCAAAAATTTTGTATGAAAGAAACTTTGATATTATTTTTGGGGGCCTTTATGTAACAAACTTAATTTTAGTAAACCACATTTTAAAGTTTTTGAATTCGAGTACTTCTAGGACGTTTGTTCTTGATAAGATAAAACTCCGTGAGGAAAGCTTATTGATTCATACAATACTAGGATTGACCCGCCCACGCTTCGCAATTTTGTAACTTTGGCCGACTTATATGCGTTTTTTTTTCTTTGGCTTCCTTATAACAACTTTTTTCTAATAGGTGATGAAAACAGCTTTAAATTCCGTTGAGTTGTTAAGTAGGAATTAGAGGACAAACATACAAACAGACACGATTAGCGACTTTGGTTTATACTACATATGTAAAGATAAAGAAGATGATGTGAGTCCACTGCCGCCATGGTAAATGTTAAAAAAGGCCTATGTTAATTGTTAATACCTAGTTGTATTTTATATTTTTCAGTGTTTATTTTTATTTATTTACTAGTGGCCGCCCGCGACTCCGTTCGCGTGGAAGTCGGTTTCCCGTAGGAATGAGATGTTTTCCCGCGGTAAAAAGTATCCTATGTGTTATTCTGATGTATAACCTATATTACTGCAAAGTTTCATCCAAATCCATCCAGTAGTTTTTACGTGAAAGAGTAACAAACATCCATCCATCCATCCATCCATCCATCCATACATCGTCACAAACTTTCACATTTATAATATTAGTAGGATTTAATGCTTAAACAAGCAGTCCTTATTTTAGTGGTAATTTACACACACTCATTTTCGGCAAATTTTTTTTGAGGTTAGGCTGAATGTAATGTGTGCCTTTTCCTTTGCGGTTTTTAAAAAGTTGCGAAGGCGAGTTGAAGAAAAAAGATGGACGCTAGGTTTTTATAAACAACGTGTTTATTGCGTTTATTAATTGTGCGTGCTCTGCTAAGTGTTATATGGATTTATTTGTGTATTTGTGCAAACTACTAATTGACATTATTACTTACTGTGAAAATCTGGATATTGTGTTGTGCCTTTTACAACGGAAGCATCAAGGTTAGTGCTTACGGCCTTTCTTTGTATATTTATAAGTAAATTTTGCAGACTACTAACTCTTACTGTACAAGGATACTGTACTGTACTCTGAATTCATTTTATATTCCAGTACCTAAGTATTTATAATGATTTTTTGCGCACAGCTACCGAAGTTTAAACAAGCCTTTACCGTCGCGCGAATCTCTGCTGCTCATTCTTTTTTTCTTGATTCGTTTTATGATCAATACAATGTAGTCCGTTAAACACTCATTTTATTGAAACCTAAACCATGCATACTCTTGTTAAATATGATAAAAACATAATTCTGCATTTATTAAACATTTAATAGCAGAATCCATGCACATATTTTACTAGTTTCCTTCGCAAATTGAAAATTTTATTTCATTTATGAAAGATTTACAACCACTTAATAATTTACTGTTATTTTTCACGTAGTGGTGTTAAGTTGTAAAGTTTACAATATCTTAGAAATTAAATACATAGTAGCGTGTAGTTACTGCGGGTTATCTATCCATAAAATTAGTTGAAACTTTCAATGTCATGAAAGTCTTGAGCACCTTTTTTTTTTTTTTTTTTGTTGTCGCGGGGAAAATGCTTTATGCACCGTACCCTTCACCGGGGAGTGAAGGGCGTGTGTGGGACTCCCGGCGTGAAGCGCTGCTCCTGGGCGGCTGGATTGCCGACCAGGGGTCTACCCACTAAAAACCACCGCGGTGTTCAAACGCCGCCACCCATAATGCGACTCACGGGCACGCTCGCGCAATCGACCGCGAGCCGCGGGTGCATCCGCAAGTGCGGAACCTCCCTGTTGGCGTGGCCACCAGAACACTTGGTGAACCACGCCCTCCCGTGACCTTGTGCAATCGGATGAGGGAGTCCCCGTTCCCCCACCCGAAGGTCACCGCTCGGTCGACAGATGGCGGGGGTCATCCGCCAGGTGTCGAGCGAGCCACCCCACAGGATCGGATCCGCTAGGGGGTCATCCTCTCGGACCCGATCCATCGATGGTCACCTTTGCGAGATCGACGCGATCGCGAAGGAGACCATCGCCTCCCACGATCTCTTGTCACCGTCCTTGGTGGGTCCAGTACCAAGTTCGGCAAGAAGAGATCCCTACCTAGTTGGCGACCGAAGCCGCCCCTCCCTTCACACGCCGGGACGCGGAAACCGGCGCGTGATTCGACGGTGTCATCCTACACTCCCTTCTGATGACCCCAGTGATGACAACCGCCGGTCGATTTTTTATTGTGGTTTACTCCACTCGGCCCGGACAAAAGCCCCGACAGCCCCCGGTCCCCGAAGGGATAACGGTGTACGAGGGATTCTTTTTTATAGTGGTTCTCCATCCACGCAGCCCGGGCAAATACCCCGCCGGCCCCCGGTCCTCACAGGGAGGATTACGGTGTGCAAGGGATGCCTTTTTTATAGTGGTTCACCATCCACGCGGCCCGGGCAAATACCCCGACGGCCCCCGGTCCCCACAGGGAGGATTACGGTGTGCGAGGGATGCCTTTTTTATAGTGGTTCACCATCCACGCGGCCCGGGCAAATACCCCGACGGCCCCCGGTCCTCACAGGGAGGATTACGGTGTACAAGGGATGCCTTTTTTATAGTGGTTCACCATCCACGCGGCCCGGCGTAAAGCACGGACGGCCCCCGGTCCTCACAGGGAGGATTACGGTGTGCAGGGGATGATTTTTTATAGTGGTTCACCATCCACGCGGCCCGGCGTAAAGCTCGGACGGCCCCCGGTCCTCAGTGAGGATTACGGTGTACAGGGGGTGCTTTTTTATAGTGGTTCACCATCCACGCGGCCCGGCATAAGCCAGACGGCCCCCGGTCCTCGGGCGGAGAGGATTACGGTATGCTAGGGATTCTTTTTTAACGTGGTTCACCATCCACGGGATTCTTTTTTAACGTGGTTCACCATCCACGGCCTCCCTGCGGGGATTCTTTTTTAACGTGGTTCACCATCCACGGGATTCTTTTTTAACGTGGTTCACCATCCACGGCCTCCCTGTAGGGTTCCTCCAAGGGACTCGCGTGCCCTACTCATGATGAGTAGGACATCGAGCCCCGCACCCTATTGTGGGACCGCTTAGCTTCCCCCAGTAGCTGGCTTGCTACGGAGTACTAAGCCCCCCCGCCGCGGCAAGGCGCGATCCCTTGGGGGGGAGTCTTGAGCACCTATTTCGTAGCGGTTAAAATCCTTTAATCATTTTTATCCTTAATTAAGTAATTTATCTTATATATAATTAAATAAATAAATAAATAAATAATTATTATTTATTTATTATTTATACATAATTAAGTCATTTATTTAGCAAATGATGTATGTTATTTGACAGCATTAACTATAAATGAACATATAGGTATTTTGAATGAAAAGGGCTAATTACCTACTCGTTAGTAATTTTTTACTCATCGTTTTAATTTTAAAGTTCGTATAACGTAAAAAAAAACTTCCATGACAGATGTGAATTAAAAATCACATCAATTGTTACCTGATTCGTTGTGCTATTGCGCTATAATTTATTTTAATAACCTCACCAATTGACATTAACAAATACCTAATATTACGTTTGCACTGCCTATCGAAAGTAGGTAGGTATTTGATCATGCCACATACAAATTGCACTTTTATCAAGTTCCTTGGCATAAACAACTGCAAAATTATACAAAATGTACCTTACGAAAGAAAAATCCTTACCTAATCCATAAAATCAACAATCCCATCCCCTTACAATCTTACAAATAGGCGTTTCGAATTCGACAAACCGATTCTATTTCCTACCATCTCGATAACCACCCTTTAACCTTTCCCCTCTTAGATTTCCCTCTGAGCCATTCGTTAGTTGTTTTACAAGATAAATTCGGATAAAATGCTGCATGACGTCACGCGAATGGGCGAGCCACGTGGCCGTGTTGAAGCGATGCAAAAGTTGCTCGCGGAGTGTATGTTTTTATTTTCACTAACGAATTTTCGGGTGTGGTTACAATAATACCTACTAATCCTACTTCACTACATAGTATAAAACAAAGTCACTTTTTCTGTCCCTATGTCCCTATGTCCCTTTGTATGCTTAAATCTTTAAAACTACGCAGCGGATTTTAATGCGGTTTTTTTTAATAGATAGAGTGATTCAAGAGGAAGGTTTATATGTAAAATAACATAGTACAGGGAAAGCAGTTTTACTCCAAATTTAAGGCGTGCGAAGCCGCGCGGGTAAAAGCTAGTATATTATAAATGTGAGAGTTTGTGAGTATGTATGGATGTTGGTTACTCTTTCAAGTAAAAACTACTAGACGGATTTGGATGAAACTTTACAGTAATACATCAGAATAACACGTACTTTTTACTATGGGAAAACTTCTCATTCCCACGGGAAACCGACTTCCACGCGAACGGAGTCGCGCGTGGCCACTAGTTTTATTATATGTTAATTGGATATAGTGTCAATTCTTGCTGTGATACGATTATAGAATGTAATTTTATTTATGGTTTTATCTATTTGCCACTATTTTTGCCGAAACTTTCCATTTTGGGATCACTGACCTAGGACACTGGCCCTCAAGTTCATTTAAAAATCAAAATAAAAAAATATTATTAATAAAGTTCTTAATAGTTTTATAAAAATTAAAATAAATTATTCCAATATTTCCAGCGTCTCGTGCCTTCCGCATTGTTAAATAGTTTCCTATGTTTTTTCAATTAATTAATTTGTTTTTTACTCAGTATTTTGTTTGTTTATGTTAATATAGCCCTGATTTAAAACGAGGTCATGTTCGTGATTACAAAAGCATCCTTGGAAATTAAAACTATAGTTTGTTTCAATTAGTTTTATCCAGTGAGCAAACATATGAAACTTATGATGATACTCGAAGGCTCAAAGTTTATTTATTTACTCTTTCTTGTTTTGTGAAATTGTATGACAGAATTGGTAAGCAAGTCAATGTATTAAATGATGAATTGTGATACTTACATTATACTCATTGCAATACATTCCAGGGTAGTAACTGCAAGTGTTACCGCATATTGATCATAGTTCTTTCGTAGATCGCGTGCGCAAGCGTATTGTTATCGGAAATCGCGCTCTCTCAGTACCGTGTCCGCGGCCTTCCCATTATTTTTTCACCGATACTATCCCCAGCAGTATAAATCAGTTTCTTATTGATCGGCAGTTAGTAACGCCCCGGTTAATACATTTTCTGAGTAATTTTCTGGCTTCTAGTATTTTGTGACATAATGACAATTTATGTCACTGATAGGTAGGTTTTGTGGGCGGAATACAGGGTGGTATAAAAATCATGGCGGTATAATTTAAGGGTTGAAATAATTGATTGGTTTTTGTTACACCCTGTGCGTAGGACATTGGTTTTAATGAGGGTTATAACGATGTTTTGTGGTTATTTTTGTTGGTTTAAATCCAATTTGGATAACGCCTGCAGTTCTATTATACTTTATTTACCAGCAAGTAATTTTACCTAAATTAAATCTTGACTACAATTGGAATTAATTTCGACTTAGTGGCCATTGAAATAAGGAACTTAATAGTAGTAATAGGTAGGTATAGTATCTTTTTTCATATTATGGTGCATGTGTTAAAAATATTATCTGATGCGTTGACACTTTTATTCAGTTGAATTCGTGTGAAGAAGAAGGAGATGAGTATTTCTGTAATCGTTTATTTTGAAATTATGTACCAACGCGTTGAGTGTAAAAAGTGTGATGACAGGTTTATTTGGTAAGGGTGGCTAATAGCTTTACGCATGAATTTAATAACAGAAATCACACCTTAATGTAAAAAACAACTGTAGTACAGTTTTTGATTACTACTTACAAATAATAGTTCAATGACGTGCTCATAAGAGTAAATTTAGATATTTGCAGACTATCTCACCAACTGTTTTGTGTCATAGATTCCACATAAAAAACAAGGAACCTTGTTCCATCCAGATAAGGACCTATTCCGAAAAAAGCTTGGATTAAATTTAATCCCGACCGGAAAAATAACCCGGACCTTGCTAGTCAAATGTTAATCCAATTCATTTCTGATCTATAGGTAATAGTAGGAAGTCTAGTTTTTTAGTAGATTTAACTAGTCTCATTATGTTAATGTGTAAAGTTAGCAAAAACAAGGTAATGTAATCATTAATTTATATTTAATACCCTCCGACCTATAATATTATAGGTATCAATTAAAATTATTACAATAATTTATTTCTTAAATTTAACCCATCCTAGAACCTAAAGAACCATCCGTTCTACCTACTGTTTTTGAAGTCTTATGACGGAAGTACATAGTCATCTTTAGGTAGATTTGTGAATAGTTTACTGACGTTGTCAACCACTTTAGATATGATGGTCTTCACGACTGGTCTTCCAACTGCGAAGATGATATCATTTCCATTGTTCTTGACCAGGTCACGCGCAGTCTGGCCTGAAATAAAAATTATATTAAAAATTGGTAATAAGTATCAATAGACCATTCCACCACACACCAAGGGTGTGAATATCCCATTTCCGAAAGTTGAAACCGTGTATTGTTAAACCTAAATAGTTGCTAAAATTATCAACGAAATCCCTAGATTATTTGTTATAAAAAATAAAACATATTTTAAAGTAAAGTAAACGCTCAGATGTTAGCTGATGGTTTTGGCGCGATGATTTACATTTCAGGTTAAAGCAAAATACTTGGTTTTTTATAATCGTGAAATCTGGTAAATTTGAGTAAAAGAGTGTGTAATACTATACTATAAAAAATATAACAAATATTTTGCTCTTAACATAACGAGTACTATCTCTCTCTAGCAATACCCAGTTTTTTTTCGGAAGTAGTATTTTTACTAAAGTATTAATCTAACTCTAAATCATAGTTTTTACGTCGGTTTGTAAGCATATCAAAACACTTCTATTTAACCATTGAATAGATTCAAATATGTTAATTTTAATATAAAAATATTCAAATAAGTTAATTTTAATATTAAAATATTGGGTGTAAAAGAACTGCTTCCGAAAACAAAAACTGCTAAAAAGTAACGTTTAAAAATTGTTTTTAAAATTAATATAATATTTTTTTTTACGTAATTGTACATTATTGCATTTATACTATCAGATTTTGCGATAATTTAAAATTAATTTAATTTGCTTTGCTATGTGAAAATGATCGCACCTGAACCAACAGTTGATGTGTGAGCGATGATTTCTAGCGCCGAATATAACTTTTCAATTCGACTTTTTTTGTACTATGTAGTGATGTTCACGCGACTCAATTATTGAAAATTAAATATCGATTTCCAGTCGCGTAATGTGTAAAAAACTTAAATTCATTTTTCTTTGAAAAACTTTAATCACTTCCTGATTAAATAAAATGAGTTTAATTAAGAGTAATAATCGCGTAAATCTATGAAGGTTTGCCTGATTGCTTAGCATTTTTTTCAAAGATAATTTTAAAATAAGAAAACAACTACATATTAACATTGTAAGTTTTCCTCATTCCATACTAAACATATATTTAACTCTATTACCTTAGTAAGATAAATAGTTCAATTGTTAAGAAAAGCATTGGTATAATAATCCTTGATTTTCACGCAAAGGTAATTTGTTTAAATCTAGCTTAAGTGCATTTAAATTACAGTCACATTGTTTTTCTAGTGGCTCTCATAGTTTTTACAATATCTTTGTTTGGCATAATAAGTAATATAATAACAACAGTTAACTAAGGTGTATTAAAATTTTCTTTGAAACAACGTAATTAAGTCAGATAACATTAATATTAAGTGTTGGTCTGGTTAATGACTGATTTTGTGATCAAACAATGGTAATAACATTGTTTTTATATTTTTATTTTTTATTTTTGTGTTTTCAAGTGGTTACTTTTGCAATTTTTGGGCTCAAGGAAACAGGTTTTCACCTTCGGGTATTAGCCGTAACATATACACCGATTGTAAAGCGGAAGGTCCAGGGTTTGATTCCTAGGTCAGGCCAGTTTAGTTAAAACGTCTTATCTATATTGGCTCGTGTCTGGGTATAACTAGGTTCTCCTCTAATCCATTGTGTGGTAGTTTAGTTAGGGCCACACAGTTGGTGTGTTAGTCTTGAGAAATAGAAAAATAAAAAGTTTACTGGGTATATAGGTAATATGTATTTGATACATGTTTGATTAACTTTCTACTTTGCTACTTTAAACGAAAACTTTAGGTACTTTGCTTTACTTTAGCAAAATTCGGTTTATCCTAGCATCTACAGGTAGCAAAAAACGCCTGGACTATCATACCGAAAACATCAGGTAAAATCTACCAATAACGAATTCAATCAGTGTAATGCAAACATTTCTAATAGTTATTTTCATACACAAAACAAATAAGTATAGACATTTGTTATTTTTTGAGCGATTGCCACCGAACTGAGGGGTGTTCGCGTTAGGTAATTATCGATCGTGTCTAATTGCTAATTGCACTCTAAATAGTTGAAAATGTAACGATAACGTTTGGAAAATATCGCGATTATTTTTATTTTTATAATTTTCAGGGACACACACCAACATCCCTCAAGGTATAAATTTACGTTAGTAGGTACAAAACATACTTTCCACAGAATGCATTATTTTAGTTTTTTAAATTCACAGCGTTTTTATTAAGGAAAAATATGTGTTTGAAATTTCCGACTGTTAATTGAAGTAACGTAGTTAAATGAATAGGTAATTTTAGCGATCATTATTTCTGTACACGATTTGCATTTAGCTTTAAGTATTTAGGTACTATATTGTGTTATTTATTTAACGTGTTAAGATTTGGTAATAAATTTGACAGAGCCAGTTTTATTTACCGCTGAATATTTCGCTTTGTTAAGGATTGAAGAGCAGAAAAGGCAAAGTAATCGCCAACACTAATACCTTAAGCATCTTACGTCTTAATATTTCAGTAGTCTATATGCATTGGTAGTTTAACCAATGTGGTCCATATTAAATTTATATTAAAATCAAATGTTAACACTTACCAAGTAATTCATTCCCTGGGTAGAGATTATCGAAGAATACATTTGATTTTGATCGTAGATCGAAATCGAATTTCCAGTTTGGGATGGTCCAATGAGGCTTGCCGTCCTTGCCAGTCTTGGTGGCTACATCGGCTTCGATTTTGATGTATAATTGTTCTAAAAAGGAAACATAAGACGTTTAGGAATACATATAATATTTTGGTGTTCAAAGGAGAGATTTCTTAGTATTGGACAGAGCACGGGCCAAGTATTAAACACTTAATAGTGATATCTAGGATTGGTGCTGTTTCGGAGTAAGTTGGCTTGCCACTGCTGGGTGAGAAAAATGACGTCGACATATAAATTTCATCACGGAAAACCCAGCATAGTTAACGGTTGGGTAAGAAAGAAACGTTGTCGCACCATTATTTTTAGACAATCTTAAATAATTCTATCTATATGAAAACAAAAACGGAATAACTGACCGGGAAATACACCGTAGTTAATGTTCTAAATAGTCTAAAAATATCAGTTAAATTTAACCTAGAACAAGTACCTATACTGCGTATTGTGATTTAAGTGAGTCATTAAAAACTGGTAAGCTTATTAGTAGTATGGTAATGACTTTTTTTAAACGTTAATGCTCGTCTTCAATTAATAAAGTAATTATGACTACGCCTCGAAGGGCACGTATAGCTGTTGTTGGTACTCTTCCACTAAAAAGTAACTAAACTTGATAAACCATGTTAAACCTGATATAGAGCAGTTAAAAAAATACTAGCAAAAAGTTGGCTTCCCCCGAAACATACACTTTATAATCTTATATAATTTTAATCTCAAACAAATATGTTGTTAAATAATTTATAAGTTTAAGTTTTGGTTATGCAATTTTGAGCTTTAAAACTACTTACTTAAGGCTACAGTTAAAGCGCCGTTGCCTTCCATTGGCAGCACTAGGAGTCGTCCACTCATGACGTAGGATCCTGTGATATCGACCTTGTCACAGAGAAGTTCTACCTGTAGCTTATCTTTCTTTTTCAGCCTGCGAGAAACAAAAATAACTGTGTTAATATTACTTTGTTTTTTTTATATATTTATGTCAATTCTTGTACGATACCAGATGAAAACATGTAACGAAAATGTTAAGTCAACAAAGGAGCTTATTCCATAGTGAAATTTCTTCTAGTCGACACTAAATAGAGAGTAAGATAGAGAATTTCTCACTAATTATAAAAAAAACCGGCCAAGTGCGAGTCGGGCTCGCGCACGAAGGGTTCCGTACTATCATTTTCTACCTGTTTATTAAGATCGAGTAAAAATTTATTGTATGGGGACCCTCCTGTATACAGGGTTATTTGTAATTAGCGCATCACCTCTTGCAGGCGGCTTCCTTACATCAATCCCAATAACATTTGTTCTACGACTTTTTTCAAAACTTGATAACTAACACAAAAACAAAAAATGTTGTTGGGATTGATGTAGAAAAGCTGCCTACAAGAGGTGATGCGCTAATTAGAAATAACCCTGTATATATATTTAATTTTTAGTATTTGTTGTTATAGCGGCAACGGAAATACATCATTTTGTGAAAATTTCAGCTTTCTAGCTATCACGGATTATGAAATACAGCCTGGAGACAGACAGACAGACAGCGGAATCTTAGTAATAGAGTCCCGTTTTACCCTTTGGGTACGGAACCCTAAAAATGACTAAGTGAGATTTTCAGAATGAGCTTTATATTTTATTTTTACATAAGGTAATTCCCACAATATACTCTTGCTGTCGAGTAGGATAATCTTAATCTACGCATAAAAGGCGGGTAGGTACAAAAAAATTCCAATAGCCTTGTAATATTTTAATCAAGTATTTAAAAAAATACTCATCGTTAGAATTTTGAATTCACTATATTTTTTAGGCAGGATAAAGAAGATGAATTTTAATAAAAACACTTAACAAAAATGAATTATAGCCAAAAACAAAGATACCTATACGTATTTTTAATTGCCTTGTTTTTCTTTTTGCTATTCATAAATGCTCTAGGGTATTATAAATCATAAAGTAAAAAATAATGAACATCGTAATCACCTGTGTTTTTTATCTTTTTTGAGTTGATACTATTATTAGGCTTACGTTTTGCATTCACACAAGATGCTTTATATACTTTAATCTTGACATCTTTATACATAACTAGCTTCGTCCTTTTAAAATTCCAATTTTTAATAAAAGCGTTAGAATGCTCATCAAATTAATAAGTACAAAAAAAACGCATATTTTATACATCATATATGCATAAATAAAATAATAAAGTTATTTTGAATCTTATTTGTATAAATTATGGTTGCTTCTCGAAAAAATATGGCAATATGTTACAGGAGGATAAAATAACGAAGCGAGTTCACCAAATGTCGACTTATATAGAACTAGTGGCCGCCCGCGACTCCGTTCGCGTGGAAGTCGGTTTCCCGTGGGAATGAGAAGTTTTCCCGCGGTAAAAAGTACCCTATGTGTTATTCTGATGTATAACCTACATTATTGTATATTTTCATTCAAATCCGTCCATTAGTTTTTACGTGAAAGAGTAACAAACATCCATACATCCATACGCACAAACTTTCACGTTTATAATATTAGTATGATTCATATTGTTACCTAAATATGTTTTAAAAATACAAATCATGAATTATAGTTATTGACGCGCTTGATTTCAAAGACGCCTAATGATGCGATTTTTCCGTAGGAACCGCGTTACGATATTTTAACGTTAACGATCGCGACCGGTATTTTTCTTATGTGACGGCCTCGCAGTACCTATATCGCTTGTTAAAGAATTGAATACACAAATACTTAGATATGATAATATAATAAATATAATCTTATATTTACTATAACTATTTGTATTTCCGTTAACCGCTTGTTTTGTGTGCTAATCAAGTTATCATACACACGATAAAGTGTCAAATAGATTAGGCATAAATATGATTAGTTATGAGGTAGATGAAGGCATATATTAAAATTTAATTTATTGAAAATAATACGTCATTTACGTATTTACGTATAATCAGTATTCTAATGTAAACTACTTTAGTTAACTGTTTTCATATTTGTTTTATTAAAATAGATTATTGACTTATCTAAGATAGGATAGAATAGATATAGATACATATAATTTAGGGTTGCATTGAATTACTTCTATAATTCTAATTCGATATCTACTAAGTATAACGATATTATTACAAGAAGTAACAATTGCATCCTAAAATATATTGAATCATTGCTAAAATACCTACTCTCGATATAGATATAAGTAATTCAGACACATTTTTATTATTAGGGGCAAATAAAAGACACCAAAAATAATGATCCGTCCCCAGAAATAAAACCTTTCCTAATTTAGAGGTATTTGTGTTGCTCGTTTTATTTTATAAATTTCTAAGTTAGTTTATGAATATTAAATGTAATAATTACAACTTTCAATAATAAAAACTTATTATTTAAACTATGCGGACATTATGACGTAGTCTCATTCATTATTTGTAAGCCTGCTCTAAAAGTAATTGTTACAGCCGGGTATTTTAATTTTAATAACTTGTTATCCGTTAGTCGCATTAAAATTATGTTAATACTAATTATTAATACAATATTTTACGTTTGCAGAATATATGTTATTATAGTCCCCTACACACATAGTGTTTTTTCTTGTATGTATCTATATTTTTGAACTTTTCAAGGTGGTTATCGCAAAGAGAAATTATTGAATAATTAAATATATTTGTTTAAGTACAGAAATCTTTATTGTTTAATTATGATAATTGTGCCCACAATGCTGCTAAAACTTTAACGTCACGACATCGAACTAATTTTATGTCAGTAGGTATATAGCGATATCACTGAATATTCTTAGCAACCGAAAAGTTAACCTATGTCGATGTCAAAAATTTGTCGTTAAAAATAACGTGGTCAAATTTATGAAACCCGTATTTTTTTTCTATAATTAAATATAAATATTATTAAAAAATTATAATAAATCGCTTTTAAAAAAATAGATAAAAAATCACTAAAACTTACTTGATTTTTAATATATTGCATTTCGACGCGCCCCCGACCGTGATATCCTTCAGGATAAGTTTCAGGTCTCTCTCGGAAGCGTCGATGACCTTGAACTTCATGGGGTCTAGGGACTCGACTCCTAGTTCTGGTATACCCGCAGCGAAGGCTGGTTTGAAGGCTACTGCCGACTCCTTCATGCAAGCGCCGTCGTCTTCCTTGCACCTTTGGATGTTGACTGCGGCAGCTGGAAAAAAGGTTTTTTTAACCATTATCAAACAAACACTTGAAGCTAATTTGTTTTTAGAACAGAATTTGATGTTGATGAGGCACTCGTAAATTTTATTTTATAATATTTTTCTTAATCTGTTTTGGTATAGTTTATAAAATAACAAAAAATCAGTTTGTTAGTTGACGCGCCTGCTCACTTATTCAATCGCTATTAAAAACAGAATCATATTAACAACAAATTACAAAATAACATATAATTCAATATATACAATTAAAAAACAAAGGGAATCCTACCATGAGCGTTGTTCCAATAGAACAAACAAAACAAGATCAGTATTTTTCCTGCCATTGTTATGTATAATTGTATAATTAATTAACCACTGTTCTATCACCGAGATCACCACTACGACTGGACTCGCCAAGTTATTTCCGAGTCAATATATAGAGTTAACTTTGTATAATTATTATTAATAACAAGCCAGTGAACTTGTTTACTGATTTGCAAGCCAAAAAGCAATAAAAAAGCATGCGCATAAAAAATTTACATTTCCGACGGATTAAAGTTTTTTTGGTTACCTTTTGATGAATTTATAAACTTTTTTATCTTGTATGACTTAAAATGAATAAGCTGTCACTTGTAATCTCAAAATTAAAAAACGAGGTGCGACGCGGTCGTATTATAAGGCTTCAGTATAGAGCTTAACTGGGTAAAGACAATACCGGCTTAAAAATTACTTTTGACAACTCTATAGCTTAAATAAATACCTACATTAAGACTAAAAAGCTTTTCATATTACAATCATTAAAATGTTTTTCTAGATTCTAAAATATTTTTATTACTTTAGAATCTAAAACAATAACAATTTTTAATACTATGTAAATAACATTCAGTTCCTACTCCCAAGTAGAGCAAAAAAAGTTTATCCAAATGTACCTACTTATTTTTTTCATACATAAAAACAAATATTCATCAGTGACTCATCGTTACATGATCTAACAGCATGTTGGGGTAAAATGGGCCTTGCGTGGATAGCCCAGCAAACGTTTGCCCAGTAAATAACTGAAAATAAAATATTGTAGGATTTCCTTTAAGAACAGTGTGGTATCTCTAGTGCAGTGGCTCTCAACCTTTTTATGCCCAGGCACGTATATTATTGTAAAGTTTCATCCAAATCCGTCCAGTAGTTTTTACGTGAAAGAGTAACATACATCCATCCATCCATACATACTCATGTGAATCTTCTATACTTATAATAAATCTGTACAGAGGTCAATTCTGTACATGAAATATATTTCCAAAATAACTATTAGGGGGTGATTAGTGATCGATTATGATGCTAAAAATGCAATCAGTATATTTTTTGTCTGTCTGTCCGTCTGTCTGCCCGTGTAACCGTAATAGAATCAAAAAGTACTCGACGGATTTTAACGAAACTTGGTAAAATTATTTTTCATACTCCTGAGCTGATTAAAGTATACTTTTCATCACGCTACAATTAATAGGAGCAGAGCAGTGAAGGGAAATGTTCGGAAAACGGTTACTCAATTTTTTTAAGCTTCCGTTGCGTGTGCAACCTTCATGGTTAAAGCTACATAGAAATAATGTGTAACGTAAATGTTCTCCTTAAAATTATTTAAAAAATATCCACGACAGCATACGTCTATATTTTATTGTTGACTCACAATAACTCGTGTAACCCCTGATAGCATAGCAGTTCGAAGCTTTCTGATTATAGTTATCTAATCTTACGTTTATAACACTCTCAGTCATCCCTAATTAAAAAAGGTTAACATTATTAACTATTCCATAAAAAATAATCATAGAAATCGGTATAGAAACACCAAAGTTATAAAGGGTAAACTTCTCATTCCCACGGGAAACCGACTTTCACGCGAACGGAGTCGCGGGCGGCCACAAGTTTATAATATTATAGGATAACATAGTATAGATAAGGTGCCACTCCAGGGTCCACTATACCGACCCTTACTAAGGGCTAATTGATCTGTTTTTTATTGATTGAAGGTAATAATTTGTATATTCAAACTAGCCAAGTCAGACCTTAAGCTACAATATATTGTCCTAAGTTATAACAAGAAATTATAATTAAGTTGTTTTAAAATATTTTATGTTGATATAAATTAATTTCTTGACTGACGATTGAACTTGGCACCCATTTAGATCTCACTTATTTTTATTTGAACGTTATATTGGACTTGGCTCTCATTTTACATTTATGTTTTTGACGTTTTTTTTACGGAAAAACCTTGTGTAAAAAATTGTAGGGTTATAATTTTAAATTTAAACACTTTTAAACATTAACCATTTATATAAAAATCAATAATTTAAAATAAACATTTTTTCACTCACATTTTTAGTTATTAATTTTAAGAAAAAAACTCACTTTTTAAGGAAATGTTTTTAGCCCGACCTTAAGGCTAAGTGCAATAAACCTTTATAATACCTACTTTAACAAAGCGTTTTGCAAATGTTTAAGATTCGGAGTATTTAAGCTTGTTTTGAACACCTAAATCAAAGTTAAATACACTTCACATTCGCTGTGCTTTAATACTATTATTTTAATATCACGGTTTTAACTTTTAGAGCCTTACAACCGTCTCATAGTATTAACCCAAGCTTTATAACTATGAATATAATTTCGCATAACCTTTTCCCAGTCTGGTGTTGATTGTTTCTTAATGCAATCAATTATTAGAAACAATAACCTTTAAATTGTATCTAAGATTTCTGGAAATCAAAATGTTAGTGAGTGTCAAAATATTGATTCAAAAAAGGTACCAGCAATAATTTATCTTGAAGTTATACTGGAAAAAGGAACGCGGGTCTCCGATAAATAAATTAGCATTTTAAATGCAAAACTAAAAGTAAAATCTCAATAATTTATCTTATTATTAATAGTTTTATATAAATATATTTTGATATTTATTAGGATTTGGATGATATTTGGATGAAAATAAATTAATCTAGAAAAACACAACCTATGATTTTTACCGTATAAATATAATGAGTTAAATAGTAGGTACCGACAATTACTCCGAACATTCAAACACACTAACATTACGTTTTTCACTTTTTGTTTAGAAATTAAGATATAATTACATTAAAATACTAATTAAATAATACTCCCTAAACAAGAACAATAAATAGACACAAAAATAAACCTGACGAATTGAAAATAAACCCAAAACCGGTTAAAGAATATAATTGTTAACTATTTTTGAAGTTTTGTTCATCAAATAATTGCTTAGTGTTATTAAGTTCAATACCAACAGGTGGTAATGACAGAGACTTCAAATCATGCTGTCTCTCTCGCGCATATCCTACTAATATTATAAACGTGAAAGTTTGTTAGTATGTATGGATGGATCTGTGGATGTTTGTTACTCTTCGACGTAAAAACTACCGGACGGATTTGGATGAAAATTTACAATAATATAGGTTATACATTAGAATAATACTTAGGGTACTTTTTACCGCGCAAAAACTTCTCATTCCCACGGGAAACCTGCCACGCGAACGGAGTAGCGGAGTAGATAAAGATAATAAAAACGATATAAAAAGTAGAGTCATAAAGTCTTTCTAATTAAAGTCATCAATATTTACTCTGTATAGGTATGACGTCGGGCAGAAATGATGTTGATGGTATTGTATGCATTTAAATTTTGCATACCAATTATTATTGAGCAGTTATTAATATCTGTATTTTTCCTTTGCCATTTTTCTCTTAGTCTACAAAATACAGGGTGTTTAGTGAATCGTTTCTTATTAAATTAAATCCAAAATTAAGTACTTTGTAAATAAATAAATAAATAATGTTAATTAAAGCGGAAATATTGTGCAAATAGTGGTTATAAATAAAATAAAAAAGGTACGTTTAAATAAGGGTAATATAGTTGGATAAAAAAAAATGGATTTATAATATTTTTATGAAAATAACCACTCATGCTATCGATTCTTAGCAAAGTGGGCTAGAACCGAGCCCATAATAAATAAACGACCTTTGGCTAACGATGCACCAGACACCCTGTATAAAGCCAAGTTTTAATTCAAAACTGACACTATGTAATCTACGGCGGTCGATATATGTTTTCCGTATACCAATAAACTATCGTAATCATGGGATATCACCTTATTTAAATATACTGGAAAATCATTATAGCAGGTAAAGGTCGAATAAAACAAGTTATCTTAAACACTCACACGTGCATGTATTAATTAAAATATCATTTACTAGTGGCCGCCCGCGACTCCGTTCGCGTGGAAGTCGGTTTCCCGTGGGAATGAGAAGTTTTCCCGCGGTAAAAGTACCCTATGTCCTTTCCCAAGTTCAGTTCTTTCTTCATACCAAATTTCATCAAAATCGGTTTAGTGGTTTAGGCGTGAAAGCGTAACAGACAGACAGACAGACAGACAGACAGACAGACAGAGTTACTTTCGCATTTATAATATTAGTAGGGATAAATAAACTTCTTGCTGTTTCCGATTGTCACGTTTTATTTGTGTTAGAAAAGTTAGATGCTTCCTTTAAAGAAACCCATGGGCCAATTGCAAGACTTGAAAAACTCAGTAATTTCTATTTATAGTAAAAAAGGTGTTTTTTTATTATTTTTTAAAATTCAACTGTCTCAATTTTTATTTTGATAAAATGTCATTATAAGTATGAAAACATTGCAGTTTATGCCACTAAACACATTTTCATACAAACTTAATTTAAGGAAAAGTAAAATAAAAATACAAAATAAAAAAGACAATTTTTTTGTTCAAAAAACGTGGTTTGAAGAATGAAGGAAGGTTTGGAAGAATTATTTTAAAACTCCTAACAATTTAATACTATTAAGTATATGAACCAAAATTATGAGCGAAAGAACACTGTACCTACCTATTATTGCGAACCGCGCATTGTTTGTACAATTAGTTTAATTTTCTTAGGGTCGATTTTTCAATAGTCAGTTAAATTCTATCTGACAGAAAATCAGCATGTTTTCATTGCACATCGAATATAAATATTTGACATTTGTATGAAGTGTCAATGAAAACATACCTATTATCAGTCGGATAGCATTTATCTGACAATTGAAAAATCGGCCCTTAATCATTTTTTAACCGACTTCCAAAAACGAAGGAGGTTCTCTATCCGGCCGGTATGTTTTTTTTTTACTTTTTATTCAAAGTCGACATACCTAATTGCTATTAAAATTAGCTGAATATTATTTAATTTTATTTTTAATTTAATAAATATTAAATTTTCCATACCTTATTCCCGTGTCAGACGTTGATTGTAGAGTCCACACAATGTTTAAATATACGCAATACTACGCAAATATGCAATGGACTTGACTGTAGCTGTAACTGAAGTATTGCATATTTACTTATGCTGTGCTATAAAATTTGTATTTGAATGCTTAAGCAAATAAGCAATTCTATAGTTTGAACTATGGATGAAGGATTTAGTTAGTTTCGATAGGCCTTCGACTTTTAATTTTCTGCATAAAATTTATTAGGTAGTCTTATGATACGATACATTAAAGTCTAGAGTTTTGTAAAATAAGAAAGTATAATTCTTATAAATTAAACATTATTGTTAATACACAAGTTTAAATTAGTTCCTTCCAAATACATCCCCAAAAAACAAAAACAAAAGTTCCCTTTGTTAACAAAGGTTTTGGTTTAAACCAGTTAGCCAAAATATTAACTTATCTTACATTATCATTTTTTAAGTGGGGTCCAAATTAAATATTTTGGTGTTACTTACTTTGAATTAATTCTTTCACGCCCAATTAATAAAGTGCTTCAACTTTGTGCTAAGTGGTCTGAATTTTAATTAACTGCATCTATTTTAATCTTCAAATTTATTTAAGAACAAGAAGAAGATTTTTATTGGCCTTTAGTTAGACAGCTACCTATCTACTTGCTGCCACTTTTTGTTAAGATGAAAGCAAATGTTACATAGATGAAAATTAAATAAATTTATATTAAAAATAAGTAATAAATCTCCAGGCTAACACACCAACTGTGTGGCTCTAAACTAAGCAGAGCTTGTAGTATAGGTACCGCACAAAGGACTAGGGTAGAACCTAGTTACACCCTGACACGAGCCAATTTCGAAAAACCGTTTTGACAAAATTGACCCGACTCGGGGATCGAACCTGGAACCATCCGCTTAGCAGTCCAGTATGAATACCGCTGCAAAACGGAGGTCTTCAATGAACTTGTAGTCACACTGCTTGACTATGTTTCAGTCTTTAGGTATTTGAAAATCATTAGCCTGTTCATTCATTAAAAAACAGCTAGTTAGTCACTTGGTATATATATTTTCGGGGTATTTCCCTCTTCTTGTGTACGTTATGATTATGTGCATATTTTAATTAGCTAAATAACAAAAAGTTACGTAAAAAAAATTAGGTACATATATTAATAAAAGTCTATATATGAATAACAATACATATATTAATAAAGGCCTATCACTTTTGTACTACCCACTAGCTATAGCGCTCCTCTTGCGTATTCAACGATAAAGTAAACTTTTATCATAATGAAACCAGGGCCGTACTTTTATCAGATTTTGGCGAAAGTCCGTCCTAGAATACAATTAGGGACATTATTTTTATCTCTAACTTTTCGCCTAAGTGAAAGCGGTTTTATTTAAATTTTACGCCGACTTGACAGTTCGTTTGTTTAACGTGCGGTAATTACGTACCTACACTTTTTTGGTTAAAACATACCTATTCTTTTTTACTTTAAAAATGTTATTAAAACAGTTTTTTGTTTAAGAACAGATAAAAAAACACATTTTTAATCAACTTACGTACGCACTTCTTGATTCGTTTTTGTTATTTATACTTTGAGGTAAATTATAATGAAGTAACGCCATCTATCTCTTGTTCGCGGAACTATAACGCTATGACGTAACCAAGTTTCTGAGGAAGAAGGTACAAGGCTCTAATCAATAACTTGGTTACAGTGAAGTTGTAAGTTCCTGAAATTTCAGTAGCACTCTATAATTGAATGCCAATCAAATCAAATTCATGAACGGGACGAATTTTAACCGAATTTTGTTTTAAGCTAAAGCTCTTTTATATTCCTATGTCATAATAAGCATAAGCAAACAGTATGTTTGTTAAACTGAGTACAGTGTTTACGAGATTTTTTATTTCTTGTAACTTGTTTACAATGGAAAATTTCACAGGGTTTCTGTTTTTCTTGGTAAGACGTACCTACTAATGTTTATTTCTATTGCCTTATAATTGTGTTTACTTTCTTTTTTTTACCTACACTAATTTATCTGCCAAGACACTTTTTATCTATTTAAAAATTGACTATTCACTCATTCAATACTAAATATCTTTGTATTTAAGAGTAAATTTAGCATACGAAAATTTGGCGTTTGTCTCTCTATCTGTGTCCTAGACTAACACAAAAGTTATTTCCAACGTTAAACACTCATAAAATCCCTTGTTAAACTTCAAACCATAGTCATATGTTACAAGGTTCAAATTGGCATGAAAGTGCTAATTACTAACTTACAGTACAGCCTTGCCAAGTATACATCTCCTTGCCATCTTTTTTCTTCATCCACACGTGTCCTGCTTGTATAAGCTCAACCATTTCACGGCATGCTTGCACATAAAATTAAAAACATTTATTTATAAATGCATTTTACAATAAATTGCAGAATCCCATTAAATGTGTCGACAAAAACCCATGCCTTCTCACTGTAGTATGATGTGTGGGCTTGCGTTTGCGCAGATATTGTTTGGTAATCCCTGCGGGCTGGTGGCAAAAAATGTGGGAATCGCTAAAAAGAATAAAGGGATGGGCGCTAGTCGATAGTTTTAAGTTTGTATGTTGATAGACGAGCAATTTTTATTGCTAATTTTAAATATTTGTCTACTAATTTTGCTATTATAGTATTGCAACTAACGTCAAATAAATTGTTTAATTAGGGCCAAGCAACAAGTAATTTCGAGATTAAGAGAATTATAGTTTTTAAAGACCAAATACTTGAGGACCCAAACAAACTTAACAATTCTGATCTAAAACTAAACAATATACTGAGCAATTTTGCCAATTCAATTTATTATTCAATATTCGATACACACTAAAACAACCAACCAAAACATCTCTACACCTCCATCTAAATTGACTTCAACGTCATCGATAACTGCCCCATCACTAGCCACCCCGAATAGAACGCAACGAGCTTCGATTTATCTGACAGAATAATGACGTGCCCACCTCCGATCGCCATTCATCGTTCACATTGACAAAGGAATGGCAAATAGCTATTATTGACCGAGCAATAGGCGGCTCTATCAACTATGTACGCGATTATGGACCCACCTTTAGAATTCTTTATTGTGACACAGTCAATGCATATCCCATGAAGTATTTGTAAACTGAGAGCATGATTTTGGGGTATTAGGAGTTTATTAATCGGTGCAGTGGCGTAACATTGTGTTTTAAACTTAGAAAGCTTAAAAATTAACACGTTTTTAAAAGAGTGTATGACTTTGTATTATTATTAGCAAGGATAAAATTGCATTGAAGAAGAATTACATGTTCTATGTTGTTTGCATTTACTCCTGTATTTTAATAATTTATCACTTTAATTGTTTTCAGATTTGCATAACACAATTTATACCGAAATTGTTATTTTAATTTATTTTGTAATCTAATCCGCACATTCATAATTTCTTTACGAACCCTACACTGCAAACTTTTTAAAACCATTTAATCAAATTCTGACCCCAATTTTTTGCGACTCCTGCGATCAAAACATTCTGTATTTATAAATAATTCACGCCTACTTGGTATTGTATTGTATGCAGTATCTGTATGTGTAGTTATTGTTGTGTTATGCTTGTGGTATTCAATAGCAAATGAGATTCGGTAACGTCAGACTGTTTTATTGTTGTGTGAGAAAGTTATATTTGGTTCGGTGTCGTTGTGGTAGGTTAGTGTAGATGACGTAATGTAAACATAATAAATTACTTGATCTTTTTTGTATTTTATGTAAAATTCAATTATTTGTGAAACAAACAGGCTTGACTCTATCATTTAGTATAGGGACAGAAATGGTGTCGACTTGAGAAACTGATCGACATATCTCTTTTAAATCAGAATATTAACTTTTAAAATATCAAGTCGGTGTTCATGAAATGCGAACTTTGAAATAAATTTAACTTCTACACCTTACTCAATTTCAAACAGTTTAGTAAAATTTCTTACAAACTCAAATCTGGTGTTCGACTTTAATAATTGATCCCTCATTTCTATTCAAATAGATAACTTGAAAGTTTTATTTAACTCATCATCATTATCATTAGGTACATAGTATAAATCCAAGCTAATTGTGTCTCTTTGTATGTTTGTCTGCTATCTCCTCCTAAACCAGTAAACGGATTTGAATGCCGCTTTCACCATCATTTAGGGTATTATTTTCACTTGAATTTGTAAATAAAGAACATTCAAAAAAAGTTTTTTTAACTTAGCCAAATTTAATGTTTCGTGAACAAGTCGGCCAAATTACAAAATTGCGAAGCTAGTTACATATAAAAAATACTTTTTTTGAACGAGAACAACGCTTAGCTCAACATACCTTTTAAAACTCCCAATTCTTAATATTGAGTCAAAATTCGAGAGGCATGTGTGTATTATACGAATACAAAGCCCTCAATTTTGCCGTAGAGTTATGCTCCCATCGTTATCTTCAATCTGTGATTTTAAACATTGATTTTACTTTGGCATGTGCTTCGCAGACATCTAAGCCAGCCGTCACGTGTCACATCCAAAATTCACGGACAATTGAAAAGCAGTCTCTAAGACCTTTAATCACTAGTCAAAACACGTCCGCAAAATTCACCAGAAGATGCTTGATAACGTGAAAAAAATCTTTTCTACCAGTTTCTACCACAAAAGTAAGTTTATCGGCTTTCGAATCTGGAATCTGTTCGGCACACATTTGTACTTCTTTGTGGTGCTCTTATCGTATGGATTAATCACTGTAAGAAAAGCTTTAGGCTCTCGCCCGCATTTTTTCAACGTTGAGCAAACTTCCTTCTAATGTTTGTTCAGGTTAAATGGGTTCTATTCAATGGTAAGTTGCAATATTTGAGATGTCATTTGAGTATTAAGACGCCAGTTGGTTTTGCAACGTCATCTTAATGTAATTGCGTAGAGATATTCGTAAAGAAGAATTTGGAGCTGGTTAATTGGTAAGATCTTTCATTAATTAACGCGACCCTAATTTAACGTCAAATTAAGCGCACGAAAACAGCATTGCTTATCTAAAACACACACAAATTGATGTGTAACATTATTGAGGCTATAATAATGGGGCTAAAGGCTTAACATCATGACTCGGCATTAAACATAAAAGGGTTTATGACGACAACAAACCTACATTCTGAGAACATTAAACATAAACATTCTTGACGTCATCCCTACAAGAACATGGATAATTTAATTGACTGCAAGGACACGTCGTGTGTGGCTGATGTTTGATGCGTCACTGATCAAAATCACGATTATGTCCTCAAAGCTAAGAGAGCGTTATAAAATTCCTCTCACGACATACCACGCTTTATTGTCCCTTAGTCCCTTTCATATGGCTCTTGATTATCTAAATGCCTTTGATACAATGAAGGATTAGGGTATGCCCTTAATTGTTCATTGTGACCGTCCTATGATAAAACAGACTAAGTACACGCCATCCCTACCGTGGGACGCTATCTTGTGCTTCCATTAGGCAGTTCTGATATTAATGTCATATTTTGAATGGACACTGATTCTATTCAGTGTTAGAAAGCTCCTACGTATCAATCATTTAGATTAAATGTTGGAAGCAAAGCAAGTAGAAAGCTAACCGTTTATTTTCATATTCTTGCTACCTTACCAGCAAATATGCAGAGATTTTCCATTATGCATTGATAACGCGTTTCAATGCTCAACTATTTATTATTGTCGAGATCATATTTGTTCGGTTAAATTTATGCTTCGGTAAAAATATTGTGTTTAGCAAAAACGTTGAAGTCTTGAGGTTCTATTGAACCAATCTAATCCTTCCTAAAGCTTAATTCAGCAGAATTAAGACTAGAAAAACTTGTTATTTTCAAGCGTTCTATTGTACACGATTAAGAAAACAAAATGGTTCTATTGTTGAGGATATTTTTGTGCGGTTGACATGTAGTTGGGTAAACAAACCTTCGTCTAAGTTAAATAATGGGGATTTGCCTTTTCTATGGAATTATTGTTTGAGTTCAATCAACCTCGTCTGACAAAAATATTCCAGCGGATTAGGATTTGGGTTATTTTTCGAAAAACAAAGTGATAATTCAACATATTTAATTCAATATCAAAATATATATTTACCATAGATTGACTGTATAAAGTTATTTACTATGCAATGAGAGTCATACATGCCCTATTAATTAAGTTAGCCACTAAATTCTAGCGTCCCTGCGTTTGTACTCTCTAATGAACTATGCTGAACGCAACTCAAATTAATTGACCACGTGCTTTGGGTACTGAACCGACCAGTTTAATCAGATACATCAAACTATAACCAACATCCCTGATGAGTTCTATTTACTAATAGTTAGAGCGGGAGGGTATAGGTCGTCTGTAATTGGTTAGTTGGTAGAATGGGACAGTTATGGCCCAATGGATGGACGTAATGCCGTGTTTACTTTAAATTGACAGCTGAAGCCATACTGTAGTATTTAATGATTATTCCCCTATGAAATGATATTTTAGGGACTGTAAATAACAAAGTCTAATTGCCATTATCTTAGAATCGAAAAAACAAATATTGCAACTAAAAATCTCATTAGATTGGTAACATTTGATATCGCTCTCTTCCAAAGCGACTTAATTACAAAGCTTATAAATCACGGAATATTCATTAAAACCAACTGGCTATTAACGAATGTCTTTTATGCCTTTCCTCGTTTACTTGTGACCCATATATTTGACACAGATTTTATAACATTTGTTAAATTTCTATATTTTCCCTTACAATTGTTTGTTAGCAGTTAGACGACCTCTACGGTTTATTGTTTTAAGACTCCCGTAATTGCTAGTTGTATGGTTTTGAAATTGATTTCAGTCCTGTACTAAAATATAAAAAGGCTTTTTAATATTGGTTAATTTTGTTTGTATCTTGTTTTATCTCCATTGTATACAAAGTAAAAAATAGGCAATAGGATTTGTGCGGGTGTAAAGATAAATTTATTATTTACTTACTAAAGTTACTCAGTGTTCTTATTTAATTCGTTCAGTGCCAGAACTATGATGCATAACCAGGAACTCTAACATTCCACTACAACATTTTAATTCTCACACAAAAACACGCTTAATCCTATTAAGAAAATGCCTTCGCTGTTAGCCCGATGATCTGTCTATGTTCCAGCTTATTGTTTGAGCGAACAAGTTTCAAAGAGCGTCCCAAATATTGTCACAATGGACCCAAGAGCTTGAGGACAAAAGACGGTCGTATAATTAATGATGGTAACCGCGAGATGTCTTGCATCGGAGAAGTAACATCGATTCTGGTGGAGTAGAAACTATTTACTATTTTTGGGATACACCTTGTTAAAATTGGATAAAAATGCCATAGCAATGTAAATTTTTACAGTTGGGGGATATATAAGACTGTTAAGTATGCTTTAGAACAAAATCAAGTGCCCAAATTCTTAGCCTTAACAATATAAACAATTTGAAAACTTTCACGTCAAAATGAATTAAGAATAGACCTAGTTCCACAGCCTGTGATGTAAAAGTTTAACCTCCCAATCATTATTAAAACTAATTTTATTTGAATTCAAGAATAGTCGTGAATATTTAATAATCCTCAAAAAACTTGTAACATTTCGCTGAATGTTTTCTGCAAAAAAAAACAACATCAAGATATAAATAGATCTTTTTTAAACTTAAAACTTTTAATTGGGTACTCCAGAGCTTTTCTGTCCATAGACATCGTCGCTTTTAATGTTAGATTAAGATAAAACTAAAACAATAATCCTTTTCATTTCGTCCACAGTCCTTTATTTCAAGCAACTATGAATGGGATAGGCGATGTCTTTATAATCATCTCTGAAAGTATAAAAAAAGATTTGCCGAGTCGAGCGGGGTTCAAATCTCGGTTGGGTTCTGTGAGATAATAAAGTGTATAAACTATATATTAAATATAAGAATAATATGCATGATTCGTACCTATGTTTATCTCAATTTGTTTTGGTAATTTTAATTATGTCCTATTAGTAAAACAAAGATTAGCCAAAGATTGTGATGCAGATCAAAGGTAAATTTTCATTTTAGCCCTTAGTTTTTCATTCAGATTTTCTTGCATACCAACCATTATAAAATTACGAGTGTCGTTTGAAAATGCCATGTTGGATCCCTAATTGACCCTGTGTGGGATGTTCCGAAAGAGCTCTACGGTCTTTTGTTGCACAATGTATCGACATGAAAGGAATAGTCGTATCGTATGCGATATATCGTAAGATGAAACACTGCATCGACCTTTTACCACACAGATAATCCAACACAATTTTTATTGCCGCCATTATAAACAAAGCAAAATTTATTGCCTCGAATTTTACGAGGAAGATTGTTAAGATAGTTTATTGTGAAATTGGCTCGTAGATATCAAAGTAAGGGTAATTGGGAAGTTGTAAAATACTTACGAATATGAAATTCAATATCATAATTCAAAAATTACAACAGCTATTACTGGAACGAAACAGCTAAATTTTTCGTTCAATATCTTCATTATGAAGTCAAAAGTCGAAAAATTTCCTACCACAATGAAAAATAAAATCAAAACAACGTCAGTAAAATTTGTAAGAACAGCGCTGACATAAATAGAAAAGCATTTGCTCATTTCTTCAAACCATTTTCTGCAACCACTATTTTGTATAATACGAACAGTCTTTTGTGCCAACCGTATTCGCAGGCAGCTATGCGGCTTCTTAATAAAGCAAGGTGTTTAATTGGCTGACAAACTGCTGGCAAAGTAATTACGTCTCGCCTGGTGCAAACAACACGTCAATCTAAAGAATAGAGGTGGGACCAAACTGAGACATAACTATACATCTTTAAGTTTTCCGCGAACTTTATTTATATTATCACGACATATATTATTTTTGTTTTTTGTCTAGTTCCTAATTATAAACTTCTGATTTAACCAGCAGTTGCTGCAGACAGTAAGGTTTATATCTGGACCAACCGATACATTTTTGAAGACTGAAATTCCTTGCAGTTATAGTCGACTAAAACAAATGGTTTTATTTTTATCGATATTGGTAGTTTCCCTTTACTAGATATGAGATTCGCGAACACTCAACTGTCAAAGAAGGGTATTATAAGCACGGCAAGTTGTAACCACCGCTGATGCTATGATGAGTAAGTGATCTACTTTGATTAGTTCTGTGTGCATATTGCTCAAGTTAGACAGGTTAATATCAGCAAACTTGGTGGAATTCTCCCTTATTTTTTCCAGGTCTAAAACGAATGTTCTAATTCTCAGTTCTGTTGTATCGGATTCCAAGCTTACTAATTTACAAGGTTCTAAATCTTTAACTTATAAATAAGGGCTTCGAAACATAAAACCGCCACTTTGCTAAAAAAGGCAACCACTGTTCATCTAATTTATATCGTCTGCACACACTGAAATATAATATCTGCCTCTCGAGTTTTATTGTTTCTTTTCTCTATAAATCTATTTTCCAATATTGGATACGCGGCGCAATAAAAATATCACTAGGAATTAATAATGGCTCAGTTTATGAAACATTGACCAATATAATCGAGACGGTGGATGTCAACAAGGAAAGTAAACTTCCGAAAGAGTTGGAAAGTAATATCCAAGTCCCACGAGAGTGTGCTCCCACGTGGGTGAATGGCGGGAATTTCGCAACTGAAAATGATTTTGCCACGGTCGTTAAAGTGCATTCGGTTTTATGATTTCGATAACTATACGCGATAATTATGAGAGTAAGTTATGGTTTAATGCTTGTGGTTTTGAAAAGAAAGTATTGTAAAATACGGTTTAGGGATTTACGGGCTATTTTGTCCGATTTTTTAAAATTTGTATATTATAGTATTAACATAAACAAAATTAGCATTTATTTTAAAACATAATAATCAATTTAAAAATAAGTAAAACCGTACAAAAATCTAAGTCATATTTCAAACTAGACTATTTATATACATTATTAAAATATCTTCACCATAAATAAACTCACCAGTCTTATATCCAACTGTTTCAGCGTACTTACCCTCTTCTCCAAGTTGGTTGACATCCAAAGTCAATAATAAACAAAGGGGTAGCTGTTTGATACACTTGTAAACTAATAACCCCGCCCCAGATGCCATTGATTCTTTATTAAACAATAGATGAGAACTTTAATCCCCACCCTCGCCTATAGACGGCTATTCACAATTGGGGAAATACTTGTTTATACTTCCTCAAGTTTATTTGAAACTGTATTTGTGATAGACGTCAGATGACTAATATTTACAAGTGCGAAGAATTTAGAAATAGAAAAAACCTTTGAACTTTTACCTTTGTTTTCTTCTTTAAGGATAGGTGTTATTTATTGTTTAACTTAACGGGTAGAGAAAGAAACAGGTTTGCAACATGAATCCTTCAATCATATATACAAAATTTAGCCTTAAAATTAATAACATTAAATAATATCTTAATCAGGTTTGATAAAAAAAACTTGCAAATAGAGTTACAAAACTTTAACTTTATTGTTTTACATTTGGTAAGTCGTAGTGTTGAAACTCAGAAAATGGATTGAACACCAGAGTGCATATGTAAAAACACTGCCAAAACCTTGGCTTGAATAAAAACGTATCATTTCCAAAGTTATTTAATCTTCCCCTAATCTTCTCATATCAAAATAACGTGGATGGAACAAATAAATTCAGTTGATAACGTTACTGAACGTATTTGTACGAGAAAAAGGGAGCTTTGATTGAATTTTTTTCAGCAACCAATATCGGATATCAGGAAGTGAGAATTCTGAGATTGCCTTGATGAAAGTATTATCCGTGGTTACAAAATAATATGTTTTTTTTCTCGTTATCTTTCTTATAATACTGCTCAAGATATTTGTAAAATTGACTGATATAACATTAACTACAAGCGTTTTAAGTTTGAATATTGCTCACAAATTACGGCTTTTTGAGGTTGATGTCAAAATCTTATTTTTGAAGTTTTTAATATACAAAACTTTGGCAGGAGTACCGCTACTTCATTAGCCCCTTTTTAATTCACTTACTTTCGAGGCTTGTTTAAATTTTGACGTAATTAATTTAAAGCAGCGATTGGCGAAACGTACGTCTCTTTCTTTACATCGAAGTGTTGTAAGATATCTGTATATATGAGTCTCAATCTTTTTTTTTTATTTCAGTACGTTTTTATATAATAAAATAACACAAAAAAGAAAATATTGTGGTGATTAAACTTTAAACTAAGTCTAGGAACTATTTAAGTAGTACTGTATCACGCAAATCGTGATTTAAGCAGCAAGTTAGTGACCCCAAAACATAGGTGTGTTAAAAGCCATGTCATTGACATTTGTCATATTTTAAATCCTCTATAACTACCTGCTATACCTAGTTCGATTTAACTATCAGTAAAGGAATAGTGCTTCATTGAAAACAGCTTCAAACTAAGTTAAGTATTTAAAGCTCTGTCTTACTTAGATACCGGTTCTCACTTCTCTGTTTCTAAGTTATTGCAAATCAATGGAGCGACAAATAAGGGGATCGAATGCTGCAAACTTGGTGTATCTTAAGTGTTTGAGGCGAATCTTCAATTAATGGCGGACTCGGAAATTATCAACTTCCAACGAACCAATCAATTGTTCAAGCAACTCCAATAGAAAATACGTAGAAGTTTGACCATAATGCAGGAGTTGTGGAATGCCTGGGCTAGAGAATAAGTAATGACTACTCTGCTGAAAAGCATTCGGTCTTCACACGAAAAGGATTATTTCGGTTATTACTTTAGTTAATAATAATAATAAAAAAATGATAACAGCCCATATACATACATCCCACTTGTTGGGCATGTGCCTGCTTCTCGGATAGTGACAAAGAACAAATCCACATAAAGGTATATTAATACAATATCCTTAATTTTAAAACCGTTGTGTTTAATTTTAATTTTGCAGTGAGCATAATGGTATACATATATTTAAAATAAAATTCACTTAAACTGATCTTCAGAATCTGAACAAAAATAGTTTAAAACAGTTTTTTATTAAAACGACAACTATCAGAAGCGACATTGATTGCCAAGAGGAAGACGTTATTTTCCATTTTTTCCCGACTAAACAAACAATGGGCGAGTACATCGTCCCGGTAGGCGCGGCTGAATGAGCTAATTATTTACAATCTGACACGCAACCAAGACTCACTACTAAAAAACCGCCACGTGAAATCTCATTTCCTTACTTTGCTTTGTCCCAACACCATAAAAAACCAATAAAAGGGGTCGTCTGTGTGTTCTTTGGAGCTATCGCTTTGTCTACTCGATCGCGACAGTATTAAATACTTTTTTATTTCGAGGCTTGTCACTGGCCGCATATCTGAGTTGCAAATGACATGAAGTGTTTATAAATAAAATGTTTATTTTATTTAATATGTCGCAGGTCGATGAGTTCGGTCGCGTGATCGCCTCGCGTGTCTCATGCCAGGCTCAAATTAAAACTCCTAAAGATAAGACGCCATGCACCTCACGACCGTCTTACACTGCGTCTCTTTTAATTACGCACCCTATAGCATATCGTATTTTAGCATTTATCTCCCCATTGTGAAAAATACTATTTATAATTTTCAACTTTGAATTAAAGAAATAAACGAACACACATTTGTTCGTATCCGAACGGTTAAGGGCATAATAATTTTAAGTGGCTCATGTATTTGGATCTCGGCTATCTCGTTGGCATATTGTTCATCTGCTGATCTTTTCGATTTCGGTTCATTAAAATGCTTGGAAATATTTCCATGCGGACACCGGCGAGAGTAAAATTAATGGTATCGATTTAAGAGGTTTCTTCGTCAAGGAGATCGCGTGCAAGTGATGCGGGGAGGGACATATTCTGGGAGCTGAGCCTGTCAATTTTAATTGGGCCAGATGTTTTGTTCTTGTTCCGATCCGGAATTTGATTGCCCCTCGTTATTTATGTGGGGTCACGAAATTTAATAAGTATTATAATAGCTTCGCGCGTCGATATGTTTTAGTAGCGTGCGGCGCTAATGAAACTGAATGTCGACGATTTAATTTATATAACTCTTCAATAAGATTTCTGGAAGGTTCTTTTTAGTTGAAGGAATAAAGGTGCTTAAATATGGTTTGAGAGCGATGTAATTTCATGGCGCGCGGTCTATTCCACGGACCATTATCCTGGTTGAAATTGGGCTATTCATTTCTTGGAGTCTCCAGAACGTCTAAGACGATTCCATTGTCTTAATGAGGCTGTTATCTTGATATTGCGTATAAATTGGCTAGATGTCTCATGCAATCAGTATTTTTAGTACGTGTTTCAGGAGTTAAGCTGTTTACTTATTAGTATTACCTGCATTGATTTATGATTTAGACTTTTTACCTAGTTCAGTAAGTTTAAGGTAAACCATCAGTAGATTATGCAAGTCCATGTTTAAAAGGGTATGTTTACATAGTTACTTTAGCCAAAATTCACAAACAATTTATTTCAACTATAAAGGTAGTGCCCCATTCTACCCAAAAGTTTTCTTCCTTAAAACTCTCTTGCACCTTTCGAATGTTCCTCGGCTGTAATTTCAGCTGCGTTTGTTAGTTCTAGTTTCAGTGTGCCATTCATTTCCGTAAGTGGCTCACATACTGCCTAGGTTCCTATTGGATCTACTCTGGGGATCCATGCAATTGACTTTATAGCTTCTCATAGCTGTAAATTTTACTTTCCAACATGAGACTGTAAGTTCGCTAGCAAGAAAGTATTGATATAGCTTACAAGGAAAAGGTTGTGCAAAATATCTTTTTAGTGTTGTGGTGGTAGTGGAAAAATAAAATTGTAAAAGAATGAAATGAGAAAGATGAATTTTGTTATTAATCATGACTCAATTGTTTTTAATTCTTTAAGCTGTTCATAAATAAGTTCTTATTCAGTTTTTTTTTCTATTACAATTTGCATGTTCTGTTAATATGTATTAATAGAACTATCGGTTTTACAAACCTCACGATATTGAAAATCCTAACAGCAAACCGCAAAAGCTTTTAGAATGTAGGTTAACGGTATAGATTTTTGGTTTTACACGTGCCATGGTTAATTCGTTTTATTTCGTAAGCATCATTTTTATGTCAAACGTTTATAACGAGAGGAAAAAGGTCGTCAACAATTATATTTATAATTAAATGTAAACAACTAGCGCTTTTTAGCCTCTGGGAGTTACTTACAATACATGTTTAATTGCTCTAAATTTTATTTCATTTATTAACAGTCAAAACTATTTTTATTCATTGTTTAATAAAATGTCATGAAAAATATTTAGAGAATTATGGTATGTACCTATTTACTATAATATGTAATTTCAGACAATCAAAAGTAAAAAAAATCCTAAACACTTACTAAGTCTTCGATGTTTTATAAAACCTCAAGTGTTAAATTAATTAAGTTCCATCAAAACATCGCTTTATTCGCAACTCTCAGTATCCAGGTTGTAATAGAGCGGAAGGCATTAATCATAGCGCAGGAAGCCTTACCACCATCTCTGCTTGTCAAACTCATCATAAAATTATGCTGGGAATGCGTCATTAACAGCGCTTACCTGCGGCTGGATCCCATTTCATTTAAACTCATTTGAGAAGGTAATAAAAATACCCTGATTGGGCCTTCGAAGCTAGGGCAGGTCACGTGGCTCAAGTCGTTTCGTTTTCTAGGTATTTGTGCATTTCTTTATATTTAAGCTTAATTAATTAAGCTGTATTAAACAGTTCGGTTGAATGGGAACAAGGAAGATTACCTACAGCAACGCTCGTCACTCAAGCTTGTCTTTCAACGGCCCTTTTTTGAAGGGATAAAAATATGAATCTTCATTAGTACGACATCAACACGTAAATAAGGGGTGCGTGTCAATTTGTATGGTAAATGCTGATGGAGGGAAGTATTAAAATGTGTATGCCTCTGTTGGTGTAGAGAAATTTAAAGGTGTGTTTTCAAGGGAGTCCTTTTTAATGACGGTAACAAATGTGTTTAATATGTGTACTTTTATATGGATAGGTAGTCCATTTGAATAAGTAGAGCCAGGAGTTACCAATTGCCTATACAAAACATAAAGTATAATAGTTAAAGAGAGTGAAATATCTATAAGAAGAATAAAAGAAGAAATACATACGTTATAATTTATTTTGGTCAACTTCTAGGTCGGAGTTTACACTAACTTAACGGCAAGTTTAAGACCACCAATGCCTTTCTTTGTTGACATCACCGTTGACCTTTTACGAACAAGAACGAAGAAACAGCCATCATAATAACAGGTACCGAGAAAGATACAGAAATTGCAGGTATTCAAGCTAATATCACTCTTAATGCCATAGTAATAAGGGTTGTAAAGAGTAGTAAGAATTAGATGCGACAACGTAAACATGATACGAGCACGTGCCGTGGACGTGACGTTCTATCCGTGACAGTACACACCCTTGCGTAACTAAATATTTGATAGAAAGATCAAAAAGCATTATGGGAACCATATAAAGAAATGTTAACATCATGTATAAAAATATATACGAAATGCTAGAAGAATAGGGTAAAGTTAAAACGCCGCTACTTATGCATAAATGTAATCAAAGCAAATAAAAAACAATGTCTGTAATAAAATAAATACACTATTAATATTTTTCGACCCAAAGAGTTGATTCTCTTTCTAAATAATGAGCTGAACCGTACATGTACTTTTTTCACTAAATCGGTTACACAAGTAAGACAAAAGTTCAAGAATATCAATGACAAAATAGAAGTATGTTACTATATTTATAAAGCTTAATCAAAAATGATATTTTTGATGTCTGCAAATTTGTGAACGATATTTTACCGAGCTAAAAGTTTCCAGAAAGAAGATATTAATTTAAATTCAAGCTTTTGTAAATTTCCAGTGAATAGATTGTTACAGAAAAGAGTCATTGTTGTATTTAGATCTAGAAATTTCTAAAACATTTTAAATATCTTGTAATTATCTGCCTTTCGTTATCTATATTCTCACTATCATTAAACCAACCCTACTGTCCAAATATTCTCAAAAATGCATAATCATAACCAAAAAAACACTGGCGCCTTGTATTATTCTTTAGAAATTTGGTAAAATATTGATAAACATCTGGCTTACCTGACCACGTAGGCCTTAACCAACCAACTCAGATTTATTTCAGATATCAAAGGTTATATGACAAAGGGAGTGTTATTCGGTTCTACTTGTTTTTTCTACCATCCCATACTTAACAGTTACCTCATTAATAAAAGCAATTTTATGATTTATAAAAGGCAAAAGCTAAAAAAATATGTTCGTAATATAGAGAAAATCTTTTTGCTTAAAACTTTTCTTCTAAAATACACCATAGTCGCAGAGTAATGGCTAACGTGTGCGTAACCAACTCAATTAGAGGAGCAAATGTCACCAACGCAGAAACCGATGTCGACAATGATATGGACGTGCAACATTGCGACGCGTGTTTCGGACGTGACTTCTGTCATGTCGGGGAGGTATTCCGGATCATGCGATATGCGATATCACTTAGGCTTTTTTGGTGAAGCATTACGAGATGGCTTGATAAACGTTTTGAACGTACCTATCAAACCACGGTGTATGCCAAAAGAAGCAAACACTTTTAAAACTGTAAATGCAATAAAACCAAATCGTACCCGGAAATAAAAAAGTTATAAATTGTATCATCTTATTGATTTTGTTAAGGACGAACTTCCGCACCCTGAGCTTATCTTGCAACAATGCAAATTACTTTCAATACCTCAGGGGGTCTATAAAAAAGGATTCGATTAATCAAATAGTCACGGCATGACTTCGGAGATTCCCAACTGACGACATTATTAGTCTTCCCTTGTAACGAGTCATCGAAGGGCGTATTTCAATTCCATCTAATGCAAATTTAATACTCTCCAACCCCTGAAGGGTACAGAAACGAGTTCCTTTTGTTTTCCTTCTTCACTTCCAAAAAAACCGTGAGCGCCTAATTACTAAGTATTTCTTAAGGGTAACGCAGTAAGCTATTAATCTTGATTAATATAAGTTTTTGTTAAAGTTTGGTTTAAATAAACACGTTTTGGTAAATTGCTTCGGTAATTTAATTTGCTCCGTCGATTAATGTAGTTTTAGCGGATTTAGGTCTCGTGTTAGGCACAGCTGGTTAGATCTGGGTGATTGATTCCGTATTCATTACTGCTTAGGTTCTTGTGTTTGTTTTAACCGCTAACTTAGCAGAGTTAGCGTTGTGCAATCGATAGTAAAATTTGATTATCGCAATCTCAGTTAGTAAGTTCTTGTTGAACGCTTGTTTCTAAATTGTCATTGCTATTGTGGTTGTGACTAAGTATTGTACATTTAATAGCAGTGTAGGGTTAGTGTGCTCTATGTCCTCAGGGAACGGAAGTATTGTCGCCGGATATGGGGAGGTTTCTTAATGCTACTGCAGTGTGGATAGAGGCGTCTTATTTATGTTGTTTATACTTTTGTAGGATACAGTCACAATTCTATCGTATTTTTTTACCATACATAAAATTCTCGAAGTAAGTTGGAACATTTAGTTAGGTTATAAAATCTAATAATATTTTATAAAAACTTATTACTTTGATTAACACATCCTTCTTCGTATCTTTTTATTTTCTAAATAAAAAAAAATGCTGCTCTGTTGCGCTTAATCAGCAAAATTGTTGATACTACCCACATAAAACTCCTGATATTTACCTCTCTTTTAATATCCATCTTACAACCAAAATCCCTTCCACACTAACCATAGCACAAATAGAACTCCCTAACGTATCCAAACAGGAATCTTATCTGCATTGTGGGGCTCTCATTGCGGCGTATAATGATGTCAACACATTTAGGGCGGTCCCGCTACACGACAATAGAACTGGAGGACGATTTGTGCGTCTAGAGTGTTGTAAGGAGGTGAAATAAGGAAACTAACGATCTTTTCACGAGGTTATACGGGAAAATTACAGCTATTATTAAATTTTGGAAACGGTAAAATAGTATTTTGATTTTTGGGATTTTGGATACATACGAGTACCTGATGTCCTACTCCTATTTCTCAATGTTTTATTTAATAGCTGTTTATAATATCACGAGTATCGAATAAGCACAATAGACCCCTAGCTTTCACAGATAGCACTAGCAGGCGTAGCATTAGCATGAAATTCTGACATGTTGAATATTTGTCATTGGACACATTTTGGTAGATGAATGTTTATAATTCGTTTTGAAGAGAATTTATTTATGCTTTGACTATTGAAACTATATACATATTAGAGTACAAAATAGCTTTGAATATTAAATATAAATATAAAAAACCGGCCAAGTGCGAGTCGGACTCGCGCACGAAGGGTTCCGTAGGTACTATCATTTTCTACCTGATTATTAATATCGAGTATTTATTTTAAATTTAATTATTTATTTTGAAAGATAATATACAAGTTAATATTCTGTGAAAATTTGAAGCGTCTACCTGTACTATTGAGCAAGAAAATACGAAAAAAACACGTTTTTTGTATGGGGACCCTTAATAAATATTTTTTTTTAATTTTAAGAATTTGTTGTTATAGCGGCAACGGAAATACATCATTTGTGAAAATTTCAGCTTTCTAGATATCACGGTTTATGAGATACAGCCTGGAGACAGACAGACAGACAGACTTAGTAATAGGGTCTCGTTTTACCCTTTGGGTACAGAACCCTAAAAAAGATGCTTGAACAGCTGTTTTACCCGTTGCAATAATATATGATAATTTTCAATACTTATCACTTACAAAAATTTCTCACGCACCTTATCTAAAAAGTTGCTTTTTGTTTCCAACGAATCACTAACTGCCAGACTAAATTATATTTTAACACTTTTAAGCCTTTAAACTAGTATTAACACTGATTACATTTTACTTAAAATTTTGGATGTTATCATTTCTTACCAACCCCAACACCTGGTAGACAATAGATAACAAAGAATGAACTATAAAAGAAGAAAATGACTCACCCGGTAATGCAATGGTAAATATTTTGACAAAACAATTGAAATTTCTAGAAAAGGCTGGGAATCGTAACAAAGAGATAATCCCAAAGATTTACTTTTGACGGATTAGTAAGATTGCAACACCGGAAGGGAACTAATGAAGAAATGTTTTCTTTCTTTAAGTTTTTTGTGTCTGCGAAAATTTTCGACTTAGCGAGGCTTTACGCTAAAAGGCGCATGCGATTTATTTTTGTCTGTAAAGAGGACTTTTACTCTTCGGAATACATAAATTTCAATAAAATATAACACCTAACGACCGTGTCCTTTTAATAAGTTTATGTGAGATAATATTAAGGACCTTTTTGTCAATTAGCGTAATTTTACTCAAACGTTAATTAGTGTGCGATTAAATACAAATATATGATTAGAGATAAAAACACAAACAACACCGACACTAACCGAACAAGAAAATAACAAGTTTATGTAATTAATTAATCATGTATTGTTTTTAAAGAATAAAATGTTGCTGTATGGCGCCAACTTAGAATGAGATTTTTTATTAGCCTGTAGTATAAGGGTACTGGTAAACTTAAATAAGGTTTTGCTACTTAAAAAACGGGTTTATAAAATAGGCTGTCGCTAGCTAAGTGTACTTGTGGAATCTAAATCAATCCAAAGAATGCTTTGAGTTTTAGATCAACATTGAAATTTAGCAAGCTTTAGCGCAATTATTACATGCAGCGCCAATAGATGTAAAGTTCTATTGTTAAGCATGCGAAGCTGAGAAATTAAAAGTTTGTATAGTTGGTGGTAATTTCGTCAATTCCATTTGGATAGTAATTCCTTTGACTGGTATTATTTACGATAACTTCAATGCAGCTCATTTTTATCAATACATTTTAATAACGATACCCCTAATAAGTTTATAACCCTTATTACGAATACTTAATCAGTATTTTATTATTGCAGTCAATCAAGCTTTGAACCTGAATCTTCCAGCGTAAAAGCTGTAGATCAAAATCCTTTTTACAAGTTCCCTCAAACTGAATTAAAATACCGACAAACTATTATTAAGTTGTAGATACGCAGAGAAACATTTAGTGAGCCATTTATTTGTGGTCACAATCATTTCGATTCTGGATTCGGACCACCCGCACCTGCGGTCGAGATAGTAATGTCCTGATATTATTCACGTTTCCACTATTAACGGTTTTGTCAGCAAGTAATTTGGAATGATAAAAAGAGGATATGTAGTAACTCAATTAAGATTATATATTTTGACTAGCTTTCTGCGGTTTCACCCGCAGCTAATTTTAGTTCTTACAAACTTTAATCTCCTATTTTTTCCCCTTGGGGTATAATTGATCAAAATCCTTTCTTAGCGGATGCCTACGTCATATCATAACATCTACCTGCATACCAAATTTCAGCCTGATCTGTCCAGGCTGTGCTTTGTTAGATCACTACGTCAGTCAGACACCTTTGAGTTATATATATATTTAGATAGGGCAAAATCAATATCAAAGGTAGGTCAAAGCTCCTTGAGTTAGCTTAAACAATTCTAACACATCATAAGTTTAAGGAAGACGGAATAGGTACTATATTTTTAATAATAAAATTCACGTGTTGCGGAAGAACTATAAAAAAAAATTCACCCGGAAAGCTTAGTGATTGAAAAATCAAAGGTAACTCACCAATCCCTTTGAGGTTTACAAATGAAATTCACGTGTTCATAGAATCGTACTGGGGAGGCTTCAACGCATTCAACATTATGTTTTTGAATAAATTGTTGACGCGAATACGAACGTTTGAAAACTTTCTATACCCAGAGTACACACAAAATACTCACGGAACGAATTTTATCCTTAAAACTATACAGTATAAAGACCAAAATGGAAAGATTTGGTAAAGCACAGGGGCCTCTTGTACATTTCCTGACAAGACTTTTCCATTTTTCTCCCGCTGGGCCCAGGCACAGTTTTTGACGGTGATACATCAGAAAACAATATAAAACATTCCGGGATATTTCAAGTTCTTATTTTTGGCATCTGATATTCTATATGAGGATGAAATGCAAACGAGAAAGTAATGTTTCCATCATTGGAGGCTTTTTTATGTCTGTTATATATAACCATGTTTTATTACCGATTATTATGATTACTAGTGGCCGCCTGCGACTCCGTTCGCGTTGAAGTCGGTTTCCCTTGGGACTGAGAAGTTTTCCCACGGTAAAAGTACCCTATATTTTATTCTGGTGTAAAACCTATATTACTGTAAAGTTTCATTAAAATCCGTCCAGTAGTTTTTACGTGAAAGAGTAAAAAACATCCATCCATACATACTCACAAACTTTCACGTTTTTAATATTTGTAGGATAGATTTTTGTCAAAGTAGGTAATGCATCTAAACATATTATAATATTGAGCTTACAAAATGAACGCGGCAGTAGCCTTAATCGAGGCTATTATAACATTACAATATTGAGTAGTGTTACTACTCGACACTAGATGGCAGAAGTGGTATTGTGGCGCTGGTTGAAAGCTTTATGAGGGGAGTGCGGGGCGCGCGGGGCAAGGCAGAACTTACACCCCACCGCGCCACTTCTACGAGCCGAGCGCTCCATCTGGCAGTCATAACGCAACCGCGGCACGGAGAGGTCGCGCCATTTCTCGCATCTCCCTGCAATACACGCAATAACAGTACAACTATTTATCATACATCATAACCATTATAAAGTGACAATTAGAGGATTTCGACACTTTAAGGATTGTTTCATAGAAAAGAACTTTCGGACTTCAGTGTTGTGAAATGATAGCAAGTTTTTCTTCAGAATTCAAGTGTAACACGGACTTTGTTTCGGAAATGGTGATATCGACCCAAGGGGAGTGTTTATGAGACGATCAGTGAAATGAAAAATCTGTGATAATGTACTTTATTACAGTTGTGTTTTGTGCATTGCTGCAAGTCGGTTGGACCGTGTTACCGTTCAGCTCAGATAAGTGCGTGAAAAATGCCGACGGGATTGTTTGTCGGACTCGCACTTTGGACGGCGACGGCAGTAGTATTTCCACCGTGCCATCAGATACTACACGCTTGTCAGTTGAATGTAACCAGCTACTACTTTTCGAAAGCTCGCTGAGAACGCATTACTTTAATGCGCTCGCGGGCCTCACCGAGTTGTCAATAACCAACTGTAAACTTCTTCAAGTGCCGGATAACGCTTTCGAAAACCTAAACAAACTAAAGAGACTAAAACTTCGTACGAAAAACTACGAATGGAGCCCTACCAAGAATCTGGAACTGTCGCTTAGTGGTTTCAGCGGTTTGCAAGAGCTTCAGTCGTTAGATCTTGCACAAAATAACATCAAGTTTGTGCCTTCCGGCGTGTTTTGTTCATTGGAGAATTTGAATACACTTAATTTGACACATAACAGAATACGCACCGTCGGCCAGCTCGGTTTCGGTCGGGGATGCAGCTCGAGTTTACACAGCTTGGATTTGAGTCACAATGAAATCAAAAGCTTGCCAGAGGAATCCGAATTACTGAAATTACGAGGACTGCAACACTTATATCTACAACATAACAATATCAGCGACATATCAAGTGAAGCTTTTAATGGCCTCGTTTCTATGAGAGTACTCAACATATCACATAACAACCTACAAACTCTACCTGAAGCTCTTTTCGCTAATGCAAGAGAATTAAGAGAAATATACTTAAACGATAACTCAATTTTCGAACTTGCTCGAGGCATATTTCATCGTTTGGAACAGTTGATTGTTTTAGACTTATCAAGTAATCAGCTTACAAGCAACCATGTTGACGACGGAACGTTCTTGGGATTAATTCGACTTATTGTTTTGAATTTATCAAATAACGCTCTGACGAGAATTGACGGAAAGACATTCAAAGATCTTTTCTTCCTGCAAATATTAAATTTGAAAAATAATTCCATTGGATACATCGAAGACAATGCTTTCTTGCCGCTGTATAATTTGCATACATTGAATTTGGCTGAGAATCGTTTGCATACCATCGACGAAAACTTGTTCAACGGAATGTTTGTATTGAGCAAATTAACTTTAAACAACAATTTGCTTGTAAACATCGATAGAAAAGCTTTTAAGAACTGTTCTGATCTTAAAGAACTTGATTTAAGTTCCAACCAATTATCGCAAGTGCCTGAAGCATTATGGGAGCTTTCTATCCTCAAGACATTGGATCTGGGCGAGAACCAAATATCTGATTTTCGGAATGGTTCCTTCAAAAACCTCAATCAATTAACTGGCCTCAGATTGATCGATAATCAAATTGGAAACCTCAGCGTTGGAATGTTTTGGGACTTATCGAGCTTGCAAGTGCTCAATATAGCCAAAAATAAAATCCAATCAATCGAAAGAGGAACCTTTGCTAGAAATGTTCAATTAGAAGCTATACGTCTGGATGGAAATTTCTTGTCGGATATTAACGGAGTCTTCTCAACGCTGGCGAGTCTATTGTGGTTGAATTTATCGGAAAATCATTTAGTGTGGTTCGATTATGCATTTGTGCCTAGCAATCTCAAGTGGCTGGACGTTCACAGCAATTTCATTGAACATTTAGGTAACTATTATAAGTTGCAAGATGAAATACGCATAAAGACTCTAGATGTTAGCCATAATCGTATAACGGAAATTAATTCTATGTCGATTCCAAACAGTGTAGAACTATTATTTATCAACAATAATATGTTGAACAAAATAAATGTGAATACCTTCTTCGATAAGAAGAATTTAACGCGAGTGGACATGTATGCTAACGAAATAGTGCATCTCGAACTAAATAGTATGCGTTTAGCTTCTGTGCCTGTGAACAAAAGTGTACCTGAGTTTTATATCGGTGGGAATCCTTTCCAATGTGACTGTACTATGGAGTGGTTACCTATTATAAACAATATGACGGCAATGAGACAATATCCCCGTGTTATGGACTTAGAAAATGTTTTGTGTAAAATGACAAATACTCGTAGCGGAACTCATGTGCCCTTAACTAATCTTAAGACAACAGACTTTTTGTGTGAGTACGAGACTCATTGTTTTGCTATATGTCACTGTTGTGACTACGATGCGTGTGACTGTGAAATGACTTGTCCACAAAACTGTACTTGTTATCATGACCCCCTGTGGAATACAAATGTTGTAGATTGCTCCGGACAGTCATCCATGGAAATACCACACAAAATACCCATGGATGCAACTGAAGTATTCTTAGATGGTAACAACATCAAGGAATTGCAAAACCATGTATTTATAGGTAGACAAAAAATGAGGTCTTTGTATGTAAACAACAGCAATGTTGATAGTATTCAGAATAGAACTTTTGCCGGTTTGAATGCATTACAAATTCTTCACTTAGGTAACAATAAGCTAAAAGAGTTAAAAGGCTACGAATTTCATCAATTAAGTAACTTGAAAGAGCTTTTCTTGCAAAACAATTTAATAAGCCACATCGCGAACATAACTTTCCTTTCATTAAAATCTTTAGAAATCTTACGTCTAGACGGGAACCGACTAGTCGATTTTGGTGTTTGGACTTTTAATAATAACCCTAATTTGAAGGCTTTGTCACTCGGTAATAATTTGTGGTCGTGCAAATGCCGTTACTTACAAGAATTAACTGCATATTTGGCCGAAAATGCGCAAAAAATTATCGACATAACCGATGTATGGTGCTGGAATGGAGAGGCAAAACCTCCACAGAAAAAAGAGCTCAATTTAAACGGCACTGCCTGCAGCGATTATTATGCTGATAATTCTGTTGGAAACATGTTGGTGTCGAACTATGTTCCCATGATGGTCTCCACTCTTACCGGTTTCATGTTAATTTTATTAGCTCTTGTCTTACTATTTCTTTTTAGAGACTCACTTAGAGTGTGGTTGTATACAAATTGCGGTATTCGTGTATTTTCGTTTTCCGGAGCTTTTGAAGAAAGTGAAAAGTTGTACGATGCTTATGTTTGTTATAGTCCGAAAGATGAAGAATTTGTTGTGCAGTCATTAGCGGCAGAGTTAGAGAATGGTAGCCCGTCGTATCATTTATGTTTACACTATAGAGACATTCCGCACCACGGTACTCAGTTCATGCAATGTGCACCTCCCGTTGTCGAGGCGGCTGAGGCATCAAAACGTATTATCATAATGCTAACTAGAAATTTCATGCAAACTGAATGGTCTCGCTACGAGTTCCGACAAGGCTTGCACGAAGCGCTCAAAGGCTCTATATATAAGTTAATATTAATAGAAGAATGTTCTGTAATAGCGGATGCGATGTGCGATCCGGATTTACGACCTTATCTTAAAACGGGGTCGCGGTTAAGATGGGGTCAGAAGGGATTTTGGGAGCGCCTCAGATATATGATGCCTGATTCATCGCTTTCGGGGCATAAGAATAGGAGTCATAACTATAGAAAAAATATAAATACTTATACATTAGATTCGTCTGTTCCTAACGGGGGTCGTACACTGCCTTATCCTGACAAATCTCCTGTGATTGGCGGAGGGGCTCAAGGAGCGAGTGCGCCTCCCGAGTACAGTAGTGACGTTCGTCAGTCTCCGTCGACCATGAGACAGACCCAGGGGGTAGTGTATGGCCCCGACGGTAGGCCGATCTCAGATCACATTTATTCGTCTATAGACTCAGATTATTCTTCTTTAGAGCATGGAATGGCCCCAGGTAGGCGGCGGGACATGCGACAATGGCCACCCCCACCGCCTCTAGTTGACACGGGCAATGCCGTGCAAGCTTACCTAGTCTAAACAGGCCTTAACGCCTAACCTTCCAGTCAATGTAAATATGTATTTAGTTTAGAACTCGACTGCTGTAAATATTGTAATTATTAGATTGTAAGTGCTATACCAAATCATTGTAAGTAACTATTATTGCCTGTTCGTTATCCTGTGTATAGAAATTGTAATAAAATTTTAAAGACTGCTGTAGAATATTGAATGTAAATAGCAAAAAACAAGTGATGATTATTATATCTGTAATATTATGGTTATTTATACACTATCAAAATAAAGTGATGAAGATTTTATAGTATTTCTGATTTTCATTTCTAATTATGTTCCTATATTTACTGAAGTTCTAAAATGTGTAGGCAGGTCATGATAAGAATGGAATAACCTAAGTATTAGTCAACATTTTCTATTTAAACTAGGTCTTTGAAGCATGTGTAAGTAATTTTAACATAGACTAGTTTTGATTGGTTTAGATTATGATAAACTATGCACGAAGAGTTGCAAGTAGGATTAAATTGAATTAAATGCCTGAAACTATAATTATCTATTAAACATTAATTACTAGGATTTTTTATTAAGTAAAGATACTACAAAAAGAAAATAAAGAAAAGTAAACAAATCATTAGTTTAGTTTTTTGCTCAACGTCAATTAAGTTTTATAAAGGAAACAAAATCGCAGCAAAATCCACATTTCTTTACATGGAAGAAGCTAGAAACTTCTAAATATGTAAGAATACACAAGTGTAAGTAACTTAAAAATACATACACCAACCAAGAATATAATTTATCCTCGGGCGATGCTATTTGGCAAACTGAATTTAAAACTTACTACCATAGTAAAAATCTTACTCTATTCTACATTCATAAAACATACTACTGATAAAACAAAATAAAAATAAACTTAAAACAACTTTTACTGCAATGAAATAGAGTTCATAATTTAACAAAATAGAAAAATCTGTTTGGCTGGTCGCCAGGACTGGAGAGCCTTTCCTGTTTGGAACAAACCCGGCATATAAAATATACTGACCATAGGATTAAGGAAGTATTTGGTATATTAAAAATTCAGGGAGAATATCAGATATACTGGACAGTAAATTTATTTCTTCATTGTATTAAGAACTAGGGGCCGCGCACGACTCCGTTCGCGAAGAAGTCGGTTTCCCGTGGGAATGCGACGTTTTCCCGGGGTAAAAAGTTCCCTTAATTCTTTCATACATATATTTTTGGTATCTAGAACCGTTTTTGGCAGCGCACGCAACGGAAGCTCTCAAGGATGAATAATTTTCCCCGTTTTTTTCACATTTTCCATTATTTCTTCGCTCTTTAAAGTTGTAACGTGATGTTATATAGCCTAAAGCCTGCCTCGATAAATGTTCTATTCAACACAAAAAGAATTTTTAAAATCAAACCAGTAGTTCCTGAGATTAGAGCGTTCAAACAAACAAACAAACAAACAAACAAACAAACAAACAAACTCTTCAGCTTTATAATATTAGTATAGATTTGAGATTTATTATATACTTATTTCGTACTCAACAGTACACTTAAATTAGGGAGTTGTATATTCAGATTAAGTATTCTTAAAATATTTTATTGAAATCTGCAAAAATGTAAAGCAACAACAAATAAACTAAAAAAGGGTAATTTATACAATGCATTCTTTAAAATTGTTATCTCTACGATCTTTAGCAAATTCTTTGAATGTAAAACCAAAAGTATTTACCCAATTCTTTCGAAATTATGCTCATCCCACACAATAACTGAGTCATACAAGATGGTCGTTTATTAAGATTAGTAAACCTGAGACAAGATTAATTCCTTTGTAGGTCAGACAATGATCGTCGAAGTTTCCCACGTGAAGACTAGGTCTCGCAGAGTCAATATATGCTTAGAGTATTCTCTGAGGAAACTGTATAACAAGTTTGTTATAGGAAACAACACAGAATATGTATTCTTAGTATATCCAAATTTAGGAAGGTTAACCTTTTGTTTTTGAATGGAAAGCCAGCATACGGTCAAAGCAATAGGTAGGTAGTATTCGACTTAAGTAGCATCAATCTCAATTGTATCTTTTTTATTTAGATTTGCAAGGTTAATAAAACTATTTTTAAAGTAGTTTTTGGGATTCTTACCGTGTTATTTTTATGATTTGACCACCCCAAATTTCGGTCTTGTTGCAAGAGCCATGCTTGAAGGCAAGCTGGCAATGTTGCGGTGATCGTCTGGTTCTTCGCCGTTCCAATTCATAAATGTAGAAGTAAATTATTTTATTATCACGAACCTGCAAATCCAGTCCATACCTCAAATTCCCCGAACACTCGGACCACTTCAAACATTTTTCTCACAAGAGCAAGTTTGTCTTAGACCACGTTCTGTTTTATCCTAGATTACGTCACATTGAAGTTTTTTGCCGGCTTACCCAAGACTTCACCGGATGCGCCATCCGGAGAGGCACGTGATCTGAGTAGCTCCACAGGCTTAGTTCCTTGACGATTCTGAATACATAATAGGATATTAGAGCGTTGAATGTGTGGACGGAGTTTTAATCAAATGATAGGGCATTAAATGATAAGGTTTTAATCGGGATACCGATTTTATATAAATAAAAAAATGAATTATTAAAATAATTAAATTAATTTGACCTTCGAAACCGTTTATGAGGTAGATTTACTAAGTTGGCTAAATATTTATATTTTTACTAGTGGCTGCCCGCGACTCCGTTCGCGTGGAAGTCGGTTTCCCGTGGAAATGAGATGTTTTCGCGCGGTAAAAAGTAACCCCATATGTTATTCTGATTTATAACCTATATTACTGTATAGTTTCATCCAAATCCGTCCAGGAGTTTTTACGTGAAAGAGTAACAAACATTCATCCATACATCCATCCATACATACTTACAAACTTTCACGTTTATAATATTAGTAGGAAGTACTTGCAAAAATTCCTAGCAATAAACAGTTTTTCTAAACAATTTGCAATATCTTGAATGAGTTTCCTGTTCTGACAGGTACACAATAATCTTAAGGTGACTTCGACAACTTCTGTCAAAGAGAAAGTCACTATTGTTCTATTGTGTTTATCACTTGTTTTTATTAGTAACACCTACATCGATTTTTATAACATAATTTAGTTTATACATCAATTTATGTTTGGTATTTTTGTTTTTAAATCTCAGGATTGCGTCTAAAAGTACATATATTTATTTTTATTAAACGGGACATTCTAATACATTATTTGCTATAACTTGCATTTAAGTTCTGTAGTAGTAGTAGCATTGACACTCTTCGATTTAAGTGTTTGAGTTCAAAAAACCATCTATCCCCGATTCTTGGATTAACGTTATTGATTTGTAAGCGAAAAGGTATCTTATGTCAACGGATTAAAGGAGATTTATCGGTATTACATAGAATTAGGTTAGATTTCACACCACAATGTTAGCTAAGTGTTCAATTAACAGGGAGTGATAGAATAGTAAGACCATTGTAGTTACACTTGGTTGTTTGTTTAAATATGCCTAATAATACTTTTAAATATTTTTGATTTTTAAATTAAAACTTAATTACCGATGCTAGATTATAACGATGCAACTATCCCTTACACTTTTATGGTCACTTCCACTTCAAATATTGATGTTGAGCTTTAAAATAATAATGACATAACTACTCTTATTTCAATAATAGTTTGACAATTGACTGTCAACCAGTTCGTTGTAGTTTTCAATATTATTATTTTCATTTTAACCTTAACTAAAATATGTTCAACTTAATTAACAAATATTTTAAACAGAGAACCTACTGCTAAGCATGAAAAATTAAAAATAGCTCCTGAAAATTCATTACTTTATTAAAGCGAATACATGTTAATTAGAAGTGTCATTAATATTCGGAATGACCTGGCAATTTCGGGTGTTTGCCGTAAATTAACATTGCTAATGCGTGTCGGTGTTAGCCAAATAAAACTGTTGCGATTGACTTTCATTCCGAATAGAAAATTCTGGAATCTTTTTGTTTTCTTTGCAGCGTAGATGCATATTTAAACAACCCTGGAGATACGAACACAGGTTGTCTTTTGTTTTGTCGCTGAGGTACTTTGGCTAGACTTATTTTCATACTTCTGAGTTTCTCTATTTGTTGGACGTAATTTTTTTAGACGTGATATCGTAGCGTTATTATGAGTTCCTAAATAAGGTTTGATATAAATAACGCTATGATATGAAAATAATTCATTTTGAAAAAACTGTCAGTCCCTTCTTGTAAAGCTTGCTAATTAAGATACAGAAACATTGAAAATAACGGAAGTTTATCAATATTTTATCGTATTAAAAATAAAATGGTTATTACAGAACATGTTGCGTACAATTTGAAAGAAGGAAACAATAGGCTAGCTACTAGCACTAACGGTGAATAACTAAAAAATACTATTGAATAAACTTCGACATTTAACTATTTCCATAAATCACTACGTTTTTTTGCTGTGTCAACATCTAAGTAAAACAATTGACCATAAAATCTTTCCTACGTGTCACACAAAAACAGACCCGGCACATTCTAATGTTTCGTTTTTCCTAGAACGTAATGTCTTATTTAAGAGTCGACAAAAAATAATGCTCCGGACCGTGAAAGTAGCTAGTACGAATGGTCCATAAAGGACTTGTTTCCTTAGACAAAAGCCTTATAGCTACCGGGTCATAATAATATTTTGGTTGTTGTAAAAGTCGTTTCTCTAAGTTTATTGCGACATTGTTACGTCTGCACATTTTTTCTCGTTCAGTGAGTTTTGACGATGAAACAATGGTTATTCCAGCTTCTGTCCCGTAATGAGGGACGACAAAGGCAAGCCGCCATTTTGTTTTTGGAGAATTGATCTCATTGCGATTTATTATGCTGGTATGAACTTTGGCTAAGTAATTGCTTTTGCAATTCAACAATTTGTATACCAAGTTGTTTGTGATTTAATACATTAGTAAAATAATCATGATTAAAACCACAGTTTGAGTTGAGTTGAGTTTGAGTTTGCATCCCGTTCCATTCCCATCAAGGAGCAGTCAAAATGTTGATCTTAAAATTACAAAGAAAACATCTCATACATACATGTTCTAAATAAAATAAAGTTTCATTACAGCTCTTACATAAAATCAAGAAAGATGGTTCAAGGAAATTGCATAAAATAAGTAAGCACATTTTGATTACTTCTAAATAGTACATAATGTTAGTAATTTAGCAGCCAGGTTAATTAAGCCTATAGTGTTATCACTTCAACCAAACTAACTTCCGCCGCAACATCACAAAATGTTTATTGCAAAGCATTCAGACCGATCGTTAAACTGACATATTTTGCAAAACATAAAATAAAATCTGAAACAAATTTAGCTCATTCAGAACCCACGTCTTTCTGCGTTTGGAAATGTAAAACAAACAGCCAAGTGCCTAATAAAAAGGGTTATTGTTGCTCTAACTTTGAAGATAGCGACAAAGATTAAGCCAAAAAAGGCCGCCAAGGATATTTTTAATCGACTTTTTTTGTTGTCGGTGTCGCATATGCAGAACCGGTAGAGCATGACGTCGCTTGCATACACATGAGCTTTTTTATGCTGTAGTAGCAAATGTTTAGCGTCCTGTTTGTCCGACGGCCCCTCTTTACCATTCGGTAGTTACCGACTCAAATAAAATTTAATATGCCCATTGTCTTTGTATTTGTCTATGAATATTAAAGCGTCGTCGGCAGTTTTAACATGTGTTTGTCACTATTCATGGTCAAAAATTACCAATTGTCAATTATTGTCGTAAAACTTAAGAAAGCTGTTTGTTGCTACTGAATCTGAGTTTACGGTTCTTTTGTTTGGAAACTTTTATTGGTTTTCGTTCCAAAAACTAATTTATTCAGGGTCTTGTAAGCTCTGAGTTTGGGAACTCCTTGTAAGTGCTCCGTTTAGTGTTTTTTCAAAAGTTTTTAATGTTTCGTGAATTACGGTCACTTTCTTATTGCCGGACATTAAGTTTTTTGATTGGTTTAATTTAAAGTTTTTGTTACTTTCATCGTAAATAGAAAGGTTCTTAACTGTTACTTTTATACTTTACATTTGAGTTGCAGATTAAGTCTTGATTTTAAGGTAACTGTAAAATTTTTAGTGCTAATTGGAGATAAACACTTTACGGTTCAATTTAAAGTGTTCAATGACTTGGATAGAAACAATATAGTCTAAACTAATATTATCAAGAGTTGGGATTTGTTTATGTCTTTATTTATTTAGTAACGTCCAAGTGACCCTAAAAGTTTAATTTCAAATAAAAATGATCGCGTAAATCTAATAAGTTATATACCTACTTCCCTTTCCAGTTTAATTTTAATGTAACAACTCCCAGGCTAAGAAGATATACGTGTTTTGCAAAGGTAAATTTGATAAAGCTCATACAATAAAAAAGGCTTTGTTATAATTGCTCTACTCCTCTCGTTTATTTTCGTGGCGTATGCTACCGAATAACATTTTTTATTGAAGCCCGCTTCACACTCAGAGCCAATTTGGTTTAATTACTTTAAAAACTCATTAGAATGCTTTGAAATATTCGGACTATTACACAGAGGATTTCATAATCGTCAGTCTATTAAACTATTTGGTGCTAGTAGCAGTTTCCCAGAAATAAATTATGTAAGTTATGAGTGGTGTCGAATAGGTTTATGACCTACAAATTCGATAGCGGTTCTGTTTGATAAAATGTTATAAAGAATGCGTCATGTTAATGATGATTTTATGCACAGCATCGCAGAATTTTTAATACATAGTTGCCTTATCAATGCAGGTATGTCGAATCGAACCAACTTTATATTGAGTGCTAAATCTACCTATTTTATATTTTCTTCTAACTTCTGCTATAAAATGCTTGTAGCTTAAGTAACTTAAAGCGATTACCATTCTAACTCCAATCATAAACATTGTAACTCCAATACTCGGGTAATGTGTTGACTTAACTCTATGACGTAATATTGATGACGTCATAAACGCCATTTTATCCACAGTTAGGATTAGGGACAAATTGTTATGGGCCAATTGACGACATATAATAAAATTTTATGTCATACATTTTCCTAATACAGCTTTCTAGTCAATAGCCTGATAACGCAAATATATGGACTCTATGGACATACTTAAAAACATTAGAATTACGTTAGAGATATTAATAAAGTATCTAATGACTTATAAAATACTCAGAATCAGAAGAAATGTTAAAATTTAATCATATAAACTTACTAATACGCTGTTACCGTAGTTTCACGTTGATGACAAAATTTATTTAATTCTGGTTGTTGAAACAGTTCAACATATGCATGACTCTATGTATGAGCATAGCTTTTAAATTTTCTGTTTTTGAATTGTCGTGTGAGCAACGCGGCGTGAAGATTGATTGAACTATTTCCAATACACTTTAAGAGAGAAGCGAGAAGGAAGGAAGAGCTTTTTCTAAGAGTTAACTCCTTAAAGTTAGCTTTTGAAATCCAATTTTTCGAGTCGCCAGTCCTAAGATAAAACACCTAAATGTACACATTTTTTACAATATTGTTTTAATTAATTTATTATTTTATTATCAGCTAGACACTCACACACAGCTGTGATCGTGTTGTTTTGACATATGATTTGCATATGAGTAAAAGCAGATGAGTAAAAACTTAAAAATATTCAGTTAAACAACTTTTCTTTTATAGGGTAGAACTTACTCAACTTCAAACTAATTAAGTACCTATTATTGAAAACTACATTATTTAAAAAAAAAACTACTACAATAAACTTACTGGCAGTGTTTAAAATATGAAGGGTACAAACGAAACAAGTAAATCGCCAACATTAATATATTAATTTTTGATTAGCTTAATTAAATAAGACTCAAAACCTTTAACAAACACAAGAACATACTTTCAAAATGCTCCAGACCATCATTTATAAAGCAACGCTCTGTCAAATCGGTTATTTAATGTGAAAGAATTATACAACCTCTTTTATTGTAGGTTCTGGTTATGACTGAGTTAATTACTGGTTTACTATGATTTATTATATAATGTTAGAATAATTTTTAAGCCGGACCAATGACGTATAACAACTCTTTAAAGAACTGGTTACTATGCCGGCGGCGTTACAATGAAAGGGGCAAAGACTAAGGAGGTATAAATATTTGATAGAGAAAACTATGGCTGAAAATAGGTGGATATTTTGACCAAGTTTCTCTTCTTTGATTTATGACTGCTATGATTTTTCTACAACAGACCAAATTGATACAAGAAACTTCTTAGTTTTTAAGTATAAACTTATGCATTACGTCAATAAGTTTATATTAAAAACTTCACATTAAAAAAAGTTTAACTCTTTTCTGCATACCATGATAAATAACAGAAAACACCAAAGTATAATTATTCATTGCAAATATCCCAAAAAAAGTTATTATACGTTAACTGTTGAATAAAAACTACAGTTGAAACAGGAAGAGAGTACCTAGTACTTTTTCTAGAATGTATCATGTGTTTCCATTGTATCGTCTGCGCACCATTCCACGCGAGCCACGCTGCGTGCTGTCCGCTGCGCCGGCGCACTCCTGTTATAACTTATACCATAATGACAAGGAATTACCGTGTTTTGCTCAGCAACCTAGTAGTTGAGTTTCTTTCATACTGCATGATGTCGGGGTCATTGAACTTGCTAACTGTTGTGTTGTTTTAGATTGACAATAGACTAATATAGATGTAGGTCAATCTTTAAAAGTGTAAGGAGGTTTTAGGTTTTAATTTGTGATGATATAGCCTACCTACAATTAGAATAGAGTCCAGATATTTAAATATATGTTATTGATGGAAATGAGCTTAATTAAAGCATTTTGTGATAGCAATTGAAAATACAATCCGGATTGAAATAAAATTCACCCCTGGTGTAGGTTACAAATTAAATATAATAATTTCGGAGTAAATGGAAATATATTTATTACTTAATTATTATAAATTCGAGCACAAATTTAAGCTTCAACATAAACCCTAATAATATTTTCCTTCATATTATATCAAATATGAAAAAACTGCTATTACTAAATAAAACGACTAAATTAAACATAAAATCTTTTCACTCTTTAATATCGATTTAGGACTTAAAAGTAAGCTGCTTTTCATTTCTGTAGACTCAATTTGTAAATTAACTCCTTGCAGCTATATTTGCTACCGCTATAATTTATGGTCTAATTATTTTACCGCTACAAAATGTAGGAAATTTGCTATTACCTGCTGGCTAAACATAACTTTATGAATAAACAAACCGTATTGATTACAAGCCTAGACCGGCATATAAAAATAAACTCACTGTCGTCGCAATTAGATAAGAAATAATTGAAATAGGAATCGCACGGTGTTATTAACGGTTTAACTTATGGATTAATGGTAGGTTACTCTTTAATAGTGCGTGATATTCTAGTGACTAGAAACTGGGCTACCATTAGGTAATAATTATTCAGAGTTTCTTAAATGCACATAGTGTTCATGCACTTCAGTGAGGGGAAATATTGTAAATTTTGTAAAATTCACTACCGCACATTTAGCTAGCGTTACATAGAGCTCGAACGCTTTAGTTTTTTTAGACCTAAATTTAGGTTAAAGTTATTACTAAAGTTAAACAATCTGCAGTATTACTAAGTTACTAAACTAAACTAGTCTAATAAAAAATTATGGAGATATTTTTTTTCTCTATTTTGCAATTTTTTACTTACAAAACTTTGATTTATTTAACATTTATCGAATACTAGTGGCCGCCCGCGACTCCGTTCGCGTGGAAGTCGGTTTCCCGTGGGAATGAGATGTTTTCCCGCGGTAAAAAGTACCCTATGTGTTATTCTGATGTATAACCTATATTACTGCAAAGTTTCATCCAAATCCATCAAGTAGTTTTTACGTGAAAGAGTAACAAACATCCATCCATCCATCCATACATCCTCACAAACTTTCACATTTATAATATTAGTAGGACTTATTTTAAGCCTATTCATGACAAACGGTAATTTAAGAATTTAAATAATAGAGAGGCAGCATATAAATAAGCAATTAGGTATTAATTATTAATCACACAATAGTTATTTACACTGCGCCATTCTGTAATTATAAACGTACATTTTTAATTACCCTCCTGCCTATATTACAGGATTAAATAGTTCCGAATACACCAGCTTAGTAATACGCACTGCTTTTAGCTTCATTTAACCATGAATTTATAATCACTTAGTAGTGACATAGTCATACAGTTTAGGCTAAAACCCAGAGCTATCCCACGTCATCAATCTTTTGTTTTGTCAACATCAGTTTTGGTGTCAAATTCCTTTGAGTTTCCAGTAACGGCACACGCGTCATTCAAGTCTAAACTTGCGTCAAAAACAATAAATTCTTATCGATTATGCGGTTGTATAATCGATTGTTTGATTCCGACAACTTCTCCATAACATTGTTTATGACGTCACTTACTAAGAGCACACAGGCTGGGCATTGTGCTTATTATTTATTAAATCCAGACGTGTTTGATATCTTCTTCGGTTCGGAGCAAGTTAAAATGTAAATACGCCATATAAAATTAAAAAATATATGCTAAAAACATACAAATGTAAAAAAATAATACAAAAAAAACATACCAATGAGATTTTCTCGTCTATGTAACTTTAGTTTGCCATTGTCGCTATCTCTAAAACATCACTAGTCTAGAATAAATACAAATTGTTCAATTCTCTTATAACATTAAGGATGTACAATTTTGTTTTTGTTACTAAGTTAACCATAACCGAAATTAAGTCATTACCTAATATAGAAACCTACGTACAACGTCGAGATCTGCATCCAAAGCATGTTTACAAAATCGGTAATCTCTTTTTAAAAGTATTCAACATTAAAACAATGTTCTCATAAGAGCACGTGTCGTTAATTACAAACAAACACGACATGACTCTGTGTGTATGTTAGTCCGGGAGCTGGCGGCTGATTATCTAAATTATTTGTGTGTTGATAATATTTTTTTATCATAGTAGTAAATCTGAAGCTCAAGATAACTCGACTGAAAGCTCCGTGCATGTTATTGAAGAGTTACGACTCGATAAACAAGAGATATTTGTTTGACTAAGAATTAAACAGCGCTACGACTTCTTGTTTTCGTTTTTTGTAATTGGTCTGTAATAAAATGTACACTTTATTGCTGGCACTTAGTTTTTAAAACGAATAATAGCAACGAACATTTGACCTTACGTTTAGCTTATGATTGATAACTTCTTTAAAGCGTTTACCTCTGTAGTCAAGTAACCACGTAATGGAGGTTGACAATATAGAAATTAGATAGTTTACTATCTTTTCAGAATTAACAGCACCACGGGACGATGTGTTGCAGCCTATAACAAAATAATAATATTATAAATAAAACAACATCACATCTTGCAGTATAATATCGATGTCGGCGCTTCTGTTCTTTACTGAAAGGAGCATTGTCCACTGAAAGCCACGTTGTGAATTCAATTCACGTAGAATCTAGTATGATTATTGTGTAATTCAACTATTGAAAGGAAGATAACTGACAAAAGGCCGTATTTTGAATATCCTAGACTGCTTTATTAAGACAAATAGGGGAGAGGTGGCATGAAAGGGACACGTATTGAAAGGGACAAAATCAAATTACCGATATTAAAAAAACGATTTCGAGAAAAATATATTTTTGTTATATGGCAGCATTGATGCAAGTTCGTTCGTGACTAACTTCATGCTCCTGTCATTTCAAACTCGGTAGTTACGTCAAAGTGTTTTTACTGGCATTGAAAAGTATTTTTTCTATTATAATTGTGAAACGTTTTATCGATTGTTGCGAGTTACTTATTAATATTTAAATTACTGTTTAAAATAGGCTGAACATCCACAGAGGCAAGAATATAAGGTCAGTTAACTTTAATTTAATATTCCGATTTTGGGGGTACGTTTTAAATTTTTGTATGATATTTATGAAAGGGACACAACAAACGGCTATGAATGGGACGTCCCTTTCATAACTGTCCCTTACAAGCTTGCTATTTTGCACTAAGTTTATAATATATTTTTTACTTATTTTTCAGTTTAAAAATGCCACCTCAAAAGCGAACACGTGTTGATGCACACAAAATTGAAGAGGCAGTTAATGAAGTATTACAAAAAAGCATTTCTGTGAGATCGGCTGCGAAAATAGTAAATTAATATTTTTAAGCGCAGTCTAAGCCTAAAAAGTTATACATAGTACCTATTGTTGATTTGTCTTTCATTTTATATAAGTGGTTAATTTCTCTAATAATTATAAGGAAACTGATTATTAGTGTCTAAAGAAAAGCTTTTAATATTTTTTAAGTTCGTTTTATCAGATTAATTTTTTTTTATATTGTTGATTTATTTAAGTTACATAAAAGTGTTAATTATATTAGAATTTAAGATGAATACGGCAAGATTTAGTAATGACGATAGTGCAAGTCACTTTTAAATTTGATTATATACACATCTTGATAATTTTTGAACACATATTTCCTCAAAATTATGTACTGTCCCTTTCATAAACTACTGCGTCCCTTTCAATACAGTCCATTTATGAAGGGGACAATATACACATTTTTTAAAGATGCGTAAATAAATAACTAAGCATTGATTAATGACAATTATTGCATTTTATTTCAATTACTTAATAATAAACGCTTCCTATTTGACTCCAACCTGTTCCATATATCTCCCCAATCTCTAACTAGGACCTCAAATTCAAAAATGTCCCTTTCATGCCACTCCTCCCCTACCGATGAAATACAAACAGAATAATAAATTAATACATTTGGGCCAAAACATTTTGTTTTTATCCTGTTTTAAGTGACAGCCAAACTACGAATACCGAAAGTACGAATAAATGTTGTACATACTCAAAGATTTATATGAAAGAAGTAAGACTAGTTACATTTAAAATGGATTAAGGTACTTTAGTGGACATTTTAAATAAAAAATAAACATCAAGAAGATACGCATCTCCAATTTCAAACGGTCTCAATAGTAAACAATGACCGAAATTCGCCAAACACAACTTTTGTTTTTGTTTTAAAACTTTTTGAATGAGCTCACTGAAGCCTAAATCTATTGAAAGCCTATAATTCTTTGCCAACAACTTGGCCGTCTCGATTTACATTTTTCGAATGTTTTTACATATTTCTACGCAATTTTATTAAGTTGCGTGTAATGTGATAGTTTTTAACTACCTGTGATTGGGTTTGTGGGTAAAGTTTTACTTTCTTTGAAAAACAAAATGTTTTAAAAACATCTGCAGTGCACCTGCGATGGTTAAATAAGTAAGGACTAAGTAATTGTGTAAAATAAAATTCGTTCGACAAAATAAGCAACTGAATAGGGTATTGGTTTTGATAAACATACGCAACTGTATTTTAAATTGTGTCGTGAAGATATGTAAATGTTCTAACTGACTTTGGACTTTGAGGGGGTACAAGTGTTTAGCTTAACCTGTTACATTTTACTCACTTTTCTCGATATAGTCGAGTTTTTTTATACGGTTAATGTAAAAGTGAATTCGGTAAATGTGCCTTTCCCAGTAAATCAAACTGTACGGAAGAACGTAAACGGCAAAGTCGTCAAGGAAACTATCAGTACACCCACACCGCTTGAAATAGAGAGGTTTAAAGTAAGGATACAAGAAAGTATACATAGAGTTTTCACTTCAGTTGATTTCAATTAATGTTTCTGGATGTTTTAAAAGGTACTTATAACGCATCTTTATTAATGATATTTGATATCAAATAACAGTTTAGTTTACGTTCTTAATTGCCAGCAACTTACCTTACTACTAACTTATCATTAGGTGGCTCTAGTGACTAAATTTTATTCAATTTTAAAACTTTGAAAACAGTTAAGGAACATAAAAAAATATATTTTAAATCGCTTATCTTTTGTGTGTGTGTTTCCAACTCCTAGACATAAACTTGTCTGTTATTCCGGTCAAATGTTTTATTTAAAGTGTTTTGCATCTCAGTGGTCGTTGGAATCACATGTCAAAGTGACAATTGGTATAGTTAAACTTTATTACCTAGAACCTTTGAACCATTGTGAAGAAAGCTGCACAAAGTAGTTTAGCTTCTGGATTGTTCTAAGAAGCGAGCCCGTTCAGTGAATCTTTTATAGAAAACTGCACTTAGTAGTCTCTATTTTCCAAGAAGGTCTGTAGTGTAGTTTATAATAGTTAATCAAAAACAAATTCAGATACCATTAAAACTTATTGTAAATGTCTTAAAGATAGAAGTAACAAAATATATAAAATAAAAATATAAATGAATGATAAAAAAGGTAGGTAATATTGGGCCTAAATATTTTCCAAGCAAATAATGCTTCACAAGAACCTTTTTTCGGACAATTTAAATAATTAAATTTTTTTTTATTCATCATAGATATGTAACATATACTTAATGAACGTCAACAATGTTTCGAACTTCGACTTTACCTAACCGTAGACCGAGACAAGTAGGCATACAACTAGACTAGGACATGATAAACACGTAAAAACATTGGGGATATAAGCAAAATATTCTTCAGTATTCTTCTCAGATATAAAATCAACCAAATTGATTGATACGTTTCATAATTTCGATCTAAGTAATGCATTTTGTGATTCATTGTATAATCAAAGATCTCATACAAAGATTAAATTAAATCTGAACGACTAACTTGAATACTAGCTCCCGACTTGAGTTTACGTTAATAACACTACGCGGGAAACTAAAGAAATTAAATCTGCTCAAATTGCACAATACTTAATGATAAAACATGCAATAGAAGACCGCAATTGTGAATTATATGAATTTCACATGAAATAATAATGCCTACCTATTAACTTTATTATTGTACTAACGGAGTTTCATGGGAAGAAATTAAATAATAAGGCATAAGGAAGTATTAGCAATGTAACAGACAGAATAAAAGGCCCGCTACCTATTAAAATTATCATTACTGTCTTTAAATTAGGTACCAATCTAAAAAATAAATGAATGCGATTTTATTTTTATTGCGCTTCTTGTGTAGTCTTCATTATAATTAAAGGAGGATGTCTTTGATAAATTATCATTTGCAAATTCCACACTTGCTTTCGTCTTAATCTCTAGCTGATATGATTCGAAGATTGTTCACAAAACAACACGAACAAGCTTTTTCATTATTTGAAATAATTTATTTTTATCAGTCCAGAGATACATTTTTATTACGTGAATTAACAAGGGCTCAAGACACTTCTCATTGAGACTCCTGGGTGGCCGGATAATACGAATGATAACAAAGGTATATTAGACGATAATGGCTTGCGTATTATTCGAATGAACTTACAATTATCAGGAATTCGTGATAGATGTTTAATTATAGGATATTATATTAGTATTAATCCATATTCTTTTTGTGTTTTTGGAACAAAAATGGGATGATTTTTAGAGTTTTTGCAAAATTTGAGAAATTGGAGTGTTCGGTATTTTTTTCATTTATTGTTCATGAATAATAGTTAAAATCTCTGAAACTGAATAGGTACAGGGTAAATATGAGTTTCAAAAAAAGTTATTATATTTAAATGACAAAGGCCTGGCGATAATCAGAAGAAATAAATTATGCTGTGTGTGGCCAAGTCAATAAACGAACGGTAAGGTGACACCGGTTGCCAAATGTTATGGAATGCAAAGTACATATTCTTCGAACAGTAGTTATTTGCAGAGAACGTTACGACAACACCTTTAATAGTCTTGTGGTACTATGTGCTACTAAATTGTTGCTTTAATGTTGAAGGGTCTTCTCTTATACAAAACTCTCTTTAAGCTTTTAAGTATTAATATCTTCCGTTATACACTTAATATATATTAATATCTTTCGGCTTTTAACCAGATTTTTATATTTTTTTTTTAAAATTTGTTTTTAAAATTAGTCTCTTCATTAATATAACTTGTTAAGTTTGAAAAACACATTTCACTGAGCTGGTAGATACACAATTCTGCTATTAACTCCTGTCACGAACATGTACTTTCTACCCAGAATTAAACAATTCTGCTGCTATTACGCTACATTTTAGGCAACAGACAGCTCTAAATTAGAGATTCCACGCAATGAGAACACACATTCAGTTAAATGAAAACATAAATATATGAATAAAGTGAATTCGTGTTCAACCTAGTGTAGGTACAAGTAAACAGTTAGTTTTTCATAGAGAAACTATCAGCAGCATAAACAAGCTATTAATCAATAACCCTCGGGCAATTTCAATCGATTGCAAATCAGAAAGTCTAAGGTTTCATGCGACTTTTCTTGCTGCTTACGGGTTATGCTTATCAGGTTTTATGCTAAAAAAAATATAAAACTGATCTTCAAGGTCAAAAGCTTAGTTATTATATGTAACTGTTGCATCTGAAAAAAAAAGTATTATTTACTTTTAATTTAAGAAATTAAATAAAATATCAAAAAATATGATCAATTTTTTGCCACATGTGCATTGCCTTTAGTGCATTAAAAAAATTGACGAACAGACAGTAGCACCTTTCCTTAATCACCATTTCCTTAACCTATAGAAGTGGAGTCAAGCGAAGGGATCAATTTTGTTTAATCATAATGGCCGATTCAGCAGCAATGCCTTTATTAACCACCTGCATATTATAGGTGGTCTACTCGATCCGACTGTAGATAAATCTACAGGCAATGTTTACATGAAGAGAGAAGCTTGAATCATCTAAAGCGTCATTAAATAAATAAGATTCTTTAGTGTTTGCTTTAGTGTTGCCTCCGGTGTTATAAGGTTTTCGAGTGCTGTTCACGAAATGTTGGGAATGGGATTGCTAGGTGCAAGTCATTGTCTTGTAAGGCAAAATATGATGCGCTGCTTTTAGAATTAAAGGATTGGATGAAATGAATTTGTCCGTTTTTGAACGACAAAATGTACTTTACAAAACTTGCACACGTAACTATTAAATGCCTTACTTATGTCTATTTTTTTCCATTATAAATCTAAGTTCCTACTTCAGTACAGTGTAATGTAAATAATACTGAGTTTACTGCGTCAAGAAAATAGGTACACTACCCCTTCTACAATCAACCAGCCATCACGAAACATGTTAATTACTCTTTAATACCTATCCTCGTCTCCAATTTACTTCTTAATGGTGATAAAAATGAAGACTAAAGAGCGAGTATCTGGTAAAATATAGTCGGTAGCGGCGCAAGCGCCTGGGTGGTGTGCGCGCACGCGAGCGCAATGCCCAGTCGGGAACGCCCTGCGTGTGTATGCGCAAAGAGCAGTGAACAGACGTAACATGATCAGTGTTGTTTTCTTTGAAGGTTTTATGTCTATTTTGTAGATGGAAGGGTGTTCCTTGTTTGTTATCTCCTGTAGATCAAAATTTGGTTGAATCCCGAAAAGTTGTTGATTAAAGGCCAGCGTTTGCTTCTTCAGACGCTTAATCTGAAACATTGATAACATGAAATTAATTATATTTTTAATACAAGTAACCAGTATGGGTCCCGAATAGTATACTCATCAGCGGAGGTATTTTGTTACTGCCGTGTTACATTAAACGCTGTAATATTATCTTAAAACGTCAACACACCCTAGTATGGCCATATAAATACTGTCATTTTTACGTAACATATCATACCAATCAAAAAAACCAAAGTAACACTATAGCACCGCAGACGCACAATCTATCACGTCTACGTTCTTCATCTTTGCCTTGGATTACTCGAGCCTCGCTCAAATCCCCTCCACTTGCGCAGACGCGGACTTTCATCTACATAATTATTACTCCGAGCTCATTGGTGACTATTAACCTCATGATAATTCATGACTTGGCCGGCGTGTTTAATTAATATCGTATCATGTGGGCTGTCAGATAAGACATAATGAAAGCTGATGTGTTTTGTTTTTACACTTCGTCAGTAATAACTTGGTTTTTTTGGTCAGCCCTAAATATTTATAAACATTCATCATTTTTGGTTGCACAGCTAAAGATTGGGAGATTGTGGGCATCAACATCGATTGATGGTAAAACGAGACTTATTGACAGGAGGGCAGTGGTGAAAGAGGGAAAAAAGGTTTCAAATTAAGAGTTTTCCAGATATTGATCTCAAGGCAGAAAGCAATTACAAAAGCTCTTGGAATCATACCATCTGTGTTAATATGTTTGTGGAATACATTATCACTCTGTCGTTCCGGATTATTTGATAGACACACAAACTGTTAGGCTTGTGCACACGTAACAGTAATTCTTCACGGAAACGCATCGAGAGAGGTGGGTCAACATATAAAACCATATTTTTCTTACCATTGAATTCGTGCTACACAATTTTGTACCTAAGCACCACGACTTAAAGGCTATTCAGTCTGAAGCTTATAAAAAGTAATGTTGTTTTAATATCAGGTATAAATATAAAAAATAACTTTTTGTTTGCATTCAGAAATCAGTTTTTTACAACAATTTGGAGTGGGTGTGAATGTTTTTGAATTAAATTAGCTTATTAAGTTTGATATAAATGGATTTTACGACAGGCGGTTTAATACCAAATAATACCACACTGGTGTTTTATATTCTTAAGTAGAATAATAGTATTAAACAAGCTTCGCGTGGAAATAAAAAAACAGTTATCTTATTTAGCAAATAAAATAGTTCAATAATGTTCATAGTCTTCTACATATTTATTTATTTTATTTATTTAAAACTTATGGTATGTCAAAGCTTCCATCCGGTAATGTTTTTTTTCTTTAGTTCAGTAATTCTAGGGAATACACATTACATCCAAACTTACAAACTTTAGCTATTCAAAAGATTAGTTCCTTAAGTTAGCTTTACAATTGTTTTATTTAGATGCATATTAATGAGACGAAATAATAACTTTAAATACCGATTTAATTATTCGTTAATATGTCGAAAAAGATAAGTTTATATCCTAGGTTTGGCTAAATTATACATATTCCAAGCAAATCTTATTCTACATGTAAGCCTAAATTCTCTACATCCAAAACATTACCGTGCCAAATATATTACACTTATCTAGTCACGTGGTGCCTATAACTAAGCGTCTTTAACCCTGCGAGCGTTGTAGTCAAATTATATGGTTGTAAAGGTGGCCCAAAGAATATCTGGGGCTTTGTCGGCGCACAAAATGCACAAGTAATTTGATAAAGTCAGCCCGCCTACGGGACGGTCCTTTCTTACAGACCCACGCAACCTTCGAATGGCGTTAGGATCCGAATACGGGTAAAGGTAAAGGACGAAACGATAGCGTGAATATGTTTAGATAGATGATGGGATTTTGAATAAGTTTGTTCTATAAATATGTAAGTGGATGTGACGTTTACAAGCAGGAAAACGGATGTAATCTTGATGATGTATAAATTGCTCGGATGGTAAAAATACATTTTGTATTACATAGTAATTATGTTGCTTCAATTTCTTAGATTTGGAGTCTAAACTTCATTCAATTTTACAAGTAATATCAAAATGTTTTGGTTAGTAAAATAGGACCGCATTTTATCCTAAAATTATACAGGTTTAATTAAATCGACACTAATCCCATCCATTTTCTGGTGAAGTTATATTTAATAGACCCTTTTGTCATTATGTCGTTATAAGTTTCGGAGCCGTCAAGAATTTCGGAGGAATTTTATAAGATTACGTAGACTCGACTATTCTTTTTGGAATTCCTTATTGAATATTGGTCTTAAAGTGTGTGACTGTGTGAGGTGTAATATCCGACCTGTCAGGTCAAAGACTAATAAATAAACTAGAAATTCAACTAATCTGACGCAGATCGTATCACGTTATTAAATTGGACAAAAATAAGATTAACACAAATTGCTTTGAAAGGATTTAATATGAAGGATTTATTAGTTTTTTTAAAAATCAATTATCCTTTTATTGTGAACAACAATTGACAACCCTTCTTTGAATTTCTAATTCAATTAGATTATGCGCAATAAAAACCCTTACATTTTACCATATGGGTTCAATGGGATACGTTAGAAATATGAATTTGAAAGTAGTTCCCATCCTTATCTTTAGGTTTTGAGAACATGCAAACATAAACGTTGTTAATCATTAAGATAACGAAACTGTGACATTCAAAATGTTTTCACAGACACAAAAAAATGTTGACTCGATATATTCTTGTAGGTTGAGCAGAGTCATTAGCAAATCACATCGGAGCAGGTAGAGATAAAATTTGTTTTTTATTGGAACTGCCCGAAAATTAGGATCATTATTTTAATTATAGAGCAAACACAATTTCCTAACCAATTTAGCAATTACATACTTTAAATTTTTATTAGTGTTTTTAAGTTTTAAACTAATAATTACACTACGTTCTTTACCTGGAGTTTGATGACCACAGGAAATGCGTTAGACTAATTTAATTTTGTTTAGGTTTAGAGGTATAATTTGAATTGACCGCTTTAATGAAAAAGTAAAAGGCTTTGTCGTTATTAGCCTGTTTTTTGTCGGGTCCTTTACGTCAAAGTCAACTTTGGTTTATGTCTTTGGGATAAGAGCCCCTAAGCCTGGGACCTAATCGACCCTCAGCAGCTTTTTCCATCACCACCCCTTCAACGTGGATTACAGGCCCACTGATGTGGACACAGAGATATGACATTCCCAAACTTTTCCAAAATATTTGACACCCTTGTTTCAAACGAAACAAAACACTGTTTCCATGTAATGTTGAATAAATGCAACAATATTATTAAGAAACAAATATTCTTTATAAATCAGATTTTACAGTCATAGTGTAAATAGGAAACATTTATCTTTCATGTCATACAGATTATTATCTACCGTTCATATAAGTTATACTTCCTAGGAACACAAGGTGCAAATATGAACACCTTATTCAGACGTATCGTAAATAACCTAGTCGCTTGGTAGCCTGAGAAATTCATTGTAACTGCAGCATGCACCACAAAACCTAATATATTAGCTACACTTGTTTCTATTTAGAGATACAATACGCGTTTTAACGGCACAAGAATCTTTGAGAGCGCTGAAGAAAGGGCAATGTATACTGACGTGGTATTTAATAATGGCCAGTGTAAATCATAAAGGTTCATCCCATATATTCGTGATGAACGTAGCTACAAAGTGAGAATGATAATATACAGCGTGTAACGAAACTGGTATTAGATTGAAATGGCTTTAACCGGTAGCTTGAATACGATAACGGTGATATGATATCAAATTGATTTTAGGAATAGCCACATCAATTTGCGTTTTACATTCGTGGCTACTGTTCCTTTTGCGTCTATAAAGCTTTACGGTTTTTGCAAATTGTTTTTGAGTTGTTCTTAATCGGTTTTTTATTATGTTGACAAATAAAAACGTACATTTGTAAATGGCCGGTTAATTATTAGGCAGATATAAAAATGAAAACAGTTTTAGTTGAAAATTTTCCTTATCCCACGACATTCTGTAGAAGTGAAGTGTCATTCATTATTTCCTGGTTACAAGTATAATATAGAGTTGAAGTATGAAAGTAATAGTCCGTAGCCTGGAGCGGCTTGAGATAGCTTCCATCTAAGATACGAACAAAAACTAGACTGCATTGATAGTATGAGATTCTAGACAAAGATTAGTTTCTTTAACGATGTAACATTAGCGGCAGCTGGCTAGACGTTTTATTAAAGAGGCTAGAATATTTGCACAAGAAATTCCTGTAGAATTTCAGGGTGTTATATTTAAAAATCTACATATTGTCTCCGTTTTTCCACGAAATGGAATAGCTTTTAAGGAATTGTATAAACTAAATCTAAGAATTTCTCAAATTGAATTTTAATGACACCATTTAATATCACATATAACAAACGCAAACGAAAATTAATCTTACGTACTAAAGCCGAAGTACAAACAAGATTTTACCGGGGGATTAACGTCTGACAACCCGTTTCCTCTACCTGCTCCCGAGCAAAAAGCAGACGCTCTCCAGTAATTTCAAATTAATTCCACATTTAAAATCAAAACATCATGGCCGCTTATAACGGAAGAAACCAAAACGGAAAGGCGATTACGTTCGAAATTCAAATCATTGGAGCGTAGTGAAGTCTTTATTTTCTAACACCAAAAATACTGGTACCAGATCTGTAGCGGACGCAATCTAGGGCCTTAAAACAAACAATTACTTGGGTTTATTTGGGTAAGAGAGCAAAAAGCCGAGCAATCAAATCGGTGCAGCTACCGTGCGGCAAAAAACTTCTACTCTGGGCTTGTACGACCATTATAAAGAGGATTTACACGCCGCCTGGCTATATTGAAACACGTTTAATACCTATTTTCAGCCCTCAACGCTTAATAAATTGGTCTATTTTATACTTTAACTACGCATATGCGGAGCTAGAATAGTTCGATTAATTCTTGGTTGTTTTTTAAGGGCGCAAGAAAAATGAACTTGAGATCATATAAAAGAATTCACATCGATTTATTAATAAAAGGCAGCGTGTAAACCCACCCTAACATCACCGGTAGGAGGCAAGCGTAATAAGTTAGTCGATGAGAACTGGCTGGTTCGAACCCGCTGGGGCATTCTCCCAATAAAAATACGTAACCTAACGTACCTACCTCAATTTACTTCACCTTTAGAATTTTCAAAATAGAATCTGAAAGAATTTTTAATGTCGAAACTCAGTCGGCTGTTTTTTTGCTTTTAAACATGTGATTTATCTCGGAAATAGATAAATATACAAATATCGTAAATGGCATGAACACATTCAGCTCAAACTAATTTACGTTTGCAAGTAATTAAGGTTATATTGGCAATAAATTCAGTTGATGGTAATTGTGAAAACTTCTCATATTGAAACCAAATTGCACATACCGCCTACATCGGAAAAGCAATTACCTTAGATACTGTAAACCATCTGATTTACGAACTAATCTTAAAGGTCGGAGCGATTAAACTAGACCTACTACCTAGTAATCATGATCGAAAACCGTATCTCAGCTGAGAACGCGGAACCAATCTAAAGCAAGGTGACACACTTTACTGCAGCCCGGTGCGGACACCGTATCAAAATACACCAAAAGCAACTTTTGATAAATAACCTGAAAGATCTGAGAACAACAAATATCATAATTCGCCATGCCCCGACCAGCTGCGGCAAGAAGCAAATCTGAATGAAACGATTTGATACGCGCCTCCATCTTCGTTTTATCAAAGCTGTAAAGCTAAGCAGATGCGATCACACAAACTAGACGTTTACAAATTAAAGCTAACCTCATTAACATTTTTTGCTTTAATGCGCTTAAAGGAAATACTTTAACTCGAATTCTGTTTAACGTCTTCGGAGGAATTGAAGAAAAATCGTTGTTACTAAATGCTAAATACATACTTAACATACTTAGGAATCTGATCAACGATTCCTTTTCTGGCCTGCAAGGAATCCACCGACACGAATCGTGCAAAAACAATGTGGTTTGTTTAGCAAGCTATCGCCACACGATCACCATCAGATTTTATAAAGTCAAATTCGTCCTCTCGGCTCCATACTTTAGATTCCTTTGAATCTAACAGCATTTTGAATGGGACAAAGAAACGACGTGCATCATTATGACCTATTGTCGTTTTGAATTTTCGTAAAGCGAATTCGTCAAACGTAAAACAATTCGATACGCGTTTGAATTTGTTGTTCGGGATGACTTCAATTCAATTTCTTCGTCGTCCGAATCGCTCGCGTGAATTGGGTCGCATAAACGGGCCCGCCTTTGGGACCAAAATGTTACTTTTTTCAACACAGATTGCGCGTTCTTTGATCTCCAGAATGTGTACGTTAAGCGTTTCCTTCTCTTTGTGGGGACGCTGCGGTGAAATGACATATAATTTATAACAGCAAAGAAAAACTGTTTTCCAACAGAACTTGCGAAACTCAATAATGTCGCTATTAATTATTTTTATTTTAAGAATTTATCAAGGACGCATGTTTAAAAAGCGCTTTTTAATAAAGTTTCCAGACATAAGGAATACAAGAATAATAAACAATGTTTATTGAATTCCAACAAGTAATTAATGAAATCGACATTTAATTTTAAATGTTAGTACGGTACAAAAGAAATTGTTAATATTCTGCAATTTTCTCATAATTGTTTATTATAACTGAAAAAATCAAAGGTAGTCTTAATTAGTCCATAGACATATTCAGAGAGATACTATTTTATTATTCAATGTCATAGGTATTGCAAACAAACACTTTATATACGAGTTTATCTCCGCTAGTATATTCATTTTAGTACATCGTAACTCCAGCGATATTATGAAGTGCGAATTATTATAACTTACTTTATTTACGTCTTAGTCATATTTCTATTTCTATATTTGTTTTAATTTCATAACAAGTCTCTAAGGTTTCAATGTCAAGAATATAATTATTAAAGTAATATTATTTAGTATTTTTTGTACAAACGCGCTTTAAATTTCCGTTAACATTAATTATCGTAGCCAAGATAACGTTACAGAATGTTTATATGAGGATCAACATTAATAAGTACTTATTTACGTGTTTCTATCCAACAATAATTATCTATGCCCGCGAGCGCGGCCCGTAAATTACTATAAGAGCGTCGTATCTCACAATTACAAAGTGAACCGTGAACGTAAAAAATATTTTCGGCAGGACTCGTAAGTTCCCGTGGGGTCCTATATATTTTATTATGAACAGTGAATGCTCAAGCATCAAAATACATGTCTTTGTTCCCTGTGCGGTCCTTCCTTTCGGCTCAGGTGACGTCGCAGCGTTACTAATTTTAACTTCATTCCGACATCTTTGTACAAAAAAAAACTCACACGTACAATTCTTACATCTCACCGAAGCACACACGCTGAGCGCTAATTTTTCGCCTTCACGGGTTAAATTCTATTCTCCAAATCACAATAGATTCACAGTTACAAATGTCAAAAGTCTAAAAATTAATGGCGACAAGCTTTTATTTAGCGCTTTTGTCTCGGACAAAGTTACTTTGTCTATTATCGACGTAATAATGGGAATGTTTAGCGTCAGTGCTTTTGTTGTATTTCCAAAAAGCGAGCCTTTTGCTAATGAATAGGTCGCGTGGCGTGCACGACAAGAAACCGATACGGATGTTTCTTCGGATGTTAGTTATATAATTCTTGCAAAAGGTAATACAATCACTGAAATTATCTACACAGCGATCGCACTGCTGGAAGTTATCCTGCCAATAGTAATTCATTAGGGACATAAGGCCTGTGCTTATACTTCATTATGTCTTGAGACACCGATTTGATTTATAGGAAATAAATCTCGGTGTTATCTTGGTAGTAACCGGTCTAGTGAAGGTGGAGCAAAATGTATCGGATACAGAGAAATATCTTAGTAATAACGAAACAAGTCCCCCGCAGGAAATGCGTGCGGTAAATGATAAAGTTTTGCAAGTTGACACGCTCTCTACTAGCGCTCCAGTTTTTAATGTCTAATCAAAATTTATCTGATTTTCGAATTAGTGTTAGTCATAACTTAGTCACACATAGCCTAAAGGTAATAGGAAACTTCTGAGAATATTGTAATTAAAATGGCGGGTTTAAAATAAATTAAATATCCAATCAGAATTTAAAAAAAGACAATGCTAAATTTATTACAGTGCTAATCCTAAATTTTATGTTGAGGTTTAGTTATTTAAAATATGATCAAGATATTCTCAGAATACTTCTACATTGTTTCTAGCATGCCCATAAAACACACTCTGACATCCGTATAGAAAAATACTCGGATTCTAATTTAAAATATCGATAAATTTCCTATGCAAATTTTATTTCTTTTTTGTTCTTGAAAATTTATTCTTGGAATGAATTTTGAACACCAATCGCTGGGAACAATCGAATAATCATCGCGCAAAGAATTTGGTTAAGACATCGGAATAGTCTGTTTAACACTGTTATATGTATATTTAATAGTTACCTAATAGGTGAAATTTAACGAAAAGAAGTATGTATTAAAAAAGTTTATTTTATTATTATTCTTTCTTATTTGGATGCTGTTGTTGTTGTATTGAACTACTAACTAACTTGCCTGTAACTTTAAACAAAAGTATAATTATTTGTCAATTGACTTTTACATGATGCATATTGTATTTAAATAATTTGGTACTAGCACAATGTCAGCAATTTCTTGTTACCTTTGAAAGAAAGAGAAATGATACACAACTAATAGGGAATTGGTCCCGTTTTAAGGTCACGTCGGATTGTGTGGAAGCTTTGTAACAGGAAATCGGCAGCATTAGCATAATGCATTCGGGTGTCTAACAATATTTACGGCAGACGTCCCTTGAATATTTTATAAACAAAATCGATGCGGCGCCAAAACGGAAGACAAAAACTTCACATTCCCTCGGACGTTGGTATAAATATATTAAAATAGATTGGGATGGACACGGGCTCATTTATAAATGTTTAATTTTAGGCAGATTACCTTCCAATTGGAATTTCGAGATGAGAACACTCTTATAATGTTTTGTCAAAAGCGATATAAAAAATATATAGGTATTTTAAATCATTATTGCGCGCGGCTTTTAATTTAGAGCGGCTTGTTTATAGCAACTAACAATATTAATAAGTAAACCTACAGTTCTGAGAACATGATTAACTAAGTTCGAAATAAAAATAATTAAAATTTTGTTATTTGTGACTTCAATACTGTTTAACTAAATATTTAAATTGTTTTACAATAGCATCATTACCTATTATTTTTTGTTATGTAATAAAAAAAATGTTCTTTAAATATAAGTAGGTTCACGCATAATACAGTTTAGATCCGAATTATAAAATATCGAAGAAGCATTGTGTGTTATATTTGAATGTAAAAAAAAAACATCATCATAATCTTTGTGTGGTTTAGTGTGTAAAAATCAAGCTAAATAAAAACTACTTACCTAATGTTCGTCTGTATACGACATGCAGCTATCTAACGCCATCTATCGCTAAGACGTCAAACTATCCAAAGATAAAAATTCCCAAGGACGGGCTATTTATATACTCTTTCTTGTGTATCTTCAATTACTCCTCAATTAGATAGAACACAACAAAAAGTGGATCGATTGTTCACCGTGAAACTTCACACCGATACTAAATAATGTATTTGGACAGACATATATTTACATTTAATTAGTGGTGTAAGAAAATCTTGGGAAGTACTACTCAAGGATTACGTTCTTTTTATAAGAATAGCAATTATTAATAGTATATAATGTTAAAAAATAAAAAGATTTTCCGGTACCGGGAATCGAACCCGAGCCTCCTGGGTGAGAGCCAGGTATCCTAGCCACTAGACCATACCGGATCTGTAAGTACTCCCCAAATTTTAGCGCCGGCTCAACAAAAATGTCTCTAGATTATTTATAAGCGACTACCCCATCGTCTGGCGCTGACTGCCTCTAAAAATGACTCATAAAACCACAGCAATAAGGCTCAGTTTTATCGTCACTGTCACTCTATTTGTGGAAGACAATAATTGATTTTGGATCACAAACAGTATCTGTTACATCAAACAGAAAATCATTGTATTGTTAAATTGGTGCTTTGTTCATGTAAAACGGATAAATAGTTGGTTATCTCTAGTTATGTGTGGCACGTTATGCAAGGTGCATCACAAGACCACCCACTAAGTTGGACATGCCATTGTTAAAGTTACCAAATGTAATGAGTTTGTGAGAATGGACACAGAAGCCGATTAAAATGTTAATGTGGTAAAGCAATTCATTCTGACACCAACATTAACGCAATGCAGCCGTGAAATGAACGACATTATTTTCTGTTTAGGGCTCTATAAGAGAAAACAATGGGTAACACAACAAATATATGCGCCTCGATTTTTGTTCCGTTTAGATCTAGTAGGTAGAACAAAATAGTTTTAGACAAATATACACAAAAAAAATACATTTGTAGAATGCCTACTAGATGTAAAATAAAATCAGTGTTACTATTGATCTAACAAGTTACAGAGTCATAATACAGCTGTTACACTATGTCGATCAACTCCTTACCTTACAATAGTAACATACACAGACATTGAACATGTGGATTGCCAGCACTTGACTCGTAGAAGCAGACGTCACGTCAATCAAAAGTCTATATGAATGTTGAACATGTGTTATGTATTGAATCAGCGTGATTAGCTCCCATATGTATTGTATCGAATTGACCTAGGGATATGCATTACTACAAAATGGATATTATAGACTTTTTTGAAGCGTGGATTAAATTGCGTCTTGGTTACCTTTGCAAGAAAGGAATACAACGGTTAGGTTAGGAATTCTATGTAAATGAAATGTCAGACAGTGTAAAATATCAACTTGACATTTGTAGTTTCCATTCACACGCATAATAGTAATGAGGTAGATTATTGCTACGTTATGGAAATACTTGCTGTCTCATCGTCTAACACTTGTAAATCAAAATTGCCTCAACAGATGTCACGTCACATAATAACAGTCTGTGATAATTTCGGCATTATTTATCAAAGTTGAATTAGGAGGTGACATTCAGGCGTGAAACATATGGCGTAGGTAGCTACACCTAATGTAGATCAATGTAACGGAAATCAAATGTATTATTACGACGAAACGAAGTGCCGAGTAAATTACACAAATTACATGAATTAAGGAATTATAGAAAGTGTCTCTTACTTTTAGATTCTTTTCCGTTGATGAGTCAGCTGGTTTTGTAATGGGCGATGCTTATTTCTGCATCATAAGTGTGGTTACTTATTATGGATGTAATTGTAAGATTTTATCTGATCGCTAGTGTGAGAACAGGAAATTATGATAAAGTTTAAGTGATGGTAATTTTAATTTTGTATCTTCGGTTTCTAGTCACATTTTTAGCAAAGTAATTAAATTTTACTGTTTTAGCATTTTACTAACGTAACCTCTATTTTTCGTTCGTATTTTTACCTCTATAAAACTAAGAAAGTAACAAACAAAGCTCAAACACCAACACCTGCCAAGTAAATTTATATTAAAAAGCATGTTTAATATTCTCACTGCACAATATTTAACTTCATTTGTAAAATAATTTACGCTGGACGCGGGCAATTATTTATGCTCGCCTACCGGTCAATACTTGAAACCGAATCCGGAGTTTTCACAACAAATGATATGCTAAAAAACAGACAAAATAAAATTTATGTCCCTTCGGGGATCGTCCCGCGCTGGTGTCCATTACCCGATATCCTACTTGATTTATTAACGTGGATAACTCGCGTTGAATACAACTATATATAATATACTTAATACTCGGTATCGAATAAAAGGATGTGATGAAAATGTGGGTGGCGCAGGTATAGCGGCTTGCGATAAAGTCTAGAACACGCGAACTTGTAACAGTGGAAACAGTAGATTGCACCGTTCTAAAAATAATAGACTTATATACTACCTGTGTTGGAAGAAAAACTTAGCGGTTCATTTATAAGTATGTGTTACTATAAAATGGGTTACTTATTGGAGTAACGTCATACTTCAAAGCACGCTATTAATATAACAAAAAATGGAAAACTGTGCTTGACTGTAATATTAAACATAGATATCATTTTTATTTATTACTTACGATGTCTTGTTAAATGAAAGAAAATGGCGGTATATTTAGGAAGTATGAATTAAAAAGGACATTCAACAAAAATATTCAAGGTCAAGGTAGGTATTAAACTTTTACATCTAGCAACAAAAAACATCTCACTTAATAATATACAAAAATATACAAACATTCTCATCTCATCTGCAATTCAGGAGATTTTTTCATGCGAGAAAATAGAGTACTTCCATAATACCATGTAGACGTATGGAACTAAAAAATTCAAGGACTGTAGGGCCTCCCTCGCTAACTTTTTGCATAAAACTCACATAAAACAAACGTTTGCTTCTTGAAATTTGAAACCCCTGTGACATGGATATTCGTATGTGCGCTATCGGAGTTATAATTCAAAAGGCAAAAGAAGGCAAATAAGCGCAAGAATTCTTAGCCCCGTGTACCATTCATCATTCACTGACTAAAGTATAAGGGGTGATTCCAGTTCATTGGAACTATTTTTACCTGAGTTTGGTAAAAATCAATGCTGATGTTGTATTCACTTGTCTTTTTAATAACTTCCTAGATTTCAGTGTTGGGATTAAATAATAATGGTAGATTAAGAATAAATACTACTGATAGGATTTCGTAGATGATGTTTATAAAGGGTATGTTTAAAAGACAGTACTAATATAGTGAAAGTTTTGCTAGAATCTTTGTAGTAATGCCAGTAGTACCATACCACACGATATCTATTATAATAATAATGGGTATTATTTTTTTGGTCAAATTAGCGACATGCAACAATACTCAATACGGTAAATTACGGTATCTGTATAAAAGAATGACTCGGTAAAATGACACAATGTTCGAATTTAACAAATAGGTAGGAACGAAATTCTACATTTTGGATAAATTTGTTTAATACAAAAAATTGTCTCAAAAATATAAATGCATAAACATCGTTCTCAATAACAGTATTTGATCAGAACCTCCCTATTTCTATACGTCTCCAGTAAACAACGACTTTCGTCTCAAACTCCGGAAACCTCTTCACAGACAAAACGAGTTTATTGTCTCAAAACAAAGCCACCGGTTCAAGGCTTAGTGACAGTATGACAACGACACAACAGCATGCCAATTACGATTGTAACGTCGTCCCAGCACGCGAACGGTGCGGAATAATCGGGAATTTCGTACCTTGGAAACGGGGTTTATGCCGTATTGACGCTTCAGCAGTGGAAACTGACGTCTTTGCAGAGAGTTGTTCTAAAATTTTTGTTCATGCTTATTGAGAATTTGTTTGAGCTTGGTTAAACTGTGTCTCAACTCTGCTATAATTTCAGAAGGCTATCTATGCAACGTAGTACTTCCTCTCCGCAGGTTTTGTTCGATCATATTTATTATCCGAACCACCATTACTTTGGCTTCGTCTCGTACCGTCTCATTAGAGAATGTATCCGGGGTATTCTCTTCGTATCTTATCTTTTGTAATTCTATGATAAAGTCTTCGAATTATTTACATAAATTTGAGAGTCGATATATTTAATTAATTTTAATTTTAGATTATAAAGTTTCTCATGCAAGCATCACTATGGTACTGTTAGTTGAGATTTTTATTCGTGTTTTATGACTTTACTAGGGTTTGGTTTTATAGCCAGTTTATAGAGACACATCTTCGGTTTTAAATACTGTGATCTCGAATTTAATTGATGATTAAAAATGTATAAAATATCGATCAATTCGAACTTTCTTTTATGGTGATAGAGACGTTTTGTATCATTTTGCGTGATGTCACCTATTTGGGTCAACATGTTGTTGTTTATATAGTTTTGTATAAAAGCATCTTCAATAAAAAGTTTGGGTCATATAAATTCTTAGCAGCCACTTTTACATTTGTTAGAGATAAGAGAAACAATAGAAAAAAGGCCTCCACTACCATTGATTTTTACAACGTAGCTAATGGATGACAGATTTGATATTTTTTAATGTCTTTATAAGTGCTGTCTAATGAAACATCTATTTTTCTACCTGCCGTTGTGACTATCGTAGACAACCCTTCTTTTTTTCCTATATGAATATCCCGTTCTTTTATCCCCTGTCAGAAAGGGACAACAACAACTCACATAAAAAACTATACGAACGAGACACTTAATTCCGAGACGAACCCCTTTATTTAATCCGATAATATATTTTAGCATTAATTTGGGACACAAATGTATTTCAATTATTTTCAAATTACATTTTATAAGAGGCTTATTTTGATGGAATTCGATAAATATAAATTGTTTTTTTTACGACCCAAGTTTTGAAGTTTTTGAGGTCAAATGTGAAGACGGACTTGATATTTTTGATGTAAACTTACGGACACTATCATAATTAATTTGTTTTAGATAAACTCAAGGTTTTCATTTTTAATTTATATCTATGAAAATACCTAACCACAAACAGAGCTAACTTCATTGAGTCAAGGCGATAATCATTTACTCCTAGATCATAAATCTAACGATCCCTATCCAATGGACATATGGCGTGAATATTAACACATCACCCATATAATATAAGAATATTTCTATAATTTCATAACGATTTATAAAGGATCAACAAGCTGTCGCCACCCGCATTCGAACAATTGATGCAATCATTGTATATACGAGATTTTGGGGTGTGTAAAACGGAACTGTAATTGCATTGGCCACAAACCAAATTATTGTTATGGCCGCTATTCAATGATAATCCAGTTTGGAAGTCTGCGGGCTGCGATGAATACGGACGTACGTTAGTGCTTATAAAGTGTCTAGGATGGGGTGAATAGATCTTATTAAACTTGGTAAATTTATAACTAGATTACGTGGCTATGTTTTTAGTTCCTGTCACAGCTGTAGGGGTCTGCTAGTGTATAATGAAAGTCATTTTGTAAAACGTAAAAGCCTAATTAGAATTTTTTGACTTACATTACATTACATTACAGGACTCCATTCTATTCATGATAGATACAATTTAATCCTGCTATCTATTCTTGAGAACAAAGCTTCCAATGTACAAAAGATAAGTAATTTATATCGGGTGACAGACACATAAATCAAAAGGCTGTGAAAAGGTCAGTCTCCGGTCAGAAGCGATAAAAAAATTTGATTGTACATGTACCCGAGCATGAAATTTGTTATGATTTTTCCCTCCCTTTATATTGTCAACACGTTGATAAATAGGCTAATATTTTATGACTGCATCATTTCAAGTTAATACACGAAGATTTACAATCCCACTAGCTTACCATAACGCGTCTTACATGCTCATATTTCGAAGCATCCTACGCAGTGAAAGCTAATTAAAACCCCTAACAGACGTCTCTGCTTTATTCCCTGACATTAGTCACTCAGACAATACTAAGTACCTTGTAAGGAATAATTTGGTTCTAACCTCGCTTGAGGGGCTGACTCTAGGGGTAACCGGAGACGGAGGGGGGGTGCAGACAATATGGTGGCGCAGTAAGTATATTTGCAACAAACCGCGAAAATGTACTAACTGTCGCGTAAGATTTATTTGGATACAGCAGTAATCTTTGGTACGTGGGTGTTGAGGCATTTGTTCAAATGTAGATTGGGGCACACCGCGAAGAGGTGATGTTCAATTTGGTCTGATTGAAAAATAAAATAAAAATAAAAGTGTGAATCTAATCTGTATCTGTATGATGCTAAGCTTAGCCAATGCCTGAGATACAAGTGTCATGTTTACGGGAGCCGGATACGATTCCCGTTCTGGCTTGTATATCTTTGCGTGGTTTGAGTATAACTTTATAGTAAAAGATGTTGTAATTTAGTATTTATTGATATTTGATTAAATTCCAATAAAACGTAGTAACTGACCCTTTTGACTACGTTGATTCCATTCCTGAAGCGTTTCGGAGCCCCATTATAATAAATTGACCAATAATAATTCATTTTGCAACTTAATTAAAATAAAGGTTAGAGTTGGAGCTCACTCGCCACCCAATGTTTTCTTTGCTCGGTTGTTGTATAAATTTCAGTTAAAACCTCCTTGATAAGCCCCGCCGGACCTCCATACTCGTCGATAACAGAAAATATGTTAATTTCGACTTGGTCCGAGATATACTCAGCTAAGTGATCACTTTAATGTAATTTTGTATCAATTTCAATCTCTTTTTATTTTTAATAGAATAATTGTGTAAATTTGTGATCATAACTTTAAATAATAATGGGTAAGTTTGTAACCTGCAATTAGATCACAAGTCTCTCAACCGCAGGGAAACTCATTTCTACGCAAAACATAATAGCACTACGTGTAACCGCAATGCAGAAATCCGGTAATGAAATCATAAAAACAAGAACAATAATCAAATCACTAAGTTATTGCATTACTGATCATTCAAAAATGACTGTTAAAAAAATACTGGCAAAATCTTAACAAAGTATGAAAATAACTCCCAGCAATAAGGCACACTACCATTTTCATTTTTCGTAAAATATTGCAGATTAGCCCGAAGGTCGCTTCGTGAAATCTAATTTTAATTAAAAAAGGCAACTGGTAATTAATTTCGTTTTCTTTTCTCTTAAATTCAATGGAGAATGAAATAAATGCGCGGCTTTTATACGTACTTTTATAACAATCGTTTTAATTATTTTTTATTTTATTAATCCCAAGGTTCGCGCTGTCTAAGCGGTTAAACGTTAATTGTAAATTTTGCGGAAAACTTGGATATTTTCCACAGATTTCATTATTACTCGGAAACGAAATCTAAAACATTTTAAATAAAATAAAATAAAATTTATTAAAATTGTATAATTCCATTTTGAAATTATATTTAGCGTTCCACCAATCATTTGACAGGAATCAAACGTCAGGTAAATTAAGTGTAATTAAAATGTTTCTTTGAAGTTTAATTTTGAGTTAATTGAGGTTAACGATACTCTATTCTATAATTATATTTTTCATAATGAAACCATCAAAATGAATATTTTCTATTAGGCTTTCATTAATGCCGCTTTTGGGTTCTGATACTAATGTAATTTCAATATACGAGGCCATTAATTCTATCTATTATACCTATATATTTTTTAGTTTTTTTTTGTGAATTTATTATATACAGTAAACTACAGGTTCAATTCGTTAGTACGTTTCAGTTTTTTTTTCGTCATGTTTTATAGAAATTAAGTCTCTAGAATAATTTAAATAACCAAATAACATTTCAATAATTGTAAACCTTATCATTGTTTTGATATATATTCCTACATTTTGTATAATTTTTTTTCTTCTTCAAACATGACAAGATTTATGTCCATGCCAGTATTAGTTTAGATAATGTGACAATTAATGACTAGTGCCACATATAATATATGCAGTGAGCTAATATATTAAGGTTTGAAAAAAATAGTCAATACAATAAGCTGTTAACCTCTTCACAAACAGGTACCAATCCTGTCGATTCCGGAACTACTGAATCAGATCGCAATCTTTCAAAATGACAAATGTCGAGAGCACTCCCTTATTTATCGTTTGCGTTCCGAGTAAAATTAACTCAAATGGAATAACGAAAGACTCAGAATTAATCACTGCCGTTGCTAACAAATTGTGGCTCCACTATTTGGTATGTTGCTTTAGCTTTAGGGGACATTTGATCGTCCTTCTTTAGTCTTTCAAAAGAAAAAAAAGCTTTCTGAGAGCAAAAGACGTTTCTATTTCTTAAAGCTGACTATTCTATCTCTTTAAACAAAACAAGGCTTAAGCCGGCATAAACCTAGAATTGTAAAGGTTTACGAACAGAATCATAGTTTGTTCCTTGACCTAATGTGGGCGTTTAACTGCCTGGTTCTAACTGTTAAGGAAAGCGTCAAAATGCCGATTTCACAGTTAAACACTTGCAATTAAGCTATTCAACATGTTGCATGGTATTGAGTAAATCTTCAATTTGTTAACATTAAGGTTTTAAAACAACGATTCATTCTAAAAAAAAGAATTACGTAATGCACCCTTAAAAATTACAATGAATAAACCCGCTGCAAAGAAACAAAAAAAAAAATCAACATTTGTAAAAAAATGATTAAGGGCTGATTTTTCAATAGTAAGATAAATGCTAACTGACTGATAAGAGGTATGTTTTCATTGTCACTTCATACATATGTCAAGTATTTATGTTCGACGTACAACAAAAACATACTGATTTTCTGTCAGATAGAATTTATCTGACTATTGAAAAACCGGCCCTTAGGCAATTTTCAAATTTAGAATCAAGATGCTCTGCCTCTAATCTTATCTCCCGATTTGTATTTAACCCCGACGCGGCGTCGCAACTTAGTTACAATAAATATAAAAGTGATAGCTTGCAGGAGCCTTAACCCTTCGGTTGAAGCTTGCCACAAGCGGATTACCGTCATTACTCATTCCTACCGACTAGAATGCCCCGGGCTTGAACTGAGGAGAAACGCTGAATGTAAATGTGGATATTTTATCCCAGGTGCTTATTTATGTAGGTTATATAAGAATCTGTGTCGGCTGTTAGTAAGGATTGGATAAGGGAACGTAACGAAATCATTCTGTTTGAGACAAAAGATGTACGCAGTTACAAAAGAAATATGTAACTAAGAGAGAAGAAAACACGGAATTTTAAAAGAAAAAATAAGTATTCTCCGTATAAGGTTAGTATTTTTTTTTATCAGAGGGACAAAACTGTGGAAAATTATTAATATTGATAACTTTAGAAGAAAACCGATGGTTTATAGTATTTCTACATATATGAAATCGTCTCGTACTTGAATAACAGTATTGTTGGGCATCAGCAGGAAATTGGTTTTAACCAAACATTAATCAGTTTGAAATGCACTTGGTGATCATAGAGATCCTTTCGACCAATGAGTGAGAACAATTGCGAGTCTTGTGTGGCATTCCTAGACAAAGGACACTTTTGAGTAATTTACAATGTTTACATTCAACAAAGAACACTACAATAGACGTCACTTAAACTTTTGTAAAATCTTTGCAACGACAGGCATTGAGAGACAAAAAGGATTAGCTTCATTTCGCATAACTTATGTTACTTCAATAACAAAAAAAACTTCAATTTTCAACCTTAAATACTTGTGCATAAAGAATGTTTAGTTATCCGTGTAATGTTTTCGTTTCCTATCTCACTGGGAAGTCGTGTATTTTTAGCTGTACCCTTCCTCTTCTGAATAAACAGTCCCGTCTATTGTGGCATTTATTAAAGCAAATTTAATCTTGCAGAAGATTTTGCACATTATTAACTTGTGTAAACAGTTTCATGTTATTACAATTTGTCGTGTCACATAAATTTATTGAATCTTCATGTTTATTTTAACTCAATTATTTTCCGTTTCATTTCTTTTAAAAGAACGCTGTGTAGATTAATCGTCAACGAAAACTCGATGGCTCCTCGTATCTTTGTTTACAGCACACTTATGGAAATACCAACACCGTGCTTAAGATCTAACTGTTCTGCCAAAGTGCTCTTTTGCCTTCATCATCACATCTAAAACACTAACAAAATTCGACGCGTTCTCCTAAACACGCTCGTATTCCTACGTAATAGGTTTCAATGCTGCTTGTGATCTATATTGAAGGCCTATGAGAATGTTTGTTCAGAATAATAACCATGTTTTTCTTATGTTTGTCTTTGAAGGAGATTTCAAACGGGGCATGAACATGGCAAGCTCTTCAACAAAACGTTCCCTCTTGTGGTGACATCAAAACTATTTGTCTTCGAAATAACTTGCTGACTTTCTCTTAAAATGAATGTGATTTATCGCGATAGTATATTTGAAGATAATAACATACCTCTTGTTTTGAAAGAAAAACATAAATCTTATTCCTGCTCTAAAATAACACGGAGTTTATGAGTTTGCGCCAACTGCATTAAAAGTTTGAAGTTTACTGATTTTTTGTTTAAAAAACACTGTTCATGGGAACCTTCATTGTATATTGTTTCCAGATTTTGTTTTGTGTGAAAAGAAGCTGATTATGATCATTCCATTTACTTTTGCAGAAAAGTGTAAAACATTAATGTAATTGCTGTTGGTCCAGTGCCCACGGACAGAGCACTGGTATTTTGAGACGCATTGCTTAATAAAAATGCAGTCCAAAATAAATCGTTGTAAAATTCGCGCCTGAGGCCAAAAACGGACATTAAACATGCATGCGGGGCCAGTTATTAAACTGCTACACACTATGTCATTATTGTAGAGACAAAAAAGAGTGAATTGTAACAAGCAAGCAACATATCATCGAAGGAACTGGCACTTACGCCGTAGTTTCTATCGTAAATCAAAGATATTAAACTGGATGGCGGAACCTCTTTCGAGTTCACAGTATAAATCATGAAGGCGCAAGGAGGCCTCAGTTGCCACCAATACTGGCAGTATATAAACGCCGCCTTCATAAATTGTATTAAAAAACACTAAACACAAAAAGAAACATCGCCTCTGATTCTGTTGGTAGGTACTGAAAATATGAATCTATAACAAGTGTCATATAAACCTACTGAAATAGAGTTAAACACTACTCTTTATAGCACATATTGTAGACAGTTAAAATAATGTCACTTGTAATTTAGGTAACAAATCTCTATTCACGCTCTGTTTATCCCATCATACAAAATTATATAACAGCTAATAAATTTCCAACGTGTCTAACAATAAAGAAGTACTTTCTCTTGCTCGTGCCAAGCTGCTTGATCTTTGCATTCTTCCAAATTTCTCAAACGATACAATTACCGCTTTGACTTGCAGTTTCATTTATCGAATTTCGTTCAAAATTGCTTTTGTATACTTTTGAAGATCTATAAAGATATCTTCCTTTACTTTCATGTCACGTTCTATAACAAAAGAGTTCTAAACAGTCGGTTCGGTTATAACGAGCAGTTATGTAAAAATGGTAGGTATTTTACCCGATACTGATAAAATCTGATCACGGATTGTAAGTATTTTGCTGTTCTTTTGAACTGCCAAAACGGCGCGTTGTTAAATTCCGATGAAAAGATAAAGATTCAACCGTGGTTAAGTAACTATTGTGACAAGAATTATATAGTGACAATTGTTTTCTAATACCCGTTTATTTATCCCTCTTACGTACCTATCAAAACCAAAAAAAAAAACGCTGACAGAAAACATCTATCGTTTTTCCAATGAAAACATCCTCGCCAAATAATCCCGCTGAATGTTTACAATATCGGCATAAGACTTATGTGTTTTCATGAACTTCCACAAATCTTTTTCACAAAGCCCTATTTATAAGCCGGCGAGGCGTTCGATCGGGTAAATTGAAAAATATGTAAAAGTTGATATTGGCTGCGTCGGTTGGAATAACACGCTGCTGTCATTTTTAACGTCAGATAGGATGGTGTCGGGCCCTAAGACATGCTTAACATCGTCCGATCCGAAAACGACATCTACTAACTGAAATTCATTTTTTATTACTTTTTGACTATCAGTACTTATACTTTCATGCGAAAGCAGTTTTTTATATTTAGAAATTATTCTTAATTATTTTTTGAAAAGTTTGAGACAATTTTTTTTTAAAGAATTACAGGTTCAGATTAAAATAAATTTTTACATTAGTAAATTTGTGGCAATTGTAGCATTAGTAAATAGCAGCCTTATCCTAAAACATAAATCTTAGAGAAAAAAGAGAGTCTTCTTTGATATAGATATTATTCACGTCTTGGAACGGTTAATGTAAAATCATTGCATCGTATGTAGATAAACCGTTCGGAAGGCTGCTCGGTACATTGGCTTCCTTAACGACCTTTTCTACGGAATCAGTTAGGGTTTAAAGATGATACTTTTTTCAGCGATATCACGCATGTGGCTTTGCTTAATGTGACGCCTGAAGTCTTCGTCTTTTATGGATCGAATTCAAATCAACCATTTCTTTTTTTATTACCTAGCTTGAAAATATTTTTCAAGTAGGTACGTTTTTAACATTTAAAGTACCTTAATGTTTATAATGTTATCACTTCAATGAATCAGTTAGCATGATTACTAAAAGCTACACCTAAAATACCATTTTCATTTATAAAACCAACAATTTGGGTTAAAACTGTTAGTTTAGGTTGAGATTCAAATTTACCCCAAACTGAAATTATGTACACCGCTAAATTCTACACCAAAAATGTTTCTAGCAATACCGGTACAACGCTACAAAGTTTATTTTCAAATAACTCGAGTTAATTCTTAAAAATTACGCGGCAGTTAGTTTTAACTATCGCCAGCTTTTCGACCAAATATTTCAGGTACGGAAACAATAAAATTGTTGATTTATAGGCTTTTACTTATCTCGATCACTTACTCTATCCACTTTCTTATGTTTACAATTTAGAAACAGAAATTGTGGCTATCGAATACAAACGACGAATGTGTCACAACACGCGACGTAAAAGATTCCACTACGATAAATTGTAACAGTACATGCGACACTGAATGCAAAACTCCCTTGTTGACCCTAATAGCTTTGGAAATAGAGCATATTTTACACCGACAGCGATAGTTTAGTAAAACGTTTGCTATATTTGTAACAATTTTCCAACTGCAAATATGTGGTAAATAAGGCAAGTAATACCGTTTCGCGAACTAGCACCCCACTAGTACGTAGTAGGTAAATTATATTACTATATTATTGGGGAACTCAAACTCTGTTGGTTTGTACGTACATTAATTAAACTGTTACAAATTTAATTAAATCATAATTTCATCTACTCATATACGGCTATGTATTCTAACCAAACGCTAAAGAAACTTTGATATGCTTAAGCAAACGAAATATATTATTTCTTTTGATTGATCTATTTGAAATAAAGGCTTTTGTTAATGTAATCGCAGCTAAAGACATCGTTAAAGTTGTGATAATAATTTATGATCAAGCATTGTCTATCGCACGACACATCGTTTACAGCCTTCATATATCAGACTTTGGAAATAGAACTAATGGAACTCATGAAAATGATGTGTGGGTTTGAAGACAAGTTTGAAACAATGTATTTGATGCGGTGAATGATAATGTTAAAGTTTTTTAATACGGAGCAAAGATAATAGGTACCAACATTTGTTAATAATTTAAAAAAAATGTGCTATCTTTAGTTTGGAGCATTTTTTTTATTAAAAGGCATCACTATTCGTTATCCTATGAATGTATTTACTTGTTAACTATCTCAAAACATCTACTTAGTTCTCAAAATAAGGAAGTTATATCTTCCAAGTTGCCAAGTTACCTCAATTATAAATAAAAGGTCTTGTTATTTTTGAGCGCTCAAATGATTTCTTGTATCATTAACGAGTTTCCAAATTGGTTGAAAAGCGTTTCAGTTAAAGCCTGAAATAATATTGATCTTACCGAGGCGAGCGTTTCTTTGAATCATAAATGAAGAATTGTTAATTTTATGCAGAAATTGTGTTTTTCATTTTCTGACTCGACTGCTTGCGTATTTTCATTTTGAATACATTGTTTGTAATTTGAGAAGATCTTCAGTTGCTTATCGAACGAAGTTTTTTTATTTTAGATTATTTATTATTGTAATTACTTATAGTAAGTAGGTATCCTTTTGAACCATAAAAAAAATGAATCAATTAAAATGGTGTAAACATATTTTCAAACCTATTCAAAACTACTAACAATTATATTATATATTTTAGAGTGCCTTCCATACGGTTCATTCGCTTTAACTGCTCCGCTCCGTCGCATCCAGCAGTAAGCTTTATTCAAAGGACCGAGAGCTTTTTACTAATGCTTTCAGAAGCTTAATTAGCATCCTCTTAACTGAATGGACAAGAGTACTTGATATGAGTTTCGAAATACCCAAGCTTTTGTAATAAAATGCTCAATAGGCTTCGGAGAATCTAGTTTGATATTTTTTATAATGAGTTGATGTTGGGTAGCTTTATGATATGGCTTTTGAGTTATTTGTATGATTTTAATTTCGATGGCACTTTTTAAAATGATAAATAAAAATTCTGGAGTAATTTTAGAGTTAAGAAGCACTATACAATTTTTAATATAAGAATTGAAAAAAAAATCGAAACAAAGTAAACTTTTGTTAGTATGTTTTGCTTTACAATCATATTTTATTTTACAGTGTTAGATACTTTTAACTTCAAACTTAAGTTTATTTTCTTACTAAGCAGGCATTAAAGAAATTAAAACCAAATAAAATACGCTCTTTACGGTTTAATAAATACAGCCCTTTGACAAACCTGCTGCGGAGTTAGTAAGGTCTTGAAGGCGCCCTCTAAGTGTAAAACCCTAAACAATTATAAAGTACTTTACGTATGTTACCTTAAATGTCAAGATTCTAACTCTTCATTGTTCTAAAATTTTCCACTGAGTTCAAAAGACTTTCTTAATATCATTCTAATTTCAAAGCTCTCATCAAAAACTCATTGCGAAACTTAATATTTAACTTCATACACATATGAAACAAGACAAAACTTGATTTAATCGTTGTTCACTTGGCACTTTGGTTTCAAGGAATTCAAATTGAAACATACCTCTTACACTTGTGTGAAAATGCAAGGCAAATTCAATTCTTGGCTCTGAAACGTCTAGCTTTTGAAGATTTAGAGTTCATTTTAGTCCACATAAGTTACGAGTACATGGGCATGTGAGGAACATCTGGAGGGACCAATTTGAAATTGTTGGTTTATGGCATGAAATTGAAAGTTTCATTAAGTCGTCTCGCCTATTAAACGTGAGGATATGCTTGTTAGTAAGTTTAAGTACGATGATGGCTGTAATGGTTTAAATGGCATGGCTATGGCCGGGTAGAGGGAACATTTTATAGAAAGGAAACATAAAAAAGATATTATGTACAGTAAACTGATGTCATCATACTTTTGCGAGTTCACTTCAACTCTAAATACGATGATGATAAAGACTTAAGCTCTTCTGAATAACAAAATTTTAAACCAGGATACTTACATAGGTCTAACGCCTTTCAATTTATGTTTTCCATTTTAGCAACACTTTACGCAAAGTGTCGGTCGCGCATTTATTATTCCTAATTCACATTTTGACACCTCTCAGCTTTATTTACGTAACAAGCTTGCGGCGTCCTCTCTCTCGCTCAAATTCCTATAAAATGAGACATAAATAGCCCGCGATTCTAGCAATAAATGGTAACATCAAAGAGGATACTTCGCAGAATCAGTTATTGAATATAGTTGCTTTAATGCACCTTTTTTAATTTTCAGAAGACAAAGTTGCTTCCAGCACAAGTCGATAATTAAAAAGTGGTTTTGGTCATATTGTGATGAGCTGAATGGTTCTAAATGAATTTTGGAGTGAGGAAGTAGGTCGTTTGAAAGTCGCGTAATTGCGGCAAGTTCGGGATCGGTCACCGCGATTCAGTTAAAGGACGCCACACAATTTTCGGTTTATTGTTTCGGTAATTGCTCCAGGGAAATTCGCGATTCGACTTCACTTAAAACTTTAACCGGATACGAATCGGCAGTATTGGCTTTGAGTGATTTCGCCAAATCTATATAAAGTTTTTTTATCGTTTTATTTTTACGATGCAGCTTTATAAAATTTTGTTGGTATTTGAGAACTAAAAAACGCGGTCTTAGAAGATAAGACATCTCTATTTCTGGCAGTTTCACACATAAATCTCAGCCATTTGTTAGAATAATTGTCACTTGCAATATATTCCGGTCTATGATTAAACGTATCTCTATTAATCTTTCAAAAGAAACCATAAACGTGTGACCTTTAAAATGGTTCTTTGTGCCACAAATCATGATGTGTCTACGGTCTAATCTAGTAGAAAACCGGTGTTTTTGACTTACCAGCTTTGAATAATGAGTTCTTACGCATTCTTACTATCTTTGATTACTGTTACACCATTTAGCTGCGCAAGCAGCGTATCAGAGCTTTCTTTTACGATAAATTGCCTCTATTTAATATCTTCCATTCGATCATTGTCATTAGCTTAATATATTTAGGAGTTTCTTTAGATTTCTCCAGGTGAGATTAAGGACACCCACGTACTTTATCAATAATCCATTACGTGTTCAGTAAACAATGAAGCTTTATCAGAGACTTTGGTTATCTGTGAAGAATGATGAATGGTCGCGGTGGTACATTATAAAATGTCAATAAATAAAAAGTCAATATCAGCGGGCTCATCTCAGTGGGCACTGTTAGTGAGAAACTTGAGATGCAAGTGTCCATAGTACAGCTATATACAAAACTGAATCCATCCTACTAATCCTACTAATATTATAAATGTGAAAGTTTGTGTGGATGTATGGATGGATGGATGTTTGTTACCCTTTCACGTAAAAACTACTGGATGGATTTTGATGAAACTTTGCAGTAATATAGGTTATACATCAGAATAACACATAGGGTACTTTTTACCGCGGGAAAACACCTTATTCCCACGGGAAACCCACTTCCACGCGAACGGAGTCGCGGGCGGCCACTAGTATTTAAATAAATACTAATAACCATTTATATTAATAAAGTCCTACTTTGAAGCTAGATCAGAGACATAGTTCATGGAAATAGAAATTAATGTCAGTGTCTTATTAATGGCTTAGTATCGTTTCGCTGTACTGCGGTTCAGAAACAAAGATGCAAAACTAAATTTTTGGTTATGTAAGGCTTAAACTGTTAAACTTAAAAAAAAGTGATTTAACTATTTGATGATGCCTGGCTAATCTTACTACTTTTCCGTTCATCAGTACTTAGTAGAACCGGTAGCAATACCCAGCGCGAGATAAGTGGAGTTATGCGCTTAACTCAAGTTCAATACACGGCATCGCTTATGCCAGTGCGCTCAATTTGACTACGATCGCGCATGCGCGGTTGGCTTCACACAGCAAACTATTAATGAGCCTTTGTCTCGCGCTCGTTTGCAGATTTTGCACGGCAGAGATTATGTACTGAAATTAATTAGGCGTATTACTAGCTTTAAAAAACGCTATTGCTTAGTTAATGGCTTTAGGTAGGAAGCTGTTGGTCGAAAACAATTTTGTTTCATAAGAAGCTAAAAGCAATGTTAAAAAGTGATGAATTAACACGTCAATCTATAAAAAACAAAGCAGGATGTCTGTCTTGTCGTGTCCGGTGACAAGTGATCCGGACCACTGGAGCTAATGAAGTCACAACACTTTTAATTATTTATTTAACAACTGATTAAACTGTAACGCTAAAAACAAACATCTAAGAAATAAAACTGGCAATAATATTATTTCTTAATTTTTATTACATCCGTATGCAATGAAATAATCCATCCAACATAAAACTAGTGCCTACCACGAAGATAAAATAAATTAAGACGTTGAGTTTTTTTATTGCCAAGATTTTAAAAATTATGATGCCAAAAATTTTTCAAGAATTAAATAATTGCAAATGAAGGCGTTAATTTAGTTGCTAGTTGAATTATTACCATATAAACTGCCAGCAATTGTATCTGATATGAACTCGCAAATCATTCAAATAATTAGCTTAACATAAAAAGTTCTATAATTTAGAAAAAAAAACATTTTAAGTATAAAATTCTTATAAAATATGTCGTTGTCATCTTGATCAATATTTTGTAATTGAATTCCTTATAGACCCACAAGAGAGTTCAGAGGAAACCGCTGTTAGTTCTATAGCAGCTTATAAAAAAACATTCAACCCATTCGAGTATTAGGGTAAAACATGTCACCTAATACCGCAGCGAGCCAACACGTAAGCTTCTTTTATAGATGACACTTATAATGCTTATCAATAAAAATCTCTGTATGAAGAATGGCCTGACCTACCCTTGCGTACCACATCGTTAAGATTTTATCCTTTCCCCTGACGAGAATTAATCTCAAACGCTACGACAAAATCTTTGATACAATGACAATGCTAGAGTTGAATAATGGTACGTTTTTTGTGGTCTTTTTATTATTTGTATGAAACGTCAAGGGAAGGCCCATATGACGGATAGGGTCTGTTGCGGCGACAAATAGAAAAAGTTTGCCGCGATTACTTTTATGTACAGCCGTTTCTCAAGTTTTTAACAAGGATATTGGAATAAAAAATAATCTCGGAAACTTAGAAACGGAAGTCTTAAAGCAATATAATCTGCTATATCGATAGTAAAGAGATTTTTATTTGATACATTGAGATTAGGTCTTCAAATGTCTCTAGTTTTTTTATTACTCAATATACAGGGTGTCCAGGAAACAATGGATAAGCTCTGAAGGGCTAATAGTAGAACTAAAGGCAAGCCTAAAAAATAATTGATAAAAAGTATAACCCTTGCACTGCTAGAAATATGGCGCTTTAAAAAAAACTTCATATTTTTTTGACTGTGTTCATATTTTTACTCGTAACGAGGTCAAATCACTTAATAACATCATTATTTTTGTGCTAAAATAATTAATATTAACCGCATTAGTGAATAACTATCAAATAAAATAGCTAACTAAAGTATTTTTCTCAAAAAATAATGTTAAACTTTTGATTTGTGTAAAATTTCTGAAGAAATATTTTTGATGCGCAACTTTGAACAGCTCTGGTGTAAAAAAATTATATGAAAGTAACAGTGACCAATGATTTCAAAATATTCCTGATTTAATAACGTTTTTAAAAAGATGTAATATGTCGTTATTGTAATGAAAAAAGATTGAACTAATGGTATTAGTGTGTAAAATGGGATAATTATTTAGTTCTAGCAAAATTATAAAAATACAATAAAACTAAATAAATATGATTTTCAACAGATATTAATTGCAAAAACATTAGAATAATTGAGAGCAACTGTTCAAATTGTCTGTCCCCATCCTGATGCAGGCCCTACAACTACAAATAAAGGATCTTCAAAAAAATCGCGCGTGTCGTCGATCATTGATTGCAGCGGCCTGAACACGAGCTCGTAGATCTTCTAATGAAGTTACTGGTTGCCGGTAAAACTCTTCCTTAAAATACCCCCAGTAAAAAGTCTAAAGCGTTTAGGTTTAGGCGGCCTACCTACCTGTTAGGGTAGGTTTCGTCAAGTATGCACATAATGCAACAGCATAGTGTGCTAGACAGCCTTCATTTTGAAGCCAATATGTGTCGCGAAGCTCTTCGGACACGTCTATCAATAAATTGGGTAAGTCATTATGAAGAAAATTTGGATCACTTTCTCCTGTTAAGTTGATTTCTTTGAAGATCCTTTATTCGTAGATGCCGGGTCTGCATCAGGATGGGGACAGACAATTTGAACAGTTACTCTAAATTATTCCAATGGGTTTGCAATTAATGTCAATTGAAAATCATATTTCTTTAGTTTTATTGTATTTTTATAATTTTGCTAGAACTAAATAATTATCCCATTTTACACACTAATACCATTAGTTCAATCTTTTTTCATTACAATAACGACATATTACATCTTTTTAAAAACGTTATTAAACCAGGAATATTTTGATATCATTGGTCACTGTTACTTTCATATATTTTTTTTACACCAGAGCTGTTCAAAGTTGCGCATCAAAATTATTTCTTCAGAAATTTTACACAAATCAAAAGTTTAACATTATTTTTTGAGAAAAATACTTTAGTTAGCTATTTTATTTGATAGTTATTCACTGATGCGGTTAATATTAATTATTTTAGCACAAAAATAATGATGTTATTAAGTGATTTGACCTCGTTACGAGTAAAAATATGAACACAGTCAAAAAAATATGAAGTTTTTTTTTAAAGCGCCATATTTCTAGCAGTGTAAGGGTTATACTTTTTATCAATTATTTTTTAGGCTTGCCTTTAGTTCTACTATTAGCCCTTCAGAGCTTATCCATTGTTTCCTGGACACCCGGTATAACCCAAAAGAATAATATCCTGTAGCAAAAAATCACAGCTAAAGTTGATCTAGTTAATCAAAACATCATCATTCTTCATTATATTATTGTCATAGTTACTATTGACAATACTCAAAAAGGTCATGGCTGAGAATCAAAACAAGCCTTGTTTGTATGTTTACCACACACATATATAACCAAAGAGCCGACTGCTTGGAGTAACAGAAACGCCATGATACGCCCAAAGCTAATTTAGGTAGCATTGTGAACCTCACAAGAGGCACGTCTGAATAAGATTATCACAACGTAGAACCCGTTGGGAGTCATTGGTCATAAATCATAACCCATAAAACGCGACTGACAATTACCTCTTTCTTTCATAACGCTTCCTAGCTAACATCAAACTCCAAAGCATTCTATTCACTATTTGTAATGAGATTACGAATCAAAATCGTGTGCGAGCATAGATTTTTTGTGATGAAGCTCAGAGAGGGGCGTTGTAAAAATGACAAGCGAACTTAATATTCCGTTTGATCGGACCAATTGTTGGTATTGTGTTCACTGTCGATTTTTAGAAAGCGAAAAAGAACGACACGAGCTTAATAAGTATTGAACGTAGTAAGAATTTCAGGGTTGGAGGACAAGCATCAATCATGTCCGACATCTCATCTTTTCGGTTAATATACCATGTTTAAACCGTGAATGATCAATGGGAATAGCTGGTATTCGATGCATTTTGTTATCATTAGATTTGCACTGTTACTTCCAAACCGAGATTGGCAGCAGTTAAATACAAAAGGTTTTATGAAAAATCATCAATAGGAATGGTCATTTGATATTTTGACGACCTCTGTGGTGCAGCGGTATATACACCGGACTGCTAAGCGGATGGTTCCGGGTTCAATCCCCGGGTCGGGCCAATTTCGTAAAATGGTTTTTCGATATTGGCTCGTGTCTGGGTGTAACTAGGTTCTCCCCTAGTCCATTGTGTGGTACCTATAACACAAGTGCTTAATGCAACTTACTTTAGGGCACACAATTGGTGTGTTAGTCTGGAGATTTATTATTTATTATTTATTATATCCAGCTATCAAAAAGCTTTACATCTAAATTACGCATTGCAATCGCCAAAATTTATCTTCTATTTTATGGGAACCCATATCAGGGTTGATCGTAAATTAAATGAAAGCATAATAAAATAAAGAGCCCTTCAGTTGAAGTGGTCATCGAATTCTTATACAGTATTACTCAAAATATTCCATTGTAGCTAAATTGGTATTCGCGTATATTACTGTCGGCAGGGGATTAGATTCGCCAGATCCACTACAGGAGACTGTCCTATTGAGACCTCTCGGAAGGGAACTGGATCTGATAAGACAGATCGTCGATAGGCCCCTTTTTCTTTGTGCGACACCTTTGTCATGACAAAGGCTCTGTTTGGCCTTAGTTGTGGCATCTGAATGGGCTTGCAATAACGCGTCCTGGCCCCAACCTCGCATCGCGGAGATCGGCCTCTGATATTCTCTCCTCTAAAGATTTATTAATCTTTCTCGTTCACAGGAACAATGAAAGCTTTTGGTAGGCACCTGGTGCATTTTTTGCTGAAGTGCGCTCGAGACGTATTCATTTTTTGCTCGCGGTAAGTAAAGTTGAGTTCTGTGTTCACATGGGGCTGTGCGTGCAACACTTATTCTTTAGAGTAGAGGTTAAAGGTCTATATTTTTATAGGCATTCAACTGTTTTGGTTTTCTTAATTCATTCGAAAAAGTATAAAAAACAATTATAGACTACAATTTCTTCAAAAAGGTTCCTAGAACATTAACTGTAGACATTATTTCTTACTTCAAAACTTTTTTTAAAGAATGTGAATAAATGTTTCCAAGGGACAGTTCTGTGATCATATTACGCGTTTAATTTGTCTAGATCGCATGCGATGTGACAAGGGTAATAAATACATTTTTTATCTCTCCATCACGGCAGATTCTAACACGTCCTTTCGCTGAAACATAACGCCTTTTTCTTGTGTTTCGTAAGAAAATAATTTCTACCTTCACATTAATATGCATAACATAATCTCACGCAATGTTGGGACAGGTACAATGATAAAGGCCAAGGAAATTTAATCAAAGATAATATTTTCTTAGTTAAAAAGAACGTTCTAAGAACTAGAGTAGAGAATAAAGTTAATACTTATAATGAAGCTCTTTATTATATACGGCTGTGACAATAAAAATAATGACATTATTTTCCTTTAAGTATCAAACCAAATGCTAACAAAAGAACAAATGCAATGTGCATTTTGTAAAATCGAAAACATCAGCTGCATTGGTTGTTGAAGATGCCACATCTTGTTAAGAGCGCGCATAAACCTAGAAAAAAATCGAATTTCACCCGCGCGCCGCACGCGCCCCTCTCTCGTCCCGTCGTCCGGTGACTCCGATGCTACCGCGTGTTTAGAGCGATCGCGCGAATTATACCTAAATTAATCAGATAAATACCGGCTAAGTGAGTGCCGGATCACCTAGCTGTTGTTTGAAACGCTAAAAATACTTTTTGCTTGTAGTAAATAATACGCAAAGGTAAGTAAGTAAGTGTATAATATATTTTTTTGTAATGTTGTTTTTAGAATGTGCTTTATTTACATTTACTTATTTTTTTTTGTTCAGAATTCGTTGACTGATTTGGACCTGTACAGTCAGCACCATATAGTTTGTAACATCCAATGTAGTCAAATACTTGAAAACAACCAGAGTCCTCTCTTTCAGCGAATCAGCCAGTGTCATCACATTCATCAGAACATTCAGGTTGCTCTAATTTATCGTAGCGAGCAGGAAGCCTTATAGAAAGTCGCATTCAATCCCGTATCAACCAAAGCGCCATCAGTAACGTAGCGCTCAGGGTATTCACAATCTTCGGTACAAAGTAAGAAAACAACTTTATGCTTCATGTAATAGAGGTGTACTTTGCTTGACAGGCAGCGTGTCTAGATGAAACTGTTATGACAGAAAACTTTATTTGATAAAAAAATGTATTTATAAGATATAGAATAAGACGGGGTCTTAACTACTGGGCTCCCAGTTTTATAAAGAAGATATTTTGTTTGTAAAGGCATGTTTTTATACATACGTAATACCTACGTCTGAATTGAATGGTATCCATATGTGTTTAAATAAATATGTTACTAGGTTTTCATAAGTAAGAAAGAGTCAACAAAATTATCCACTGATCTAAGATACGAGAATTTAATTTTAGATTCTGTTTGACAGATTGAAGTCTTTTTTAAGTTTCAGTGAAAATGTAAAGCATGTAGCTTAGTTTGTTTACTTCTAGCTAGCAGCGATGGTGTCAGGGCTGTGGCATCCGATAGACGATTCATGAGCATGGGTTTCATTTCAAGTTTAATCAGTCTTTTTGAGAATTGAAATGACCTACTTTTTTTCATTTCTGGTCCAAAAGATGACCTGCAATGATTTTATTATTAAAAATCATTTTTTTATGAAAACTGAAACATTTAATTTTCATCAAGCAATTTAAATTATCATCACCATTCAGAAAAATGATCAAATTGCATTTCAATTCAAAGATACCATTTTAAATCGTTTAAATAATAAACACATACTAGAATATCATAAATTGTCAAGAGGTAGTAAGAGTATCAGTAATTGCAATAAATGAGGATCCGAAGGAACATGCAACGTACGTTTTTTATGTATATAGTAAAAATATTTAAATTATTTTAGTTTTTATCTGTTTCATGTAAATATTTGATTTCATTACTATATTAATTTTGTCCCTCGTTGTCATAAATATTTACTGAAATTACTCAGTTAAAACTTAAACATTTATAAAGAAGTTGCCATGTTGTTTTCTAAGTTATTAAATTGAGTCAGACTCGCGGGTGAAACGTTCCATATCATTATCTATATTGGTTTAAATATTTGTTGCTCTATCGGCAACGAAAATATATTATGTGAAAATTTCAACTGTCTAGCTCTCATGGCCTATGAGATACAGACTGATGTGCAAAAGCACAGACAGCGGAAAATTAGTATTTGTGTCCCGATTTTATTTTTTGGGTACGGAACCTTACAAACAACATTCTCAAATATTCCACAAATCAGTTCATCGATACCTCTGATAAACCTTTTGCATCTTTCTTTGTTAACGGAGAGCATTAAAAGTGCAACATGCAAACGTGGGACTGGTCTCTAGTTTATTTTTAAAATCAAAGTACTATTTTTATAGGCTAACATGAAATAAAATAAGTAGATAAATACTTATTGTAAAAATCAATATGTCACATGAACATTCTAGTTAAGGAGCCGGATGTTCATAAGTAAATAAAATAAGAACAAGTTAAAGTTTTAATTCTGTTTCATTATACGTGTATCAATATATGATTTATTAGTCCTTGCTGTTCCTACTTGTCCACGAATTTATATTTTATTTTGAATACCAATGTTAGGATACCTACCTGAAAAATAATTTATAGTAGGATTCAATAACCCTAATAACAATTTTATGATCGGAAATTATGACTTATTTACGCGCGGCAAATATTTATTTTAAGGAAAGTTGTTGCATCTGGCTCTTGCTTAATTATACGTCAAGAAATGATAGGTATCTGATGTTTTAAATATGAAACTTCTTTGAAGAAGGTTCAAATTTCAAACAAAATAAAAAATATTTAAAAATTTCGGAATAAAAATGTGTCTAGCAAAAAGGTAGAATGTTAACTGAACTAACTATTCTATGTAACTTCTTAGATTGACGCGATTGTTATTACTTGAAATTAAACTGTAAGCGTCGCTATACAAAACCTGCAGTCTGTGAGCATTCCATGGATAAGCCCAACCACTATCTAAGATTTGATACCGTTAAAATCCTAGCAAAAGAGAAACATTTTATCCCTAGGTTGGTAAGAGAAACTATTGAAATTATAAAACACCCTAACTTCAAAAGAGAAGATGATTGGATGCTATCACCAACGTGGGATCCAATACTTAGCAAAATAAAAAAGAACAACCAGCAGACAAATAAGCAGAAACACCAAGACACTGTCAGCGTATATTGCGTGAACCCGAACAACTATGCGAGAAAATTACGAAACAGATGGCGGTGAATTCTAAAAATCGTTTTTACTATACTCTATGAAGACATCAATCTCAGTCTACCATTGACCACGGCATTTGTAAAAAGGCCGAAACGTCGGAAAATCAAAATTAATTTAATAAAACGCGTAAAAACCCGTTAAAATTAGTTTAATTTCACTATTCCAAGGCTCACTTGCTAAAACGTTTTAACATAAAATGCTAGTACATAAAATTGATTGTTCGGCGCCGACTGTGACTTTTACCTGAAAGCTTGGAACCGGAAAACAAAAGCTAGAAAGTTTTTGAAGTTTGAAAACATAGGTTCTTACACACTTGTGCGTTCCTGGTTTATTTTTTGACGATTAGAAGAAGAAAGCGTATTTTTATATTTCGCTGGGCGCTTCGATATCGATGGCGCTTTGGTTGATGCGTAATTGAATGCAACTTTCTATAAGACTTTCTGGACGCTTCGATAAATTGGTACAACGTGAATGTCCCGATTAAATGTGATGACACTTTTTGATACGATGAAAATGATGACTGGGTGTAATCAACTATTTGGCTACAGTAGTCGTCACGAAGAATATGATGCTGACTGTACTCCACTTTTTGCTGTTGGTAAATAATTCGCAAAGGTAAGTATGTAATATAATAATTTATTTATAATAATGTTTTTTTTACTATGTGCTTTATACAATGACCTTTTTTTCAAAATGCGGTGTCTTGTATCTTTACTGCAAAGCACAGACAGAAAGATATTGCAATAATATATATAATATACATAAATCACAATATATATATTATGATTTATGATCTATTCATTGTAACTTTTCTTAAAAGCCATTAAAATCTATTTAAATTAGCCATGAGATATATTTTTAATTTCTAAAATACTCTTTTGCTGCGTTTTTTTGCTAGCCATATTTTAGAGTTTTTTTTCATAGTCAAACAAGAATTAGAAATTAAAACAAAGATTTTTTCGGCCCCGGAGCACAGAAACACAGTCCTCTTGTCTCAACGGAGCGATCACAACTAAACCATGAAACAAAACATGCCTTAGATCCCAGGACAGGTGCGACAGACGAAAGCGTTCTGCGCGAAATAAAAACGTAGTAAGCGCCGAATAAGTTTTAATGTAATAACTCGTAAAGTATACATTATTTTCTAAAATCGCTAGTAGGGTCGCTGGGTAATATAATTTGATAGTATGTATTAAAATATTGGCTCAATAGTATGCATAATATTGGAAATAAATGAATAATAGTTGAAAATTAGAGCTAACTTCGTGATTTTTTTTTATCGAGAAAATTTTATTTTTTTATGTTTTCACTCTGATCAGTCCCTTGGAAATATGCTTTAATATCTATGGTATTTTTTTCGGGTAATTTGTGCTTTGTTTTCTAGGGTAAAAATACAAATTACGACTGGAAATTTACCTGTATACCCCCTCTTAAGATGCCCACATTTTGGCAAATAAACCACAGCGGGAAGCCGTCACAATATTTTAGTATCTACGACTGTATCTATGTGGTCCTGATTGTTCAGTTTTTGTGATTTCGTGAATTACGAGAATCAAATAAGAATAATATGAACTGACCGCCATATTTCTGTCAACACATGGCAACATTTCTGTTCTGTTTGTTTGAAGAATATAATTTATTTATCGATCTTTTAGAGATAAACTATACAACATTAAAAATAATTACCGAAAACATTAAATAAAATAAACACTTAAATGAAATAAATTACATTTCAGATTGTCTTTAATTACTGTTTTAATTGTATATGTATGAAAAATTTTATTCAACAAATGTAACATAACTATCTCATTATAATGCAAATTAAAATTAATTAACAATTTCATCAAAATTTTGGTATTTAATGTTTTTATTTTATTACTAAGCTTTCGGTCTCAACGAACTCTAGTATAAATAAAACTGTAGATCTGATCACTCCCCTCAAGCCCCAACAAAGCCTTTTTGCTACAAGAATTAAATCACAAGAAACCTCAGGTTTGACCACAACCTTTTTGTTATAAAACCGATCTCTTTCAAATATATTGTCACGAAATGATATGATGTCTTTATGTTTGGAAAGCATTATGGGACATTATTTATCTGATCGTCTACCGTATTGTTAGTTTTGGGTTTCTGTATTAAGAAGATTGTTGTTATTTATTCTACTAGTTTCTGTTATGGCGTGAGAGAGACTTTTTTCTTGCTTCATAACGACGTGACAACATTTTGGTCTGTTCTTGAAATTTGATTATTCTGATACTACGCTACAATTTATTTAGTTAAATGACTTCTGAGTAGGCTTCGTCATTAGGTAACATACAAAATTTCGTATCTATAACTTACTTACATGAACATTTTAACTATAATTTCTGTTTTCTTATTTTTACCAAATCAACCCAATTTATATAGTTTAACGTTTTTATTTATGTTCCTTCGAACAATGATTAAACTCGTACTTGACACTTGACTTTTAAACAAACGTATTTGATCACCGCCCACCTCAGAATAATTTAGTGTTTATCCCAATTTACAAAAAGAAAGAGCTATTGAAATAATTCAATCGTGAGAAAACCGTTCTATAGACAAGAATAAAGTAATTTAAATGAGAATGGGCGTTTCGGTGAGGTGGTCTATCAATTTGATCGCTGTGTGTCTTCACACAACTAAATTAAACTGTTTAAATTTAATAAAAAATAAACTCAAAATAAGTTTATTTAAATGTATAGTATGTAGTATGTAACTATGGCATGTTTAGATTATTTAATTTTAAATGCTCATTATAAATTCATTTAGCACCAGATTAGCTGATTTAAACAAGCGTTCATCCTATTAGCATATTCTTAATCTCAGCGTCAGAGTTAGCTTTTAACAAAAGCATTTAGAAATAACTACAGTTAATCCACCAGCAGCCGAATTAAATTTAACACTCTCTGAATGCTTAACCGCGACTAAACTCTCTGATACAATAATTAAAGCCCAGAAGCTTTTAAGCTACGTATAGAATTTATTAGAAACCAGTCTTATATTCTAACTTAATAATGCTACAAAACGGTAGAACGGACTGGTTTTAAGCTCCGCTTATCTAAGTAATGTCTCCAAAAGCAGGCACTATTTCGGTGATAGAGAAATTCGAATTGGTATTCCTTGTATCGACATTAATATAATCTAACGAGTAATTGCATTAGAAATCTAAGGCATTCTCGAATATAATCAAACAAATGTTGTTGCTTTTTGGTGTCAATGAACGGCCATTATTTTAAATTCTATAAAAAGTAGAGTAATTGGCATTTGTATTTATTAAGATATTCGTTACGATCCATTTAACAATGTCTAAGACATTAAAATTAAGAACTAAACTTTTTTTTTATAAATATGTATTTAGTAATCGTACTAAGTACTAGTAGTGGTTACTGTAATTTTATTTATACCTTTGTTGTGTTTGGTTTGTACGAAAATACTATATAACATAGTCATATTACCATAAGCGAGGCATTAGTGTCCATCTAATGCCTTGTTTCAGCCATTGTTACCAGATATTACAAACTGGCAATCAAAATTAAACTCTATTACAATGCAGTAAGAGTGTGTCAGTGTTAGCTTAAGTTTTGTATGAATTTGATAGTAACTCAAATGTTCGATGTTGTTCCATGACGATTTGACGTAAGGCAGCATCAAAATTAAAGAAAGTAATCATGAATAAGATTTATTGTTTTTCAAAATACTGGTTTATATAATGACAATAATATTAACAACGGCACTAACTCAATAACATTTAAAATGTGAAATTTCACTCAGAAACGCAAACTGTCTTAACCATATCTAAGTCCCTCCACTCATGCAAACCATAATCTCATGTACGAGTATATTTCTAAGTCATGTTAGAAGCCTGATTACACATCGCCATCTACTCCTTGATCTCAGGAGCACGATCGTACAAATTATTCCACCCACGTTTTACAGTGCATCTGAATCAATCAGAACGCATTTTGGTTCCGCCTTTTCTGCGTCTGTAGCACGCATTATAAGTGTTTTATTTACTCTTGTGATATGCTTTATTACTGTCACTTTGGTAACGCGAATTATTAAAGCTTTTGTATTCTGATCACTGTGAAGCATTTGGTATTCATTTCGGTACGTAGTTACCAAGGACGTTTAAATCACTTCGTTATAAGTGTAAGGCAATTCAAGATTAACTTTCAAATGCTCGATAATCATATAAAGTAATTCACATACATTATGCCCTGGTTTATTATCCAATTATGAATCCTAAAATTGGCGATAACGTTTTCATATGCAAAACTAAGTAGACTGTTCCAAAGTCAGTAGTTATCGTTTCAATAATTCAAAAGCAACCTTTACGACTGTACCTCATCGGTCATTATTTTCGATTACTTGCTGGAAAAATTATGAACACTGTTAAGATGCATATTCACTGTTGTAAATATCAACCGTTAATTTTTTTATTTATGTGACCTATGTCAAAAAAAGTATTTTGGATCAACGTGAACTATTTTCATAAATTGTATCACTATTGTCTATGTCATGATTAATATGGGTGTTTCGTCGTTTGACCCCGGTCCTGAAAGCACCGCGGTGTCAAACGCACAACGACGATTTTTGAATGGGTCGATTGGCCCCGCGGGGTCAATCGGTGAACAACTTTTCTGGACTTCGTCGTTTGACACCGCTGTTTTATTAACCAATAATTATGTACCGTTAAATACAAAAGTGCATCATTTGTGTAAGCGGGAGGTAGGGCTAAGCCCATCTCGCTCACACCATATTTCTTATACTATATTATCATAATTATAATATCAAACAAGAATACACCTTTTTAATCAAAACTATATGATAAAAAATAGTAACAAAAATTTACATTTTTTACAATCACAGTCAGAGTACTTACAAAAAAGATTTACAATTAAATCACAGATTGATTTGGCTTGTTATTTTAAATCAATAATCACGTCTTATATAATAATATTGAACTAAGTTATAATCACAATCATATAAATAATGTAATATAATAAAAAGCAAATAAATCATTTCCTTAATTTTTGTAGGCAATGACCAATACTTATATCGTAACAGCCTTACTAATAAAATTTTATTCACGACTTATAACGGTGTTATAACATGAACGTTACCAAAATTGCATATTTTGGGCGCATTACTTGTAATTATACTTCAATTAGTTCAATAATATAAGACGTGATATTCGATTTAAAATAACAAGCCAAATCAATCTGTGATTTAATTGTAAATCTTTTTAGTAAGTTGTCTTTACTCTGACTGTGATTGTAAAGAAATGTTTATAAATGTTACTTTTTTTTATCATATAGCCTTGATTAATAAGGTTTATTCTTTTTAGATATTATTAGTATGATTATACCTAAATTAGTTCATTAATATAAGACATGATATTCGATTTAAAATAACAAGCCAAATCAATCTGTGATATAATAGGCATGATGACAGATTTTGAAAAACTGTTGTATCATATTCAGAAATATATACTTATTGTAAAAAATATCATATTTCGGAAAAAAAAGCATGATTTATATGAAAAAAATCAATTTAAAATTTTATGTTTAAAATTCCCACCAAAACGCTCCAAAGTGTCATGGCGTCAATTTTGACGTCACTCTTGAGCAGTGTTACCAACTCGAATTTTTATAAATCCTTCCGTACGACTCTAAAAGTTGGTAGTTTCTGACCAAACTCAATTCGAAAAGTAGGTAGATCTACCAACTTCTTTTTTTCAAGATTTAGAAGGAATCTGCACGGTCGTATAATATCTATAACCGATTATTTTAGTAAATATAAATTATTTTTCTGACTATTTTTAAAAAAGCAATAAGAAAAAACTAAATTGTTAATTTTTAGAATAAAAACAAAATAAAAAAAAATCCCATCCCACTAATTTACCCCCTAAATTTGGGGGGAAAACCCCTAAGTTGGGAACCATGCTCAATAGTGACGTCATTCGCTCTGATTGGCGTTCAGAATATCATGGCGGAGTGTAGTATTTTGTAGATTTATTTTTTAAAAATATTAATTAATCTCGCTTTTATTATAATAATACCTTGTTATTTTTTAATATTTTATTTACGTTTCATTAGATGGTAGCATAATTTTTGTGTATTTTATTCACAGTCATCATGCCTATTGTAAATCTTTTTTGAAAGAAGTCTATACTCTGTGATTGTAAAGAAATGTTTATAAATGTTACTATTATTTTTATCATATAGCTTTGATTAAAAAGGTTTATTCTAGTTAGATATTATTAATACGATTATAACTTAGTTCAATATTATTATATAGACGTGAATCAATTATATAGACCAAATCAAACTGTGCGTATATACCTTTAATCATTCTGCAATTTGTAATTCATTGTATGATCTCGTTTTTGTACTCATCAAAATAAATATTTTTATTAACATTCTGTTTGTTTCATTATTATTAAATTGACGAATAAAAATTTCATTTACCAGTTGGTAAGGAGCTATTGTATTACATAGATGTGACATCATAAATATCACTCGCGCTTTGCAATCCCGCTACCACTTTTAATAATCTATTCACTAAATGATGGCTTTTACCTTACCTTCCTACTTAATCTACAACTTACTTGTGTACTCAACTGTACAAAAATCAAAAATAAGATTTTTGGTAGTGGTGCCAACTGACGAAGTCGAAAAATGTTATTCCCGTTTGACACCGTTGTTATTATTAACTAGCACCGCGGGGCCAATCGACCCATTCAAAAATCGTCGTTGTGCGTTTGACACCGCGGTGCTTTCAGGACCGGGGTCAAACGACGAAACACCCGATTAATATTCTATAGATCATTTTCTTTAACATCAAGTCGATCAGCTCCTTTACACTGAACTTTATCAAGTGCTATTAAAGATTTTCTTTAGTAGAAAAGTCTGTGGTTATTGTGTTCTAGTTTTCTTTATAATAGTTTGTAATGTAGCTTGTTAGGAGTCAGGAAATTGATTCAAATTGAACTATACTGATTCAAACGACTGTGAAAAACTTATGTTATAAACTTTTGAATTCTGGGGAAAGTCCATACGATTTTATGATGTGGATATAAAAGCTACTACTACAAGGAAAATTAAAGACTCTTCTTGAAAAATATTCCCACGTCAAATATCAACATCAAAGGAACCTTGTTTCAGGGTTGACACAGCACTGTTTGTCTTCCATTTGACATGATAGGGGTGTGACACTCTATTCTTGGCTCCTGTCGTTCATAAAAATGTATGAGACACTAAACTCAGGAATGTTCGAGTAGTCCTAAAATGGTTTTTACGGTTCTTTGTCTTATTGGAATCGTGTGCGTAATGTTTTACTAGAATTCCGGGTATCTTACATAAGAACAGATATTGAAAATATATAAATAAGATCTACGAATTCTGATGTTTGTGAATTTATTTGTGGCCTTTCGTAAAAACAAGATTTCATATAATCATAGTAAAATACACGAATACTTATTAGTGTCGTATTCATATTAAATTGTAGTTAAGTCGATCTTTATTTGATACCGATATTTTTCTTTGATTACTAATGAATGATGAGTGAGGTTTAAGTATCAGGATTTTAACATTTTTAGAGAGATTAGAGATTTCTACCTTAGAATCAGCACTATCGTCTATATTTAGTTACCAATCGTCAAACTCCTTTGTTCCCCAGTCTGTTATGCTTGTTAGATTCCAACGAATGAAATTATTCTAGTGGTCGACGTCATCATCTCCGTATTTGTATGGTTCAATTCAAAAGTTGAAAGCCAGTTTCCTTATTGTTTTCATATTCAAAATCCAGTTTTTACTATTTGCATTAGTTAATGTGTTTAAGTTTTTGGAAATAAGTTATGTAATTGGGTACAGTAGTATTAATTTTCTTATTAGAGATGCTGATGGAAAATCGTAAAAGCTTATACCTTAAGCCCAAGTAGACCATAGCATATAATACTTTTACGCATTTGTCGTCGTAAGATCTGAATTTTTCGACACGTGTGTCAGACATAGGAGGGTCTAAAGATTTATAGTTGTCAGGTGAAATAAAGAATCACATTATTTCGAGCATCTTTGAAAGCAAATGAATGATAGAGCGGTTTCTGACAAGAAAATGTAAACTTGAAGACTGTTGATGTGCTTCATTGAGGATTTTACAAAGAACCAAATGCCTATTATGTAATTTTGTTGAAAAAGTAAAACTGCAAAAAATCTAGTTTAAATTTAATTAAACTTTTCCTTTTGTTTTTTTGTAAGTATCGATACACCTTTAGATTTAGTTACCGTGTATCGTAGTCTATTAAAGTGTGTATCATATGGCAACTTGATCATCCTTATGAACTAACTTTGTACTCCCAACGTTATTAGAGAACCAATTATGTAAATGAATACATCTGTAAAACAATATTTTTTTCCCTTCAATAAGATTTTTTCATTTCCATATGGGAGATGTAAAAATTTTCAGCATTCCCGCAGTGATGTCATCGTCATGTATTTTTTTGTTTTCCATGATGAATGAAATGAGGGGAGATTTTTGAGTTACGACCTTATGTTGTAATTAGTATTGTCGCCGGGATATTAATTAATTTATCACGGCTATTCGGTATGATTAAAGGATGCACTAGTAGTTAACGCTCATCACTTTTAATTATATTGGTTTTGTCTTCAGTTTGAGCTTTGTGTAGGATTGTTATTATTTCAGTTGCGTTAAAAACATTGAATAACCTAGTGTCTATAACTTAGTCTAGTCCAATTTTCTTAGCTCCACAGTCGTGACCTATCCAATCTCGCTGTCAATACACAACAAAGTTGTTACGTTTCAAAGGAAGCGGCTTACCTTGGGTGAGCCAATTTCTTCGTCCAGTGGTTCCACGTAAAGGAAACCTACAAGCCTGATATAAGGCTTTTTACGTCACAGAACATGACAAGATAGAACCACAGTAGTGTTGATCAGTATATCAAACGAATACGAATGTTTTATTCCAAAAACTTTCAACATGGAAATAAAAATCTCATTTGAATTTGGAAATGAGAATTTAAGAGCACACTAAACGAGTTTGAATAGAAAAGAGATCGATGTCCAATCAAGCGCACTCTATAAATCTACCACTCAATTAAGAATCTCATAACATATGCGCGTGGGCAATAGCCGTTTTAATTACAATAGATAAGAATCTGAATCAAAACCAGGTGTTGTACAAGGGACTGTAAGTTTCAATAGCAACAAAGCAGAGTGACTATGATATTTTACGTCTATTAAAACAATTTAGCGAGGCCTTTTGTTGCCGGTTGATACACAAACCACAATTTTGGCGTCCCGTCGCGTCTTATAATAACTCAAACTAAATGAAAGAGTGAAATAACAAATGAAGCTATCATGGTTTTCTATCAAATAATTGCGTGACAAAAGAATTCGCTAGAAACTCGAACATGTGTTTTTAATTTAGTTTTTTAGGTCGATAGCAATTAAAGGCATGTAGGTGGTATGGTGTGAATGTTTAAGTAAGTAGTACAAAGTTGCAACATATTTGTACGTAAAAAAATCGCAGCTAGGTTATTTTTACCAAAAATTTAGTAAAAAAATATTAAATAGTTTTAATAAGTTTTTATAAGAATTTTATGAAATTATTTTATTAAGACATACACTTTGTTGGAGATATTAAACTCAAAATAAGAAAACAAAAAAAAGGGAAAATTAAAGTGAATTCATAGAAACCCAAACGTTATTATGACTGACAAAGCTGTCATTGTACGTAAAACAATCGACAGTGTAAGGTCACGATTCGACGACAAAACAATAAGTCACCAAACCCAAACAATACTTTACAACAAAAATAAAGTTGTAAATTTAAAAATAATACGAGTCTATCCTCAAACACAATAGTGAAAACACGAACGTTAAAAATAACCACGGCTAAAGTTGATACTTCAAATTTGTGACTACAACGCGTGTGGTAAGTAGTCGATAGTAGCATTTGTGAAATGACTGGTTATTATGTTTTGAAACACCCACACGCAAAGAGCTTTGGTACGTGCTTTTTGGAAGTAATACGAAGGGAGAATTAAAAGGAATTAGGGAAAGGAGATGCAAGTATGTAGTAAAGTTAAGGAAGTACTTAAGTTAATGGGAGGTGGAGTAAGATGTAAATTAAAAATGCTAGAGATGGTTATTGAAAAATCATAAATTTTAGACTAACAATGACAAAACAATAACGAAAAACTATGAACAATAGTATCCGCAATGAAAACCGTTTCTTCATACAATTTTATAATGACTTTATATTATTTTTAATGAAACATTACTATCGAAGACAAATTAAAGAAAACTTACCCTCTAAGACAGACCTTATCAACATGGATGCTAGAATAAGCCTCCAGCAATATGTAACTAAATTCAAATTTAACGAAAAAACCTTTTATAATTCCATAAAAATATTAAGAAAATCGTGTTCCTAAAGTTAACGATTACAAAAAATCCCCTACAGAGCAACTTCCCTTAAGGACATTCGACAAAGTAATCTATTCTGATAAGCCAACAAGGAGTCTGCTCATTTTTATTTTGTTGATTCCCCGAGGCTTAGAGCATCTTATAGCTGTGGTCTAAAGATAAGTTTGTAGCGATGTTCATCAAAGAAAGTATTTTATTTAAAAAAATATAAATAATAATAATAATATATAATAATAATAAAATATTTATTTTCTCCACAAAAAAATTACATAAAAGACCAAGAACTGTGATTTTTGATTGCACATTTTTAGGAGAAAGAAGTCTTGATATGCTAGTCACAAATATTAGGAAGAATGAACTGTAAGTTAAATATAAATTCCACAATGAGTCCTAAAGTTTTTATTTATTGACTGACTTTAATTGACCACTTTCTTTATTTCTGTTTTTTTATTTACCTTTGTCGATTAATAAAATGCTTATTCTTATATCTCAAAAAAAATAACCTACCACTTATTAGCCACAGGAAAAAGAAACTCTTACGCAATCATCTGCGCATGACTTCGACCACAGAATCAGGGGCATGACGTTGCACTCGCCTCCTGCCACAAGCTTAGGTAATCTCCTACCGATGCAACGGCGATAACGTTTGTACTCCCGATACCAACAGGTAAGAATGGGATAGTGGTGCCAAACATCGATCATGCTACTATCGAATATTTTGAAATTAAGCTTGCGCTACTTTTGGATGAGGTAAAACAGAAGTGGGATAATAATGGATGAGTGCAAATGGGGAACAAAGCAAGGTAGCAAGATTCATTTTACTGGTCGGGCTTTTGTAATATAAAGATAATTATCAGGTTATTTAATTATATATTATAAAGTCAAGAAACGTAAGTAGGTATATTGCAATATTACTGAAATTCCATATCCTCTACGATTTATTTTTTTATTTTATCGATGGCATACTTATCGATAGTTGATCCTATAAATACATCACTAGTGTGGGGGAATCTAATATGTAATGGCTTTTATAGGCGCGCGTGCGTCCTTTGTTGTAGGTATAATTATGCGGTGAATAGTAGATACTCGTAGTGTTTACAGGCAGTGGGAGAAATCGAACGGCAAATTAACTCCAAAATTTGTTTAACATAAATATATTTTACAAAATAAGTTTAATAAAAATGGCATTTCATGATGCCAATTTATTTATCAGATCGCCAAATTAAAATTTTCACATTATACAAGCAAGATTATTATCTCCTGTTACTTTTTACAACTTATTTTTATTAAGGTGTTCAAGTGTAGTTTGAAATTTAATATCTGCTTTTCCAATCAACATTTGATATCATCCCAATATAGAATAGTAATATGCAATATGAATAAAGTAGACAATTTTCTATTTTACAAACAGTTTTATTAGAATTTATTCTCGCAAATCCAACACATACTTGCGATATCTGACGTTATAATAAATATGTGTAGTCAGCAATATCTGTTAAATGTAATATTCTTATATTATTCAAGAAAGCTAGCCTGAGCTTCTTTATAAACTTTATTACGATAGTTCATACAAGCTTCAGAAGTCTTTGATATGAATTCGATCCATTTATATAGGATTTGCTGCGAAACTGAAATTGTATTCAGAGATATAAAATGAATAGTAAAGATATCTTAGGATTAAGCTAATGCTTTTATGTCTTTATCTATCAAGATGGATGAAATGGAATTCAAAATGTTTAATTCAAGTAGGCATATATTTTTATGGTTTTTCGATATCAAACTATCTGAGATATCTTAGGAAGTGATTAAGATAGTAAATACTTTATTTTAATAGTTTTTACTACTACCGGTCTAGATACCTATGTGAATATTATGATCGGATCAATCGAAAGATAGTGTAAAAGAACAAAATAAGATATTTAAACGGTATATTCTTTGGAACACCGAAAAAACCTCCTCCTAATAAGAGCGACATGCGTGTCAAATCTAAATTATGGAGGAAAATATTTTAATGTAGCAAAGGTTAAAATTCATTGGATTCCAAAAGGAAGGGCTCGGCTTCGTTACTATTCAAATAAGGGTTATTATAAGTCATTTAATTACAAATTAGATGTGCCGGTAAAAGGCTTGTCCAAAAACAGGAACCTTTTTAAAATATCTAAATAGCAGTCGTCTCTTAAAAAAAGGTTGGACTAATACAATTGACCTAGCTTTGTAAAAAGCTTTTATTTTTCTGCATCTTCTTTTTTTATTATTTTACTTAAGTCAACAACCAAACAAATTACAATTAACAAAACGGTACGAAACACTTTTAATTTTCTTCGAAACACATTAACTACATAAGGTGTTAAAATTAAAATTCAACATGCAAAGATGCAATCGAAACGCAAAGAAGTGCAAGACCGCATCTTGTAAAACCAAATTAACCTTAATTTTCTCACGAGGTTTTGATAAAAAATACTCACACGAAAAAATCTTAGAAAGAATCACTACTGCAGGTAAAATACTAACTCTTATCACTAGCAATATATCTTTCACATTAGTTTTAAGTTATAAACTCGGGTTTGTTTTTATTATTTTAATGTTGCCATACGATGTGGAATCATAAAAACTGGGACATATCTAAATCCGTTATCAAAAAGAGTTGGTAAAGGAAAATAAAACGAGAACAAATAAAAATTTCGTCCTTTTAAAGCAATTATAATTAAGCTTATCGTGTTTTGAAATTAAATCCCAAGAAAAGTAGAAACATTGAACGTGATAAAACAACTCTTCCTAAATCATTTCGTTGTATCTTGATTAAGAATCGTGCTGAAAGATAATGCTTCATAATTTATATTATTTGCTTTCTCTACCAAGAAACAACAGATGGGTTTGTCTTTGAGCGAATCTCGATTGTAATCAAAGCGATCGACGCCAAAATCCGATTCGCTGACAGAATATTAATTTTGGTAACCGCCACACTTGCGCCCCCTGCCGCGAACGGCGAAAACAAAGAATTTTAATACATAAATAATAAAATATACGATTTCTGGCTATAAATTGCGATATTTTGCGACTTGACACCCACTTTATTGAGGCGTTATCTGATCTTCACGCAAATGCAGTTCTGTAACAATGTCAGTTAATCATGCTTTATGACAAATATTTGGATAATAATTTTCAAGAGCCCTGCAATAAAATTTCGAGTCTGTACGGGTGAATGCGTTAATTTTTCAGTTGAGTAATGGACATTGAAAGTAAAAATGTTTTCATATTTTATGCAGAGAACCTTTATAAATCATCAGTATTTTTAAAAAAGTCCAGCAATTATTAAGCTTTAGGCTGTATTTAGTACCCTTCTATCAGTCCTAACTGTACGCTCTGATGAGCAAGCTGCACTTGGGAGCTCTTTTAGTCTTTATTATATTACCTGTCATTAGGAAAGAATACTGGTAATTTTAGCGTAGACTGCTGCAACAAAAACAAAGTTAAAATATACAAAAAACTTAACGTAAATTAAAGTTTTGAAGCGAACGAAAGTACATTCTAAATAAACATAAAACAACTTATACCATAGTATATCGAAGCATAATCGTAACCACAATTCGTAAAAAAATAAAGTCGGTTTAACTGTTAAACTTAACCAATTGCTAAATAATGCCTTCAAATTGTATGCTGTTATTGCAAGTTTAGTAGTAAAGTAAGTAATAAATAGTAAAATAGCTAAAGTAAAAGTCCGACCGCAAATAAGAAGTCGTGAGGAAGTAGACCATGTTTGTTTTTACATAAAGTAGGCAGCGCACAGAAACAAGACGCAATGGGAAACAGTAGGTCATTTGTTTCAAATATCAGGTAAAATTATGTGGTAAATTTAAAAACAATATTTTTATAACGGTGAAATTTATTAATTGAGAGCTAATTGGCGTTTGAATTAAAGACATCAGTGATCTTGACAGATCAAATTAGATACTTCTGCAATTTTACTTTTAGAAGCAGTTACAAAAAAACTGCTCTTAATTTACCAGTTACTATTCTGTTCCACGACAGTACAACGTGTGACAAAAATGACTTTGCACAAAGAGAAGCGGTTTCCGAGTTAACTGGGTCAGGTAGACCGGGACAAAACGCAAGGGGTTATTACGAGAACATTCGCAGAGCATACTGCATAAGAATAATTTGCAGGATTGAGGACAGTTAAGTTCTCTGTGTAAATGGAATGGTAATTCTAAAGTTTTCTACTTAGATGCTAAATATAATTAGTTTATTGCTCTGAATACGTTTACATTCCTTGTTATTCCAGTGCAGGAAATAGAGGTTTATTTTTTTTTATTTTTATGGGTTAAGATGATAACGTAGTTTAGTTTCTCGATGGTTAGATAAAAATAATTATAGTTACTGAAATACAACTAACGGGCGAAACCAATATTCTGTTAAACCTTGGTAATTGGAAACTGCTAGTTTTGTTTATTGTGACGTGTTTCTGTCTTTTCCATATCAAAAGCTGTCTACAAAAACGTGGATAATAGTTACCATAGTTTCACAAATAACAAGGCGTCAAAGGTTAGTAGAATATTGGTTTCGCCCGTTAGTAAGAATTAAATAAAGAAGAAATATAGAAAAAAAAAACATCAGTAGAATTTCTAACAAGCCTCTGTATTTACGTTTTACTTTGTTACCAGTTTATCCTTTTATGTGCATAATTGTATGTAAATACCTACATAAATTTGTAAACAAATAAATGATTTGTTAGATAATTTTTTACAATATTTTTTTCCAAAAAATCTTAATACTGTTACACAATTGACTCTAGGTATCAAACTTTAAAAATCTTCGTTTTATAGAAAAAACTAAAGTTTATATTTGTTAATAAGTTAATTCACTAAGTACTAGGTATCATGCCATTCTTTATCATAAATTGAAATACCATTAATTAATTATTATAACTCATTAATTTAATGACAATGTTTAATTTCACCAGTATTTGCAATTAATTTCGGTAATTGAATTTACAGATCAAACGAAAACAATAAAACATGATAAATTTTATCGTAAATTATTAATTAAAAGTATTATTCCGTCAGACAAATATCAAAATTTAAGGTTGACTTAAATTTTGTATATTCTTAAAATTTTAAGATAGTCGTTTCTTATTTTCTAGCTCACCAAAATTGTATCCGTAGCACATATAAAAATCGTTTTTGAAAAACACTGCGCTAGTATCCAAATCCAAATTTTCAAAGCTTAATAAAGAATTTGTTTTGCTTAGTTCATTAGTTTTATGCCTGTGTAGTGCCGAGAAGTAAATTCAAGCTAGAGTAGATGCACCTCATCAATTAATATCAACCCTCTTTTGTCTCCCCGCCGTTGGTCCAGAAACTTGGTATATGGCCATCGGAAGCGGAAATATGCGGTGGAAGTTCTACACAAAACAGTTCCAGATATGGTGATCTATGTCCTTAAGGCAAAGAGTAAACAGATGTAGATTATTCAATTGGATTTTTGCAATAATTATAATGTAGTCTTACAAATGTTTAATTTTTGTAAAGTATTCTAAATAGATAATATATAAGAAGCAAAAGATTTTTTTTTAAAAAAAAGCCTTACTCGTCCTGTAAAGTAGAGAGACATTTAAGTATCTAAATAAGAAGTCACAATATAAAACAAAAGCTTACTTAGTATAAATACTTATACATTACTTATACTGGTATGAGAATGAATTAATTTCTTTGCATTTTAAAAGGCCGTTAAACACATAAATCTATACAATAATTAACCAATATATTTTTCATAATGTACAAAACTTCAAAGCTCTGTCGGTTCTATATTAAACATAAACTTTCTGATCTTTGCATATTTTCTTGTGAAGGCACGTGCGGGCAATCGGGCGTTAGTGCAATGATGCCGCAAATTCATTGATAATGCACGATTTACTATCACGAGCTATTTACCGCCTACTCTGTGGCTTTGTATGGGATATTAGGTCGCTGTATTTTAATATACTTTTTCTTCTAATATTTATATACTTTTATAACTACAAGAAATTTTGTCAAAACTTTTTTTTAAATGTTTAACTTTATGACCATATTCTTTATTTCTTTTTTTGTTTTACTGCCTATTATTAAAATGTTTGTTCTCTTTCGTATCAATATCTTCACCTATTTATTCACCATAATCTGAACCGTGCGCTGTCAGTCAAGTCAGTGACTATCAAAGTCTACGTTCTACATCGACTATTCTAATACGACCTTTAATCTTTGACCCTATATAGGTGCGTGTGTCCAGACCGGTGATACAGTTATTTATTCCGATACTGGGTTTACGGAGATATATCGGTATTTATACCGATATTCAGATGCGTATTGGTTATCCGGAAACGATATCTGCGTTTGGAATTTACTGGTACAACAGGTACAATTTATTGATAGCATGTCTTGTAGGTGTAAAATATTTTCGAAGATAGCGGCAAATTTGAACACTAGATTATGAAATGATAGTCATGAATATAATGTAGGGTATAAATTGCAAAAATATCCGAATCTTTTTTTGTGAAGTTTACTTCTGATTGTTTTAATTTTGTTTTGACTGTATCGATAAAACTAGTAATGCAATGACATGACGAATATCGATCCATTCGTAGCTTTTAAACCGCCGACTTTAATTAGACGGGCCTTCGGTTACTTTTCGAGCAATCATTATAAATCCGCTCACTAACATAGTGAGCGCTAGTACAGATTCGATGCCAAATAACTTACAATTAGGAGTAAAAAACGTCTGAGCGGTAAGCGCTTTTTGATGCGATCGCCCGCTTATTTGCCGTCCGGACGCGATTTCATTAGGGATTGGTTGAAGTTCAGACGATAATGTAGGAAAGTTTAGATGTGGTACTTGTGAGAGGTGAAGTATATTCTAGGCATGTTTCAGTTTAGTTAAGAATGATATGTGTCTTATAAATATTTTAATTGATTTCGGTGTAATTTTTGAGGCTATTTACCAATCTTTTGTTTAAATAGTTAATACCAATAAGACAGTGAGAAATCTGATTGGAAGAATACTAATGTTCAAACAATAAAAACACTCCTGTTATTATTTATCCATCAAACCCAACTTATTAAATAGTTGTGATTATTATGTTCAGCTTCAGTACCACATCCAAAATTCGCATCTCCCTGACCACTGTCACTTCGGAGCAGGATTTTTTGTCGCATCTAACCATCGTGATGTCGAACAGTTTTTACTGAGCCCTGTCGAAGAAGAAAAATTTTTTGCGACTCCCCGAACTCATCCAGGCTTGTCGAGTGCACATACATTTCTTAAGGTGACCATTCGCAACGATTGTAATTGATTGATTTTTACTGTGAGTGAAGAGTTTTTGTCGTGAAATGTCCGTATATTTTTCCATTGTTAATGGAATTGTCCTTTTGCGTGCGGTTGTAAGAAGCTTGTCGGGTGTCGGGAAAAAATCGACTCGGCGATTCTGGAGTGTGTAAAAAAATGTGATGTCCAATTGAAGGGTTTTGGTAACGGAGCTTTAGGAATAATTCATCACGAACCAAAAATAATTGTTTTCATTTACCGCGGGGCATAAAAAACGTCATGTGTATCTACATATACATATAAAAAATGATATACAACATAAGTAGAAATATAAGGAATGCAGACCCCTAATTGAATTTGACTTGTACCTAACTTAACAAGAATAACCAGAATCTTGTCAGCTGCAAATAAATATTGCAAACTTCGATAATCTTAGCGATATATCGATAACCGAAACCAATCACACTCGCATGCAAGGGGGCGTAGCTTAAAAACTAAGTTATGACGTCGATAAATTTAAGAAAATCAACATTATTAAACCTATGTTTTGCGGAGTTCGCACGAATCATTCAATTAAGCCCGACTCGATATCTCGATTGATACTGTTTTTTAAATAAAAACAGATGGAGAATTGCTTCCAATGCTTCCATATCCGGAGTCTTTTTGCTTTTTGTTTTTTTTAAGCTGTGCCCCTCGGAAAGCAATGATAATAGAAACAACGGACTTCAAAGGGGTAACGTGTCGAGTTTTTATTTCCTCCTATTATTGGGAGGTCCTTTTAAATGTGTTAAGGGTTCGTGCACATTGATTTGAAATAGCTTTTATTGTTTGTGCGTATGTTGTGGGATAATAAATCAAATTTTTAAGAAGGGCGTGTTTCCGATTTTTAGCAGTTATAGCTGTGACTTTTTATTAATAATTGCATCTACATCTGTGATGGAAGGCTTAAAAATCAATAAAATCTTTTAAGCAATGACTTCTGACATCTACGAATATAAAGTATTTAAAGCTAGTCTATTTACCTTCCTCCATGATTTTGGGTTCTCTTTACCTAAGATAACTCTAAGCGTGGGTGAGTGATATTTTGATATTTATTATTATCATTATTAGATAGTCCAACATAAAGGTTTCTATGTATTATCGAGTGAATCTGAATGTGTTGAAAGGAGTAGGATCCGAGTGCGCGTGGGCGAGAAATAATATTAGCCTTCTGGATTGTTCTTGAATTATTTGTTTAGAACTCCACTATCAATGGTATGGATGTAATGTGCACTTACAGGCAGAGCTTGCTTTTAGAGTGTTTTGATTCTTATTGAATGAAAAGTATTATATTGAGTGAATCTTTAATGTTTTTCGAAGTGAAACACAATTCATCGATTTTTTGTTCTTGTTGTAGGTAAGTAAAGTCGTTTTTTTATTCTAAAAATTTTAGCATACTAACCATTGATACTATACCATTTACTAACAGAGTTCGAATATAAACTAAAGCAGATTGTTTAGACTTAAAGTTTAGTACTAGACTCAAAAAACTCTATTTCATTATTTATTCATACACCTCTTCTTTTGAAGTTGAATTTCTGGAAACAATAATGTCTCAACAAGAATGCCCTTGTCTACCCTCTCATATCTTAACTGTGCAACTACAGTATCTACTCATAGTGAAAGGGCCCATAATAATCTCGTAAAACTAAGGTCTACGCCCTTATAAAATCTAACAAAGGTTGGTCCAAATAATATAGATCTAAGGACATTGTAATAATGCCAAAGAAAATGAAATTCCAAAATAAAAAACGGTCTCAAAAGGTGTTTTTTTTGTAAAATCTAGATTTCCCGAATCAAAGCATTTCAACGGGCGCAAGATAAGCGAAAAGGCTTATTCACAACAATTAACCCAAATACTGGTTTAAAAGCTTAAAATTTATTTTGTTTTCTATACATTAATCCACGACAAATTCAGCACGCCATGCGACACTGTTGCGTGACGTTCGCCGCTTAGAGTGCGTGTTCTGTCAAATGATAACTTCATGTCTATCAATTTGCAGAGCAATGGAGCATTGTGGGGCAGTTAAATTTTATTATATGGCCTTCGTAGATAAGTTGTATATAAATAGATAAGGTATTAAGGTGGAGACAGGTTTAGGTTCGGATACTAGTTCTGGTATGAATTTAATGTTGAATTTAGTGTAGAGTAAAGTATAAAATTGGAGTTATTGGTTTTATTGTTGAGTTATCTGAATTATGTTACGTTCAGTTTATTTAAATAAGTAACCTTAAATGTAAACCTCGGAAACAATATGGATGATGAAAAAGAACAGAACAAAAAACAAACGGTGCTCGTACGACGTAAAGCCTCAAAGGACTTTATTGAAAAAATAATGTCTAATTGTAAAAGTTAACCCTTAGATACAAATCACTTGAAACAAATGTTGAACATAACAAAACTTATACCGTTTTAGTTATACTAAATTAACCTGTCCAAAGGTCCTAGTTTGTCACCTTCTGTCAAAATATGACAGTGACAGAACTGCCTCTTCCTTATTAAAGTTTTACTAACAAATGCACTGCACTCCAAGCGCATTAGTATGCAAAACAATATTAAATAACTCCTTGCAGACAGGTACTGTTTATTCGTCATATTTATTAATGTGAACAAATTAAGCTTTACATTAGCCGAGGGCGAAACCATTTTTCTCTTTCGTTCTTTAAATTAACTACTTAGAATATGAGTGTATTTTTATGTTTGAACATTTTAAAGTAGATTCACATGGTTGGGAGTTAGTTAAATATAAAATTTGACTTTATTTAAAACAAGAGGTTTCAACTTAAGGCACACAAATTAAATTATTAAATCGTTAATGAACTTTGATAAATGGACGAATAATAAAAGTTACAATAATAATTCGATTCTTTTAATAAAAATAAACCAATGAGTAGACGAAAACATTTCGTAAAGACCAATATTGCACGAAGTAAATAAAAAGCTACTCCACCGTTATCTACCTACGTTGATAAATAAACTTATAAGTCATCATAATCACGCCAAATCTTAACCCCTCGACTGCCCGTCATGTCACAAAAACGTGTGACAATACCGCGGCCATGTTGGCAGATTCATTCACAAATTTCCTGCACGCAATAAAACCACAAAAGCGCACTACCTGCTTACAGTAGCACGGGTTATTCCATAAAACAACCTTGAATTAAGTCAAATTAAAAATACATCTTATTATTATAATCGGTAAGATTATTTGATTATAAAATGGATGAAATATAAGCATTTTATTAATATCAAAAAAATATATAAAGATTAAAATATAGTATCTTTATCCTGTTAATTCGTTGCAGATTTCATCATTGACTTAAGTACAATAAAAGTAAATTTATTTTTCTAAAATAGACCATAAGCTTAAGACAGAGATAAGTCTTATCTCTACGGGACAGGGTTTTCAAATTATTAAAAGCATTTTACTTAATTCGTGACCTTTAAAAAGTTTTATTCGTTTTATAATTGGACAAGAGCATTATCATCCAATTTGACGGTCTAATGTTTTTATATGAAATCTGATAATGCCTTTTAATACTATGTTTCATTTATCTTATCTTCTCGAAATCAAAGCGCAAACTTTCAAAATTGATAAGAAATAATATTTATCGATTTGCTAACATGATTTTATAAAGATTATTTTAAGCAAAGTGCTTATAAATATTAAAGCTAAATTTTAAAATATCGTTATTAAATTTCAAAATTAGACAGGAACAGCCCTTTTACGTACGGTTGTTTACAAATGGTTCTTTGTTATTAAGACGCATTTAAACTTGTATGGCAAACTTGTGGGACTTCAACTTTTACGTAAATTATGTTAAGAATAATTTTGTTAGTATTTACATTAAAATATCAGGTTCATAACAAAGTTAACGTTACTTTCTCCACAAATAGTTATTATTTTAAATCGACCACATTGTGTGTCATTTTATCATTACGAAAGTGTACATGGCAAAAAACATGAGGAATTTTGCAATAAAAACTTTAAATTTAAAACAAGTAAACAAGGACGTAAACAGATGGTAAAGCTGAGACATGGAGTGATTTATTAAGGGTTAACAATCCAGTTTCATATTACACTGAGATCCGGTCACTCCTGAGAAAATTATTTTTATAAGCTGTGTTTTAGAGTATTTTACACGAACATCAATAAACAAACATTTTCCTCTTAGTTATAGCTACTGTGTTTAATTTTAAGACCAATTAAATAAAGTCAAGTTATAAGGCTAAAAATGTCAAAGCATAGGTGATTAACCCTCTGAGCGCTTATAATTTTATTTTAGTTTAAGCACATTACGAAATCTTTTCGTGTGGATTCGTATAAAATACACGCGACCGGTTGAGGGTTAAACACAAGACAGCTGCCGAAAGTATAAGATTTTGACTGTAATCACATCGTAAAATATAAATCCCTCTGAAATGACGCTATCCCAGAGGCGGGAGTTTTGTGACCAATACCAAATAAAATATCTCATTAAATTATTATACTAAAAAAAATCCCCACGTTAGCAAAATCATCACGTCTGCTCAATAAAATACCTACATAAACATTACGGGGAGTAAAATACACAAATGTTCAGAGAAATCTATGCATGATACCATAAAAAATATAAGGACGAATGCCAGTAAAGAAAACGGTATATTAGGTTCGGTAAATAAGGGCAGCCGCAAATGTAGTACGTTTTGCTTGACTTTTATAGGTAATAAAATGGGATAATGTCCTGGGTAAGCGTATTTCGGTATGGTACAAATTTAGACCTGAGGTGCTATGAGGGCTACGGCTCGTATCAACCAATATATAACAACATTTGGTGCAAGTGCTTCAGGGCCACTTATACGTCGCGACTTATTCTACGACTTTTTTTCGCGGAGCGGCCGGCGATGGGTTAAGTATATTAAATAAATAAAAAAAAAAAATTGTCAGACAGTTGAAGTAACCAATAAAAACAATTAGATTTTCTAACTAGACTATTAACATATTAATTACAACTTACGTAAACTACAAACCGTGAATTTCAATTTCCTTAAAATCATATCTAGCTTGGTAACTTAAATTAAAATGTCAAGGTCGAAACCATTTTCCAAAATTACTAACCAAATATGATTTGACTGTCGACTTAATTAAATGAGTATTAAAACAACAGTCCTAAAATAACACTTAAATAAACAAGCTATAGCAAACACGAAAATTAATTATTAGAAGTAGAATATATTTTAACTATATATGCTGCTATATAAAAATGCAAATATTAAGAATGTCGTAAAATTATTTAGGAATTTAAACAAATGGTGGGTATTCAAAAAGGACTCATTATTTATTAAATAAAGTCAAAAATTTGTCATCAAATTTAAAATTAAATTATGGCTTAGGTCATAAAATTTTATTAGTCATAAGCCTGCCGTTGTTAAAGGTAACTAAAATGGTGTTTTACGGTTTTGAAATTCTATCTAATTTAAATTAGTAGTTTTATTACAAACAGTAATCTTTATAGCTTATGTTTACACTAGCTCACGCTAACTGAAGGCAAATTTAAAACCATTATTAAGTTTAAAAACTTCATAAAGCATTCGAATTTAATAAATCCTACTAATATTATAAACGTGAAAGTTCGCAAGTATGGATGGATGTATGGATGTTTGTTACTTTTTCAAGTAAAACTACTGGACGGATTTGGATGGAACCTTCTCATTCCCACGGGAAACCGACTTCCACGCGAACGGAGTCGCGGGCGGCCACTAGTCATTTCCATAAAATACATATTCTTGCTGTACATAAGCGCAATTTATTTTTTATTTCTATAACTTTTATTCATACATTTTTTTTTACAGAAAGTGCTTACGTAGGTAATACGTTGAACCATACCATACCTTTCAAGATGAAGTCCCAATAAATCAGGGCGCATAGAAAGTAAGTAAATTGAAATAATACCTATGTAGGTGTATTTATGTCTCAAATACCAACCTTAAAGATGAAAGCAGAGACACTAACACAGTTTGTCGTAACGATTCACACCCCACTCGTCAGTCTGACAAATAGGTGTTGATGTGTGAAATGAATCATTTGACACCTGTCAGAGTGGCTGCTGGCATTACATTTTTTACCAGTTATAACCGATTCGAGATTTGAAATTATCGTTATTAAAGTGGTCAATGTCACCGGCGTGTCGGCATTGAAAGAAAGCTGGAAGATTGACAAGCAATAAATGTCTTTTCTATATCTTTATATCTGTACGGTAAAAAAATAATTTTCAAGAACGTAAGCTGAAGAAAAATATATATTTGAGGGATATAATGTTGTTTAATCTAACTGTAAAAGTTAACTATTTTGTGACAAAACTCGTGGTTGTGCTATTCAGATTTTGGATGAAGATCTATTTAATCTGAACTTATCTTTACTATCGTGGTGTATAAATAGTCAAAGGTTTTTTTTATTAAGTTTAAAAAATCGTATCGTACTCGAATCGTGTCGTGACATATAAAAACTCCCTAGAGAACTGCCAAACTTAGGCGCACAAAATATTCTATTTCTGCCTTTACTCATACGAACACAAGTGCTTTAGTTTTAGCTGATATTTTTAAAACTGCAGACACATAAAACCTTTGCTTAATTCAGGCAAGGTATGTGCCGTTAAATTTACATAGATGGAGCTCTTGCAAGAGATTAAAGTTTTTATGCTGTTAAGTATTGTAATAAAGTGTAATAGCATCCACAATGGTGTGCTTTTGTTGTGTCTAGATTTTATAAACTTTAGATTTAAGATAGTCAAATTGTTACTGACTTATAAAAGAAGGAATTCGTGGTAGATATTAATTATGCTCTATCATTTAATTTATATGTACTTAGAAAATCCACAATAAAGTGATTTTCATGTAAGTAATATCATTACCGCGAATAGCTTGCACTGTGACGTATCAATCGTTTTAGTTCTCGAATTCGGATTCGATTTACACACGTCATTATCAAATACAATAGAACACTGATTGGTTTTGTTATGGAATCAACATCACTGTCCCCATGAAACGTGACTTCTGGAACGTTCGACAGTTCGATTTTGAAATGTACCTACACGTAGTTATATCTATAACAATCGAGCATCAAATTATAAAACAAAAACTGTTTCTAAAAAGGCCGTGTCTAAAAAGGTTTGTTGGTCGTACCTCAATCGTTATTTAAATAGTTTAATTTGCAAGGAAACAGCAGCACATGCAAAAGCTATGAAAAATTGCCTGTAGCTCGCACCTGGTGACTATTATTCAGTCCATGCGAAGGTACTAAACTACGGAATAAAATATTAACTTAATAAAACAAAAATATAAATTTTGAAGTTCAATTTACAAAAACGTAAAAAAGAGCTTTATATGTCGTGTCTAATAACCCTAGTAATTATTTACGAATAAAGAAAAGTAATTCATAACAAAAAGAATTTAAAGCGCGATCAATCATTCTGTTATATCAACACAATAATTAAAGAGTTCACTGGTTCATATCTACGCAGTGATCTTTAAAACAACAAATGGCAATTTAAAAAGAATAGACAAAGAGTTTTAGAGATCCGTTATAGTAAGCAAAATGACTTTCTATCATTACAATGACTTAATTACCAGTTGATTAAGTTAAGAACGTTTGTAGAGTACGTTTTCTAGCTTTATCAAAAAAGGACATCCTTTTGAAAAATATTTAAACCATTCTTAGTCAAGTCTAAACAGTCAATACTCTAAATTACATAAGAATTTTCGTATTAGAGATATGGTACAAATTCACGAGCAACTAGTTACTAAAATGGTGGTAAAATAGCAGCCTAATATAAATTGAAACATTAAATATACTTTGTATTAAGTTGGATAGAACCCGCTCACAACCAGCTTACTTTGCCATCCCTGACTTTTCCTATCATAAAGATCTATATCTCTGCTAGGCGTGAGAGTCTTTACACAGACCATTTTTAATTGGCGTTCATTCATTTTAGTTTCATATTTAACAACTTACGACTTAATCGCGCTGGATTACCATTTTAATGAGCGGAAAGATTGTGACTAAATACAATTTAATATAATAATTAGATCGGTATGTAATAATAATAATAGTACGAATACGAAGCTCAATCAAATATCAGTAATTCTGTGGCGCCATAAAAGGACATTTCACGAGTTATTCCGCCAGATTTTTGTCCACGTAGAGTCCTTTGTAATTGGCGAGCTTAATCAGTTGGATAAAAGTTATAAATAACGACATGTCAATATGTTTCCAAGAAAGTGTGTCTCAACCTTAATTTATATCGACGTGGGTAGTCTGCAAGTTAACTGGTCAAACGTATCAAAAGTCCTTTACAGTTGGGCTTAACAAGTCGAAAAACTCAAGTTTTATTATGGCACCAATTAAAAGTTACCAAAGCCCTCCAACTCAGTAACTTTTAGATATCGCAACGTTGGCGTAATTAAGCAATTTATTACATTGAAAATAAGTAGGTCACGGTTTTGTATGATTCGTTTTATTTTGTAAAGTTAACCCTAAACACGTGCACTGGGCCTAATTTAAAAGATTGAACAATTCAGGTTACTATTTGGTTAATAAAGTAAAGTAATGGTTGTAATAGATATTGATTTATAATTATGATTACAAGCTTATAATCAATGTAAACCTGCAGAAGACTTTACAAAGAGCTTTCGATCCTAAAGCGTGATTTAAATAAGACTATGAAAAAATCTAAATTAAACGATAGGCTAACGACTTGATGTAACAGATTGCCAACACAAGAACGCTTAACATATAACAACGGATATTTGATACGAAAGAAGCGATCTTTTATTTGAAATCGAAGAGAATAATTGATTATACCAGAGAAACAATAAAGTGATTAGTTGAACAAAAGTAAGACAAAGACTTATTATTCTGTCGACAGGAATCCATTGTTAGTCGACGGATATAAAAGTATCTATACATTTTGGAAGGTCGATGGCCGAGATAGATCGCTTCTCTAGGCGAAGCGGATGGGAGATACGTAAATAGGAATCGTAATGCGACTTGATAGTTAGACTTAATAGATAGATACACTATTGCATGGTAGAATGGACGTGGAAACAAATGATCATCGAGTATATCGGATAAGTGCTGATCTGATAATAAGATAATTAATTGTATGGAGATACGTTAGGGTTTATGGTAGAAGAGACTGTGAAATACAGAGTAAGAAAATGGTAGGTACCTACACAACATGAAAAAACAAAGTTTAGAAATAGAAAAGCAAAAGAAGTTTTAAAACTCAAGTAATTAAGTCTTCGATGCTAAAGATAAACTCAATGTAAAACAAAGTAATGTTCACAAAACACCTAAGTTTTTATTACGTACCGATAAGTAGATTAGATCCCTTAGAGAACAGACTTTCAGTATAAAAGAAGACCTTTCAGAAGCAGACAAATTACCCGTTGATAATAAAAACGAAATGGTTTCATTACAAAAATAAAGACGGCAAGTCGTAAAGAAGAATATTTGCTGGTTCATACTTGACTGCAGCTCTTTTTGACATTTCAAATCATTTTTAGGGTTCCGTACCTCAAAAGGAAAAAAAACGGAACCCTTATAGGATCACTTTGTTGTCCGTCCGTCCGTCTGTCAAGACCCTTTTTCTCAAAAACGCGTGGAGGTATGAAGCTGAAATTTATATCAATTACTCAGGTCTACTGTCCCTTGAAGCTGTGAAAAAATCAAACTTCTAAGCCAACGCAATCAAAAGATACAGCCGTTTATGCCGCAAATTATGCCGCAAGTCGACACTTGCAAGGGAATCAAAACCTACAGGGTGCTTCCCGTGAACTCAGAATCTTGAAATTTGGTACGAAGCAACGTCTTATAGCATAGATAAAGGAAAAATTACGAAAACCATAAATTTTTTTAGTTACATCACATAATATTTTTTTTTTAATAATTTTAACCTTACTACCCATTTCCTCATAAATGCGTAGAGGTATTAAATTGAAATTCATACCAAATACTCAGGTCTATAATACCTTTAAGCTGTAACAAAATCAAACTTCTATGTCAACGCAATCAAAAGAAACAGCATTTAAGCTGCATATTTTGAAACTCGCAAGTACTCGCAAGGGAATCAAAACCTAAAGGGTACTTCCAGTCGACCTAGAATCTTGAAATTTGGCATGAAGCAACGTTTTATAGCACACATAAAGGAAAAATTCCGAAAACCTTAAATTTTTAGTTACATTACAAAATATATATTTTTTTAATAAATATAAACTTATAAGTTGGAATTCATATCTAATACTTAGATCTAATTGCCTTTAACCCGTGAAAAAAAAAAATCTAAGTCAACGCAAAAACGCAAAACGCAAAAGTACAACCATTGATACCGCATATTTTGAAACTCGCAACTACACGCACGGGAATTAAAACCTAAAGACCACTTCCCGTTGACATAGAATCTTGAAATTTGGTAAGAAGCAATAGCTTACAGCACAGGTAACAGAAAAATTCCGAAAAACTTAAAATTTTAAGTAGTTTTTGCAGGTTTGTACGGAACCCTCGGTGCGCGAGTCCGACTCGCACTTGGCCGGTTTTTTATATGTAGCTTATAGCTAGCTAAGCAGCTTTTGAATTGTAAAAATACGTTCCTTTTACGACCTTTTACATTTTATTATAAGGACCATTTTAAATTGACACTTACTTGGCTGTATAAGACTGCGTAAATGAGAATTACATTTTATATTACAATTTCTTTAAATTATCTCTGGGAATACCTATGTTCTTCAATAAATACAAGTATGTTACAAATTAAAGTTGATTTTTATTTACGCAAGCTATTAAAGCTAAAGTTTATACTAAAACAAAAAGGTTTGCTCCAGGTTTTTGACCTGTAAGTCTTTTTAACGTTTGCCATAAAAGAAGTATAACCTCGACGGAAAAATATATCAGTATTTAGTCCCACACTTAATAAGTAGTAGACGTTAATCGGATTATGTTCCACAGCCTTTGCTTGGTAATAAATTGTGGATTTTTTAGGATAGTGATCCTTATCGCCATAAATTCAATATCGTTAAAGCACTGACTCTAAATATGTATTTAAGTTTGTTAGTTAATAAAAAAATTGTCGTTAAATCTATGTTTTGATAAATTGAAATGAGGAAAAACCCACTGAGCAGAATTTGGATAAAATTTTTGTTTCAAAAACTAGCTTCAAATTTAGTAATTATAAAACTATAAAAAATAATATTATTTGATTAGTTACACTAGTAACTTTAAGCTGTTAATTTTTTATGTACATCTACAATTTAATGTTAACAATATTGACTCCAAAGTAAATTTCAGTTTAATAGATATATTATGTAGGTCTTTAACACTTACACCTGCAGAACCTTCAATGCCACATTCCAAACTAAAACAAGCTCGTTAAGTAAAATAAAAAGAAATCAATTAAACATTAATTCCTTATACTAAACATTCGTTGCGTGATATTAAAGCCTACATGGTTATAAAACTGCATGCTCTCACTAATAATTGTAAAAAGAATAAAGGTACACAGGCCAACAGTGTTCATATTTTCCATATAAATGTAAAGGATTCAAATGACAATTTTGTTGTACTCCTTTAAGGCTTCCTGTGGAGCCCAGCTTCGCGCCAAGGCAAAACGTTTTACTTGAAGGCTTAATCTAAAACACGCTACGTCGATAAATAAGAATATCAATATAAATGAACTAATAGAGATTAAACTGATTGCATTGACCTTGAGTATCATGACTGCATTTCATCGCAGACGTTTTTTTCTAAATATTATTTTTAAGTCCTGTTGTAATATCAAAGTTGATTGCTATTTAACGTTTATGATAAAAGAATACCAAGGAACTTCAAGTACTTTGTGTTGCCCCGGTATTTGCAAATAATATATAAAATAAAGCATTCTGAACTCAAAAAATAATAATATGAAAAGTAATAATTCAAATAGGAACTAATATTTTACTAAGAACGGTCATGTCTGTCATTCATTAGAAATGCAACCGTTTCAATCTAGATTTAATTTGGATAACCTAAGATAAAACATAAATATGATGCAGTGAGAGTAAACAATTTACGGAACTCGGACTACGTGTTTATTTGATTTTTTTCCAAATGGCGTAAAACTTTAAGAAGAAACATTTTAGGAAGAGTGATCATTCGGATTAAAAATCAGTGTCATTTTCGGGTAAACAACTTTAGACCAGCCAAAATGGACCCCGCTAGCAGGCGTATTATTTGTACGTCATTTGGAAAAAAATCAAATAAACACATAGTCCGAGTTCTGTAAATTGTTTACTCGCACTGTACAATGTTTATGTTTTATCTTAGGTCATACATTCAAGTTCACTTTGTAGGTTTAATGTCTATAAATATCTAGGTCTACATGAAAGTAGGACTATTGGGTCATTTATTTTACTGGTGAAACTACTGGGAACCAAAATTGCCATAGGTCTTACTAGTAACACTATTGGGAAGAAAATTCCCAGACGTTCTACTGACAAGACTATTGGGAACTGGGTAAAATTTTGTCGTAGAGATTGATTTTCTTTGTCAGCTCCATAAAAACGGAACCCACAGTTCAAATGATTAAAATGTCACCCGTTCAGAGTTTAACGATCAATGAAATAGTAGTATAAGGAAAGTTTCTTAAATCCTTAGAACGTGACTTCAGCGTCAACAACATTTTAAATAATAACTTCTTTCTTTGCAATAGACGCAGTATAAATAATCACTAATTTTGATCTTTTTTGTATTTAACTTCAAACTGTTTTAGGTCGCAAAACAAACGAAACCTTAAAAAAAATATTTTTATGTTTAATTAGAAAAACTTCATATTTAAAAATATACATAAAATTTAATTGTCTTTGTTTATGGAGAGGTCCTTAATTGCATCCCTGAAATGCTTTCCTCTAATAACAATTATATAATATCGTTCTAATACAAAAAAACATCGTCAAAAAATAAAACTTGCATAACTTTAAAATTGTGAACACATCAAAAGAATAAATATTTATTCCTATCAAGCCTAACAAAAATAGTTCTTATGTCAACTTGCCAAAAGGTTATAATAGTTTACTCGAGATATTCAGACATGCTTAACAAATAAAATAAATGGGTTAGTAATTTGAAAATTCCTGATGATGTTGAAATAATTTAGCTACTTATCTATGGCATTCAAGAAATGCGAAGAGAACAACATTTTTGTAGTCAATTTGTAAAGTCGCAAAACCCTTAGTTTCCTGGATGACAATTTAAGAGAAACTATCGTCACTCGGTTACACAACTACATTATATTTTTGTTTAATTTAACAAAAACGGCACAGAAGCTCAACCTGTAATCATATTCACGTATTTTAATTGCTCACGATAAAAATGTATGATCAATTGCCAAGATATGTTATTGATAAAGCATTTTTAATATCGATTTGTCAAAAACCGAATATATTTCATACGTTTTATTGCATTTATCTCATCGTTTTACGTCCATTAAAACGTTAGTTGAAATTAGAATAGTAATCGAACTTCAATCAATCGGTTGAAGATCAAATCATGTGTAGGAGTAGAGTCGGGTTAATACAGAGGCTTTTTCTACTTCTATCGGAATTAATTCAAAATTATATCTACGACCAATAATTCACGATGATGTTGATGATTAGATTAGCAAAGCTATACATTTTTTATGATCTGAGAACACATAAAAAAGCCTGTTATGGAAATATTCGTTTCTGATGTTGAACGTCGTGGAATTGACTTTTGGGTGAAATTATTATGGTTAATTTAATAAGAAGCTACTCCGATATGGGGATTTTATCGCCTGGTTCTTCAACAAATCGTATTTAATATTAAATTTCCTTTTAGCACCTTAAATCTCTAATTAGATAACTGTTTTATAATATTTTTGTTATGACATTTGAAACAAGGTTAAATTAAACATTTTAAATTATGTTGCTTACCGCTGTATGAGGGCTAATAGAAAAAAAGACACAGTTGGTGAAGTAACTACATTTTCTACCAAAACATTGTAAACTCACAAATTGTTCGGTCCAAATAATCCGATTGCATGTTTTACTCGATTCCAACAAATTCAATTTAAGTTCCGACATTCACTGTTTCAATATCGGTAAATCGACTGGTGATTGCATTCCTTCCGACTCACTAACTAATCTTGCGATAGCTTCCACTTCATATCATGTGTAGGAAAAGATATTCCAAATTGGTATATTAATTGGTGAATAATCATTAATTTTGAGATTAACATTTAGATTTATTTCTTTGATCTTTTAGGATATACTCGTAGGTGTATTGTAAGTTAATTATTTGTAGGTAGAATGTATTTGTTATCCAGACCTTACGATTTTAGACTGATGATAGTTATCTTTACTGACATTTTACAGCCAAAAAGGTACTTAACCTTACAATGTAGTTAATCACTTTTTAGTAGACTGACGTGATATTCGCGATAGACATAGACATAGACATTTTTATTAGTATAGATATCGATTTCATTTAAGTTTATTAGTGTTTATGTCGTTTCTGCAGTATGTGGTAATAACCTGGAAATATTTGCACTGGCTTGGGTTTTCTTACCTAAAAAAAACTTAGGTTGAATATACAATGTACACTTTAAATTCTTGTTAATCAATTAAGATATCGGTGTTAATTTGAGTTTCTACAAATTAGTGTCTGTGAACGGAAGTGACACGAATTATGAATTTTCAAATTGAATGTACTGTTAGGGAAAAAAATAGCTTTTTAAACGTTTCTTTAATTCCCTGATATCTTGATTGCTTTAAATAATTAATATTACAATTTTAATTAATACGAGTTGCAGGTTTTAATTACGTGTAATACGAATTTGTGTTTAAACGGTTTTTGTTGTGACGTTTATAGTCGTTTAATTTTAATTATGGTATTTTAAGTTCATAACTGATAAAAAGTTATATTTTTTGATGCTCACGTTTAAAATTTGAAATATTCAACTGAAAACAAAACCTTCAATAACGATTTCAGACCATTGCAACTCGTAAAGGCAGAAGTTTCTAAAGGGTTGTTCCAAATGAAGGAAATTGGATTTGACTTCCGGCTTCGCTACCGATTTGTGGAAGCACACCGAGCTTATTCCAAAGTTGAATCCTTGTGCTAAGCTGGAAATAACGCAAAATGGCTATTACTGATTCCCTTTATAACGAATGTCTTTATTACAAAATTAAAATTTCACACTCGTAATAATACAATTCCAAATTTTTTGGTCTTTTATATTTTCAACCTAATCTGTAATGCAAGCAGTTGCTAACGTAAAAGGTTGTTTTAAAAGTCTAATCAGTTAATTAATCGACCTTTATTGACGGAAAGTGTCTCGATTTGAAACCAAGACCCTCCTGCGAGCGTTCGCTTGTGTAACCGACGTGAACATCGTGAAACCAAGCCGATTGAACCCCAACTCAATTAACGAATCGAATCACTACCATGATATGTTAATGTATCTGATTTATTTCGACTCCTGTCAATTAGCCTCGGGATAACATTTTTCCGTATTAAGTATCGTTGATTGCAATGACTTTTTTAACTTGATTATGCAATTTGCGTGGAAGAATTCATTTGGATGATTATTGTCGAGATTAAGTAAAATATACTTGTGTAAAGTATTAAGGAGATTGCAGAGGATTTCGTTGCCGGATGATATTTCAACAAGTGAATTTTTAGAGGGAAAATCATTTACCATGTTTCTTAGTTACGGAGAGCCGACTTCGCAATTAAGGCGTCGTTTCTTAGCCTTTAATTTAGCTATCACGGGTCCTTAACCTGAATATATGACTGGGCTCAGTAATTAACGGGCAAGCTAGGGGGACCTTCACAGAAAGTCATAGAGCAAATGAACAAACAGATACTTTAACCTTTTGATTCTCGGAGTATTTTGGATAACGTGCATTTATTATTAGATACTAGTGGCCGCCCGCGACTCCGTTCGCGTGGAAGTCGTTTTCCCGTGGGAATTAGAGGTTTTCCCGCGGTAAAAAGTACCCTATGTCCTTTCCCAAGTTCAGTTCTTTCTTCATACCAAATTTCATCAAAATCGGTTCAGTGGTTTAGGCGTGAAAGCGTAACAGACAGACAGACAGACAGACCGACAGACAGACAGAGTTACTTTCGCATTTATAATATTAGTAGGGAAGTAGGGATTAACAATATGGTTGCTTAGAATATGGTTTTCTTAGAAAGTCATCTTATTGTTTTAGCACCTGTACACATCAACTTCATATCTTTATTTCTTGACAAAAATCAGAATCAAGGAAATACTTTGATGAATTTTTTTTAGAAATTCTTAAATTAAGTTTTCGATGTACAGTCAGTTGGTCAAACAGTTGAAAATAAACAAGCGAAAGTTGTAGGCATACTTTCAGTACGTTATCTCACTAGTTAACCAATGGTTGCAGAAATATAGCCGGTCTCCAATATTAGAGCTTAAAGAGTCGAGGGGAGTTTACGATCCAGTTGATTGTTTTAATCAAGTTTTTTTACCCCAGTTTTAATGTCGATTGCTGCATTTATGTGTACAAGTAACATGACGATGTCTACAGCAGATATAGATTTTTTATTTTTGATATGAGTTTATGCGTTTATAATTTTACGACTGTTTCTTTATTTAGTTTAGAATCCTGGCTAGTTATCTCGAAATCTTAGTTCACAACGTTTTATTTCTACCATCAAATTAAGCGTATGCTATAAATTTTGTATATATTTTTTATAAATGTAAATATAGCTAATAAGAGCGAGTAGAATGTAGCTTTTGCAATTATTATTTTATTGTTGTTTTAATAAAAGCTGGTATTCTTAATCTGCTGGGCAAAGGCTTCTTTAAATTATAATATTCCTCGGTCTGTAGCTATATGTTTTAAGGCACCTTGGCAAAGTTAGCATAGAGTGATAAACTTGACCATACATTTGTGCTGGTAACAATAATTAAGCAAATATATCGAAAAGCACTGACATTATTTTATACGATCTTTTATATTTACAAGCCTAGCATTTAAAGCCCCAATTCAGTTTAACCACCCGCATGAATTACAACCTTTCTGCAAAACTATAAAACACAATAGCTTTTCGGTCAACTGAGTCCCGGAGTTACATCGTCATGGGCCCTTTGATATGAATTGAGGAACCTTTATCGAGTAGCAAATACAAAATTGCATGCTTCACAGAGCTTTTGCTTGATCAATAATATTCGAGGGGAAAAGGGGTTCGTTGTGGCACTACTATGGGTTTTTAAAATATATTGTCTTGAATTTGATTGATAAATGCAAAAAAAACTAGCGAGACGGGGCTGGAGACGTCAATATTATGTTTATAATCCTAACGATCTAAAATTAACGTGGTTGTAGATAGAAAAATAAAACTCTTATTTTTACTGTGTGCATGTATGTATAACAATTAAACGGTTTCCTAAATAATAACAAAGTTAATACGGGTATAAATCTAATATGTCAAAATTAAGGAATAATTAATTTTAGATTGGATTGAAAATTAAATTAAAGTATGGATGTTTGTTACTCTTTCACGTAAAAACTGATGAATGGATTTGGATAAAACTTTACAATAATATAGATTATACATCAGAATAACACATAGGGAATTTTTTACCACGGAAAACTTCTCATTCCAACGGGAAACCGACTTCCACGCGAACGGAGTCGCGGGCGGCCACTAGTATGTAAATAAAATAAAGCATTAATTATAATTACATTTAGGAGAGTCACAGATTTCATTCATAATGATCATGTCCTGACATATGACATACTTGAAATAGTTCCTTTGACATGAAATCGAATTGTCTAAATGCCGTCATCAGAAAAGCCGCTTATTTAATGATATACTGACATTGACAGGTACAGTCAACGCTACAAGTATTATCATTGCATCCTCACCAACATATTATTGCAAAAATATAAAGATGTATATATAAATGTTTTTCAAAACAGTTTTACGCAATTTACCACTCATTGTGTAATAAAGTATATCTGGAAAAAAATTAAATCTAAAATAACACAATCTTGCCAACAAAACTATGAGTACAAACTTGATAATCTTTTAGTGAAGAGTAAGTGGAGGATTTAAATCCCCTACAAAAATTACATACAAAATTAATTTTACCAGAAATACAAGTTTGTTACACAATAAAATAAGTAGCATTTTTCTGAATTACTATTATATTATATTTCAAACTAATACCACTAAATTTGTACTTACTAAGCCATTAAAGAATTATAATTGGATAATGTCTTATGTCGCCTACTATACATATCTATACATATCTAGAGCTTGCAACATAAACGAAATATCTGAATATGTCATCCGTTCAGTTAATCCGATTAGGACACGCGTGAGTGACGTGGATCACTCTTTACATACTCGTATATATTTATATGAACACGCCTAAGCTGATGAAAAATGTTGAGAATACATTTATAGATACTCCCAAAAATGTGTCAACGTATTTAATTTTCGAATGAAGCACCTGTCTTATTAATATTCGAATAGATGTGGCGAGGTTTACCTTCAAATCTATTTAATATTTGTCATTTTTAAAAGTCAGTTAGTATTCACAGAATTTTGAATATACCTAGTCAATAGAAGCTAGGATTATCTGAATATTTTGCTTAGTATAAATAATTTGTTTAATTTGATATCTCTGTCTAAATATTTCAAATTATAATTATAAAAAATACTTGCCACATAAATAATGAAATGGAGGTTCTAATTCAAGTTTGATTAAACATGCTAATAAAAATGCTATCTTTTGTAATTTTTTGTATCTAAAAGCCTCTTAAAAGTAACCAAAGACCTCATTTAAAAGAAACTGTTCACTGGCTCAATGGTATGGCGTCGTCTGATATTTGATTTCAACAAGATCTAATTACAAAAAAACTTTAATTACGAAAGGTGTTACCAAGTCAAGTGCTTGTTATTAGCGTGTTGATTTCGCGGTGAGATTTGAAAGCAAAAAGTCCGATTCAATTTGTTTAAAGTGGTGTTGATATGAGAATGAAACAGATAATGAGATGGGACTGGTTCCTTTTAAATTGCTCTTATAGAAGCACATTGTCTGACTAAACTAAATGTATCTATGGAGGCAATATTGCAATGAGATTGACTGAAGGAACAATGAGGCATAGGTAATCGATGGATCTTCCACAAATAGAAACAAAACCCTTAAAGAGCAGTATCGCTTAACTTTAAATACTAGTCCGATAAACCAAATTCGAGAACCCAATAATTTCTCAGAAAGAATTGCGATGGTAATGACCGTAATTTACACACTCGCATAAATATTTAACTTTCGATCGCGTGAACTCACACGTCAGTCAGTAACAACATGCAGGAAATCAAAGAATCCTAAATTTAACCGCTTTCGGTTATATGCTCAATTTTACGTTCCATTGCGGAGTTGGTATCGATGTTTGATTTCGCTTTTGATGGTCAGTCGGTAATGGTTATCGAATCGATAAAGTTTATCTCGTCAATGGTGCAGATATTGGCTGCAGCATCAAGTTATCGCTCATTTAATTGGGTGTTGCGGTCGTCATTCAAGATAATCCTTCAACAGGATTGCAATCTGCATCTCTGAAACTTCACTGTCGAGGAAGACATTCAAATGGGGCTATTATTCCCTCAACTTGCCTTAATTGACAGAATGTATTCGATTTTTAGGGATTAAAGTGAAAATATCGAGCCATTGTAACATTTTTTAGCTTGATCTTATCTTATGTATTGTGATGGCATTTTAAAATGCAGGTGGAATTACGAAAGTGTTACGCTAACAAAGTGCTTAAAAAGTATTTTCATTCAATTAAAATTTCTACATATGACTTATCACTCAATTCAATTGTTTTAAATTAATTTCTTGAATTCAAATATTTCAAATTGCAGCTCAAATAACAAGGCTTTGGCCCTTAAGTTATTTAATTCGAATACAAACATCAAATGTCGCATAATTATTATTACATCATTTGGTTTCACTATAACTTTTTGTTACCATCCAACATCACACGTCGTAGCTGTCAATCACGCGTCATATTGCAAAAAGTGACACACGTCAAAACTGTATTAACGGCCACAACATAAATAACCCGCCATATATTAAAATTTAACTCGAATCTGATATTTAGTTTTGAGTTTCATTAACACGATGCGACGGCAGAGCAGATTTATATCAACGTAAATGTCAAGTTAATAAAATGTGTTTTCCATCTGACTGTACATTGGTGGTTTTAATTTGCTAGGTTTTTGCTTTAGGCGTATTTACTGATTGGTATTTCGTTGAGATAAAAATAAGCGATGGCCTAATTTGAATTCTTATCAGACTCATATTTTGACGTCGAATTTATACGTTTTTGTTTGCAAAAACAAAAAAGTAGAACGAAACAGTATTCAGAAATAAGAATTTACGACTGTAGCTTATCATTTCCCGTTTTATATTCTGCCCCTCGTAACTTTATCACATACATGTTCTGAAGGAACTTGCGTCCTTTACAACTAGACTAGCAATCTATAATTAAGGTCGGTATACACTCGCCGTCTTATCTTAACAATTTATCATGTCTACCCTTAACAATTTGCATGCTAATGGCAGTAGTAGTATTTCTGTATGGAATTTAATAACAAAAATGACGATGGGAAGACACAATTACTGAAAGTTCAGGGACAGTGACAGGACGTACGTAAGATTTTATCTATTCGTTTATTTTTAGATGGTGTCGTTGGAAAGAAAATGACTGTAATACAATGAAATTATACAAGCTAACTATTAACTGAGTCGTGCAACAAATATGGCTTATTGCTACTTATTCGTCTAAAGCCAGAGTTCAAAAAGCAGTAAAATACTAAACACATTAGTTAACACAAATCAATATTACCCTTTAACTTACGTAAACGAGCCCTTTAGAGCGTCATTACTATTGCTTCGAAGGCTTTACTCTTCGACAATGAAGCGAAACTTTCACCTTTGCCGTGCGAATGTCAGCAGTAACAAGTCTAAACGCGGCTCACGACAGATGTTGTAACTTTATCTTTATTAGGGTTCTACGGAGACGAGCAAATGAAGGTGTAGAGAACTTTCTATAGAATACGACTTATATGCTTATTTTAGTATCTACCGTTGGTATTGATATATCTGCGTATTCAGATGCGACGCCTTTTTATGTTATGTTATAGTGGAAACTAGAAAAAGGAATGACAATTCAAAGAATTAATAATTAAGTTGGTATAAACGTTTCCTAGTAATTTGTGCTTATTTTTTATGAACAGTCAGTACCTGTGACCAGTGCCGTTTCTTCACCACAGACCCAGACATAGATGACCTATCCTCTAGAAAGCTACAAACATCTGACATTCGCATCTTGCATCTCTGTCTAATTCCATCATCGTACACTCAGCGAAGGGTATAATTTGTCGAAACTCGAATAAGATGCATTAGTGCACATTTCCTACGTAATAAGGGACCGTGGGCCCTTTGTATGTAATTTTGAGTTACCTCTCTGAGATGGACGGAGCGTAATGTTTATAAAAAGGCTTGATGCCACTCGGTTTGACATGCTTTTGTTGATAATACTCGAAATTTTACTGTTACCAAAATTAAACTTATTCCTTACGACTTCTTTCTCTGAATTCCAATAACAAAACATGATTTACTTAAATAAAGCTTATTTCAACTGTTGCAAATCGCCTTTTTAATTACTTGTATATAAAGTCTTTGAATAATATGTTTAGGCACTACATTTCTTATCAATAAATGCCACGTTAGAGGCTTAAGAAATCGTCTCACGGAAGTTTAATATTTATAATTACAAGCAATCAAGAGGTTTATGCTTTTTTCAAAACGTAGTTATCAAGATATTATTAAGCTGTCTTAACTCTAGTCTTCAGCTTACTTTATAGGGTACTAAAATGCACTTAGCTTGTTATACCATACTATTATATACCTAACATTGTTTTTGCCACGTCCTTGCCAATACTTCTAACTCATCGTATCCTATAAACCATACGGAGTCCAGTAAAACAGAAATTGTTACTTAAACCAGGTTGAGCTTAAAACCATAGTTCACTTTATATTGCCTCGTAAAAATCACTAACTCGATACTTTATAGTTCACTTTTGTTTTATTACTCTTATTGAAGGTGGATTATGGGAGAAAAATTTGAGAAGTTGTAAAATTTCATAACATATTTCTGATGTTGTTCTACTGCAAACTTATTTCGGTATTGTTTCATCACATTGCTTTCATTTATGATCTAGTACCTACTATATAATAGAATGACCAATTCTTAAGATTTCTTATCATAATATAAGCCCAACATTTTATTATTTTTGAATGAAAGCTGTTAAATCTCAGAATACAGAATTTACAGCTTTCTCAATTGAATGTCAACATTATCAACGAGCCTTTTAATATTCTGGTATTTTTATGGTCATAACACTAAAACAAACACTGGAGTAAGCAATCAAAATAAAATTATATTTATTTGTGGTGACAGTCATTGATTCCGTTCCGGTTAGAACTGCTTCACGGCAGGTGGTGGTGGTAGACAAGAAAAAAGGAATGATACGACTTTTGAAACTGTTGGGTTCTACATAAAACATGTAAAAATATATTATAGAGAAGTGTTGACATTCATAAGAATTAAGGAAATTATTACAAAAGTACAGTCTCGCGAAAAATGATAAAAAATGTTTTTTTTTATTAAATCGTATCTTAGCATTTTGAAATTAAGTATTTAATGATTAATGTAAGGTCTGATACTAGTGGGTTACATTTCTGGATTATATTCATTTGTGATATAGCAAAGTACCAATTTAAACCAGTCACAAAAACTTAACGAAATAAAATATTCAAAAAATAAGTTAAAATAAAAAAAAACCTATTAATTACCAATTTAACCACGGAACCATAATAAAAATTATACAGACTCTCATCACGGTTGGTGTGACCGATTTGACATCAGCCGCCACCACCTGCTGCGCATGTCCGTTTACCACGACTATGCTCAGACGCAGCTTTTCTAACTACTAAACAAAAACTGAAGGGCGATACCCATAATTTTGCATAATATTACATTCGTATGACATCTTCATATTTAAACTTGTGTTTTAATGTTTGATTGTGTGTAGGTTTTATGGTAATTTAAACATGTGTTCGAAATCCGTTTCGTCATAGAATCCATGTTTTTTTGACTAATGTTTTTTCTTTTTCATATGAATTTTGATTTTCTTTGCTAGTACCTAATTGAAATTAAACGTCTTTTAAAATGACAAAGGGGAATGAAAGTCGCATGAATCAAATTAAACCAATTTGCGGAATGATAAAAATAGCCATGAATTATTAAAACTGCACAGAATTTATTTTACTTACTACACCAAAGTTAATTTACCTTTAAAAGAAAAACGCCACATCGTTACTACTCTCCCCTCAAGCATCAAGGCATTTGTCTCTTTTTAACTTATGATATTAGAAAGAGACACAAATGTTTCGAAAGCTCAATTTTCATTAACCAACTTTATGAAGGACTGTGTTATTGTCAGTTCGTATATTTGCCCTCAAAAAGCTCCCCTCTTTAACTTCAATGATAGCAAATTAACATAATGGAAAAAGCTAACTGTTTTATTATATTTATAGGAAGAAACTTGATAACTTACAACAGTCTTAAGAAAAGATACTGCTTGTGTATATTTAAGTCGTATAAAAGCCTGTAACAATATTGAACAGAATGAAACTCAAATTTTGCATATGAATAAATAAGTGAACACAAATATATAGCAAGTTTTCACTTTTCATATAAGGCCAACGTTTTTGGTGCATTTTTATTAGATTGCTGACAAATTCTGATTTACATGATTTACAGAAAGCTTTTACATATTTGTCCATGCCGAGAAATGGGAGGATGCGTTTTATCAGATTCGAATTAACTAAATTCTAATAGTTGCTCTTCGCTCGAACCAAATCGCTGTGGTAGACCACTCCAGTGGCGGCAAAGGAACTTGCTAACAGTCGTAAAACTGTATTCTTGATAAAACCTTGAACTGACATAAGGTAGTTAGTTCATTATGTATGAACCAACAAAAAATAGTATTTAAACTTAAGTGTACTTTGCTCTATATGAGTTGTCATTACCTCTTTCATTAGACCTCCTTACTAGGCTAAAAATAATTATAGACTCAACAGTCTGTGACGACAATAGTGACGACATTTACGCAGGAAATTAAAAACCGATTAGCAAATTATACTAAAGTAATTAATTACTTATGAGACGTGGGTTGTTTTGCAAACTTAACAAAATGAATTCGTTAAGTTATAAATGATCATTTGACGGTTCTATTTCTTTTGAGTTGCACAGAACAATAATTATGGATCCTTAGAAATTACCATGATATAAGAGCACTTAAGATTTTATGAAATTATTAAATTATTTTCAAACCTATTTTATTTATTCAGAAATATTTAAAAATACGTGATATGTTTCTCTCTTTTAAATAAAATAAAAGATTAAAACCAATTGCACGGTTTCCATTTAGCACAAAAAGTTTCACTTGAATAATATTTTTCCACCGCGTCTATACTCGAAACACACCGTTTATTCACATCCCCTCGAGAATAACCGACTAACAAGGCATTCACCAATTCTCTACAAAAAGAAATAATACCGAAAATAAAACGGTTTATTGAATGGCACAAATTGTTATTAACCTCCGTAAAGTTGTGGTACAAAATTTGCCCGGAATTGTGCAAATTGCTACCTTTTATTACCAATATTTTTGTTGCTGTATGCCTGTAGGTACATTTTTAATAACTTACTTTTTCAAAGTAAGTTAGCAATATATTTTAAAGCTGTATTTAATCATTGTTGTCAACATTATTAACGAGGAATTTAATGGAATTAATGTGAAAAATTTAAGGTTAAACACATGTAAACCAATTAAATTGCAATAAAATATATTCTACTACTAAATGCTTTTTGTAATTTTCAAACCACAACTGGTATTTAGTTAATTAAATTTAATACCGAACAGTTCTCCATCCAAACTTCATTGGAAATATGCATTAACAATATTGAAAATAGTATTTTGTATTTTAATACTGATTGACAAATGCTCCCCTACTTACGTTGCTAGTAAAATTTCCCCTGAGCCTAAGGCATTGCAACCTTATGTCGAATCCTCAAAGGGGCATGCAGTCGCTTAGCTAAATCGGAACTACTTATTAGATGCGCCGTCTCTTTTTCACCTTAGTAAATAATAAGAGATGGATGATGTTTATGGTGAGGTCGTAGGTTCAGATATAGCAATGTACGTAAACAGTCTCCCCCATGTAAAAGGAAACGACCCTAAAGTTCTAGCCACCCCTAATAAGCCAAGGCATCTCACCTTAAGCTATATAGCTGTCGAAGGCAAAGACTTCTTTGATAACATAGAGAGTTTACTCTTGTTTGATGTTTCGTTTCAATAAAATTCCGTATCCAAGAGACAAGACTTACTTCGTTTTAAGATAAAAACTAAAGAGTCATAAATAGTACGAATATTAAGAATTAATAAAATTGGGATATGATAATATTAACTGCATTCCTGCAAATTCTTGAGTAGTAGAACCCATAATTTTAAATTCTCCAAATACTGTTCCAGACTTTCAAGCGAAGAATCTATAAGCATAAAAATTTGCATAAAAATTAAATAACATTCTTGCCAAGAGCAATAAAATTAAAGAGCCTAAATACAAAGCTAATCAAGCTCAAACGCCTATCTTCGATCTCGAAGAACTGACAACCGCTGATCCCATAGCAAAAACTGTTACCATTCCACTATTTAATCTATGGAAGTAGGGCGGCTAGGTCGTGTGATTAATGTTTCGTATTTCGCAGGGCTGAGGTGACGTGCACGATAAAGGTATGAGTACAGTCGGTGGCTTAAATAGAAAGTATAAAATAATATGTCAAGAATATGAGATTATAGAAATTATAAATAACTTTAGAGTGAAGGAAAATAACCTATGAGAGTTATCAATATTGATGATTATATTTCTTTGATGGAGTAGATGCTATTAAAAATATAAAAGTAAACCATAAACATTTACAAAATCATAATATAAATTTTTCACAGAAATCACCTAGGTGAATTTGTAGCGAAACAACATAAAAACTTATCATATTTTTAAAAATGATAGTTAAATAAAACGATTTTAAATTGTTAAACACATTCCATTTTTTCAACTTATATAAAATTTGCTAACATATATAGATAAACAAGTTCAGATGTGTCACTGACTGTACTAGCAGGCCCTCCCTAATCATCAACAAGTTGCAAATTAATATTGCCAGGAATAATAGCCCGTATGTTTATATGGCACCTTCAAGATGGGAAGTCGCCTTCTAATTATTTGGGGCTGAAGTTAGTAAATTAAGCAAGGTGTTTGTTTAAGGATAGGGTTGCCAGTAATATGGAGTTACTTTGTGTGTTTCTGTTGGATGTGTGGTGATGTGATTGATTTGATTAATTAATTTTAACCCCTCGGTGCGTAGATGAAAAATGATTTTGGAGTTTTTTTTCTTTTGGATAAAAATGTTTTCATCCTGACTTTTTTAAGGCCTACTTCTAGCCTGCAATATCTCAAAAAAGGTGGAAATATTGTTCAATGATATAGTTTACAAAGAGAAAATTGTTGACAACAGCTTACATAATATATTTGTCTTTATAATCTTTCCTCTTTAGGATGCTTAAGCTAGTTGACCATTAATTTACCTATAGGTACTAAATCTCTGACCTACAAATGCTTATCGAGCATTGATATACGTCTTTGTTCCATCCTGTAACATATTATAAAGCGTCACATATTCCAGTTTGCGTCAGTTTTTCCGTCACTATCGCTTAGATCAGTGTCCGCAACATTACTACACTTGCATACAATGTCTGGAATATTAAGGCTGGGACTTGTATTTTCGAATGAGAATTACTGGGATTCTCATTCGCGTTCACATCGTATGAATTACTTTAAATTAATTTGTTGTTACAAAAATGTAGGTCTGGTCGCGTGGAAGTCGGTTTCCCGTGGGAATGAGAAGTTTTCCCGCGGTAAAAAGTACCCTATGTATTATTCTGATGTATAACCTATATTACTGTAAAGTTTCATAAAAAACCGTCCAGTAGTTTTTACGTGAAAGAGTAACAAACATCCATCCATACATACTCTCAAACTTTCACGTTAATAATATTAGTAGGATATCATACAAAAATATGTTTTGAATAATAACTTGATTAATTCATTCATTACACAGATGTGTTAAGATAAGACAGATGTTAAGATAGTATGTTGAGATACCTACTGTATTTATACTACAGTCATACTCACAACCTAATATCAACAAACCTATACTTGTACCATTGGAAATTTTTCCCATCCCTCGATCGAGTCTGATGTGTGTATAGATTGTATCGGTAGAAGAACTACAACACTAGTAGGCAATGTTTTACGGTACCGCTGTTCTATTTAACGGCAAAAAGTTGTATATGCTCCCTGCAGTCTAATAGACTAACGCATGATATACGGTGCAAGAACTTTTTACATAGGTACTCTTTGAACTATTCGTTGGAGGCAACTCTTGTTGTTTTCTACATAGCTTTTGTTTGAATCTTTTTTCGGGGACACTTGTTACATGAATCTGGCTTAAAGATTGGCATAGACAGACTGTCAGACAGCGGAGATTTAGAAAAAGTACCCATTTTAACCATTTGGGTACAGAACGCTTAAAAATTTTGCCAAAACTTTATTAAAAGAGAACTTATATAAACATACCTGTTTAATAAACAGACAGTAACAGAACAATGCCCTATGACATGAGGCTAAAAGTGTGACCTTTCTATAATTTTGGACGCGTCAATGACCTTAAGTTTGCAAAGAATAAAATTCGGACAACGTGACACGAATAACTTATAGTTCATCATCGATTTTATTGTTTTGTTATCAAGCAAGTAGAATACATAATCAAGACTTGAAACAAGTAAAAAAATGATATCTTAAAAAGTTGGCACTTATGGAGGTGATTTTTTAACTGTCAATAACTTAAACTGTTTTAAGAACTCATGAATGTCTTAATTATTCATCAATAAATTGGTACAAAATGAAAACAAGTTTTCACTAAACAAATAAAATGATATGTATCGATATAATAACGCATGATAAAAAACTGAAAAAGTAAAAAATGCGGCGTTATTTTGTCACATCCTTGACTATAAAACGTAATAACTTATCCTAGGACCTTGTTTATGGAAATATTACTATTTTAAATTATTACTATTAACCCTCTAACTCTTCAATTAGAACACATAAAACACTTACAATATAAAACAACTACACAACTTCAATATAGATGTATGATTTAACTATTCACTAAAACGATATTTGCAAATCATTTTTATCTAACTATAAGGTAAGTATTTTTACTGTTTTAACATATTTTTTCAGATGACAAAACACGGTAGCTTTTTGCCCAACAGTTTCTAGTCTGCAGGAATAAGGCAACTTGCAAAATGAACAGCAATTTATGCGGACGGAAAGGTATCTGTCTTCAGTGTTGTGAGTAATTCAACGAGAACAGACCACACGCGGCATGCCATTCCCCCGACTGACCGCGGCTTTGGAACTTATTCTAGAAAGGCTTGGGATTGTAAAACACGGGGATAATAACAATTTTATTACTACTGTAGAAGTAGAGAGTAAGGAACTAGGGTTTGAGACAGACAATGTTGTTACTACTGGAGAGAGTGAAGGGTTAGGTGATGTAATGTGAAAGTGATTGTTGTGTATAGGTGAATTATCTTTATAAAGTTGCTGATATTTTAACTTATATTAATTGAGTACTCTATTCAGTTAGACTTTGAATTTGAGAGACTTTTAGATAATTACTTCTTTCTACAAAAACAACGTTTCTACAACAACAACAAAAACAAAAAGTTTTCAACGTTATAACTTGAAAAGACAATACTTGTCATTCGGTACTTCAATATTTACTTTTCATTATTCCAGTATAGTTTGTCTGACGTTTATTGTTGTTAGAATTCAGATAGTCTATGTTTGAATAAACAAAGCTAGCAATTTCATTAACTGTGTCGACATTGTCTGTATATAAAGGTTTTTGTCCTTTTTATTCCATTTAAGTTATCTTTGCGTATTTTTTTCTTTTTGACACAAAGCAATAAGGTTTTGTTAAAGTTAATGACATGTTCTAGACTTAATAGAATACCATTTTGTCAAACATTTTTTTATTACGACACAAAAACACCATAATCTAATACGAGAACACTTCCCATTTACCATATAACACGGAAGTCCCATTCTAATATCGGTAGCTCCTAAACTGCTAACGGCTTCCAAAGGCTCCGAAGCATAATATCCAGAAGTATTAGCGTAAGAGCATTCCATTCGGAATGAGTCCTTTACAAGTCCTACCGTTCCACTTCTCATAACTGAGGATATTGGATTTCATTCCGAATTTAATCGCAATGCTCCTGGCGGTGTCAAAGAGATATCTAAAAATTATATCAGCCTATGGGGAGGGTAGTTGCTGTTCGTTTTGATCGAATGTTTGAGGCAGTTTTCAATGGTATAAAACGAAATAATTTTTTACTTGACTATTTTAATTTATTTTATAATAAAATTTGTAGATTTACACCTACAGGTAGCAGACGTCAAAGATTCAAAAAGGTTTCCACAACATCCCTACTTATCCCTACTAATATTATAAATGCGAAAGTAACTCTGTCTGTCTGTCTGTCTGTCTGTCTGTCTGTCTGTCTGTTACGCTTTCACGCCTAAACCACTGAACCGATTTTGTTGAAATTTGGTATGAAGAAATAACTGAACTTGGGAAAGGACATAGGGTACTTTTTACCGCGGGAAAACTTCTCATTCCCACGGGAAACCGACTTCCACGCGAACGGAGTCGCGGGCGGCCACTAGTAATATTATAAATGCGAAAGTAACTCTGTCTGTCTGTCTGTCTGTCTATTACGCTTTCACGCCTAAACCAATGAACCGTTTTTGATGAAATTTGGTATGAAGACAGAACTGAACTTGGGAAAGGACATAGGGTACTTTTTACCGCGGGAAAACTTCTCATTCCCACGGGAAACCGACATCCACGCGAACGGAGTCGCGGGCGGCCACTAGTTCAAAATAAATCCAATATGAATATTTTTTTTCAAAAAAAATGTTTTTTCTTTTGTTTTCACAGGATAAAAATCATAAAAAATACGATAAACAAATAATTTCCAATTAATTTCGAGGCCTTAATATGAAACTATGTAGTTATACAAGTCATTTTCGACTATCATAATGGCACATTAAGTTTTCTATTATTTAGCTTGTTGCTTTATTCCGACTGTCAAATATTTGCTCATCACCTTGCTCTATTAATCATTTGGTTGAACGAACATCATCTTCGGAACTATGCTGACGAACTCATCACTCAACTTTGTACCACAGATTAGCACATCAGTTGAAAAGGCTGTTAGTCCACCTGCTTTTGTAGATATTTAGAGTTGATTAGCTTTTAGTTCTAATATTTGAAAGAGACTGTTTTGGTAGGTTTCTTTTTTTTATGAAATATGCTATGAAAAAAGATAACAGTGTAATAATTTAGCAGCTGTATGTAGCTTCTTTTTGATGCTAATTTCCAACGTAATCATAAATCTCAGCATGTCGTTATAGTATGCACAGTATTGGCTCTATAGGTCCTATAAAATCCTTGAACATCTAAAAATCTCTTCGCGCACATTAAAAATAAACATTTACTACTACTGTTTGTTACTCCTTCAAATGTGAAACATAATTCAAATTATATCTTTTTGTACGTAACCTGCCTAAATGATCTTAATATCAAAGTAAGAGGACTATGTTTAACAAGTATTTAATAGTGGAGATATGAGTTTAATTATGACAAATAATCGAGAGTTTCTAAACACATTCGTCTTGCGAGTCAAAAGAAGTTTAGACGTTAATGTTTTAAAACTACAAACAACGAGTAGTAAAAATGATAAAGATTTCTTATTAAATAAAAAAACGATATCGCATCTTTATTCACATCAAACTGTAATCTAATTTCCCACCCCTCGCTAAGCTTCGCTTCCGCAAAACTTATCGATCAATTTGATCACTTTACATCGATACGAAATGAAATCAATTTCTCGGTTGCCACGGCCCATCGATCGGCTTCAGTACCGTTTGTTCATTAGCTCGATTTTATCAAGTCGATTTTAATAATAATTGGAACTCCTTGATGTGCAGATTAAGATTTTTCATCGGTTGATAAATGCTCCGTCGATTCCACGAACGTTGTTATCAATGTCGATCGCTATCTGTAAAATTATAAGCTTTCGGTGTAAAATTTTGCATAAATATTTATGGTTATAAAAATTATTCGGGAATGTAAACAACAGAGTTTTTAGATTCTGGTATTTAGACTTGTCAAATTTAACTATATTATGGATACAGATTTGTGATTCTGTCTGTAGAATTGTTCTAATTAATGACTAAGCGAATAAACCGATATTAATTTGTTTTATGGTTTATATCTACGCTTTATTTTTATTATTATTAACTTATCAAGAAAAATAAACTAAGAAACTCATTGATGGCACTACCATTTTTCTCTGTAAACTTTTCTTTTTTTTTCTTTAAACTCGTGTTTTATATTTAATACAGCAAAAATTATAACCAACATCTTTTTGTCTCTCGGTTAAGTATTTCACTGTAACCGGTTTTCTTAAAAATTCTGCTGTTGCTTGTTCCATGTTAATGTTAATATTAACTTTGATCGCTCGATACTGCCACTGATTTTATCGTATCGAGTTTAATTGTAGACTTGTAGCAGGATTATTATTTTTTGGTGTTTTATTGAATACGATTTTATCTTTATGCACGAGTTGGTGGAAATCAAGGTCAGTTTATCTACGACAATAATAAAACTATAGATATTTAGACTGTAGTTAGGTTTACTTAACCATTGAAATGACTGTCTAATCTATTTGTTATGATTTCACACCTAAACCTAAATATTTAATATTTGATTTAGATATCTCGAAAGGAAGTACTGTCTACCAGTCCTAGGGAAATACCATAAGACAGACCTTTATCGCATAAAGCTTTAAGTAGTGAAAAAAGGATAAGTAGATTTATTAAGTATTAAAGATAAAAACATGTGTACACTTGACACGAAGTACATACCTTAATTTTTATATAGTCTCGCGTTTTTGAGATAATTAATGGAAACGTGATTTACGTAAAAGTTTGTAAAGTATTTCTTATGAAACATGTGTAAATAGCTAGGAGAAACTAAAATTCAGTTTTGTCATGCCAAGCAACATCCAAAATGTCAAGTAAGAAAAAAACTAGTATACGAACTCGACAGTTTATCTGCCGTCAGGACGTTAGTTTCTATCAAAAAAATATCGTAAATCTAAAACGCATATTCATATCATCCAGGATCATTACGAAAAATATTAATCTCTGTGCTCCCCACACTGTGATTACAAGTCTAAGTGGCGTGTAAGGGTTGCTTCGGGGAGAAATCGGAACCAACGTGCTTTGCATTCAAAATACCGCCATTACCGTGGCCCGCTTTGATATGTAAATACGTTTTTTTTTCTTAAAAATCTCTTCATTGAATTTTCTGAGCTGCACTTGTGGGTGAATTTATTTCCTTTACACTTATATAATGAATACTGAATGTCAGGCTGTCTCGGTAAGTGAGTGTTTTGGATGTGTTTTGTATATTCAAGAAAACGTGCAGATACAAACCATTTGCTACTTACCTTTGTCTTTTAAAAAATTGAATATTGTTGGGAAGAAGAAGTAAAATTTTTGTTTAGTCAAAATCATATCTAGTTAGAGATTTTTAAAAATGTTTAAAATTCAAAATCAATTACATTTTTATAATAAAATATTTACTATAATAAAAAAAAAAATATATTATTTATTAAATATAATTAATTTTAATTTTGATGCACACCAATCAAAAAGTTGGTTAAACAAAATCGGTAACTAAAATCACAATCGCTATCGACAGATAGTATGATGCTATGTAAAATTTCTACAGAAAACTACAACAAAATATGTATTGAAACTTGACAACTTACCCTAGTTTTTGGGTCAGAGGTTAAACAATGAAAATAATAAACCACTGCAGAAAAGGCAATTTGTGACAAATAAGGTGAATGCTCATATTAAGGACGGGGGCGTATTGTGCTCGCCCCAATAGTGATGTTAATTGTGTTTTGTTTGCTAATCCACGTGCCGAATGTCAAACTGACATTTGAAATAATGCGGCTTTCAAAGTGTAGGATAGTTTGTAAATCTAGATATTGTAGAGGTTAAAATAAAAATTCTACCTTTGTGAGATTGAGAAAAATAAGTGTTACATTGTTAAATATAATACTTGGTATCATCGCAAATATTAAGCATTTGATTGATATAAAATAATTTACTATGAGCGGTTGGTTTTATCACTTTGTTTGAAATGGTATTTAATAGTAGATAAGCAAATGTCCAGGTTCAGCTATCATCCTCCAGTTTGAGAACCACACCCTAATCGCGGCGGCCCTGTCACCCATATGTCAGAATCTGTAACAATGGAATTAGTCGTCATTCAGCTTGATGTGGCAAAATCGCAACATATCTGTGTACCATGGCAAGTGCACTTGTCTAGCCCGGCTGACACGTTGAGCCCCCGATACTGGCATTATGTGACAATAACGCACTGAGGGGCAACACAATGGGTGATCACTGGGTACGTTACCCTACTTTCGAACGTTCGAGAATATTGCGGGAGTGAAATTTTGAGATGATGTTGCAGTTTTATTAGCGTTAAATTTGGAATTTAAAGTCAAAAAGAGGTTGTGTTACTCCTAAGATTTGTAATTATTCTGAAGGTGGAAAATTTCTGCCTTAAGTTATCTCTTTCTTGAACAACCAAATTATCGCTCGCGGCTTCGCAAGCGATAATTCAAGACTCAGAAATTCCCTACTAAAGTAAAAAATCTATTGAATTTAATACTACTATGCAAAGGTCTGAAAAAAAACAATTTTTTCTTGTTTTAAACTGGTATATATATTCAAACATAATTCTAAAAAAAATATGTTCCAAAAATAATTTTCAAAAATTTTAAACAAATGATTCGCTCAGCCATACAATATATTTGCGAATCAAATCTCTTGATAAAACATCGGAACAAGATACAAAGTAGGTCCTCGGTATTAATCTTGTGAAGATTCATCTTTTATCGCTCCATGAAAGCTGTTGTCTGCTGGAGTAACATAAATCAAAACATAAGGCTTCGGACTTAATGGCAATTTGAAAATAAGACGAAACTTAATTTTAAATTACGACTTGAACATAATTTTTACTTATTCGTTAAAGAAAGTTCTGTTGTGTACCCACAGCTTTATTACCAATGTTAGGAAATGATAATCTCGAATTTGATTTTTGGTTCTAACTATTTTAAGTTACTTTATTAAATTTACCAACTTATGTTTAAAAATAAAATTTGCTCCATCTTTCAAGTTTTCTTTAGTTAACAGCAGAACTACTAGTACCTACCATTCCAAAGCAGCCTTAACAATACTAAGTAGCATGATAAAACCAAAACCAATACTATTTTCTCATAAAAACGCGCACAATCATTAAACTTCTTTGCGATTTGGTTCCATACATTACTGTAACATACATCAGCGATGCTGTAATACGATCTTCTATTGTTTAACTTGTACGGTGCGATGGTTAAGTAGTTTTACACGATTAATAAAAGCTTAAATTCACTAGTTTGGCTTTAAATAACTGGACGAAAAGAAAAAGAAGTAAGTTAGGTTTCAAATGAGCGAAGGAGTTTTTATGTGATTATTTAGTTAAGGTTACTATGATTAAAAAGGGCCTATACGATTAAAAATTATATGGCAGCAATGTTAAATTGAATTTTCTTTATGGTAGGCATAATGGTGTAGGAAATCATGTAGGAGCCGCATCGAAAACTTTAAAATAAGATTTGAATGACATCGGTTTCAATACAATTATGTGTCTTAATTAGGTAAGTGCTTACAGGCATATTAGGGCTCAATTGTTCCGTCCAAATTTAGCATTAAGATATACCAAAATCAGTAAAATATCCAGACTTTAATAAAAAGCAATTTGTCAGAAATCTCAGCAAAACCAATAATTCCGTAATCATTTATCACAAAGCAAGCCGACTATTTGTTTGCAATGTTTCTGACATCATTAAAGTGATTTATTGTCGTACACACATGCAAGCTCTTATTTGAATAAAACATCGGAACAATAATTGCATAAGTCGGCGTTTGTTTTTTATGTTAAAACATTTTTCATGTTTCAATATGATTTTAAAGGTTTTAAATTTACATACACAACATGTTCATTTGTTTTACAAAGAAACGGTTTTGAAGATATTGTTACATATATTGTTTGATTATATGTGCTCTAACGTCCTTTAAACCAATTATTTGTAACTAACATAATAAGTAGTATACAGGGTGTCCCAAAACTCGACGTCAACCCGAAACCGGGTGACAAGGCAAGTCATGCTGGTTATCAGAAAAATGTTTAAAAAAATCTAAGTCACGTGTTCTCAAAATTATTGGCATTTTAAAAAAACACGCAAAATTTCACACCCTGTGACAGTGTTTTTGCTGCTGTTGCCACAAATGTTCACTTTTGGAAACTTTTTTTTTTGATATGTAACCCTGAATAATGCTTCTCTAAACTGTTATCAACATTTCAAATCTAGCTCCTCGAGATTGCATAAAAATAGGACTTATTTCCAAGAAAAAAATTAAAAATTAAAAATGGCCTAGTTTTAACTGTCTGCATTGAAAAAAAATTTGTATTACGCGAGTTTGGCAAGTTGTGTCAAAAGTTGGCGCATTTAGTAAGGATCCCAAAATGGTATGACACGTGGTAAATTGTAGTTGCTATCATGAACAAAAAAAAAAAATCGTAAAAATCCAGTGTTCAACAATTTTTTCTTACCTGGTTAAAAAATATTCTAATGGGCCCAAGGTTTTCCAAAGAGTCGTAAATTGTAAGTAGTGACAAAGGAGTCTTTCTAGGAAGTGTAAGCGAGATAGTATTTGTGCTAAAGTGATTGAGTGAGACGGAGAGAGTCACCTTCTCAAGTGCGAGCGAGACAGGTATGGACGCTAAAGTGACTGAGATGGAGAGAGTCATTTTACCAAGTGCGAGAGAGACAGAGAGTGACGCCAGGTATTCGCTATTGTAGATACACATTACAAACCAGTCAGTACGTTACGTTCCTTCGTTTACTGCGCTTGTTTTCGTATTCGTTTGTGTTGATTTCGTACTGTTTACTTTTGGCTATGTTTATGGACTTGTGATTGCTTGCGATTTAGATTCGGACTGTTTGTTTTCTCTTAACGACGACCTTTGCTTTCCTCTGGACTATTGTGTGAGTGTGTGACAAGTGCCGAGATGTCTTCGTATACCACTCGCGAATACGCTAATATGCACCTTATTTATGGTGAGTGCAGGTGTAATGCCAGTGCTGCTGCCAGACTTTACCGCGAAAGGTACCCAAACGCTGCTCGTTACCCCGATTATCGGGTGTTTACGAATGTGCATCGGTTGCTCTTCTCAGAAGGCCGCCTCCCAAATCAAACGCATGGTGGAGGCAGACCCACCAACCCTATGGAAGAAGAAGTTCTACAGGCTGTCGAAGAAGACCCAAGTACTTCAGTAAGAGCTATTGAAACGAACACCGGAGTGCCCAAAAGTTCAGCCCACCGTATTTTAAAAAGAAATGACCTACACCCATACCACGTACAGCGAGTACAGACATTATTACCCGGTGACTACCAAAATAGGGTGAATTTTTGCCGGACGATATTGGAGAGGTACAGAGATGACCCACTTTTTCTAACAAAAATTTTATGGTCGGACGAATCAACTTTTAAAAAGGACGGCTACGTGAACATGCACAACCTGCATGAATGGCGTGTTGAAAACCCTCATTTAACGAGACAGGATCGGTCCCAGTACCGATTCAAAGTTAACATGTGGACCGGAATTTTGAATGGCAAAATAATTGGTCCTTTTGAGTTGCCTGATGCATTAACTGGCGAGGTTTACTTAGACTTTCTTCAAAACCATCTTCCTAATTTATTAGAAGACGTGCCGCTAAGCATTTACAGAGAAATGTGGTTCCAACAAGATGGGTGCCCAGCGCACTTTGCTCGCCCCGTAAGAGAGTACCTCGATGAAGAGCTTCCTGGGAGATGGATCGGGCGGGCTGGACCAATCTCGTGGCCGGCCCGTTCACCGGACTTGAATCCTTTAGACTTTTTTTACTGGGGAGCTGTTAAAGAAAAAGTTTACGAGAAGCCCATTGGGAGTGAACATGAATTACGGCAGAGAATAGCTGAAGCAGCTCAATTTGTAAATAATGGACGATACGCTAGAAAGATAGCTCGATCTTTTTTAAAAAGATGTCGCGCTTGTATTGCCGCCGAAGGAAGGCATTTCGAACACTTATTATAACATTTTAAGAATTATTGTAAATTTTATTAATAAACATTGGTATTAAAATTTTGTTTTATTTAAAATTGAAACCTTTAACAATAAATGCTTATTCCAATGCACACACTAAAAAAAATAAATTAAAAGTGAACAATCTGTTCATTCAATAAAGATAGACGAGTACATCAGTACAATGTACAATTCAGTTAAATTTAATCAGTGTGTAAATTGGAAGCGGCTCCAATGTAACCAACGATAAGCTTTGCAATTTTAACCAAGTAAGAAAAAAAGTTAAAAATGGGTTTTCATGGAAATATTTTTTTTTGTTCATGATAGCAGCTACAATTTGCCAAGTGTCATACCATTTTGGAATCCTTACTAAATGCGCCAACTTTTGTCACAACTTGCCAAACTCGCGTAGTACAATTTTTTTTCAATGCAGACAGTTAAAACTAGGCCATTTTTAATTTTTAATTTTTTTCTTGGAAATAAGTCCTATTTTTATGCAATCTCGAGGAGCTAGATTTGAAATGTTGATAACAGTTTAGAGAAGCATTATTCAGGGTTACATATCAAAAAAAAAAGTTTCCAAAAGTGAACATTTGTGGCAACAGCAGCAAAAACACTGTCACAGGGTGTGAAATTTTGCGTGTTTTTTTAAAATGCCAATAATTTTGAGAACACGTGACTTAGATTTTTTTAAACATTTTTCTGATAACCAGCATGACTTGCCTTGTCACCCGGTTTCGGGTTGACGTCGAGTTTTGGGACACCCTGTATATGTTATTATAGAATAGTTTATGATCAAGTTCCCAAAATTTTAACCCATACTTAGCCGGGTCGCAAGGCATGAAAAACCTCTTCTGAATTCCTAACTCTTATTTTATGACTTTATAGTGTAACCTAAAAGAGGCTAAGAGTTGTCTATATGCAAAACCTACTTGAAACATTACGCTGTTTTTGTGAATCCATAATGTTAACCCTAAATCAGTCGAGGCACCTATTTGCATATGAGTCTCGAGCGACAAAGAACAAAGGAAAAGCTTTTTTACTTTTTGTACGTCGGTTACGCTATCAGCCGAAATATTTGGGGAGAATTTTGTTATCTGCATATTGTAAATCATTGGTTGCATTTAAAAACTCTTTTTTTCAGTATAATTTTGCTGGGATAGATATTTGTTTATTTCATAGTATGGCTATGGAATTTGTTTACATCTGATGATATGATTCTGATCTTATGATTTTAGACCTTCCATACTTCTAAGGAGATATTTAATATAGAGATTTCAGCCAGATTTATTTGATTGTTTATATGATGGTTTAAATGTTTGAAGTTAATGACACTCAAAAGATATTTGTCGAGACTTACAACTACCTCTAGACTTTATATTTATTTATATCAGGTAATAATCTTAACTTAGTATGCAAAGTGTCACATGCAAAGCGTGCCGACTTCCATGAAAACAAAAATCCTATCACGCGCTTAACGGTTAAAAGATTTATTCAAAATCAAAATAAATCAACGGTGACGTTTCCTGGCATTTAAATCTCTATAAAAGACATTAAATATTCAAAAGTTCAGGTTGACGAATTGAATTTTAAAATATTTACTTACGTAAGTAGCTTTAAGAGAGAATAATTTGTATTGTTAAAACTTTAAGGTACAATTCTCGATAACATTTCATGACATACGCAGAAAGATTTTTCCTAGTATTGCTTAAGATGTTTTTACAAAGACATTTTAAATAAGTTCAACTACAACCCTAAGATTTAATACGAAAGTTAAAAATCAATACTGAATTGCCATCGAACGGTTAACTTTATTAGTTAATCAATTAAAATACAGAAAAAAAAACATACTGCGAAGTGCAAATTATTCATACAAATAGCAAATAAAAAATTTCTCCTCTACAGGGAGTCTACTAATATTTACAAGTCAATAACGCAATACTATTAAAGTTAATATCTAACGTGTTTTACTTTAAGCGCACGCGTATAATTAATTTAAATACTATTTTAACGACGTCAAATTGAATATAAATTGCCTTGACATGAAACGGAAACAAAAATTTCGTTCTGGAATGTCGACCTTCGTTTCGCCCATCGTGACATGCAAATGCTATCACATCTTTCTCACACAATCACAAAAGCAGTATCACAACACGAACTTAAATGTACTTCACGTTAAAATCCGTTCTGAACTTACAAAGGTCAAGATCAGTGGTGTTCCGCGCGCGGCCAGTTATGTAAGATCGGAATGACTAAAGGGCATTCAAATTGGATCATGACCTTCCTTGAGACAATGATCTACGAATAAATGCTAATGTCAAAGGTAAACAAGAATAATTTGAAAAGAAAATCGTTTGTAATGGTCATCCTTCACATTTAAAAGAGTCTTTATTTTTGTACCTAATCAGAGTAGATACTATTTGTAATAGATTTAAAGATCGAAGCTTAAACCTGACAGTAATTTAATATGGATAAAACACTTAATAATTAAAGTTTTTTTCTAGGAATACTACAATAAGAACCAACAATATTCAATTAAAGTTATACGTTGCTGTATTGAATTAAAATTGTGTAGGTAATATCACTGGATAGATTAATGGTGTGGAATAAGATATTTTTAATAACATATTTACAATAACACCAGAAAACCAATTTTTGCGATCGTTGAAATTCCCAGCAATTGTTCGTTAAGAGTCTCATAATAATTCCTGCTATCATGGAGCTCTAAAGAAATTCCATTAACTTTTAACAGACGTAACCGTTTTTACGCAGCAATTTTTCGCAAATTCAGAGTTTATTTTACTCTCTTGCCAGTTCAGCGGTTTTTTAATCAGTAATTGGTTTGATGCTATCTTTGCCATTGCATTTGAACTTATCTTTCAAATTGATTTATTACCTCACTTTATCAGGTTTATTTTAGAAACCATGTTTACAGTTTTTCTTTAATTATGCTTTTATTGATTGGGATAATTTCATATTTTTGAGTTTGAATAAATTTTGCTACATAAAAGTATGTTATTAAAATAACAAGTTTCCTGTTTTGCTCAAATTATTGCCTCATTGCTGTTTTGTTAATATTAATAAACCAGCTTCATAAAGATAAAGGAAAGATAATCAAACTAGACTCTTGAATATTCCAAGGACCAAGATAATTAAGCTCGCAGTGTCCAGCGAAAAAAACTTCAAAGAAACGATACCTAAGACCGGTCGGTAACAAACACCTCGCCTCGATATTTATAGTGACTGGGGACATAATTTAATAAACAAAGCAGTACCGAGCCGACATTTTAATGCCACCCCAGGCACGGAGATCTGATAGTGCATCATAACTGGTTCCAACCTCTCGGAGATAGTATTGTGAGGAACTGGTACCTACTTCTTTATATGCTCCCGGTGAAATATAAGCGTTGCCTTCGAATAGTTAAGCAAAATCTTTATCTACAAGTGCGCTATTAATAACAACACGTATCAGATAGGAACCCAACTCTGCTACAGTTTATAAACCCAATTTACGACATATTGGTTGTGTTTAAATCATCACTGTGAAGCTTCCAATTTTGCTTTTGTTGTTCAATAGATTGTCTATCTAGATTGTTGCAATTTTGTTTTCAATTTTGTTGTTGGATTTATTGGCTCGTAACTTTGAAGTTGCGAGAAGAATTTCTATAGTATTTTTATGAAAATGAATAAAATTATATTTGGTTATGTAGGTACAAATTGTGAAAGGAGAGTTTGATGTACATCATGGAACTTCGTCAGAAATAAAAAGTTTTTAAACTTGCCTCAAAATTAGTTTTAAATATAAGCCTGCTGGATCTTATTAATCTTATGACGTGAGATGGTCTTTATTCGCACGTCCAACAGAACGACAGTCTTTTAAACTGACGCGACTCATATCTTGACAAATGACTGACGCGTCTCATATAGAACGCAAGATGAAAATCAGTCGATTACTAAACGAGAGAGTATAAACATTTACATTTTAGAACGTGCTTCGATTTCAAAGTTATCTTATGTTGCCTTTGTTTCTTTGACAGGTGCATTAGAGACCTATCTTGGAACAATTAAATGCTTCGATATAGCTAAGTCATCATGAGTGGGAGTAAGGAATACGGCTCGTTTTGATTCTACTACAGCTATCGATACTTTGATCCACACTGGATTGAAGGAATTTACATTGTTTCATTTTTTTGTTGATTGTGTTTTGGTTGGACCCCTGACGAGATAGATCGGGCTAATGAACTTAGTTTTTTTAATTTAATGAACTTAATTTAAGAAAGCGATCCTTTGAATATTTAAATGCCGCAAACCATTACGCACAGTATAAAACTTTAAATCCGTAGTAATAATGTATTAAATAAAATGTTTCGTGTAGCTTTTCTTTTTTGTTCGACCAAATTATTTGTTAAACAAGCCTGCTTTCAAAACATAATTTGAAAGGTCTTGTAATCAAATTCATATACATTAAACAAAGATTAAATAGCTCTAAGCTTATAATAAAGCAATTTAGACAAAATCTATAGTAAATTGGGACTAAGCACCAATGCCTTTAGGCTGTTTTATCGTAAGCAGAGAAACTTTATCTATTAAAATAACATTTTGAAATATGTACAATGATAAAAAGTTGGCCGCTTTAAAAAGCTGTTTTATGGCTTTTAAATGACAGCCAACATTCTAATATGTATGTCATAAAAGTAGAGGACTATGTGTTTTTATTTTTATTATTAGCCTTAAAATGTCTAACTGTATTTGTTTTAGTAGCTTAATGGATTAGGACCACCAATAGTTAAAAAAAACAAGAATGTCGAAAATGCTCTAAAAAAGGCTCTGGCAACTTTTAGCTTGCCTTTATCTTCAAAACATCTTATGTTTCTTATGTTCAGAAAATAAATTATTTTATACATTTTTCAATTCATAATTAAACTCTAAACTCTTGTAACATTTCAAACTTATAAAATATACCATTTTATCCTTGTAAAGATACATAGCTTACTTATAACCTGTGATGCTCTTTATATTTTAAACTACTTAAAAGGCCAAGTATGAAAATAAGCGTGGGTACGGACAAAGAGATTCGAAATGCATAAAACCGTATATGCGTTTGTGTATCATTTGCAATTACATGTTATTGTACTGTTGTACAATTTAATGTCTGACTTCACTAACTAGAAAATGGCATTGTAAGCTAAATAGTAGCTCGTTTATTTACGTCAATTTCCAGTACTGATACGAAAGGTTTATTTAAGTTTGTCTACGGTTTGGTTGGCTATGGAAATGTGGGGTTTTGAATAACTGTTGTAATGCCTTCGATTCTATCGGATGATACATTTACAAAGTAACTGTGATTTAAAGTACTTGTTACGCCATCTGTGAGTTTTGTTTGAACTAATTGGTTATAAAATAATGTATATTATGAAATTTATACGGGAAGCATAACTCTCAACCCCTTTTACGAACATGACGCGAACGGAGGAGTATAAACGTTCGGCACAGTATAATTAAATAGAGGATTGGTGTAGAAGGTTTTTTCAATAATGCAATAATAAATTGCCCAAATTAATAAAAAAAACATGGATTCGAAACAAAGATAATCTTTTTTTTTTTTTTGTTTGCGCGGTGAAATGCGTTTACGCACCGTACCCCCTACCTGGGTGGCGGGGGGCGTGTGTGGGACTCCCACCTGGGCAACTGACACGTCGCCCAGGGGACTACCCACTAAAACACCGCGGCGCTCCGTCTTCGCCTTGTGGTGAAGCCGTGGGGCCCGGACCGTCGGCCCTACGCCACGACTTCACCGGCGATGGGCCCGTCTACTGCACGACGGGCCCATTTTGACCCCCCCGCGGTGTAGGGGGGCCTGTGGGAACGACCGGGAGCGCCCGATCGTTCCCACCCGTCGACGGTGGTGGACCGTGCAATGCGGGCAGGTGGACATCCCCCGCCCACTGGCCACCACCAGGCTGGACTTGGGCGCGATCGCGCCTCGTCCGGCCCCTTCGACGTCTGCGGTGCGGGGGCGCGAGAGGATCATTCTCACGCACCCGCTCCGCAGCCTCCTTCTGCGACATGACGTCCTCGCAGAAAGAGGCCACCGCGACCCAGACCGCCTCGGAGCCCAGCATGGCGTACACCAAGCCGGGCAGCGAGAGGTCCGGGCCAACGGACGCCTGGAGGCGACGACGTGGCACATCCCAGGCCGGACACTCGGCCAGGGTGTGCCACGCTGTGTCGTCCGGCGCGCCACAGTGGTGGCACGCCGTGGATTCCTCCCTTTGAATCCGGCACAGGAAATGTCCGAAGCTGCCATGCCCGGACAAGACCTGCGCCAGACGGTAGGTGAGGAACCCATGCCTCCTGTCGATCCATCCCTCTATGACTGGACCAACGGCGTCCAGGGTCCACCGCCCGTCGTCCGCGTTGGCCATCTCCGCCGTCCACCGGCGGAACATGACCTCGCGGGCCCTTCGCCAGACGGCGACCCTCTCCTCAGGTGCTGCGGGCTCCCCCTGAGCCCGCTTGTCCGCCGTCCAATGGTAGACGGCGGCCAGCACCTCGGCCTCAAGGTACCACGGCGGAGTGCCCGCCATGGCACATGCCGCCCCGTGACCAACCGTGCCGTAAGCCCGCGCCATTCGCTGTGCGATGGCGCGTTGGGGCTTACGGAGCAGGGCACGGTTGGTTTCCGGTATAGCGCCATGCTGCGTAGCACGCCGGCATAAAGGCGCCGGCATGCCGCAGCAGGCCCCCCGATGTTCGGGAGGAGCCAACTAAGGCTCCTCGCCGACTTGAGGAGGCGTTCGCGGAGCAGGCGGAAGTGCTCCGCGAACTTCCACCGGCATGAAATGGTGAGGCCCAGATATTTTATCTGGGCCTGCACCTCCACCCTCCTCCCGGCCACCACGACGTGGGCGTCCGGCGGCGGCTCCCCTCGAGGCCCATGAGGCCAAGAATATGGCCTCGGTTTTGGGGAGCGCCACTTCCAGCCCCAGCCGCCCGATACGACGGGCGACCAGGGTTCCCCCCACCGACGCCCGGTCGGCCGCCTCCCCGAAGTTGCGCCCCCGCGCCGTGACGAGGGTGTCGTCCGCATAGCAGACGACACCAACGCCATCGGGGAGGGCGCCCCGGAGGAGCCAGTCGTAGCCTATGTTCCACAGGAGTGGTCCTAGGACCGACCCCTGCGGAACGCCCGACTCCACCGGCCGCCGCCTCATGCGGCCGTCCCTGCCGACGAACAGTACCTCCCGGCCTTGGAGGTAGTTCGTCAGCAGGACCCTCAGGTATGGAGGCACTCCGTGATACCGGAGCGCCTCCAATATTGTGGCGTGGGGGATGGAGTTGAAGGCGTTCTTTATGTCGAATGACACCGCCATCACCCCTCCCCCCGCCCTCGCCCCCTCCTGGGTGATGCGCTTCACCTCCAGAAGCGCATCCACCGTGGACCGGCCCGTCCGAAACCCGTACTGGGCCTCGGACAAGTCGGGGCCGGTCCCCCCCAGGTGCTCCTTGAGGCGTGCCGCGATCACGCTCTCAAGGAGCTTGGCCGCGTCGTCCAGGAGGACGATCGGCCGATAGCCGGAGGGCGAATCCTCCGGCCGACCCACCTTCCGGAGGAGGCACAGAACCCCCTCCTTCCACACCTTCGGGAACCTCCCCGACGCAAAGCAGCGGTCGAAGAGGTCCCGAAAACGTCGCTCCATTTGGGCGGTGGCTCTTGCCACCACCCGTGCCGGCACGCCGTCTGGCCCCGGCGCCGTCTTCTTGCCCCGGAGGCGAGCCGCCGCCGAGGCAAACTCCGTCTCCGACATCGGGGGAATCCCGGCGTCGGCCGGAGGACCCATTCGCGGGAGCGGGGCCATCCGGGGAGGGACGAAGTCCGGCGAGCGGTCCGGGAAAAGACCCCGGACCACCTCCTCCAGCAAGGCCGGCTGATACGGCCTCCCCCAGGGATCGGCATCCAATCCCGCCAACATCTCCAGCCGCGCCGCCTTTTTGGCCTCCCTGATGGCCGTCTTGAGGACGCGCCGGGCCTCCACGTAGGAGGCATAGAGGCGGTCCTCGTTGGCGGCATCATGGTTGGCGCGGCGGCGGGCCCGCTGGAAGGCCCTCCTCGCGGCGCCGCAGTCGTCCCGGAGGCCGGCGAGTTCCGCCGACCACCAGTAGACCGCGCGCCTGGGCGGGGGCCGTAGCGACCGAGGCATGCTGGAGTCGCACACCTCGGTCATTGCCTCCCTCAGTTGGAGGGCGGCCTCGTCGAGGTCCGGACTGTCCGACGGAGCGAACCAGTCCTGGACGAAGGCCGCCTCCGTGGCCGCGATGCGGTCCAGCCGCATCAGGGACCACCGCGGAAAGGACCTTCTTCCTTCCCGCTCCCCCCCCACCACCGGTGGACACTGAGTGGAGAACTCTATCCGAATGTACCTATGATTGGATAGATAGAGAGAACGAGACGTCCGGCACCGAGCTCCCGTTTTGGCGCACGCACGTGCGCACTGCCCCCCTGTTGAGGAGCACCAGACCCGTCGACGCTGCCCAGGCCGCTACACAGCGGCCCAGGGGGCTATCGACATGGTCTCCCCAGGCCGTGGACCTGGCGTTGCTCGACCTTGCTCCTCCCCAGTCCTGCAAGCGCCGCCGTGAGAGTCTGGAGATAATTCTCCAGCTCCACGACCGGACGCTTTGGGGGAAAGTACACGCCCACCAGGGCGATATCCCCCCACGCGGCGGCCACGTATCCATGGCCCCTCTCTATGAGCGAGAGGGGCGGGGAGTCCGTGGAAGGCCGCGGCACGATGGCCACCGTACCGTCCGTGTCCCGCAGCCAGGAGGCTGGGAACGAGAAAGGCTCGGCGACCACGGCAAGGTCCCCCGACCACTCGGCTAGCACTTGGACCATTAGGTCCTGTGCCGCCTGACAGTGGTTGAGGTTTACCTGCATAATTGTGCGATGTCCGAAACTGGGCATTAATCGGACATCGCACCATCAACGGCGACCGGGGAAACCTGGGCACCTGAAAGGGCGGGCCGCGTGGTGGCCTGCTCCTTTCCCCTCCTGACGGGAGGGCTGCATTTAGCCCCCCCCATTACGTGGCCCGTCGGCCTCCCACTCGCTGCGCATACAGCGCAGTGGGGACTCCCGGTTAATCTGTGACAGTATAAACAGCACATCTCTTTATAAAACTTCTTTAATGACAGCAATGGGCATGATGACTGTGAATAAAATACACAAAAATTATGCTACCATCTAATGAAACGTAAATAAAATATTAAAAAATAACAAGGTATTATTATAATTAAAGCGAGATTAATTAATATTTTTAAAAAATAAATCTACAAAATACTACAGTCCGCCATGATATTCTGAACGCCAATCAGAGCGAATGACGTCACTATTGAGCATGGTTCCCAACTTAGGGGTTTTCCCCCCAAATTTAGGGGGTAAATTAGTGGGATGGGATTTTTTTTTATTTTGTTTTTATTCTAAAAATTAAAAATTTAGTTTTTTCTTATTGCTTTTTTAAAAATAGTCAGAAAAATAATTTATTTTTACTAAAATAATCGGTTATAGATATTATACGACCGTGCAGATTCCTTCTAAATCTTGAAAAAAAGAAGTTGGTAGATCTACCTACTTTTCGAATTGAGTTTGGTCAGAAAGTACCAACTTTTAGAGTCGTACGGAAGGATTTATAAAAATTCGAGTTGGTAACACTGCTCAAGAGTGACGTCAAAATTGACGCCATGACACTTTGGAGCGTTTTGGTGGGAATTTTAAACATAAAATTTTAAATTGATTTTTTTCATATAAATCATGCTTTTTTTTCCGAAATATGATATTTTTTACAATAAGTATATATTTCTGAATATGATACAACAGTTTTTCAAAATCTGTCATCATGCCTATTGTAACTATAAACATTGTTCTCACACCAAAGCCAGTGAATATATTAGACCTGCTTGTAACTGTGTAATGTACAACCTCGTGTGAAGGACTAGTGTGTTCTGGGCTGGCTTTGCCTCCTAGATCCTCTTCATCTGCTACGAAAGTGAGTGCTTCCTATTTTTATCTATCCTTAACTTAGTACAAGTTCACTGTCTACGCTATTTCGGTGTCTTTTGGCCTCGTCTGTAGTTAATCAAAGGTATTTGACTGGATTTTGAAGCAAGTAGTGGTGGAGCTGATCCTCCTATTCCTCTTAAAGTAACTTCCCGTTTTTTCCGTACAAATTTGAAAAAATCCTTTTGGTGACACCATAATTATATCTATTTTTCATTACAGCTTTAATTTTGGTTTTACTTAAGTAACCACTTCTTTTAAAGGTAAAAGAACCAACTATGGACATTATAAGGATTATTTTTTAGTTTTTGCTCTATAATTTATACGTTTTACTATACACGTTTTTAGAATTTTGGACGTTAATGAATAGTGTATTTTAGAATATGTTTTCGATTTTGAAAATAAGGTTATTATTAGCTTCATCAAAATAATCTTAAATAATATATCCTCTGTCAATCACAATTTTGGGAACAATCGCTCTAAAATACACCCTTTTGAATACCATAATAATGCAAAACTATGCTTACAAGGTGCTTATAGTACTAATAATACTACTAAGTTTGATATGTAGAACTCCATCAACTTTCCCTAACAAGGTAAACACATTTACATTTCCTCATGCAGAGTAGAGTAGACGACTCTTCTCAAACTTCAGCAGCATAAACATTTATCAGAACTCTGAACTGCTTAAGTTTGACCTACTCTGTGGAAAATACGTCACCAAAAAAGGAATAACATTACAGACATAACTGTGTCGCTGTTTTAAGAAAACATACGTTAAGGATTTTGAGGTTTTCCCATTTTTGAAATATGTACTTGAAAAGATTTTATAAACTAAAATTAATTTAGGTTCGCTTCCTAGATATTACAAAAAAAATAGGTGTCGTTTCTAATTAGATCTACATCTTTGACCTTTAAAAAATCTGAATCTATCTGATTTACTTCGTGCACGTTTTTATACAACTATAAATCCATCCAAACTCTCATAAATAAATTGCGAAGTCATTTTTGTTTTACTTAGCATTTCTGTCCGAATATAATTTATGAGAGCATACCTAAAATGTCTAGAACTCTCAAACCAGACCTATAACAACCACATCAAAAGTCTTAAGACATCCTATAATAAATCTATTTTGCAGTAAATACGAGTACAGTCGCAATTATAGGCTTAGTAGTTAACTTGTTAGTAAAATATTTATGATATCGAATACTCGTATAGCAATCAACTAAGTTGAAACTTTGTTCAACTACTAATGACTATCGAGTTGTTGTTCCAATTATTTTTAAATTTATCCTCTTTACAATTACTGGCCGTAAATAAGTAGGCTCATTAAAAGAAATGATGGCCAAACGTCTTTAATTTTGAAGAAAGAAAATAAAAGTAAAAATATATTCAGCTAGTGGCCGCCCCCGACTCCGTTCGCGTGGGAATGAGAAGTTTTCCCGCGGTAAATACCCTATGTGTATGTATACCCTATGTATACCCTACTGTAAAGTTCCATCAAAATCCAAGCAGTAGTTTTTACGTGAGAGTGTAACAAACATCCATAAATCCATACATACTTACATTAAAGGTATGAAATTAATAAATTATTTTTCGCTTTACGACTTACCAATTTTATAAAATATCGAAAAACTAGTGAAAATTTTATAAAAATTGAATAAAATTTAATAACTCCGTATTTATTTGGATACTTATTAAAGCTTCCATTTTACTTTAGCAAATAGTTTTAAAATATATAAAAAAGCGATGTATACAAAACTTTTCATACAACTGATTTTTATATTTTTGCTTGCCCCATAACTTTGAAGACAAATAGGTAATAATAAAAAAGGTACCTACCCCCAATACTAGAACACAACGCTATTTCCAATTTCTTTCGGTATGTGTTTAAGATCGGCGCCGAAACATAAAACTCAACGAGAATTACGACGCACTTTAAAAAGTTTCCGTATTTGAAGAATAGTTGTAACTAAACAATATCGTAATCCCCATAAACCTACCACTTACGTGCCCCTACGATACATTTATATGGTTTTATGGCCTCGGGTGCCCGAAATTAAACTTAAAACGTACATTTTACTCACATAATTCCTTGAGAAATATTTTTACGCGCGTGTCGACACGAATACAGTTTTGATTCATTATGAAGAATTTATCTCTCAGGCTACAGTGGTATACTTTTAACAAGTTTAGGATGTTTTCGGAGCATGGAATGATTGATATGCTGATTGCTCAATCGAATTAACTTGTTGCGTGTTGTATCGAAATCTTTAGAATTTTGAGTATTTCTCGCATGGAACACGATAGGTTTTTGTCGATGGTATTTTGTTTTTTGGATTATATCAACTTATTTGAATAAGGTTCACATGGTGTTTAATCGAATAAGGGAGAGAGACATAATAGCAATAACAGTACGAACGATAAGGAATCTTTTATGCTTCTAAACGCATAAAGCGCTCTTTTGTAACTGGACACCGCCACGTCAACTTCTAATTGATGCTGTCACTCAAAATAAAACGACGTTTGCTTGGGGTGGTTCTACTTAACTGTTGCGTTAACGATTACTTATTCGTTTTATTCAAACATAAAAGAATGTATAGGGACATTATTTATTTTTAAGACAGCCCCAAAAATATCAACATTAGTATTGAATGAGTTTTAGTGCTGTATAAAAAATAATTAAATATCAATGAGCCACGTTTTACGGTCAAATTAAATGATTGACTTTTATTCGTATTAAAATTAAATGTAAACTTTGTTGGCTTAAATTTGTTATAAAAAAATAAAGTTTCTGCAGTTGTGCAAATGAAAATCTTCCATCAGGAATAACCTTAGAAGAACCCTCGAATATTTTTGCCAATCGTCCCCTGAGCACAATCCTACAACTCTAAATAAATACAATTTAATACGAAATAAGAATATATAAGCTAAAACGCTTTTTATCCCTAGAGAGAAGAATTGGACGTTCTTGACAACTGTCAATTGTTTTACGATATCGCCAAAATTGGAGACAGCAACATTATCATCAATCAATTAGAATTAGCGACATAAATTCGATAAATTTTGTCAAAACATTATCGGTACTAAAATGTGTCGTTAACTATCCCAAACAGGGTAAATAAGGCTTAATGCGACTTAACGACATCCCATATCATAATAAGAGCATTAACTTTTACATCCAGTAACAAATAACATTACTAGCACGATGTTTCCAAACAATCACAACCATATAACTTTATTGGGTTTTTGTCAAAATCGGCATTCTTGAAAATAAACGATAATGGTCACTAAGAACATAGTATTAAGATTTATTTTACCAGTGTTGGTAGGAGATTATTCATTCGTTGGACTTTTAAGGATGCTAATCATCAGAAGCTAAGCCTTTAAAAAGACTTGGTATAATCCTTCCTATCATTATATGATACACGTTCGTAATAAAGTAAGGATTGAATCAAGCCAATCGGTTTAATCGTAAATTTTTACGATGTATTTATTTTAATGTACAAATCGATAAGAAGGCTTTTTTTAATCTTTACATACGTGATTAGATTCTTAAACGTGTTAAATAAGCTGGTTTAAATTATAGCAATAGGATTTTTGTGGAATGATGGAAATTTTATGAAAGTCGTCACACTTTGTTTCCCTACTTTTAACGGACTTCAAAAATGTAAGAGGTCTAATAATCATATTCAGCTCTTTGTTTTTATCCGATAATTAAACACTTTAGATTATAAACATTTCGAATTTTTACAGTTAAGTGTTGTCTCTATTACTCTTAATTTCCTTACTTAATCAAAATACTTTATTACAAAAATTGGTTACATTACTTTTTTCACATGAGCATACATCACACCCGCAAAAAAAAAACTTAACTAACCAGAATGATAGATTCAATAAACTCCTCAATTTGACAGCAAAAACTATAAAAAATCCTCTCCATTCTAACAACAACAACAAAAAAAAACAAATTGACGTTTCATAATACATTAGTTAATGACCAACAAAAAGTTTTGCTGTCAATACAATGGCTGATTACGGCGTAACTACGTAATATGAAATTTTTGCTATTGCATTACTTGATATCTATTATTGAACTGAGGTTCTATAGAAGTCACACGCAGTCATGGTCAATGTACGCAGTTTAAAAGATTAATCAAGGCCCAAGTTATGGAAGACGGTTTAAGTAATATAGCTTACTAAGATGTTTCGTTATTTCATAAGATAATAATGAATATACTAGAAATCTAATACTAAAAAAATTATCGGTGTTTATTACTCTGTGTAAATGTGAATTAACTATGTAAATAATTATATTTTGAACTGAAATCGTACGTATTTGGAAAAATAGGCGTACCTAGAGAACGACCAATAATACTAACTGTCAATGCGATTTGGATTAATTGAAACAGTGAACTTTAAAACATTAATAGGTTAAAAACGTTCAAGCTCGACTCAAATTAGAAGATGGCTTTCCGCCTGTAACTTGAGCCGTGAGTAAAAGAGAGGCAGCGATACTACTCTCGCATCAGCGGTCAATTACAAAAAGGTAATCCTGAGTAGGCACTTAATGAATCATTATAGCTCCCCGCGCCAGACCTGCTCGCTGGCTGATGAAGCGTATTCATAGACTGGACACGGATTTTAAGTATTTGATGTCGATTTTTATTCAACTGATTTTTGTATGTTTGTACGTAATAATTCTCAAAACATTAATATGCTTTAGTTTAAGTTACACGTTGAATTAAAAGTTGTTAATTCTGTTTATTAAACTTATTTACTTTAGGTTAGATTCTATGTGATCACTATTGTTTTAGTCTTAGTTTAATGTGGTTTTTGGTTTATTAGTAGCAAAAACACAATTATAATGAGATTTTCTTATTTTATCTACCTTAAATTTCTATCATTTTCTCTAATTCGTTGTTCAAACATTAATATTCCTATTTTTTTTTCTTAAACTTTCGCCCACGTCTACGAATACGGCCAAGCGGTGCGCTCTGACGTTTGAGCGACTTGGAGTCAAAGGCGACTTGCGTCTACATCACTCAATGTCAACTGTGACCTTACGCTATGGAGTCTCTACGAACTATGATGTGAGCTAAGCATGGCTTTGATGTGGCTTATTGGCTTCCGCGTTAGGGGGCTAAGTGATATATGCAATGTTGTAATTTAGATTCTTATAATATACTAGGTTTGAAAACATACTAGAAATGGACCTAGAAAGATAATCCAAACGTTTTGTTTAGGAGTTTATCATGGAAAGCATAATTCAGAACAAGAAAACGAATCAGTCGCCCAGGCTTACACCGAGACCCCCCCAAGGGATCGCGCCTTGCCGCGGCGGGGGGGGCTTAGTACCCCGTAGCAAGCCAGCTACTGGGGGAAGCTAAGCGGTCCCACAAGGGGCTGGTCGTGAGGTAGACCGGCCCACGAGAGGGGGGCTGCTCCAGCTGGGCGGGAGCCCAGCGTGCTGATGCGCCCGGAGGGGAGGCTCTGGCCGGGCTCGTCCCGGTCAGCTGCACCCCAGGAGGGGAGGCTCCAGCGAGGCCTTTGGCCACGTTCTGTTGAGCGCCCAGGGGGGTAATCGTGGGGGGTCGGGTGGTGCGGCGTGGCGGCCGCGGCATCCGATCCCCCGCGATTTGGATTGGAGGTGGGCTGAGGAAGGGGTGGTGGGGAAACCCCTCTCCTTGGCCCAGGGCGGATTCGGCGGCGCGCCACTGTCCCCGCAGTGGCGCGTCGGCGACTCCAGCCGGTGCGGACCCAGGTCGGCAGAGGGCCGAAGACCCTGGGGTGGTTCCCAGACTGCCGACACAGGGCTAGGTCGGCAGCTAATTAAGGGAACAAGAGGGGGTAGGCGCGCCGCGGTTGTTCCAGCGCGCCTCCAAACTTGAGGGGGCTGCCTCGGTGGCCAGCCGTCGGTGGGTTCGCGGCGAGGGCCTCAACAGGTAATTCCCGCGGCCCCGCCATTATACGACGGCCAGAAGGACAACTCCAGGTTTTTAGTCGGTGCAAGCCCGACATAAACCGTCTCCTTTCCCTGGAGGGGACGGGTATGCGTAGGCATTTTCCTGGACAAACAAAAAAAAAAAAAAAAAGGCTTACACCGAGGCGCAGGATAATACAAATGCGTTTAAAACTTATCACCTTCCCAGCAAACAGATTTTTACTTGTGCTGTAGGTATTCTTCTGATTCTACGGGAAGTATTAAATCCAGTTTCAGTCACGTGGCTGCAACTTCTGTGCGCTGCCTTAATATTGCAAATAAGATTATTTGGTATAATTTAACTCGATCCTTCTATTTTATTCGTAATAATGGATAAACATTAGACTTGTATTCAAAACTTACCTCTGATAAGTAAACATAATGAAAAGTTTTGATCGTAAAAAGATAATAATATTTTTTGCGACAATACGAACTTTATAACAAACACTTTACTTTTCTTTATGCCATTTTGGAACAAGGGCAACACAACGTTCAAAAAACGAGCATAACAAAGTCTTAAAGATCCTGGAAGTCATCATTTAATATTTCATCAACCTTTTAAGCCTAATACGGAACAGACAGGAAAGGGCAATGAGCACTTTGTATAAATCATGAACCATACCGACTTGCTCGCCTTTATAAATAAAAAATAACCAGCATTGGAAAAATGATTAAAAATTTACACAATTTGTAAATGATATCGGAAGAAATGAGAGAAAATTTTAGAAATATTTGATTGGAAGAAAGGAAGGGAAAATATAAAAAATATATTTAGGGTGTATGTTTGGTAAAGTTTAGATAGATGAATTCTTAATACCTATAACAATATTAGTAAAAATAAAGATTTTTTTGATAGGTATGTTTAGGTGAAACTGTACGTTCGCTACCACTATTTTGGTTGTAGGAATGATGTATTGATTTCTAAAAGTACGCTGATAGTTTAATACAATATCGAACTACTCACCGACTGTTCGGTAGGTCATTTAGGTTGTCCACCCATAAAGGTGTTCAAACTGTAAACAACTCGGAGATAACATATTTTCATATTTTTTATTTTCGTAACCAAATATTTCCAAAATACCTCAAAAATAAAAATTTATGCACGATAATTTTTATATTTATGCACGAACACTAAACTTATAAATTACAGTGTAATAAGGAAAACAAGAATAATTAAAATTAAAAGTGTAATTTGGAAAACTAACAAATAATTGGCGGTTAACTTAAACAACTTATTTTTTGTTTTTTTAAAGATACATACTGATTTTCAAGAAATAGCTATAGTATTGAAGAATCCAACCAATTATATTAAATTTACTTAAAACTAGTTAACGATAATTTTACTATAATCTTCGAACGCTAATTTTGAAATAACGACAATATTTATTACCATCTTAAGAACGATATGGGTAATAACTATATAGCACTTTCTTGAAAGCCACTATTAAATTGAGTGTTGGCGTAAATGCTTTATAATAACTTTTCCTAATTTACTTTTCTCCGAAAGTATCTTAAACTGAAGTCGTTTCCTTCTTTATCGCTCTATTTTGTACTGTTCACAAGTCAGACGATACTTTTAATAGTCGTAATACAATCATGAAGCGGTGCCTGAAGCTAATTTAGTAATAAACTCACTCCAATTGAGTTAGGCACCTTCAGTAGAAGCCATTGCTTATTACGAAATTCCGACATCACCGCCTTGTAATCAAATAAAAGGAGGAGATATAAAAAAGGTTGTATAGCCTCACATAGCAATATAAATAAAGTCTGCGTACCAATGAAGACAGCGGGCGTCTGGATAATTACTTTTGAAATTGGATCAAATAATGTTTATTTTATTGTATAAGTAATTCGCTCTGTTCGCGGAATTGTAACTACTTTGGTATTTTATAATTTAATCCATGAAGGATTGGGAGAAATGTTCTTTGAAAAATATAAAAATAAAATATTAATATTTTCCATAAGTTGTTTACAGTTTAAAAATGGAGGGGTTGACAACCTAAATGATATAAAAATCGGACAAAGGTTTTATGACCAACGGTCAGGCAGATAGTTCGTTGTGAAATGAAACTTTCTACCAAATAGAAGGATGAATCTAACCTACCATAACCAAAGTGACATCAAAATTAGCAGTAACAAACGTGCAGTTTATCGGAAGCATACCCAAAAAATAGAAAAAATATACCTATATCAAAAGTGTGTCATAAAACTAAATATTTCTCTATTAAAATCATTATTGTAGTCAACATTGCTATCGGAAACAATAATACTAACTCTGCAGTCTAATATAAATTTTAACTAATCAAAATTTATATCCCCTACAAGTACACCAAGAACACAACACCCGGTATCATTTGCCATAAGTCAACGCACTTGCAACGAATAACAAAAACGTTACGGCCCCATAATACACACTCCGGTATCATGCAGCCATAATGACGATAAGATATAATTTCACTTGTGTAACTAACAATCACATCGGTTCCTTCGTTCGCGTAAATTGTCCCCCCGAGCTGGATAGTAAGCACGCACTTAGAAAAATATCCACTGCCTTCAGGCGGTTTGTCACTTCGACTTCCAGGAATTCTGGCTCGGCAGTGTTGTATGGGTGTTTTAATATTACAACTTCTATCAGTATCGTTAGGTTTACAAATACTTTACTAAAATACTCAATTAGTATCATTGTGATTTGAAAGACGACTAACAAGATTGAAGTCAAATCAAGGCTTGAATTTTCGCGTACACAACTCAATTTTGATAAAGCTATCAATTTATCCTTGGCCAACTTTTCCTTCAGCATTGCCTTATTTGAATCCATTAAAACTGACTTCTGATGGATCATCAATCAAGTGAATACCTGCTTTATTGCTTTGGGGTTAGGGTGGAAATTCTATTGCAGGTTTTGTGACTAACGAATTCACTTCATCTCTTTGCTATTGTTCACCTGACAAGGTTCGCGATAATACTAAAATGCCGCACGAGAATAGACCGGCCGTTCGTCTATCATTCTATCGCCTTTTTCTGCGATACACACAGGTGTCCGGTTTACCGAATATTTTAGTATTATTTTAGCTTTTATATAGCTGTACATATTTTGAATAAACTACATTAAGTTGATTGTGAAGCCGAATATAATTTTACATTAATAATAACAAACTTGCCAGCATTCACGACACTGGCACTATTTCCAACAAGCAAGTTTTCTTAATAGAAGTCATTCCAAGATACTCAGAATAAAGCTTTTTATTCGTTTACTTATAAAAAAGTGACCTAGTGAAGCTTTCTTGTCCTACATATGAATTTATGCGGATAACATTTTTGTTTCGTTTTTGTCTTAATATTAATAAAAAGTGTGTTATCCCTTTTACCAATGTGTCTCTGAATATTTATATTCAACCATATGATTGCTGCATTGTTAGTTGCTACCGTTTAATATTTTGACAAGGTTGTAGTTATAATACGAGTGAAACTCTATTTCGTACTTATTATTGTGTTTTGCAACATTACTTATGCCATTACGCAAACTTTATTTGGAGTCTTGTCAATTTAAGTGATTGATTCAAAATACCTCATTAGTCTAAACTTTGGCCTTCTTTTTATAATAACCTGTTTGACAGATCATTAAATTAGTTAATCCCAGATCAATAGGATCTTCATGATAATACGACATTGTATTACTCTGTTAAAGGACGAAGTAATTAAATTAATCGCATAATCGCATGAATGAATCAGCATATTAATAAACGGAGCCAATTATTAGTGAACACTTTTTTACAATAAGGCTGCGGGATTAAATTCTATTTTCATAGCTGCACCTGTTTTCAAGCAGGTTCTACTTGTCCTCAAACGAGTCTTGGGACAAGAAGGTAACACTTATCTCTATGAGAGAGAAAAAGTTGTAATTATGGAAAACTAGATGTCAATCAACATTGACGATCTTTCCAGTTTCCTAGATGTAATCAACGTCCTATTGATTAAATAGCAGGCATCGTTACTCTGAAGCTATTTGTATGATCCTCATGACATATTTTTCATATTTTTATTTATCTTCGATCGACTTTTGTAATGGATCAGCATTACGCATTCTTACAGTGTGTCTCGAGTTGGAATTTTTAAGACAAAAAAGTTAAGGACTTGCAGAAAATAAATAAAGGTCGTTAAAACTCTATTTTTATTACTATTAATATAGGTTAAACTTAAAAGTTTCTAGGAAACGTTTTCTTAAATTTAAGTTGTGTTTTAATTTGCTTTAATAAAATTCTTTCAGTACCAACTAACTAAGCATAAAATATTATACGACTTAAAAATTTCAGTTTTATTAAAAAGTTAAACAAATTTCAAAGATAGCATTAATGAAAATAATCTTCCTTTTTTCCTTTATTAAAAAATGTGGCTAGTTGTACACTAGCACTTATTTTCAAAAACAATTGGCAATTTGTTTTTTGTGGACCGCCGTTAATAATCTTTTTCTATGTCACGAATGTCTATAATAACCTGCAACAGGACTTGTTTTCTTTTTGCAATACCCCGGCGCAAGCGCATAGTACCGACAGCAAAAATGTCAACGCAACTTTAATAGTGACCATCCGGGTGCTAGGCAGGTGGTAACTACGACGAATTTTTGTATAATTGTCATAGACGTTGCTAAATTGCTTTTAATTAAAAAAGGTTTAATAAAGATTGTTGCGGGTACTTCCAGAAATAATGCTTTATTAATTGCAGTTTCTGGATTTAATTACTGTAATATGTAGCTGTTGAAGTTTTTCGTTTAATGAACTTCCTTCAAAAAACGTAAACAGTTTAACCTTGACGTCAATAGCTCTTTTTGCTGACAAAAATTCTCCGTAAATTTTTACACCAGTGTCAAACCTTATATTTACTTATTAATAAAATTATCAAAAATTGTTTATACAGTCATATTATATAGTAAGTTTATTAGTCATCAAACATTGTTTACAAATTACGTTAACTGCCTTTTTATATAGTTTTATATGCTTGAGTATTTTTACGTTCGTTAGTTAAATAAATAATATACTGTGGTAAACTGTTTTTTTATTTCTCCCACGGGTACAAATAAAAGGAGTATTTAATCAAACATTTACTTTATAAAGCATCTTTCAATTAACTTGTAAGTGGCATTGTAACCTTTACTATAATTGTCAATTAAATTGAAAAGAAAATCGTACTCAGTTTTAATTGTCACGAATCGTTACACTGCAGTTACATTTTATATTTACAACTTCTTACAATTGCGCTTTAGTTTTCATATGTTTTTAATTTACGTCTTACAAAAGTATCGAAGCCATCGAAATAAGTTAACAAAAGTGCACATTTCCACAAACTTAAAACATTCGTTGTAGAATTTGAATTGCGATTAGAAAAAAAAACTTGCAAAATGCTTTTGAGGTAACAAAATATAACACTGGCCATCTAGGATTGACGATATATTATATACCTATAGGTATTGTTTTTTTTATAATGACTTGTTTATCATTAAAGCAGAAGTATGACTACCCTCATCAGCCTACACGGTGGCTGGCCACACTAATGTTCATATAACTGAAACTACTTGCAGCTACTCACGTCCTATCATTACGTATTTATACTTATGAAGTAGGAGGAGTTTCCTTTGGAGCTTCACCCTAACCGCAATTTGGTCTTATTTATTTACTGAAAGTCGTACATATGTTTAATGTGTGTTTGAAATTATTAGCGGTGTAATTGCAGTGTTCGTGTCTTGGGAAAGTAAGTAATTTTAGTTGAGCTGCTTACTAATAAGTTATTACGAGAGTAGTTCATATTAGAATTAATTTTGTTTGTTATTCCAGAGGAAAGAATGCATTATTTAAATAAAGGATTGCTTTATTTTGTTAACTGATTTCTCTATCTAAAACATAGTTTTCAACTACCTTCAGCATTTTCTAAAACTTTCGCCGAGATAAATAAGGTGTCAAATTCTGTCACATATTTCCAAAGTTGTACAATATTGGAGTAATAACAAATGTCCCAGAGCAACGCGGTTCAAGTTTCTATTGTTCAGAACTTGCCAAAGTTGGCCAAACTTGGCCATTTGGGGTAAAGTTGGCGAGTTGTGGCCAAAAGGTGCATTCGTAAACATACTGTTAGAAAGTTTTAATTGCTGTAGATTGCAGTTTACCGCATGTCGCATCCGGTTCAAATTTAAATGTTGCTATGCATGAAAGTAGGGCAGCAAAGTTAGGAGTTTTGGAGGTGTTTCTAAATATATCTACCCAACTAAACGATAACTTTACTTAACTCTACCTACTTTGTAGAAAATATTATTTAGCTGCTGAATATATATTTTTTGTTATTAAAATATCGTACTTCTAGTACAATTTTCAAAACAAGACAATAATTACTTTGAACCTTTGATCGTTGATACGTACAAATTGTGATTATTTAAATCACAGGCAATTTCGTAACATACCTACTGTATCACAACAGGATTGTATGGACAAGATTAAGCTAATACGACAACCGATCACCTGCCTAATAACCCGATCAATGTTTACTACAATATACATAATGTATATGAAATACACCTCAATACATAAACATGTATGTAGGAGGACATATCTGATCTAATTAATATGACATTGATTGATACTAATGTAGTTAGTGAACGTCATACTGCAATGAGTAATTGATTGTCACAACATGATAAATACGATGGTAAAAATTAATCGGGTGCAACTGCTAATTGGTAAGCTTTGATATTAAACACACAAATCATTATCAATGGGTATCACAATTGATGTTTATTACAATGAAGGTTTAATACAAATAAAGCAAATATATACTAATAGAATAAGAAACAACAAGTGTTTAAAATAATCAAGACGAATTAAAATTAATTAAGCAAATAACTCGTACTATTTTTTTATTACTATAGTAACGACAATAACTTAGAAACAACTTAACAAACAAATATTATACACATCAAAAGCAACACACAACACAGATATTCTCAATCTTTACCATCCATTTTCACACTTAAACCATCGTCTCATAACCAAACAGTTTTATCCTAGCCGACTACCGTTTTAACCAAAAATAACATTAGATCAAAGAAACACAAACACAATAATCGATGTCCACTGATTTGAGATTTGTTCAAATATAGAGCCTATCAGTTTAAATATTGACACGGCAAACATATCGGTGGTTAGCTGTGAGGAATCCAAAGGTAAGTTAAAAGGTTTCGGTCAAGTTCTGATAAAGTACGTGCTTAGATTTTGGTCACACAGGATCCTTAAAGAAAGGAACGTTTGCCTAGTCTATAGATTTCTTTTCATCCTAAATTGAGGAAAAGAAGTAATAGAAAAATTGTAAGAAGTAGAAGATGAGTAATCGAATAACACTTGCTTAAGATAAAGCCACGCGACAAATTTACTCTTAAAAAGACAGTGTGAAAGTTGGTATGAAATGCTCATCACTTTAAGAAATATTCAACCACGACTTCGGTAATTAATAAATACCATTTAACACAGAACCGATATTTAGTCGCTAACTAACAAAATATGGTCGTAAAATGACACCAGTTGTTAACTAAAATGGTAGCGCCGTCGGCTAGCTCATTACTTCTGCAATTACGTTTTCAAAATGTTGAATGATTATGGAGGAACAACCCTTTAGGCGGTTACCATCAGCAGATGCCATACAACCACTATGTTATGGGAGTTTTTTTTCTTTATCTGTAAAACATAGTTTATGAATTGCCACTTTGCCTGATGGTATTTATAACAATTCATTATTGTTTCCATCCTGAAGAAAACGACAAAAAAATGGGAAAAGGATTTTTATGTAAATTGTTTCGCTTGTTTTAGTTTCCATCTGTCAATTGTGGGACGCATATGCTGAATTACTCTTTAAATTGGTAGACACTCTTTTAGAGTGGTAGAGTCTAACTGTAGGCTCTGTCTGCAGCAATTGCTAAGCTGACTCGACCGGTGAAATACCACCGTCGCACAGAAAACCATAGTGAAGTAGGGACGATGTTCCTGCGTTTCGTTCGGTGAGTGCGATATCCGGTACCCAATTTCTTAAGGCCAGCAACACACCCGCAATGCATATGTAATTGTGGGTGTATATGGGCGGCGGTGATCACTTACCATCACGTGACCCGCTTGCTTGTTTGCTAGCTTCTCTAAAAAAAAAACAGAGTTAAAATTTATTTTCTTTAAATAGTCCAAATAAACATCGTTAAGAAATCTTAGATCGAAATAGATATCGCCAGCATACTTTTTATCACTAAAACAAACATTTAAATGAGCCTATTTACCTTTTAAATAATGCTACATTGTTCAAATTCAGTCTTTACAAGGTTTAATGTAAATTTTTAGTCAATACATTGAAATGTCAAGTATTGTGCCGAAGGAACACTTTAGGTCGTGAGTATGTCATATCAAGGTTGTTCATGTTGCAATAGTGATCTACGAAAAATGTCGCAGTATGATTTAGTATTGCATGGTCGTTTTGATTTTAGATAACGTTTGGTAATGTCGGCTTATACAACAGGTTCATTTTCAAAATAATATCTATCTAAAAGTTATACCTTTTTGAATAAATAAATAAGGCATTATTAGAAAACTAAGTATAAACTTACCTAATATGTAAGGAAAAAATATTGGTTCTATTAATGCAAAACCTTTAAGTTCCCACCTAATTAAACAGTCTGAAAAGTACAGCTTCACACACTGTTTTTTTAACACGCTTAGCTTCAGTCGTATGTGTGTATGCTACGAAAACTTTGCACGTTTTTTTTGTTTATTTATTGCCAATAAATAAAAAGTCTGCTAATCAATCACAAAATTACAGTAGTCTTGTGTACCTAACTCGGTTATCTCTCAAAACCATATTGGCCACCAGATGGCAATCGAGTTCGATTCAATTGATAAAATAGCCAGTTTGACTGACAGAGGTATCTATTAGTGTTGGCCTTAATTTAATAATTCAATATCTGAAATGTTATCTTTGGATCGGACTTGTTACCGATCGTTGGGTAATAATTGCTCTATATTATTAGTAAGATGATATAAATGTTACGTAACGAAATGAAAGAATCGTTGAGGTTTCGGGAAATTAATATTGGATAAAAATATTACTACATGAAATGAAAATTAATGCTACGCTTTAAATTCAAAAAGAAGAAGAAGAAAAAAGTCTAACAGAGCTTGACAATGAACACAAAGTAATAAAAGCTGTGTTAATATTAATTAAGATTCGATCTTTCGGATCGTCTTCCATAATTTGAAACAAAACCAAGAAAACAAGTGAAAACATTGCGTTTTAATTAGTAATTTAATTGATAAGAACATGTTGTTAGTGTTTTCTTGTTGAATCTACATTAATAAGCTCTAAATACCATCAAGGCACGATGGGAGACGACGCTGCAAAAACCTATAAAGTACTGAAACCAGGTTTTTTGTTACAGCTATTTGATACCTTATTACAAAGGTATAAGTAACAGAATTGATTGCACTTAACGCTACATTTGTAACGTATAACTTAACAAGTATAGTGATAATCTCGGTAATATTTTCACATAGTTAAAGGCAGGATGTGGAGACATAACTAGTTCGAGATAATTTGATTACTTTTTATTGAAGTGTTTCAGAAATGGCGAGTGATTAACTTTTAATTTGCTTCTGTCACGAAATAATCAAGGACGAGAAGCAATGATTACAGAAGATAGATTTCAACTTTCTCATAGGAATTTTGCGATTTTACTTAGAGTTTTTGATAGAATTCATATTCAAAAAACGCAATTCGTTCAGAAAATGTGGAATATTTATGCTGGATGTAAACTGTCTTCAACAGATCGCTTTGAAAATCTATGTAGAAGCTTTATCTAAGCTTCTAAGGTCCCACAAAGAACTACATTTAACAAAGGTCGGCTTGTGGCCCTAACGACGAGCAATGACGTTAGTGATATCATACAACTAATGATGGGTATCATTTATATTATTATTGAGAGACTAATATAAAAACGAAACGCGAATATTCCGATTCTCGGTAAAATCGTCGCGGAGCTTCAATTAATCTTAATTGCCGCTTATTTTTGTAAACTGGAAGTTTATCAACAATTAAAGTCCTCAGTCAAAATTGGAATGATATTTCGAAAACGATGATATTAATTATTGTTATAAGGGGGAGGCAAGGGTGAACCACCCTCTTCCGTTTCTGGGTTCTATCAGATAAAACTTTTCTTAAGGGGTGAAAAGTTTTATTAAAATTTCAAACGCCTTAGGCTAAAGATACAGACAGACTGGAAACTTGAGCTTCGTATGTTTATCAAACAGAATTCCAATTTTATTTTTGCTGAATTTGATTTTGTGAAAACTGGCTTTATCTGCCTTTGAAAAAGATCGGACTACAGTGCATTTGATTAATTTACATAATATGTTTCTGTATTTCATGTAGATAAAAATCCTTCCTAATTAAAACTAAAAACTAAACACAAAATATGTTTTCAACTTTTCAACATGACCAAAATATATATTTTCTAATTTTACTTGAATAAGATTAGCAAAATTATAATATATCAACTCAAAATCACCCGCCTCTAAGCATGAGATTGAACATCAAAGAAACCTTAATTAAGCCTTAGAAGGTCCTTTAATAGCTACCTAAACAACATTGAAATATTTACTTGCTTTGCGAACGTTTTAATTGAGTCAAACAAATTTTCTCATTGGCCGTTTTTGAATCAGAATTTTCACGACAAACGGGGCACTAATTACCAAATTATTACTCAACCAAATTAATTTAGTAATTCTTAGACTTGATCAATTTTGATCGTTAATTAAGGCGACGTAAGTTATTGTTTGAATTTCTGCTAAAATTCCGGGCGTGTTTTCTTTCAAGATGGAGTTATTGTGTCGTAGAAGCATTAGGCTTGATGTTATTAAGCAGACCCCCAGTTGTTACTAATTTAAGGAGTGCAAAAACTGAATTAAGTGTAATATATATAATTACGTGTGGTTGTATACAAACAAACAGCCACAAAGTCACCCCTGCCTCCCTTGAGACTTTATACGGTGATACTATTTCGTGTAATGACTCCAAAATGAGGATACGTTCTCCGCAATATATGGGGAGGATTTCACGGGTCTTAAGGAAAATGGATATGGCAAATTAATCTTTAATAAGAAATATATTAGGGTTATTTCTGGAAGCAAATATTTTCTTGATTATCAAAGCTTTGTCAAACAAACTCTTACGTAAATTAAACAACATGTTCTCATAATTAAGTTAGTGGGTGGAACATAATAAAAAATAGCACTGTTCATAAATAGCTTGAATAGGTTTTTATATAAATGGCTTGGGGGTTACACTAAGTAAAACTGCGGAGATAAGAAAGAGAAGCTAAATAGAAATATGAGATTTCTAATCTTAAATGCTTCCTCAGTATAAAAGGTAGTGTCAATAGTAAAAGAACATATTTCCAGAAAATAAAGAGTTAATAATGTGTAAGTTTTAGCTAAAATGATGAACTACCAGTATGTTGCCTATATTTCAACTTATAAGCCATTTCTATATTCTTTATATCTGTTGCAGCTTCTTTAATTCATACATATCACGTAGCTACAGAAGGCGTTGAGGCATTTTGCGAATCGAGTAACGCGAACACAAAATGAACTCACCTTTTCAGTACATATTTTTAATATATACGGCATACACGCTTTGATGTCGGAAATAATTTTATAGACTTCTCCTTTAATTATATCCGAAAAATATACTTTCATGTTGTATTTGGTGATGTTGAAATTCTTAATAAATCGAAGAGTTATTTGGCTTCTACGAAGGATCAAATTTACTGAATGTGACTTTGTTTAAATTATGTTAATACTCCATCTTTGGATTAAGTTTATTTTCTGCCCTTGTCTTTCAGATATAGAGTAGCGCTATTTTTCATCCACTAACTTGATATGAACGGGTTTTATGTGTTTTTTCACATCATACAGGTAGGTATTTTTTTGTAAAAGGAACAAAAATATTTTTGAAAAGCCAAATTAAGAATAGGCGGTAATACCTACTATTGATAAGAATTAGAATTTCATAGGACCCATTTTAAAACTTTTTAATAAAAATATAATTCATATATTTATTTCAAACATATCAAGTAATATTATTAACCCATTCTTCTGAAAAATAAATCACTTTTTTAGCAAAATGAGACAAATAGGACCTTTTACATAAACCCACAAGGGATTGCAACGCCGACCTTAATACGAAGATTTGTTTCAATATGAATACAATTATGAGAGTAACACACCCCCGGCTTCCGGCTCCATGATTTATGTTGCACTCCATAGAATTTCCCATATAGGTACATATGAGAAATATATATGGTTATTTTAAAATAAATTGCTGCGTGCAAAAGGTTTACAGATATTTATCTTAGGATATGTCATATTTGTTTTGCATTGTTTCTGTTTTAATTCTTCCCAAAATTTTTATGATTACAATTATTACAATTACCAGCTTTTATTTCTTTTAAATACTTAAACAGCAAATAAACTGTGATGGAGAAAAAGTTTTCGTCCAACTAACCTTGTTATTTAAATAATTGAACATCAAATGCATCTTCCATATTACCATAGTGTATGCGTAAACGCCTGTTTTGACCATCACGTCCCTCCGAGAGAATACTAAAAAAATAAATGAACCAGCTATCTGACGGGCTCAACCGTTGTTACAGGATCATAAACCTCCAGCGAATTACTGTGTTTTTAGTCAAATATTTCGCGAATAATCGCCACTTACGGACACCCGAAGCCATTACAACCAACATCGGAATAATCAACCGATGATAGGACTTAAGCAAAACGAAATTATTCACATCAAGAACAATTTGCTCGACCGTTGACACTTGCTTTATTATAACCGACATGAATTACTGTTATGGCTGCGAATGGCTGCTTTAAATAATGGCGGATAAAATTTCATAACGCGGACCATTTAGAATCACTTTATTGCTGAAAGTTCGCTAGATAGTGACAATAAATTGTGCATTTGTGCCTTTGAATGTTGGTATGGTTCACCGTAAATTTAGTGTTTGCGCCGTATCACCGACAATTCAACCCGAGGCGAGGCGTGAGGTGCAGATTAATAATATTCAGGAATGAAAGAATGGTCTCTGTTTTTAACACGTGGGTTCTCATCACGAATGACTCTATCTGCAGCACGTTCGATGAATTTTGACTTGAGGTAGTAAATTTATTGGCAAGTTCTAGCTTCACTGTTTTGTATCTTGTACAACTTTGTTTTGTCGATTTTATATTATTTTGTTGTGTATTGTCAATTTTTTTTTCCTTCTACGAATAATTTTCTTCAGAAGTGGACAGCAAATGGCTAATTGATCATAAGTATTCATAAATAAGAAGTTTCATGTAATCTTAATGGAGAGGTAACTTAGTAATTTCAATAGTGTTACGAAAAATATGTTTTTCACCCAAAGTATAAAAGTAAATTGTGAAGTACATTTTTAAAGTCTACTTAATATCAACCTTTTTAATTTTATTTTGTGAAACTTAAATTTATTTATAAAAACTCAACTTTATGACATTGATCGTCGAAATCAATTTCATTTGGCCGAAGTTTCCAAGTTTTTGGCCGTTGTTACGGATTATCAGATCCACGATTTAGTCGAATTAAAAAATAAAATCCTTTCGCTGCGAAAGTACATCGCAAGATTGGTGGATTTTAAATAAATTGGCTGTGAGAAAATGTTTATTTTAATTTTGATTGCTTCAATATATAAAATGTTTAAAAGCGAGCGCCTTTCATATATTATGGATGAGCACTTATTATTACTGTTTTAAAAAGGTTTTACGATAAATAGGTAATTATGAGTGATTTAAATTGAGTAAATGATAAAAAATATTAAAGTATTTATAAAACTGTTTATTTTTTATAAAAGAGTTGGCAATTACTTATTGTTATTTACGAATAGCAAAACAGGTTCTATTCCCGTGTAGCGTGCTTTCCCAACTTGAATATTACCTACGTCTAAATTGATTTAGAACTGTACCTACTGCCTTTGAAAAAAGTCTTTTGATTGACTGGCAAATGTTTCAGATAAGCAAATCTTATACAGACCAAATCATCTAAAATCAAATCTAATTCTTATATTTCAATAACATTATTAAAACTATCTTAATTTTATTGTCATTGCTTCAGTCTTCTGGAAATCACTTTTTAAATAGGCAGTATTGGATCATTTACAAACATTATTGCAGAAGTTGGTAAATTTTTACTATTAAAAAAAAAAGTATTTTTATTGCAAGTAAAATAGTACAAATGGTGGTCATACACAACTTTAATTATTATTACAAGTACGGCAAAATTACATTCGAATACCGAATAGCAGACCCCAGACCCAGTTTCACAGTTCAATTAAATCAGGTTCTTGATAACGAACCTCACGTACAAAGATACAAATGTATGGAAGTTGTTCCATCGCTTTTTAATTAGGCCTGTATTTACTGATCGCCGATATTACGGTAGTCGACGTTGGGACTCGGGTTTTATATTGGGCTTAGATGACTCTGGAATTACTATTTTAAGCTTAATAGGTGCCATTTAATGCTTTACTCATTTCTTAGGTGCTTTTAGAGTTTTTTTTTCCCAGCCAGTAACTGACTTTTGGTACTGCTTTTCTTGTTAAGTTTTATTTAGCTAACCTTCCTATAAAGGATATCCTTTTTACACCATTTATAAGTATATAAACAAACGCTTCAGAATTTATATATTTTATTACTAATAAAATGAAATAACCCGAGGTTAAGTAATATCATTATAGTCGTAATAAACAACCAATTTATTACAGATACAGTACGGATTTAAACTTAAAGAGTAGTACTTGTGTTTATTTATAAACGTACTAGTGGCCGCCCGCGACTCCGTTCGCGTGGAAGTCGGTTTCCCGTGGGAATGAGAAGTTTTCCCGCGGTAAAAAGGTACCCAATGTGTTATTTTGATGTATAATCTATATTACTGTAAAGTTTTATCCAAATCCGTCCAGTAATTTTACGTGAAAGATTAACAAACATCCATACATATACACATCCATACATACATACAAACTTTCACGTTTATAATATTATAAGTAGAATAGTCTTGATATTTTAACTCCTGCAATATCAAATAGCCACTTAACTTCAAAAGTTTAGCAACTTTTATAGAACTAATTGCAAAAAGTCACGTTTATTGTATCGAAATTAAGAATTTCAATTTCAGTATTGTTTATACGATATAAAATAAATTACCCGTCATAAACAGACAAGTTGCAATATCACACTTGCTAAATAATTAAAACTCTTTAAATAAACCACCATCTTTAATAGACCTTTAACATTGAACAAGTTTCTTAAGGACGTAGTTCTGAATATTATGGGCTTAGAAGATGTGAAGTCTGACGCAATGAGTATACATGGCATTTTTAATTATTTTCCGTCAATACAACATTCATCAATCAATCAGTCAATAAGATTGATTGATTGACCTTAAAATCAATACTTTGGTGATGAGTTTCGCCTTTTTTAATATGACACTAAGCGATTGAAAAATTAAAATTTAAATAAACATTCACAAAGATAATGGACGTTTCATTTAATTGAAATAGTTTCATAATTTGACTTAAATAGCTATTTTTAATAATATTATTAAAAGTTAATCGAAATCTAAGTACGTATCTGCATTATTAGGTGTTTGTTTAGTTTGTTTCTCTCTTTGAAGCTGAATTATACTCTACTAGGGGCCGCGCGCGACTCCGTTCGCGTAGAAGTCGGTTTCCCATGGGAATGTGAAGTTTTCCTGCGGTAAAAAGTTCCCTTAATTCTTTCATACATATATTTTTGGTATCTAGAACCGTTTTTGGCAGCGCACGCAACGGAAGCTCTCAAGGATGAACAATTTTCCCCGTTTTTTTCACATTTTCCATTATTTCTTCGCTCTTTATAGTTACAACGTGATGTTATATAGCCTAAAGCCTGCCTCGATAAATGGTCTATTCAACACAAAAATAATTTTTAAAATCAAACCAGTAGTTCCTGAGATTAGAGCGTTCAAACAAACAAACAAACAAACTCTTCAGCTTTATAATATTAGTATAGATTGTAGTTTTTTTAGGTAAAAGGTCCTTTAAATAAAAGCTTCTTTACAACACAGCAAGTTGTTTCGTTCCCATCAACAATTTAACCGTCTACTAAAAGGTTCGTTAAAAAAACATCATGTACCGTTGTTGACGCGCAAAAAGTTGCATAAACAGTTTTGGTACTTCATTTGTTTTGCAAATTATTCCCACCCACCCTTCACACCCCTTCCACTTGCAGCGGGTCGTGATTATCTATGGCTGCGTCCACCTGTCGACTCCCACGGTGATCAAAATGAACTATGCAATAATAATAGGCAGGGAGCTCGGTGCGTGACAGAAAAGTGATAATATTGAATTGATTATTTGATATACCTACTTTGATTGAAAATCGATCAAAGTTTTATGTACTTTAGTTGAAGGATATTTCTGAGTTGTAACACTACAGTGCCGAGAATTTAAACGAAAACAATATTTTGAATCCATATTAAAATTACTTGCGTTTGCTATAATACAAATATTTAATAGAAAACCATAAAAATAATAACAATGAAATCTTTATTCAACTAGAACCACAATATGCAAGGTTCATAAATAATTTAAAACACTTGTAACTAAAGAGATGATCCAAATCGTGGGCAATAAATGAACAATACGCTGTAATTAAAGCAACGATGAACTGTCATATGTGATCCCAGAGCCGGGATAATCACTGGGGCAAGGGGACGGATAGTTACAATGTGGACTGTGGGCTAAGTAAGGAGCAAGCGCGATTTTTACTTTCCTGAAACTGATGTTAATAATAGTAGTATTTTTATTTTTAATTAATGTATTTACAGCTTTAACTTTTTTTTTGAGAGGTATGTTATTAACAAACGTTTTGAAAATATTTATTTATATTAATAACTATCAGACAAAATAGTTTTATATCTTCTTCGATGAATTTGTTCTCGACAGTGTATTAAATTATATAATTTACCTAAAACTAATATACTTTATTCCTATGTATGATAAACAGCTAATTTAAATTATTATCTCATAACATTATTTTTGCTGGCACTAAATAACGATGCAAACGCATACGAATTATTTTATTTTGAGTTAAATAAAAAAATACTAGTATTTCATGGATACTTCTATTACAGTTTTAAATCCTATTAACGGTACCTAGGCTTACATTTTGTAGCGCGGTACAAAACTATTGTTAAAAAATTAAACTATAGTAAACATGACAGTTAGGAAATATAAATTGATAAATTCATACTCTAATGATTGGTATACACAAGAATATAGAATATTCTAATGAAGAAAATTTTATAACATTAAGCTTATAAGTTTCACTTCAAATTATTTTGGAATCTTTACCGGAATCAATTACACTTCCATGAAAAAAATACTTCCTAATCCAAAAAAAAAAAATCTAGATAATAATATATCTTATAACTTGGACCACACCCCCTCGCTGGTAGAAACAAGTCCACAGCCAGTGAGTAACTCGAGTCGACGTACATATGGTACTTTATTCCTCTTGCACAGACGAGGGTTGACATTGAATTTATATCATATTTACTGTTTCTGTTGACATTTACATTTATTACAACTATACAGGATGGCTCGTTTTTCTCTCTTTCTATTAAAGGAACAACAATGTTAAATTTCAACAAGGTAGAACATATATTTTTTGGTTTGTCTTAGAAATTGTCGCGGTAATGTGAAGATAAATAGTGAGTATTAAATTAATATAAATTACCCATAATTTTTAATTCAATCGAAGCAAAGTAAATCAAGGGCATTGTGAAACTGGTGACTATTAAAAAATATATATTAAAATTAGAGAAGGTTTTCTATTTTGGTATGTAATATTAACAGTAGGTGTTACCAACTTAATATTAAATCGAATGACATATTGAAAAGACAATATTTACAACACTCTGTATTATAAAGAATACAATAAAATATTTGGGAGCGACAGTACTCACGGAGGTTAATCATTTCAATTCAACAATATTCAGTTACCATGAATTATTGACATTCCTAATGATTAGGGATCAAATGTTGAATAAAATCGATAAATTGTCAATGTCGTCTGAAGATTATGTATTTAAAGATTGGTTGGCACATTGGATTAAAAAATATGGAAAAAGTAAATCCTAAATAAAGTCACAATGTTAGTTACCATACTCTTTTGAATCGGCTATACCTACCGATTTTTACCAAACTTTATATGCATGTTCAGTAGGTCAAAGAATCGGCTACTATCTATATTTCATATCCCTAAGTGATAAGGGGCTGTCCACCCCTATTTTTTTTTATTTATACGGCAATACAACGTTTATCCGGTCAGCTAGTAAATTATAAAAATTAAACATTTGAACGTATATCTGTTGTACGTTTTTTTCGTAAAAATATCACTGTAGAAATAAAAAATATACCTTAAAAAAAACAATAAAAAATAATTTATTAAGAAATAATCGATACTTTCATATTTAAAAATTGTAACTTGCGACATTCATTTAAAACAGTGAAGTTTCAGTACAGTTAACAATAACAGATTATGAAGATTTCATGGCATGGAATGCATAAATATTAAAAACTATTACATAAAGCTACAGTTTAGTAAAAAAAACGGCAAGTATGTTTACGCTTACAATCCTATCTTCAGGCCTTTAAATTACCATACCATCCAGCAGCAGACCTTTCCTTTGCATTCAAAATCTATTTCACTATCAGATTCACACTTACAAGCGACCTTATTCTGATTTTATTGTTTTAAAATCAGCACACGCCATATAAGAGTACCCTGGAGATTTTTATCAATTGGCTAAATGTTGAGAGTAAAATTCTGCGCGCTTTTTGCAGTAGGCTCTTGTACTATCTTGGTATTTTGAACAAGATATAGATTGCGATCGCATTTTTTGCAATTATAGACTGCTTTGTAGTATTTCAAGTTTTTTGTTGCATTATATTGGTCATAAAATATTTTATTTTTAAATAGTTATTACATTTCTGCTACTGATAAGATGACGACTGTTGCTTATTTAATTAACGAAAAATACCAGAGAATATTTATTTATTGTAGTAAATAATTGTACCAATAAAGATAGCTGTAGGTCATTTTTTTAACGACTTGTAAGTTCGCACAAGTACCACTTATTAAGCAAGTTTAGTCTCAGACACTAAAACTAGATGGCGTTGTTTTATTCCAAGCATTTGAACGAACAACATATTTCATACGATTTCGGAATACCGGTCCACTCCACCACAAAGCCTGAGATTTAGTTAAACCGAGTCCAGTAAATCTTTTTAAACCCCTTCTAGTTAACATTTCTGTCATAAAATAGAGGCCTTAATGAATCTTACAGGCCCTATCTTATCAGCTGGCCCTTTCATTGGAACGGTCTTGCAATATGTCATAATTATTTAATTAATGTTGACCTTCTCTTGCTTATCTGTGCCGTTCATAAATTTAAAGGGTTTCCTTAATGAAAATCAGGTCGGAGAAAACGATGTATTGAAAATGTTGGTTTCGGAAATAGTTTGGTTAAGTATTTTTATGATAAGTTGAGCTTATGTAAATTACTATGATCTTTGTTTTGGTTGAGCAGTTAATTGTTTTTTTAATTTAATTAACTTTAAAGTATTTTGGGCGATTGTCAACAATTGTTTTAATATCTCTAGATTAAATGATGGGTATAAGAATGTATGGAAGAATAAACGTTCCAAAAAAAATTCTTCTTTTTTATGATAAAGAACTAAAACAAATTACATAAAAAGGAAAAATCTAGCGTAACAAAAAATACATTCCCACCATTTTTATTCCTGAAATCCCTCTCCTCCGTCTAGAATGGACCTCTGATTTTCATTTTCGTTCCGTTGATGCAGCAACTCCTGGCTCTCGTAATTGGTCGAAGTTATCTACGTCATTACATCTCGAATCTTCTTTTTTATCTTATTTCTCACTTTGCGGACGGGCGTTTTGTTTGTTTTTCATTCAATTATACTTTTAAAGCCGGCAGATGCTTAGTAGACGGATCTGAAGGACGATGGCTGCTAAATTAATTGTTTTTGATTAATTTCGTTTTTTTTGTTTTTGTATTATAGGTAAAGTGAAATTCTAATGCTGCGTTTGGATATTTCAAGAATACTAGTCTTTTTCCACAATCCCAAGAAGACATATTGTACCCACGTATATAGGTAAGTGTTTGAAATAAGATTTATTTTATAAAACAAAAATCACAATTGGGAAAAAGGAGCACGCTTTATTCAAATTCATTTAACCCATTGTAGTTAATGCAGAGTTACAGCAAATCATTGATAAACATTTTAACCAAGTGTGAGCTTTACATACATTCTATTAATCTTTTAAGCTTTAAACGCATAACTTTAGCTAAATTCTGTACTAATCTAATGGCAAAAGCTGAGTCTCTGCAACCACTCACGGATTTTACCAAGTTAAACATATTTACACTGCCACGCAATAAAGGGTATTTCACATGATTACAAACTTAAAAAATGAGCTTATTATGACATCAATTTTAGTTAATTTTAATCTTTTACATGCTCAGCGTTTCAGTTTATTTTTCTGATAGAAAAGTCTGTGGGGTAAATTTATTCATACTAATTAAAAAATATATAAAACTGATGGGCAGATTTTTGTACATCTTTGAAGTTAAATAATCATAAATTTATTAATAAATTTCTAGACTACCACCATCTACCGCTAAACTCACCACTAATTTTAGCAGGGGCATACTTAACGTTCGGGAAAACTATTTGAAAATATTCTTATGCGGTAAAATAACACATAGAAGCCAGAATCACCCGCTAAGTAATATACCTCTAGTATATTTACTGCCCTGTGGAGATGGTCGTAAATGTATTAAAAAATTAAGTAAAAACTCTCATATCCCGTGCAAAATATCGTGGACGCGTCCTTAAATAAAGCTTCGCACCCAAAAGTTTAAGTGCGCGAATGGGAAAATGGCGATTCATCACAAGTTATATCCAGTTAAAAAAGTTTCTCGGCGTCAATATTTACTAAACGACTTCAGTATTTAAGTGTCTCTACGCGTTGAAATGTATTACTAAGACATTAATATATGATATAAAGATATTTTATATACTTACCTTGGTTATACTTGTAAATTAAAATAAAATAAATAATTTAAATCTCTGGGTATAATACCCATTTTGCTTACTACATTCAATAATAATTTTAATTACAATATGTTCATATGTTGGCAAAAATTTAAAAAAGTTGTCGTAGCAAAAGTAGATTATAACTTAAATGTGTCTTAATTTTCGTCTCTTTTAATTAACTATTATAACCAAGGCCAACTTTCAACTCAACAGCTTTTATTATCTGAATGTATTTTTATAATTTAAAGAGAAGTCGATCAAAAACAAGAAAATTAAGGCATTATCGAGATTTTACTGCTATGAATAAAACAAAAGTTTTATGATTTTTTTATTGATGTTGCGGGCGGGTAGGTACCTCAAACTAATGATATGCTAATTGTATTTCACGATAGTCATTATTATAAAACTGGACTGTAAAGCCAACGATATTTATTGGTATTTATAAATCCGATTAAAATAAAGAGCGAATGATCGTGGTAGAGTTTTAAGATTAAGAAGTAATGAGACTTGTTTATTTAGCTTCACATAGGTTTAGTTGTTTTTAAAAGTTCCTTTTTAAGTATAAGATAGAGATTTGCACATTATAAATATGCCTTATGCCAAACAAACGTAAGGGCAACACTAAATAAACATACCACTTAGTAAGTAACTACTAATAAAAATGTGTATAATTAAAATGACCAACTTAAAGTAAGAATATTGTTAATTTTATTTTTATTTATTGTCATATATTTTTTTTAAAGTATTTTACGTATGCCAATCTGTTTTTGTCCCAAAAAATATTTATTTTAAAGAGTGATAAGTTCATCTTGGCGTTTTTAAAAGTACAACAAAAAATACATTTAGGCCTTACATAAGCTACTGATATGAAGATAATGAACAAGAGGAAGAGATCCTGTCAAATGAGCTACCACGATTGTAGTTGCCTTCCAGCCATATTTTATACTACTTTTATTGCACCAACAACACCGTTATAGTTTCTCATAGCTACATATAAACCTACGTTTACTTATTACGTGTAATGCAATCATGGGAAGCAGCCTGCAGCTATTTAGTAAGAAACTCAACACCACATTACGTTGGCCCATCACAAAAGAACAGCCACAAATATTGCACTTTTTATCCAAAGACCAGCTTAAAATGGTCGATTTATCAAGGCGGTTATTTGAAGTTTTTGCGCAAGAAATAAAAATATGACTCTATCATGACAATTACGTTTCAAAAGCTTTTACTAATGACAGACGAATTTATTTGATGTTGTAAACTAAATTATGATAATGAGATTGTATTTTGTTGTTATAGTTCGCAATTTTAACAACCCACACACAATTTTACTTTGGATGTAATAACTGACATGTTACCGACGAATTGCCATTTGGAAAAAATAATATGAATTACTTTTGAGACAATTTTTACTAAGTAGTGACTTCATTTAAAGCAGACGAAGTAGGTCATCAAATTATGCTTGTCCAGCGATCATTTTAATTTCTTTCGCTGCAATTTTGTCATCTTTTACTCATTGGACAAAGACTTTCCCGTAATTTCTGTTATTGACCAGATGTCGATACAGTGACCGCCATTTTGTAGCCGGAATACGCAAATTACTACTATAGAGGCTATATAGTGGCTAAATATAGGCTACGACTCAGTCGTTGTAAAGGCAAGAACACACTAGAGCGGTGCTTTCGGGAAAATGTGGTTTAATAAACTTCCCCGGTTTTATGTAACGGTTTTCTTTAATAAGAGGATGATAGAAGACTGTTTTTGTAGCGTACCAAAACACAGTTGTAAAAAACAAAATATGTTTTTATAAATAAGTGACGTCTGTTGGTATGGTTTTGTGTTGATCATTATTTCTGCTTTAACGGTTTGAAATCTCTAACTGCGGACCAAATTGAAATCAGCAAGCGACGTTACCTATGTCAATTTCGTTATTTTCATTGTCATTTTCAAAAGGGACTTATCTAAAAAAAGATCTTGAGGTTTATTCCTTACCGTTAAAGTATAATCATTAAGTACTAACCTATGAATAATAATGCAAAAATGTTTTTCCATTATTATGTAAAGTAAATATTTTCGTCTAACCCTCGAGCAACATAGTATTCCGTCTCGGTACGGGTCCACCCTACCTGCGTAATTAGCCGGACATTTCAGACATTGCCCAACTGTTCACCCGCCGCCGGCTATTGTCCGCAAATCTGACTATATCTTCAAGAATGGAGAAAAATACGCTATTTGTGGAGTTAAAATAGAAATGAAGAGGCAAATAGGTAAATATTATGAAGGATAGGAGCAGTATGAGAAAAATTGTAGGGTAACCATTTATTGAGGTCATGTCAGTACGTCTATTCTGTAAAACGAAACGTGAGCACTTTGCTTTCGTTTCAGGCCCGTAACGGACATTTGCTATTCTATTGGCTTTCGTATCGTTTCATCAATCATAAGGATTTTGACGTAAAGAATAGAAATTTAAGTCAAAACCCTTATTATTTCGTTGACTTTCGGATTACAAATACGTTAAACGATATGCAAGCCAAATAGAATAGCCAATGTCAGTTTCGGGCCCGAAACGCAGGCAAGTGCATACGTTTCGTTTTACAGAATAGACCTACTGAAGCTTCAAACAGCAGTTTGTTTACTATAAGAGAGATGATTCTACTAGAAAGTAAACAAAGAGAAAAAGGATAAAACAATTGTTATGCTGAATAAACAACAACGATGTTCATATAATGGTTGTGCATAAATATTAATTAATGTTAATTTACCTGATAAATATTAGATCGTATAGTGCTAATAGACAAATAAAGCTGTTTCTAATATTTATGACACAAATTAAAATAACTCAGAAAACTTGAACTCTCTTTATAATAAATACCCATTAGCTGCGTCTCCCATCATCCAAAACACCCAGAAATAAACATACCCATATTCATAATCGCTGTTTTCTCAAAAAAGGTACTAAACTTTATGGCATAGAAGAATCAGGCATGCATTGAGAATATGTCCGCTGTTGGTTTGTTTAGCCGCCACAATGTGCCACGCTAACGAGGCGCGGGGTTGAATAAAACATACACGACGCCGAGGCCAAACCAGGAGCGGAAGCGGGCTGCTTAAAAATGTTGAAGATGGAAGTTTTATTATTATTATAACAAGAGCCCTAATGCATTAAAGCACGGTTGTTTTTTTAAAATTTATTGACAATTTATAAAACCTGAATTTATTAAAATAACATTTTTGACATAATCAATTATGTGTCAATATTTTTTAAATAAAAATTTAAGATATGAGCATATTTTTTAAACATGTATGTGCAGAGTTTTATAGGAAAAATTTTTTTATATTCCTTTTGAATTGTTAATCAATTGACGTTAACATCAAAGGCAAGTTATATTACTTTTATATTTTCCTACATATTTTATTTTTCAAAAAAAATGTCTTCGTTTTACTTTATTTTCCTTTAACCCGCGTATCTTTTTGACTTGCAGCACCATATTAAGTCAGGAAACATTTCACTTTGCACAATAGACTGTGTTTGACTGTAACCTAAATATCTGATTGTAGCGGTAAAACTTCCGAAATAGTTTATTTGATTCCGCAAAGGTAATGAAATTGTACACAAGTTCCAACGCTAAAGGATGTTTTGCGGAATACCAATGTTGGGGCAAAGTATTGACAGCTTTACACAGATAAATATTCTAACAGTTGCTTTATTGTCATCGTGAACTTTATGAAGATAGGGATAGTAGATTGAAAACTATACTAAAAGATAAAATGTGTAATACTTACCTATAAACGGAAGTGGTTTAAGACCCAAAACGTTTTCTAATAAAGTACCTATTACGTAGGTACACTTGAATAGTATGAGAATAAAAAGATTAACAATTTGATAGTATGATTTATAAATCAACTAGGTATTTGTTTAACAAGCTAAAAATACATTAAACAAAAATTAAAACAGCATTTGAAACCCACGCCTTACACAAGCCCTTGTATTGCATCACCAACCGACAACTAACTAATTTTAAATTTGCTACGACACAATTCATACAAACTAGTTATTGCAGTCAGCTACTTAATTATACCAGAGACTTGCACTAGTATTGATGTCTATCAACCGCCTTAGGTTAAACTTGCTCCAGTATTTAGTTATTGCATAATTGCTGAGCTACGCGCTCAAGATACCATTAGCATTTTATAGGTAGGTGTTCTTCTACGTATCGGGAATAAGTGCCGATAAAGTTCTCGAGTTTGATGTTTAATGCTTAGAGATAATGGTGCATGAACACTGTTATGTGTTTATACATAATATATTAAACATAATTACTTACAAATCATAAAAATCTCTTTTAGATCCCGTCGAAAATGAAATACTTCATACTTTCACAATTTACTTTTTAAAGACATTCATCGTTATCATTACATATCGTGAGGTTAAGTTGTAAGTAGTGTATGCTATTCTTCACTTTTACTTCACTTATACCCTTCTTCAGTTTCTTAGATTTTTTTGAGTTAATTTTAAACATTAATTGGTTCGTGTAAAAATCTTCAAAAATTACGCTAATCGGAAGCCAGAGGACACAAGTAAAGAATTAGATATTAATTTGTCTAACCTTTGAAGGTGACCTTAATTTAAATTAACCACATATTAATAATAATGATTCATCAATAGATAACTGACTATCGTAGTATTTCGATGTTAATCCGAATGATTTTTTCCCTTCAACCGCCAACTTTTACATCCAACTCTAAAATCGAGTTGGGTAAAGTTCCAAGGCTGTGGTCATGAACGTGCGGATAGTAAGTGCATTTCACGAGGAATGCCCACTGAGTGTAAGCTGCCAGAATATCCACAAATTCGGCCACGGATGGATGAAACACCTGTTTTTTTTTTGGCTAGCTATACGTTTGTTGGCACTGGTATTAAAGTGGGCATCTTTGAGGATTGGTTGGAGTGAGTGAAAATTGAACGAGTGTAGATTAATAAGTAGCCAGTGATATTATTTCGTTACTTTTAGTCATTTAAGGAACAAAATATAAAAACAAACGTTTTTAACAAATTTTCTCAAATTTAGATTATTTTAGAGGGCAATTACAATTTAATGTCTAAGGATTGACCTTTCTGTGAACTATCTGTAGGGTATTTCCAAGTATTTTCAAACGTGATTGACAGTTTGAGTCGTATTTCTGTTGTATCAAGATTTAATTATAATGTATGTAACCAGTCCCCTAATACACATTAACTGGGCAGTAAGACTATTTCGTATCGATTTATCGCACAATCCAATTTAGTCGCAATCCCAATTTGGTACCAATTTAATTTGCATATTACATACTAGCTACATTTAACATAATATGCGAATGTTCAATGAGCCATAACCTCTGGGACTACATGACCCTACCATATTTAGAAGGACAAGTACAGTTCTAATATTTTCATGAACAATGGATTTGAAGTTTTAACGGTATTTTCCAACTTTAGCAGTTGAGTATGAACCTAAAATGTAACAGGTTTATTTAAAACTGACCAAACTTTTGAAACATTTGACAGTCTGACTTTGAGGCTAAACAATTGTTGAAATTTAGGTAGATACACTTTTCAACGGATATTTGATTAACACGTTAGGACTAATGCTGTATAAACTTCTCACGTATCGTATCGTATACACAATGATTTAGATTGGACCTTTGACAAAAATAAAGTTTATAACAGACAACAGCGCAGAAACAGCCAATGAAACTATAATGCTTTAAACTGTTACTAGCCTCTATATCCTGTTAGTCACTATGAGAAATTATCAACGAGATTGTTCTGAGACAAATGTGCAAGTTGCCTATCCGTCTATTATGTGCTTGTTGTCGTCATTCGATTTCAGTCTTTATGAGTGTTGTAATAAGGACTGTTGTGGTGGGAATTTTGCTGTTATTCGCTCGGCTGGTTGCCGCTCTAGTTCTCAGCCTTTGTCGCCAGGGCTCTCTTTGTGACTTGACTCTATCTGGATCGCATGTAGCTACCGCAACTGTTTGACGGTGTATGTGATAAGTTAAAGCGGGTATAGATGTATAGGTATACTCTTTACTAGTGGCCGCCCGCGACTACGTTCGCGTAGAAGTCCGTTTTCCCGCGGTAAAAAGTACCCTGTGTTATTCTGATGTATAACCTATATTACTGCAAAGTTTTATCCAAATCCGTCCAGTAGTTTTTACGTGAAAGAGTAACAAACATCCTTACATCCATCCATACATCTAAACATACTCACAAACTTTCACGTTTATAATATTAGTAGGATTACTTCAACGATACTCCTCGCTTCACTCAGGTTTTTTAAGAAATAAAAAATAAATTCTCTTGTTTAATAAGGCACGAAGCAACAGTAATATTTATTTTGAACCTTATGATATTCAATTCTAAATTACAAAAGTGGTTAACTCCTTAATCTTAGCCCTTAACCCCGAATCCTAGTAAAGCCAAAGTTATGTCGAACGGTATAAAACGCGACCTTGCTTTCTAATAGTACAGCACAAAATAAGATCGTAGTATATAATGAGTACAATATGTCAAGGTTTCTATAGTAGATCTATAGGATAAATACTTATACCTCTTAATTAATGCTAAATAGGCTAGTTAAAGAAATCAGATAAGAACTTGATTGTTGTCTAGTAGATTAGTTACGTTCAGATTTTTATCTCCCAAGGTTTAGGTCTAAAGGTATTTTAGTTTTAACAATGGAAATTAATCGACGTTTTGTTTTTTTATGAAAAATAGATAAAAAGTTAAACAATGTACCTTTACATTATTTTTTTTTTGTATGGGATTACTTAAGTATAGACAACAAATAGTTTGAGTCAATGTTATTTACTTTAAATTCAGTTAAAAATACTAACAATCATCATAAAAACACCACACGTGCAAAATAAAGCCATTTGAGCACTAAAACACTCCTCTTCCCTGCGTGTACCGCAATTATCCGTGATGAAACACTAAAACCATTCCTAAATTATATTCATAGTCTGCCAACATCACTATTAACATTTACGATACAATAAATTGCGTCAAGCTTTTGCTCCACTTTTACGGTCAACGCCTCATATAAGTAGCCCCGAAAAATAATAACTATTTCCATAAGAGCATAATAGTTCCTAACACGATATAAAATAATAGTTAACCGGTCCATTATTACAAATCTTTACTATGGCCACCGAGTGTGTGAAATGATAATGATAGCATTACGTAAAGATAACATTTAGACAAAAGAACCGGTCACTATGTTACGTAGAACGGATGTAATTTGACTATATTGTCTGTAATTAATTGTAAAAGGTGTTGCGTTTAAAGAATACGGTTTAAAACGACTGTGGGTGGTTGGGTTTCTGTTATTTCTATTATTGTTAAGCTGTTGCCACCTTCAGATTGTTATCGATGTTTTAAAAGTAATGACACTTCATTTTTTTTGGAATTGGTAGGAACTTCTTTTAGTCTTCATTTGTTTTTAAATATTCAACTGTCAGCTCTTTTGACAATGAAGTACTTACTGAAAAGAAATTAATAGAAAATTTTGGTACATCATCGTAAATTATTTAATTTGGTATTTTATATCTACTTCGTATTTAAATGAAACGTACCTACACACAAAAATGAATGATGATTAGAAAAAGTAGAACAAATGTCTTATGTTTTGGCATCAACAAAATTAACTTAAAAAATATCCCACAATAAGGTTTTTGTTTAATTAAAACACATTTTAAATATCAGTCCTGCCGACAATTTATAGGCTACATCACTTACTTCATATGTAAATTCTCGCTGTAACAAAGGTAAAAATAAATTAAGGACATGTCTTTAAGATATTCCCAATGATATACAGAGCAGGATGATAAATTCAGGCATTAGTCATAGTGCTTCGCGGCCTTTCTTTAAAGTTATAACTTAAATACTTGGAACGCCGTTTACTTTGACAACCGATATGAAGTTGAGGTCATAAATTTGTTACTTCATAACTTAAAAGTCAGAAACCAGTTGATTTCCTGCGGTTAAATATTTTCGCCATTATTTAATCTGGGTTGTTTTCGTAATAAAGTCGAGATGATGCATTTTGGGATTATAAATTAGTCAGTTTTGTGATTAAGAAACTCGTCTTAAAATTTACAAAATAAACTTTGCAACTGCATTGTATTCAAAACTATATAAAACGGTCACGACTCAATCCAATATTTCAAGAGGTTAAAATTTTGCATTCTTTACACTTTGTGGTCTTTAAATTCATATTTCAGTGAAGAGCCAGTGATTCATATTTTATTTTACGTGAGAATTCAAAGTCGGCCTAATCTGAAAATAGTATTTTGAACTTAAAAGTAAAATCATTTTCGAAGAGTAGATTCAGCGAATAAGGAAAAGAAACAAAGTTTATTGTTGTGTCAAAATAAGATAAGAATAAATAACATCTTGAAAATTGAGATTTAAAAAAAACACAAAGGGAAAACTTTTGCTCAGAAGTCAGAAGAAAAAACAGGATAACTGTAAATTCATTTCAAGAGGATTTTCACGTTTTCTTGTTTAGCAGAAATTAAACTATGTTTTGTTGAATAAAAAACTCAAACAAGCTTTTCTTTCATCTCAAAGCATTCGGCTTTACTCCATCAAAGGACAACAAGGGACACTTGCAGTAAAACATAATACATTTAAAATTAATACTAAGTAATTGTATATCTAAACAGTACAACAATTGAGTATAAATTCTAAGACACGATAATATCCTACAAGCCATTAATGTTGGTACAGACTTCAATTGACATAAATTTTAAGACGACACCGCTATGCTCATGTAGCAATGAAGAATGCTTTAAAGTATCAGGATCCTATAGATACTTGGAGAAAAGTTGTAGGAAAGTTAACAGTAAATAATAAATGTCTCTGATTGAAAAAAAAACTTTTTTTAATAGAACAAAATTTTAAAGGAATTTCAAAACAACATCAGTAAAAATATACAAATTATTACAAAGATCAAACTGTATACGAAGCCGGCAATAAATTAAAGCTTCACCAATTAAGAACTAGAATTAAGCTGATAAAAGTGTTAAAATATAGTAAATACAACACAAAACTCTTCTTTTAGTACTTGTAAAAATCGTTAAGTTTTACTGTTTTGTTGAAATGCGGTTGAATAATCTCTTGAAGCATCAATCGGAATTTTCCCGTGTTTACTATCAAGATGGGTACCTTTCCATTCATGTCCAAAGCCTGAAAGTAAGCTGTCCTTGAGACATCTCGAAGACAAAACTTTGTCACTGAAATAATATACCAATATACCTTTTCTGATACCAATATCGATTTCAAAAACTTTGACGATATCTTTCGGAATGACAAACATCAAGGTACTCAATTATAGAAGTCGTCTTTGTATATTTCCAATATTATAAATATAACTATGAGTGATTGATACTCTTTCACGCAAATAATACTGAAAAGATTTGGATGAAACTTAGTATGTTGATAGACTAGATAGGTAGACACATTAGGTTACTTTTTACCACGGGAAAATAACTCATTCCCACGAGAAAAGCCATTTAACGTTTTGACGAAAAGCTCGTACTTATTATCTATTTCTGGTTGTTTTACTGAAATCCATAAATTGTTGGCTAGTGTATGGGTTATTACTTGCAGAGAAAGGGTATGTAGCGTAGTTTGTAGTGAGGTATCTTACATCTTACCAAGACTTGGAAGACATGTCGTTGTAGTTGGAACAAGATTATGATAGTTGCTAACATGGAACACCTAATGTAGGAACTTGAACGTTTAGTATATTATATTAAGTTGAATAATTTTCAATTTAGTTTCGTAACGTAATCATTTTTAGAAAATTTTTGGTTTTTTCATCATTTGTTTTGCAAAGTCCAATAATTGTATTGAATTTACTTGCAACTATTTCAACATCAATTGCTTTTAAATACTGATTGAGACCTTGTGCATGACATACAAAATTGACAGAGAATCTTTTACTTGTTAATTATTGTACCTAAAAATTTAATGTATTATTTTTTAATAACTATTTTCAACAAAGGGAACGGTTTCAATATAAAAAATATGTAAATTTTTTGATAACCGAACCTTTTCAATACAGCCATGATTAAAAAAAGGAATTTTACATTCAAGCATTGATGAAAACCAAGCAAACATCAGCAACTGAAAAATATTAAGTATTATAAATTAAAATAGTAATTAATGAAAGAGCAATATAGCAGAAAAGGGTTCAGCCACACGTAATTAATATGAAAAACAGTTGGTGCTTTCATTTTATTTCTCCATTCATCGCTTGGTGTTCACTCAGGAATTTCTTTTGTAATTATAAAAGAAGACTGATCACAAAGTTTTTAAAATGTGAAACGGTTAAAGCTTCTTTACTTTAAAATGAGCAGTTGGTACTTGTATAGGGTGAGCCAATCCGTGCTGAGCCAGTGTATGTCTAACGGCCGAAACCAATATTCTACTAACCTTTGACGCCTTGTTATTTGTGTAACTATGGTAACTATTATCCATTGCGTCACAATAAACTATGGTAGATAGCTGTTGATATGGAAATGACAGAAACACGTCACAAAATCAAAACTAGCAGTTTCCAATTACCAAGGCTTTAACTATAGTAGAATATTGGTTTTGGCCTTTAGTCTCTCTAACTGTCCCTGACGGATACCAGCGGAGTGATTATGTAACTTTTGAATGACATAAACTACTATCAAAAAACGTCAAAATTCAATAATTTGAATGGAAAAATGTACATTTTGAGGTTTATTCTCATATCAGTCTTGACAATTCAAAACTACAGGAACTTTTATTGACTGTGTTATTGTTATAAGATTATTTATATATTTGTTATCACGTCCTCGAAAAAGGTTATAATGATTTCGAAGAAACTGTTGGTGTGTGTTGGTAAGACAAATCAATCTAGCTAGATTATATAACTTGGAACAACAACTTTTCTATTTCTGTAGTAGAACTACGAATCCAAGTAGGTCATTAGATGTCGTTAAAGGATATAGAAAATATATTTTTTGTTAGTTAATCTATTGTTATAAAATAACAAATCCTGACTGACTGACTGGCTATCCTAATAAACTAATCCTCGATGAAATTTGGTACAGGCGTTTCTTTTATGATGTTAGTGACCACTAAGAAAAGATTTTTAGAGCTTCCCACGAAAAAAGGAATTTTACTGCGTGTGAAACCGCAGGGCGTAATGTTCGTAATTTTATAGATGAGAATTGATTCTTTAGTTTTTAATTGCCACTTTTTATTTACAATTTAATATTAACATTTTAAAATCAAAGATATGCTTAAGTGTTAGCTTCCAGCAAAGTTAATTTGCTTAAAAGATGACCTTTCTACACTTTTGTCCACAAATGATGTCGCCAGTTTATGTATTTCGTAAAATTACCATCTAATAATATCCTAAGTAACTGCAACAAATTTCCTGTTAATTTATTTCTGTATACATTAATTCAAGGACACGTAACTAACAACCTTTTACTTGAACTCCCGAAGCAGTGTATCAGTAACATCGTATAAAAGTTCTAACTCAATCAGACTTGGGAAAGATTCCCTATTTGATTAGGAAGGCTTTGAACAAACATTTAACGTGATGGAAAAGCAACAACAAGGATTATATGCTGGAATTCAATATATATTTGCAGCTAATATTGTTTGATCGAAAGATGATTAGCTTAATGGAACAGTTTTTAACTGTATTTGCAAATAGTATAGGCCTTTACATAAATAACTCAAGCTGTATGTTTCTTGCTTAAAATACCAAATGTTGAATAATATCCAGTCATGTAATAGGCCTGACAATAAAATTGACAAACGACCTAAATCTATAATCAAACAATCTTATATAACAGACGGCCGGCAAAAATAAAAGTTTGCGCAACCAATAATCACTATCAATATCGAATGTCAGGATCGATTGACTCGTAACTGATACTTATTGAATAATTCAATTAAAAGTACAGTCACGTTTGCAATGATGTACTATTCAATTCATTTTTGAAAGTCTGTATCTTTTCAATTATTCTTAAGAAAGTTTATTTACCTTTGGTAACTCTGTTACGTCAAAATTACAGTTGTAGCAACACATTTTCGATGTTAAAGCTTAAAAAACTTAATTGAACTCGGATATTACGCCTTGTGTCTTCATTAAAATATTACAATACAGACTTAAGAAAATAATTGAAATGAACTGATGCACGTGACTGTACCCACTATGGATAATGAATACTCCCGTCATTCAATTCAGTTATATCGGCTATTTAGATAGCGATCGCCTGGTTTATTTCGTCATTGTAAATGTTACCTATATAAAGTATATTTAGCATAAAGTAGCAAACCCCTAAAGGTTTACTTTGTATTTGATGAAATATGAAGCGAAATAAAATTAAATGCGACTTTAATTTCGTAATTAAATTTAATTTCATTCAGCTCAAATGTGTATCGAGATGCTCTTTTGCTTATAGTTATTTATTTTGCATTCAAAAGCTGCGCTTGCGGTTATGTTGACTTTGCCTTTACTTTACCTTTAGGAGCATGTATGAAGTTTATACTTATTCCATTAAATATCGTCCCCAAAGCTTCCTGCGAATGCTCTAAGCGTTTTAAATTTAACTACAATTTTGGTGTTATTCTATTTCTATGGAAATCTAGATCTAAATAACAGTAACTATTACTTAGTATGAGTGAGTAATACCTTGAACTAAGGAAACCTGTTTAATGGTTACAATGACGGTGGACAGTCTCTATTCAATTTAAGTTATAATGCGATCAAATGTTTAACTATGAGCGAGTTAAACTCACGTTTTTGGCACGTGTAGTTGCTTTGGTAAAACTTAGTTCTCTTTTGTTAAGGTACTAGTGATAAGAAATATTTTTCTACCGTCTACTATGGATTGTGGTTTGCTTTGGTTTGAAGATGGTTTGAAGTCAGTGAATAGGCATTATACAGGTTGATTTTATAATTACCATGAAGTTAAGTGTATTATAAAAATTATAACAATGACTAACGTTTGGGGGAAACGTGAAAGAAAATAAAAGATTTTAATCTTTTTTATAGCTTTATATTCAAAGCATAAAAGTGATTTTAATGTTATGTGCCCACAGTCCGGGCACGAAAATATGACTGAGTCTGGAAGGATGCTGTCAATATCTCATTGTTTCTTCTTTAGAATCTATTTAAATAATATAAAACAATAGCTGCCAGTATTCCAGCCTACATAAGTTTTCTACAAAGTGCTTATGCACATTACATCCCACCGCCTACGAAAAAGATTTTGATACTAATCAAAATCGGCATCACTTCCAGGCACATGTCTTCCTAGCCTACCTAAGTTAGGAAGCTCCGAAGTAAAAGTGATTCGACCCAATAGTTGTAGCTAACAACCAGTCAGGTTAAAATGTGGAGTAAACAAATGAAATGAGAAGATAAATAATTAAACAAGTTAAACTGACCCCATCATGTAAAAACCTAACAAAAATACATGATGTATGGTTGAATCACAGTATGCTAGTCCAAAAACTTCACAAAAACTTAAAAATGGAAAATTTTGAAAATAGACGCAAAAGAAAACTTAAATATTTCAATCACAATCACAGTGGTTCTAATCATCATGCATCTAGGCAGCATCCAGAAATCATAGCTGCTTAGCTGCATTATCAAATTATCTCTATAGATACATCATTGTCCAATGTCATCATCTGAAAATTATCAATGTTACATCTCGCTCGACAAAAGACAAACATAATAATAAAAAATACCACCCAATGACTCGACATAACAATTGAGAACTATTATTATTGAACAACTACTCAATCATTCACATACACAAAGTTCATTTAATCAAATCTACCTACCTCATCAAGATCTTAACAATCTAAGAAAATCCTATCTTTACTCAATATGAAGTTTCATAAATTAAATACCTATTTGAATATTAAATCTTTGGGGCAAATAGTGAAAACATTCAAATATTCTCTTATTACATACTTGTGATAACGGTTAATAAAAATCAACAATGATACAACAAACCAATAAATAATCCCTTCACGCTCCCCCTGGAATATATGCAAATCATCTCTAAATAGAATCAAAGATTCCCTTCTCCAAGATATTCTTGCTAAGAAGTTTTAGATAGGGAATGACAGCGATTCCACACGGCAAAAACTAACTTTCCACATTCTTTTTGTCGCATCATTATTTGCTTTTCGGTAACATCATCCATTTCGAAACATAATAATTATTTAAATTATTTCATATCCGTCACCATTTATAAACATAAACAAACAAACAATACTGACTGACTTGACATAAAAAATTACATGACAGTACTGACAGTTCGTCCCCGTAGAAGGAAAAGTAACCAACTAACATTTTGACAAAATTCACTTTATTGTATTTTCGTTAGCATTATAATATAGCGCATCTTTCTGTCCAATCAGCGTATTCCTAACTACTTTAGAAATTAAAATATCCTCTTAGAAGCCCAAATACATAATTCGCAATGTTTAAAGAAATAGGGAGGCAAAATTACACAACTAACATTATGTAAGAAAAATAAACCTTGTTCTTATTTAAAAACTACCCAAAGCATTTTGGTTGTTTTTCCCATTATATTTTCAGGTTTAGATAACCCAAGATAAGCCAAAAATAATAACTAAGTGTAATTAGTGAATTCTTCCTTGACACTTGAGAGGTACGCACATGTGAAACGTTAGTAATGTTTAGTAAGTTAGTTATTTTGGCGCGTTTCAGAAATTCTGAAAACTAAATAAGTATAATCTATCAATTTATACAATTATTTAATTATTCATATAGCTTTAAAAACTGTGTTTGTTTCTCAAGCTATTACGAGTTTTGCTTACATAAAGTTCTTGCAAAACAATCTTTTTGGGGATAGGTGCCTGCTTACCCCTATGGATAGCTCGCTATGGAATAACTGAGCTGGAAAGTGGCCTACTATAGGCAAGTTTAGTAATTAAATATATTCATTTCCGTATTCATAAATAATACAACAGTTTTTAAGCTACAACTGATAATCTGACGAAAAAAGAATTTACTCATTTGAACGAACTGAATTAAATTATTTTACAATAATATAATTGCTGTGTGATTATTGAATAGAATATTCCACGTTACGTACCATGGGTATATTGGTTATTTGTAAGACAAAGAGAAAATATCTACCACGCATGGAAAGTACTGATTCAGGCTTTGCTCTTCCTTCAAATGATGAGACAAATAAGAAGTACCCTAGTCCTTGGCTGTCCTTCTATTGGTGACTATAACGGCGATCGCGATAGTAAAGGTCATTGGATTATGCAAATAAGTTGACTACATCCACGAAAAGTTACCAACAGTAATATTCCAATAGTGTCAGATAGTGTCACTTGAAGGTGAAGCTGTTAGCTCAGGACTTATAAACGATTTTCAATTAGGCATGGAGAAAGTTGCAGAAACAATTAAGGTCGCACTTGAATGGTTATTAAAGAGCATCGTAGTTCTCACGGCAATAGCGTTGCAGATGAACTGGCTTAAAGCAACACCATTAGGCCCTGTCTCAACGTCGCCGATACCTTATAGCCTTTTCCGACCTTATCTGTGAGAACAAATCGTAAATCGAAAAAACAATCGATTGGAACAGACCGACGGCTGTGAAGGGAGTACTGCCATCACCCGACCGCGTTTTTGTGCTCTGCCAGAGTAGACATAACCTCGTTTATCACCAGTCATACTGCCTTCAACAAACACCTATTTAATGTAGGTTCCACCGATAGTTCACTATAGAAAGCTTGCATGAAGACTGAAGAAACCTCCCCTTATAGAATCCCCATCCTGGAATACACAAATCCTCGATAACCCAAGGACACTCCACAAATTTTAAGAAAGACCCACGGGGACTTCTGCGCTTATTTACCTACGTAGTTAGGCTGGCTAAACTCCTAGTAGCAAAATACGCACAAAGAACCGAAATTGAGTCCAAGTGCAGAAACAAGAGCCCACTAAACTACTGAGGCAACTATATCTAGCGAAAAGGATAATAGCCTCGAATTTTCAAAAGATAGATAGATGCTATGTACATTTTTGCAGCAAGTGTCGTCGTTTATTACACCGGCTGCTAACAAATGTTTCTTAACTATCTATGCGGTTCGGCATTAAATTTCCTTCAAACAAAAAAGTTGTCTTATCATCTCTTAGTTTTCTGGGTGTGACTGTCTGTATGACCTGGAAATACCTCATAGATATTGAGTATATGGTATAGTTAGATACACTTTTGACGGTTACAATGTTGTTAACGAGGAACTTTTGTACGAAACAAGTAAAATCACCTTGAACAGCTGGTCGCCCTATTGATGACATAGTAAGTTAAGATATATCTAGTTTTCTTTTTAGAAAACCCGATGACAGTCTAAACATCTTTTCTTCCAACTGTGTACTTTCATTCACAAGAAGGATATTATAGGACCGGCAAGGACTATCAAGCCTCAACAGTATTTGCCATGCAAGGTAAAAGGCCAAAAAATACCCAGCAATAATATTATTATACTGTCATAAACTTAGTTTTATTGAAACGAGGGGATCAATATTTCGTCAGATTATTAAAGTCAGTTGTAGCTTAAAAACTGTTATTATTTATGATCAAAGAAATGCATATCTCTAACTATGGTTTTACCTGTACTATAACATTATTCCAACAATTGTATAAAAAATACATTTTGCAAACATTGTGAACTCTTTTTTAATTTGACTATTTTATAGGTAGGTCTATTCTCTATAGGTAACTATCCTGCTCAGATAGATTCGATAGCGAGGCATCCATAAGGGTAGGCAACTATTCCTGAAAAGATTACCTCGCAAGAACTTAATTTGTGCTGAACTCGTAATAGCTGGAGAAACAAATACTGTTCTTAAAGCTGAATGAATAGTTAAACTAACAAAACTACTGAGAAAATCTATGATAACTTATTTGGTTAGGTTTAAAATTACGACGCTCTAAAAAAAGCAGGGCATCTATCACGGTTTACCCTAATGAAAGTTCAGCAAGTAAAGATGTTTAAAAATTAAAATGAAGTTGATTATGCGTTTTTTTTTGTTTTTAATAAGTATTTTTATACTATGGAAGACCACTACTACTATTGAGGACCATTTCATTTTTCTAAGATATATTTTTATCTATTTCTATAAAAATAAAATAAAATTGATTCATACTTAAATCACCTAACTTCTATTCACTTATTTAAATAAAAAAGGGAAAAATTAGATAACAACTTTTATCCTAATCGTCAGCAACATTTTTTTAGCTTTATGGAGTAGGAAAAATACATAACTCACATGAAAAAGTAACCAATTAAAGAACAAAAACAATTCTGAGAAGAGGGAAAAATAGATAATTGCTTTTTTAATATTTATCTTTGCTCATGTGCATTAAAAATTAAAATTTTAAACTACATATTGTAAATAAAACCGTTATTTACATTATATGTAAAAACCACAGTTATATCTTTTAAAATAAAAAAGATATGACGAATTTTCCACAAAAAATACACTAAATTGCGTTTTTCTCGAAAGTCACATTTTGTTAGTTGGTTACTTTTCCTTCTACGGGGACGAGTTGTTCTTTTTTTACCAATGTCAACATCCATAGACAAAGCAAAAATCTAAAACCTATAATAAGTATTTTTTTTTTATGGCAATCGAGCAAGTATTCGTTTCTTAATTCTATTCATCAACTTAATAAAAGACCTAAGATGATACCATATGGAATGTTATTCCATGCGTTACCATTTCTTATACATAACACATACCTTATACCGTTAAGATAAACGAAAAATATCTTATTTCATCTATAAATAAAAGCTGAAACTATTACACAAAAATATAACACAAATACATCATGAAAGAGAATAGTGTACCTACCTACCTATAATACACATGTATAATATTCTAGAAGTTGGGCAAAATATATTACAATCGTAATTTGAACGGTTTCATAGAATTATGATGATATATTAAATTACGAGCAGAAGAACCATTGACTTTTGTAATTAAGTAATTATTATTACTTAAACAACGCACAACTCTATATGGGCCAAAATATAAGCGTGACAGCTTAGAACCAATCCTAGTCGTTTTCCTAGGGTTATATATGAGAACTAAATCTCCAGGTTCATAACGCACAAACTTAACCTTCCTGTCAAACAGTCTCTTCTGACGTGTTTGAACCTTACGTATATTTTCTAACGCTTTCGTGATACGCACATTATTCGCAGCAGAACGTGACGTAATATCGAGATCATCCGTTAACAAATTTATATTTACATTGGCATCGGACCTTATAAGAGGATCGCGCGCGAACATAACTGAAAATGGAGACAACTGAGTAGAAGACTGTTTAGATACGTTGTATGCATGATTTATGAGCGGTACATACATACACCAATGAGATTGTTGCAAATTCGCATACATAGATAAACCTTGAATTAAAGTTCTGTTATACCGTTCTACAAGACCTATAGTTTGTGGATGCCGTGTAGCGGCTACACACAATGTCGTATCAAAGAAATCGAGTGTTTCTTTGACCATATTCGAAGTGAAAATCGAACCTCGGTCCGTCAATACTTGATTAACCGAACCAAACTTACAAAAAACATCATTTACAAGAAAATCACAGATAGACTCGGCTGTCGCCCTAGGTATCGCTTTGCAGATGGCGAACTTAGTTAAATAATCAATACAAACCAAAACATATTTATTCCCTAGTGACGATCTGGTGAATGGACCTAACACATCGATCGCAACTTTGTCAAAAATACGATTTACAGTTATTGGCTGTAACGGCGCAAGGAAATTAACTTTCTTTCTTTCTTGACAATTTTTACAACCAGCTATGTAATCATAAATTTTTTTATCGACGTTTTCGATAAAATATCGCTCACGAAATTTACCTAATGTCTTCGTAAGACCAAAGTGAGCTCCACACCAGGGATCATCATGAATCTCGGACATGACCTCTAAAAATAAACATTCTGGTAGTACAATCCTATCGATAAAATGACCACCCATTTTAATTCTATGATATAACCGACCATTTAATAAATGAAAACCCTTATAATTCCTACTACGACAAGCATTGATTTTACTGACCATATTTACACAAAAATTATCGCGAGACTGTTTAGTATCGATATCGACAATATCGATTTTATACAACTCTAAACCATCAGACATTTGTGGTTGAGTTTTGTCTGAGGAATTGTCATCTATTAACGGATTCCTACTCATAAAATCTGCCAACACATTTTCCTTTCCCTTACAATATACAATATTAAAATCATACGACTGAATAGCGAGGGCCCACCTAGCCAATCTACCATTCATATCTCTTTTATCTCGCAACCAAACTAAAGCCCTGTGGTCTGTTACCACATCAAATTTTAAACCCCATAATAGATGCTCAAAATACTTCAATGACCAAACAAGTGCAAGACATTCTCTCTCGGTGATCGTATATCGCGTTTCGCAGTCAGATAACTTTCGGGAAGCGAAAGCTACTGGGAATAACCTATCAGTTCCCTGTAATAAACACGCGCCCAAAGCATCACCACTCGCATCCACATGCAATCTGGTGGTGATATTAGAATCATTTGAAAAATGTCGTAATAATGGAGGGTTACTGATTAATTTAAATAGAGTATCATAAGATTCCTGTTGCTCTTTAAGCCACTCAAATTTTACGCCTTTCTTTAACAAACGAGTTAAGGGCATCGCGATTGCCGCAAAATTACCAATAAATTTCCTATAATACGAAAATAACCCTAACACAGATTTGACATTTTTGGTGCAGGATGGTACCTTTAATGACTTTATCTTTTCTATATTAGCGTCATCCGGACGAATACCTTCACCCGATATTTTATGACCTAATACCGACACTTGATCGTACGCAAAATGACATTTACTGGGTTTCAGGGTCATATTGGCCTCTTTTAGTCTTTGAAGAACCTTCTTCAAAGCGGTGCAAAACTCATCATAGTCCCTACCATACACTAATATATTATCAACATACACTATAGCGTTTCTATATTTTAAACCACCCAGAACCTTGTCCATAGTGCGTTGAAAAACAGCCCCACTAGTTTTAAGACCAAAAGGAAGAACATTAAATTCAAAAAGACCCGACGGCGTCACAAAGGCAGTTTTATGCTTATCAGCTTCCTTAATAGGAATTTGCCAATAACCTGAATTTAAGTCCAAGTCTGCAAAGTATTTAGCTTCTGACAGATATGACAATAAATCATCTATGCGCGGTAGCGGATAAGAATCAGTAATAACTTTCTTATTTAACGATCTATAATCAATACAAAAACGCCACGAATCGTCAGGCTTTTTAACTAAAACGACAGGAGACGCATAAGGAGAACGCGATTCGCGAATGATGCCATTCTGCATCATCTCGTCTACCTGTTCGCGAATTATCCGATGTTGCTCATGCGAAGCACGATACGGAGACTTATGGACTGGTGTATCATCAACAGTGTTGATTTCAACCTCCGAAATCGAACACGATCCTATTTGCGTCTTATCAAACGCAAACTGCTCTACATATTCTGATAAGATTTTAACTAATTTTCCTTTATCATTTCTGGATATTTTATCAGAAATGTCTAGTGTATTCAAACCCCTATTTTCTGAAAATATTTCTCCTACATTCTCACCCAATGCCGTCTCATTATTTAAAAAAAACAATTTGTCTTGTTTTGACAAGTACGGCAAATGGCATTGTTCTGACAAGTATGGCAAATGGTCATTCTCATCTGCACGCAAAAATGGTATACACAAATTATCTGGAAAAATTAATAGATTTTGCCCAAAATCTATCGAAGTCCTATGAATACTGAAAAAATCGCAACCTAGAATTACATCGGTTGTAATACTTTTTACAACAGCGAACGTATGTTCGAATAAATAATTTGACAAATAAAATTTTATTTTGAGTGAAAGAATAATGTCAAGTAATTTGCCATTCGCAACACGCAATACAGGCTTTTTATTATCTACGCTACTATTTACAATATTATTATGTACAAACTTATCTATATTTTTATAGTAAAAATCTTCCGACATGACCGAAAGACTGGCACCGCTATCCAATAATGCGGACGTGGTGATACCGCACATCTTCACTTCTACATAGGGCGTTGTAGTGGAACCTTCTCTGTCGTCGGTCGCTAGTGTGGTTCCCTGTCCTAGCGCCGCCGAGCATTTGGGTGCTCATTTCGCACGTCTTGAGAAGGTGGCTGTCTATTCCTTAAATTATACCGCTGTTGTGGTTGCGAAAATGGCGGCCTGCTTGTTCCTGCTTCATCACCAGCGCTTCTTCTAGCAGAGTATGAAGCTCCCTTGGGTTGTACATGGCGCTCCGGAACATGTGGAGTTCTTGACGACCATGGTGTAGAAAAGTTATCACTGATTTGACGGGGTGGATGTGTTAACCGCACATTCTGGGCACCGTCACCCCGCGAGTAAGTATGATTGAAGGGACCAGAGTTCCCTAATGTTTGTATCTTGACCGGCAACGCCAATTGTTTTGGTTGTAAATTCAAAATCTCGTCCTCTTGCAATGCTGCTTTTTTAAATGCAGTCAAGTCACTAAATACATGTGTTGCATATCGTGTTCTATTATTAAAAGTTAAAGATTTCAAAATTTGTTTTATTATCTTCTCATCTGATGTAATTCCAGCTTTTTTAGCCAACAATGACATTCGGTAGATGAAGTTTACTGTCTTTTCATCATGATTTTGCCGATTTGAATAAAATTGAGCGGCGTAATCCGGATCTGAGGTGAATTCTTGCTTCAAAGCCTCTACTATATCTTCAAAAGTTGAAGTATCATCACTGATGGTGTGAAAATAATTGAGGGCAGGCCCCGATAAATAATTTGAAATTAAAATGGCCTTGGTATTGTCATTCCAGGAATTTAAAGCTGCTAATGCATTGTACTGCTTAATAAAAACATCAATATGAGAAGAAACGCCGTCAAACGTTTCCATGTTGGAATGTGTACCTATAGTGTATTTGTAGGTACTTATCTGTATACTATGCTTCTTGAGTTCCAGTCAATATCCAATATTATTCCAATTTTTCGTAGCGTATATCAGCGTATAGTAATATTCTTGTATTAGTAGTTGCAGCTGCACTTGACTGGACACGCTACCATGTGTCTATCCCTGAAAAGCACTGATTTTACTCGCGACAGTACCCGCGGTACTCGATACGGCGCCTCCACCAACTAACGTTTGGGGGAAACGTGAAAGAAAATAAAAGATTTTAATCTTTTTTATAGCTTTATATTCAAAGCATAAAAGTGATTTTAATGTTATGTGCCCACAGTCCGGGCACGAAAATATGACTGAGTCTGGAAGGATGCTGTCAATATCTCATTGTTTCTTCTTTAGAATCTATTTAAATAATATAAAACAATAGCTGCCAGTATTCCAGCCTACATAAGTTTTCTACAAAGTGCTTATGCACATTACACAATGTATAGTAAAATATTATGAATAGTAGAGAAGTTACAAATTATCAACGTGTTTGTTACAGCTGTTGGTAACATAGTAAAACATAAGTAACAGGAATTTCACTCAAGCATTTATTAGATGGAATAATTGACATACCTTATTCGCACTATGTCAAAACCTGTTTGGAATGATACACTTACAAGTTGTTACGTAAATAACTGCATAAATAAATTTAATTCTCCAACATTACCTTTTGAAGCAAGTCAATTATACCTACAAACAGCAGTACTGTAATTGAAAACAAAATTAGTTTCATATTGTCATGTCGCACAAGGCTCTATAGGAGATTGCTTTTTGGAGGCCATGAGACTGTTCTGATTACTATGGCTTTGTAGCAAGACAAATAACTTCAGGCAGATAATTATCTAAATTCTAATATACTTGCATAGTCATAAATGTATGCTATTTTGCTTTTTGTTACTCGAAGATATAAAGGTTCCATGAGCTAGTTTACTTTGACCTCATATACGTAAGTCTGAGAAAAAATACTGATCTCTAAAAGCAAATTACACACTTCATGAATACTCATATTGAGTCATGGCAAAACCAAAACGATATAAAAAGCGACATCAGTTGTCGAAAACTGGGTAAGCCCCAGGCTAGGTCATTAGTTGATGAATTATCTCATTGAAAATGTCCAATAATTGCTCTCTGTACAAGACTTACGGCTGCAGATGCCAAAAGCTCCTTAAGGCGCGAGCAAAATGGTCATGTAATGATTGTATAATTATCATGATGGGACAGAGCTAAAGTTGTATGGCCACTAGAGATATGTGAGGTAGCTGAATGGAATGGAATAATTAAATAGTTGGATAATTCTTTTTTATAATAGAAAATATTGCAGTGTGGAACATCTTATTAATAAAAAAATGCTAAGTTAAAAAGACACGTGTTTAAGATAAGTGATAAATAACGTGTATTATGTACATTTAAAGGTCCCCCGTACTATAATCATTTTTGCAATTCAGTTTAAAGTAAATGACATTTTAAATTATGACAATCTATCATTTCGCCTGTGAAAGGAAAGTCGTATAATTTTGTTCATCTTAAATTAAACTATCAGAAAGCAGTAAAGCTATGTCGTACTGTTTAAGAGGAAATGCAACCTTAAAAGTCTTGAATGGTCTTCTGAAAATAATTTTAACTTACATTATAAAAGACAAAGAACGAAACCTTGTTCTTAAAATTTGTATTGTAACTTGTATTTACATTTAATTATAGCATAAACGGAATAGGCATTACTCGTGTGACGGAAGTGCGGGATCTAGGCATACAGTTAGACTCAAAACTTTTGTTCTCGCAACATATAGAACAAATTACTAAAAGGGCTTACAGGATGTTAGGTTTTGTACTTCGAACTTGCAAAGAATTTAAAAATATAAATACTTACATTAGGTTATATAACTCACTCATAAGGCCGATTTTAGAATACGCAACGATTGTTTGGTGTCCACAATATAATATATATATTAATAAAATTGAAAGAATACAGAATAAATTTATCAAATGTTTGAATTATAGATTTCAAAATATCGAAATACCAGTTTTTGCCTCATTGCAATCACGCAGAATAAAAAATGATCAATTATATCTCTACAAAGTGTTGAACAATATGGTTGATTCCCAATACTTATTGGCAGAGATTTTTCTGAACTGCCGTAGACTTAATTCTAGAAGAAAAACTTTATTTTATGTACCTTTAAGTAAGACAAATTATTCATGTAATCTTTTTCTCAAAAGATCAACTGAATTTTATAATAATAATTTAGTTGATCTTGATCACTTCAACTTAAAGTATTATGAGTTTAAGAAACAGCTTGTCTCCATTTTAACAGCTTAAATCACGTATTGTTTAATTTCGCTTTACTTTGTTATTTGTAAGGAGTTCAGTTATGGAATTCCTCTTCTTATTTTTTGTTTGCTTTGCTTCTTATTTTTTGTTTAAACTCACTCACTTAATTATGTTTAATTAATTGGTGGAAACTTCACTAGTTTATAAGTTACTAATTAAGACTACAATAAGAATTATTTATAACTGTTTGTTTCCCAAATAAATAAAAATAAAAATAAAAATAAGTAAGAACTGCAAACAATTCTTTTGAGTGTTCTTGGCAACTAAAAATAAAAAACAAAGGAGAGAAAAAAGTGGGTCAGTAGGTTAGTTACCCTTTTCCTTAATGTAAATTAGTATTACTAGGGTTTGATGAGTTTACCTTTTGGGATCTTAAACGTTTTTAAGTAATTAAATGACAGTTTTAATATATTACATTATTTCTTATTTTTCCCAAATTTCCATTCTGTTCAAGAAACATAAGTTTAAAAATAACAAAATCTGGGTATTGCCAGAGAAGTTTTCATTCGGTGTAGGGCAATATTATATTTAATTTTTGTTTATTGTATTAGAAGCAATAGCATGTAACCCATCAGATTTCGCGATTATTTCAAATCGAATAGTGTTCAAATTGTACCTACAATGTAAATCATCGCAGCTGTACCATCTGCTGATGCACTCACACATCAGCAGATTGAACTCAAGTTGCAGACATTACTTTACAATAATTTATATACTGTTTAAGTAGTTCCAAATCGTTTACTTACTTTTTAGGCTTAACAAAACATGGTGTCAGGCTATGAAAATGGTCTGTTTACGCCGTGTATTATTTAATCGAATTAAATAAGTAATAATGATAGTTTATCGCAAATGGTCACAGCTATATGTCCATCACACGGTTCATCCCACGCCTCGTCTATTAATCGTAATGTTGTTTTCTTCCCCAACAACCATCAGTAGTTTGTTTCCACTCATTAATATTTAGTCCTTCTAACAAAAATTGTTACTACAATATTACACCTATAAGTTACACATGTTTAAGTAACATACCCATAAGTTAAGTATCCTTCAGTTAATTTACACCACACTTGTTAACTCAATTGTGTATTACCACAAAGACGCGCATTTTCACCTTTGACAACCTACTTAAGGCTAACTTTTGTAAATCAATCACAAAAGAACTCTAAATCATTGTGAAACTCATAACATCGTGTTTACGCGTTATGAAACCTTTTTACTCTGCGAGCCTTGATTTGACGAACGTTAAGTAATGATGGGTTTTGATTCATATCGTATTAATTATCGTTTCGTAACTTTATGATTAATAATAAACTATAGTTAAATAGATGGCCGATTGTTTGAGAAACACTGTGACCTTAAATATAAGGTTCATAATCGACATAATTTGTAGACGCAATAAATATTTTTAATGATGATGAGCTATCTCTGTTATTGCAAAAGTACTAAAATATAGAATTTGATTACTCATCTCGTTTTCTGAGTATAGTTTGCGGACTATGATCAGTTCTTTACTAAATTGGTCTCTTAATTTACCCATATTTATATATAATCACAGTTTAAGGATACATAAGCTAAATTATGCTTTATCTTTATCTTTTTTTTAGCCGCTTTTGTAACTGACCGAAGCAGAGCATATTTTATGTAGGTGTAAAGTACGTTAATAAGGGGGTAAATGTTCAACGTCATTTTCCAACAAAAGCTTCTTTTTAATCTCACTGCTAAGGACGTAAAAAAAAAAAAATTATAATCATTAACAAAAGTTTATCAAACGCTTAGCTTTGTTCGAGTAATTGGCATACTCAATTAAGGCAATCAACTTAAAAGTTTCTCTCCTATTATGAGTAAACGATCAAAATAATAAGCGTCGATACAAAAATTCAATACACATTTAAAAGTGTTCCTGTTCCGTGCATTCAGTGGAGAGAATAGTCTGGATAAGTAAATTAATTCCAACCTGGCAATTCAATTGAATTTAATTATTTTTGCGTCTTCATTGGATGCTGCCGCATGATATTAAATACAGTTTTTGTAAGTGCAATCTTACACACAACTTGCTAACGTCGTAGTTACGTAGTGACTGGACACACTCCTGATATTATGCACCCTCCTTTTTGCACCCATTATGAATTTTCATTCACCGGCCTTCAAAAATGTCTCATAGTTTTATGCTTATCTATAATAAATAAAGTTTACCATTCTTCGTTCACAAAATATTTCACTTTGCTTAAACGAGTCAGGCATTCTATAAAATCCCTGCATCGCACGCATTGTTGATACCAAATTAATGATATCCATAACAACCCTACTCGCCGAGGCAAGCAGCGCCATTTAACGGCAGCAAAGCAATGGTGGTGTTTTGAAAAATTAACCCGTGCATTAATTAAGATCTCCACGAAGCATATCTAATTACCCTCTTTCAATACTTCGCTTTAATTACAATACTTCTCCTTGATTAAAAGTTCAAAAGCTCTTAGTTTATTTGCCTTCCTGCATGCGTAGACGCAATTGGTTGGGAACTTTATGAGGTTCTGAGTTATTAACGACCGTGGAAAGGCGACCAGCGAAATAATGACTCCTATTGAGCATAGTTAAAGCATTGCCAAATGTATTAGAAATATACGAGGTTTTTGCTTTGTTTTTGAATAATAAAACTGAGTTTTTGATAGAGCAACAACACTAGTTTATTTTTGTTAATATATTACAAAACCATAATCGATACATTTTAACGTTCCCGTAAAATAAATAAATATGAAGATATTTTCTTTAATACAGTTCTTTACTAGCAAACTACTACTAAAAACCTTTTATTTTTAGATTTTCCACGATTCGTAATAAAATATTCAGAAAATATAATAATTCTACCGTTACGATAAACTACGGTAATGGATCAGTATCTATTCTTCAAACAAATGACAGTTGCAATGACACAGACATAACGTCAGTCGTAATTCAGTTGAATAATGCTATGACAACATAACAACATAAATGACATTTTCACAACAACTGTAGGTAAAACCAACAACATTTTATGTAAATTATATTAACAACCCATAAAGTAATTTATAACTAGTTCAATTAGATTGGTTTCTTGAGCAAGAAATGGCTGTTACGTTACAAAATTTTCTGTCAGTATTTAGTTTATTTTGTACAAGATAATTAGGTAATTTTCTATCGGTAGGTATTTACAACGTGTCTATGAGTTACGAAACTTTAATCTGGTTTCTCGACAGTTTGCAATTTCCTGCTTTTATTTGAACTAAAACAAATATTATTGAGCATAATATTAGCTTATGACATAATAACATATTTTATAAGAATGTAAGTGTGTAAAATTTAAAGGAAATAAATAAAATATTAACCTTAAGACCTGGTAATTGCGAACAAAATGGTACCTATGGAAAAATTTGCTTTAATGCACGTACCTTTATTGTCCTGCTGAGCTATTGTAATACAAGATCGAGTATTAATTTAAAAATGCTTGTTGGCCTTACTAATAACGACACTGGCATATTTTTGATACCAATAGAGAAACCAAGTTCAAGAATAGCTCCGATTATTACTTTGAAGTTACCTGATTTAATTCGCCCTATTTATTTTTAAACGAATTCCTAAGTTTTGGTTTCTTATTAACAAATAAATTCGATTGAAACAAATCCTTCAATTACTGGAATCTTGACTTTGAATCTTAACAATTATATTGAGTTTGAAAAATTATTATGGTGGTTCCCGAAGTAAAGGGTTTAGTACCTATAAAGAAACAAAAAACAAAAATTATAAGTTTACGCCCACCGATGTCCTATTATTACATAGTATAAATCCAAGTCGCTAATCGTGTCTGTTTGTATGTGTGTCCACTATCTCCTTCTTAACTACGTAACGGATTTTAATGCGGATTTTGCCGTGTTTTAGGTTTTTTTTTACTAAATTTGTAATAACATTCGGAAAAAGTTTTTTTTAGCTAGCCAAAATTCAATGTTTCGTATGCAAGTCGGCCAAAATTACGCCATTGCGAAGCGTGGGCGGGTCACTAGTGCATTATAAACGTGAAAGTGTGGATGGATGTTTGTTATTCTCTCACGTAAAAAGTACTCGACGGATTTGGATGAAACTTTAAAGTAATATAGGTTATATAACAGGATAACACATAGCATACTTTTTATTGCGGTAAAACTTCTCATTCCCACGGGACACCGACTTTCACGCGAACGGAGTCACGGGCGGCCTCGAGTATGATATAACGCGTTCTTGGTATAGGTATCTCCCGCTTAGTTAAATATTTTGTTTTAAACTTTCGTTAATTTCGTTAACTTTGTTCTTTTAGTTCATTTCGATCATTCCATCTATTCCTTCTATTTCGCTAATTTCTTTAATTTCGTTCATTTCGTTCATTTCGTTCATTTTGTTTATAAATAACTAACTTTTTTTTTAACTAACAAACTTTTGGGTCCTATAGTTTTTTTTTTACAAATATTATAGGTACTCATTGATCCTTATTTCCATTAAAAACATTTTCTTTGGTCGTCTGTCCAATTAGGACTTCAAATAAAACACAAAAACAACAACAATGGGGTCTTTGATACTGAGTTAAAATTCACAATTAAGGTTGATTGCAAGTTTTTGCGATTTATCCTACTAATATTATAAACGTGAAAGTTTGTGAGTATGTATGGTTGGATGGATGTTTGTTACTCTTTCACGTAAAAACTACTGAATGGATTTGAATGAAATTTTACAATAAAATAGCTTGTACATCAGAATAATACATAGGCTACAATTTATAAAGATATTGTATGAATTGTCTTAAATATCAAGTAAGTAGTTTTTGCGATTTATCCTACTAATATTATAAACGTGAAAGTTTGTGAGTATGTATGGTTGGATGGATGTTTGTTACTCTTTCACGTAAAAACTACCGAATGGATTTGAATGAAATTTTACAATAAAATAGCTTGAACATCAGAATAATACATAGGCTACAATTTATAAAGATATTGTATGAATTGTCTTAAATATCAAGTAAGTAGAAAAAAATATTAAGTTAAGGTATCAACCATCTGCGAGCTATTCTGGCGTGCGCTGTCAAAACCGCTGGAGTTACACATAATAATATGTAATGTATGATGAAAATGTTTACCTTAAATAGTCGTACGTAAAGTTTTTTACACAATTTTACTGCTGCTAATGAATGATGATATTTACCTTTATCCAAAAATCATGTTGCAACTTTATCTTTTCTACTGAATATCATTAATTTTCATTATACACTGTGTTCCTTCACTAGATTTAAACTTTCCCACATAATACAATTTCCACTTTTTCTTTATCATTAAGTAGTACACGTATTTACTCTAAAAACCTATTTAAAAATATACGTCAAAAGTACAAGAAAATACTAACAAAGCTTCCAACAAAAACACTAGCCCTCATATAACTTTACCGCTCTCTCCCATAAGCGTTACCCCCCGCTACCCGCTCCCACTCGCCCGCCCACATCAGGATACAAACGGGCACGAACTCTCATTCAGCCTGACATACAACACCAATTAAACGCGACACACCATACCCGCAGTATTTGCACCTCGCGCGAAACCAAACACGCCATTGGCGGAGTTTCTCACGTAGAGGACAGTGCAATAGCAACCATGTCTTTCTAACGGTAAGTATGGAAAAGTAAGTTTAGTTTGCAACTTAGTTTGTTATATGAGCAGAAGTTTCTTATCGTTTTTGCTGAAAATCAATCATAATCAGTATGTCTTTCGAAAGCGTAAGCATTTCTGTTTAAATATTTAAATTGATTTAAAGTAGCATCCCCTATATGCTATTTAATTCATTTATAAACATGCTTTGCATTTTTTTTAATCTTATGCTTTTTGTTAAAAAAAATTATGCCAGCAACGATCGCAAAAAAAAACTGTAAAAAGTCCTTATTTCCTTTGCAAAACGATGGCGGAACGCCTATCTTTTGACATTCAACAAACTATGATAACAAGTTTCCCCTCATAAGGGTGGGTACTTACAGAACGCTTTCGTGCGCGGATTTGCAAAGTTTTCACTTGAAATAATATTTGAATTTGTAATTTTGACGTCGTCTAGTGAACACGGAAGATGGATAGTGTCTGGCTTTAAAAACACGCGATGTGGAATTGAAATGGTGTGTACCTACCCTATGGGTGGAAATGTAATTGTAACTTTATGATCTCTGTGGTATAGTATGATTTCTATACAGAAAGCTTTCTTTTCCAATTCCGGTAGGAACCAGTTAAGAATACTCTTATTATTAAGTCTCATTGCATAGTGTAGAGCAAATTCGGTATGAGCGTTTGTTTGTATGTTGGTATTGTTTCCGCTAAACCGCTAACTTCTCCTAAACCAAGTATGAGGTCGGTCAAGCAAAAATTCGGTTATATGATATTTTTTTCAAGAAGTTTTATAGGCGTACTTAATTTCTATAAGAAATAAATCTCAAATAAGCCAAATTCAATATTACTCGACAATAGTTCTAATCTTGTTAGAAGTGGTTGACTCGGTGATCTTCATATAATTAGTGTTATAAACTAATTATATCCTAGTTCAACCTGTTAAATATGAATGAAACATCTATTACTTCCCACAAAATTCATAATATAACGTACCCTCCCACATTACACAGTATTATCATGTCAGTATCATGCCACGTTTACCATTTGCCAGTATTTTCATGAGTTCAACGACCTTTCGCATATTGCGCCCTCCCCATGCTAAAATGTATGCGAGTAGCAACAAAAACATATGTATTTTATACAGCCTATCCCTATCACGAGATGTTTGGAGTTTTACGCTCGATCAATAATAAAAAATGTGGCGTCTCGAATATATTGTCAAACGTGAATAGGTTAGTATGCAAGGGCCATGTCGCAGCTCAAGTCAGGGAACAATAGAAAAGGTTATATTCGAATAGGGATTGCTGTAATCGACGCTTGATTTAACAATAAAAGGACCTTTGATATTTTAGGTGTGAGACTTGGTGTATTTATTACTATTTGAAAGGTAGGGTTGAGGTAAAGCTATAGTTTCCATTACCAACAATTAGATTTCACATTCTGAAGGTAGAATAAAAAGTTATTAAAAAAGAAACCTATATTTTTTTATTATATATTTATCCTCAAGTTTTTTCGGAATATCTTAAACTTTAAATCATTATTTTTAACTTGAACAGCGTCATAGGAGGGGTAACTTTACGAGCACTATAACAAGACACAATATGTTAGTAACTCAACTCTGATATGCATCGAAGCCTTTTTTATAACTTTTAATCTCGGCAACATGGTAGGGGCCACTATAGAAAATCATTTTAATCATGCATAAACTACGGAAAATTATGATAGTTAACTTGGTAATGTGGGATGGAAAATAATATGAAAATTTACATTGTAAGGTTGGCATAAAATTTCATATCATAGTACATCCACCTTTTTATGCTTTTAGCAATACAATTACCAGGTTTTTATGCTTATAGCAATTTAATAATGAATCAACATGTTATTAATATTACTGAGAAACTTACAGAAGGAATGCTTTTTTTGCTTAAAAAGTTCTAAGTTACCTTTCGGATCAGGTTTTTTGTTCCAACAACATAGTCTTCACTATTCGTCCGTCGTTGTTTATCAATCTACACGCAGTGGCATAGTACCGATGTCTGTAATATAGGTACTTAGATTATACTTTACAATCATTGTTTAAATATATATTCACTAAAATAAAGCCTATAACGTCTTGTTTATAAACCCTTCCTTTCAAAGCACCTGCCAAGTGTAAAGAACGAAAGGGAGCAACGCCCGTACAAAGCAACAAACATCCAAAAAAGGGGCTTTTCTTTCGCGTTTAGACGAATTATTAGGGCATGAACCTCAACACTTTCAGTTTAAGGTTCAACAAAACGTAAAGTCGATTTTATATCGGCAACAACTTAGCTATAAATAAGCGATTTGTTTGCAGACGAGAAGCTAAGGGCTCGCAATCGGCACGTCCAATCGCCATCGAATTTGGTAGGCCTCCTAATAATAGATTTTCGTTTATTATCCGACCTATAAAGAGAATTTCACTTTCAGTTAGCGTAGACATAAAGTGTTGGTAAATGTTAACCTCTTTTTAATTTAATGCGCCAGTGTTATGTAGCATTAGTTTACCTTGGAGTGCAGAAACGCTTCAAACTATTATTTTGGTGTGAAAAATTATTCGGTTTTTCATGAGTGGCATTTCATGGTATTCTATTCGCATTGACATGTATTACCATTAGTAGTTTTATCAACAATCAGCGTTATGCTAAATTGATTTACTAGTATCCTACCCACATTTTGCTTGTTGCATTTAAAAAGTACCACAAATCTGCCATCCAACATAGTTATCATCCAAACCACCCCGATCGCAGATCGTACTTTATCTGCAGTCAAATCTCCTTTGAATAGGTGGTCGTACAATAAGGTCTTAAATAACGCCGGTTGACTTGCTCCGGCGCCGCTTTCGACGCCGATTCCCAGTTATATTGACGGACAATGATAATGGTTTGACTACCTTAGGTCGAAGATAGACGTTCAAATAACCGGAACGGGGCGGCAAAGTGTTGGCGCAGGCGGCAGAGATGGCCAACTTGACGCTTCTGGGTACAGAGTGTAATTAAATGGGTTCATGTTTTGTATAGGTATTTTAGTATGGGTTATTGTGTTTTTAAAATATATTGAGTTGACAAAATATTTAAAAAACTGCAGTTTGACGAACGGATTCAAACGTCAATTTAAGTTATTTGTTTGCAGCCTTAAAGTTATGAACCATTTTAAATGACAAACAATGTTATGTATCAAATCACGATCGGTTTAGTGTTGGGAAAAAAAAAAAAAAGTTTAAGACTGTAAAATTTGATAAATAAAACTGGAAAAAAACATCTTCCTTTGAAATATTTGGAAACCTTCTTAAGTACTCTTAAGTAAATTCTTAATTGTTTATTAAACAGTAAATATTATGACATCCGCTGAAATAAAAAATCATTTCTAGAAAATATTTATCAACTTCGGTATTTTTTCTGCTGGTACGAGTACTAAATGCACATTCCGCAAGCCTTATGGAATCAAACTTATAACTTCCCAACAGTAAACACAAATATTATAGATATCATACAATTTATAAAACCAGTTAACCCTTAAGGAGCGAGGTGTCAATTACTTCCCATACAATGTTACCGTCACATTAATTGACGTAACTGACACAGGAACGCGGCATAATATCATAACATGTCATTAAATTGGAGCCTTTTGGAAGGTAGCAAACGTTGGGTTGTAATCAAATTATTTACGTAGGTGTACTTTAGTGTAGGTTTGAAGTATTTTTGGAACTAGTGACAGATTTTTTACGGAACTATATTGGTGATCTTATCACTAAAATACGAGTAAAACATTTTAGTTAACAGATTCTGATAAGTACATTATCAATAAAAATAATTATAAATATTAACTCGCAATAAAGATTCCAAAATAAATGTTTCCCAAAACATAATAGATATTAAATACCATACTGATTCATCGTCTAATAACTCCACCAAGACAGTTTTCGAGTAATCAAAATAGTTTAGCACAACTGGTGAGGCGCAGTAGGCAAAGTGTACAGTTAACAAGAAAATGTCACTGAACAATAGAGCGCCGCGATGACACTACAGTTTAGGGTTACTTCTTCGACATCTTTGTATCGTAGAACTATCCAGTGTATAATGTTACTTTTTTATTGATTAAGTTAACTAATTGTTAAAAAAGATGAAATTGTTTTGATTATTACTTTTAAAAATAAAGTATCTGTATAGTTTTTTTTCTTATTTTTTCTTATTTTAACGTCTAGCAGCTGGGCGTAAGGCTTATTTATATTAAGCTCTATATTTAAATTATAAAAAATATATAAAAAAATCTTACTTGATAGATGCAATCAATCGAAATCTAAATTCATCAACATAACCTGAATTAAATTAAAACAAAACCTCAAAATCTCCCAGTTGACAGCCCTACCGCCGCAATGACAGTGGCATGTCGTTGTGACAGTGTCGCGGCGCGTGATTGCGCTGTTGTGCGCCGGAGATATTACACTTGTCTGCTTTGTGCACTCCCGCAAAAATACTGAGCGCCTGGAAGCAGCGGCGGGCAAAGGGTTAAATTTTTCGGCGTAATTTTAATTATATCAGGGAAAAAATGTCGAAATTAGATTTACTTCGTTGTTAGCGTGTTTTGTCTATTGATTTTCTAATGTTAAATAATTAAAATTAACGTATTCCTCCCTAATTTATAAATCGACTTTGGCAAAAAATTCAAACCGTTGTTTTAAAAAATATTATTACAAAGTTTTAGAAAACTATTAGTACGTGAGTTTCATTAGCAACAAACTAGAGTTTGTTGTTTTTAAACTGGCTTAAGTTCATTTAACAAACATAAATGAAACTAAATTATTTTAATTTAAAAAGGTATTTCTATCTAGTTCCCAGATTCTACATCCATGTCCCCAACTTTTCATCTGAAGATTTTCCCTGAAACAGGTTATTAATGTAGTTTTAAAATGTGCACTTCAAATGACTTAATCTAAGTTAAACCGCATTTCGAGCTTGTCTTTGTGACTATCATTTAATTCGAATAAAGGAATGACGTGGAAAGATTATGAAGAATAAAAGTTTGAAACAAAAAGCTCTCAGGAAAGTTGAGTTGGAGCTTTTTTTGTCTTTTCAACAGTTTTTTGATGAGGAGGAGGAATTTCATTGTGATTTATAAGATAAAGAATTTTTTTAAAAGATATTGGTATTAATAAGACACGTTTCGGATATTATTTTTTTGCCTATTTTTGTTTTTTTTGTAATTGATGATTATTTTAACAATAATAATAAATATTTTCCATATTTCTGTGTTGAGTATATTTGTTTTAAATATTGTTAAAAATAACTTTTACTTTAGTGGAATATTAATATATAAATAAATAATTGAAATCCCAATGTTTTGTCTACAGCTGTAAACATAAATAACGGAAGCTATTAAAAATATTTCCTATAAAAGAGGAAAAACTCGAAAAGACTGACGGTCCCCTGTTTTCCATCGTAACATCAGTTAATTTGAATTTATGTGCAAATATTTGGAAAGACTATACATTAGTTAATGAATGCAGCAGGACACTCTGCGTCCTTATTCTTACCGAGTCAAAGAATGAGACAGACAATCATAGGAACGAAAGAGACCACCTCAAGAAATTTGCAAAGAAATTAGTTTTTGCAAATTTAGTTCAGCATTATGATCTCTAAGATCTAATCAACAAGGTTTCATATAATGTTGTTTCTTATCTAAAATATCCTGTAAGAGCTTAATATCAACAATGTAGATAAAAACTTTAGATGGAGAGGAATATGACTAGCAGATATAATGGATGATGGTGGATCTGTCACTTGACGCACCCCTGCAATACCATTATAGGATGCCACGGAACACAAGGGTTTTGGAAGCCACGGGTATCAATTTGTAGGTTTTTGTAGATAGCAGTGTGTTTGTTCATTATTAAGTGTTTTCACTTATGTATGTGCGTATTTTTGGACTGTTCCAATTTAAAATAAGAAAGTCATAATTTGAAACAAGTATCATTTTTTCAATTATTCAACTTAAGTTTACCAATTTATTTGTTAATATTTTAATGTTCACTCTCTCAAAAATAAAACAAAATTGCTAGTATGGAGTACATATTAACTAGTGGTTAGAAAATTTCATAACAATAACATTTTTAATTTTCAGGACATGAAATTCTCTCTTAAAGTAGTGGCACCTACTAAGAAGCGACGTAAAGTAAGATTCAAATGTTATTAGTTTATATTGAGGCACGGTTAATCACGGTTAATAGTGAAAATTCAAGTCCATATATATTTTTTACTTTTACTATATTTTAAGTACCATTAGTTACTTAGTACTTTGGAGTAGTTAGTAAACGCAGGGTGTAAAGCGTATTTTCAATCATTGCGGAGTTTACACATCAATCAGTCTTTGTCAAGGCTTTAGTCTATCGCCCTAAGGGACAGAACGATAATTCGTTTTTGTATAACAAGTAACACTTAAATATAAATTATAGGTCTAAAGGCTCCTTGTATTATAGCTAGAGGCAGTTGACATTTTATCAAAATAACGCAAAATATGAATAATTTGTGGAAACAACTAAACGGGACTTGTATTCATTAAAAATATCGTTAAGTGTCACATGATAGATACAAGTGCAGTTATTTTATCATTTACTTAAGTATTTTTGTATTTACATTATTTTATTTCTCTTTATCGAATCTTCCTCATTATTTTTAAAGATTTTTTACATTTTCTTATAAATAAAGTGTGAAGCAATAATATGAAATATTGTATATGTATAATATTAAGCTTATGATTTTAAATAAAAAATATGTGTACCGTATCTTAGAAAACTAGCAACCTTTGTTTTAGTTTCTCTCTAAAATTCTCATACCTTATTACCAAGCCACAAAGACCATTTTCCCTCAACCACACAGCCTGAATTCACTTATATTTTGCATGCAATTATCTCCCACACCCCACCCAAGATTTATATTCAAAACATCACGTCACAATAAACCCATTACATTTGCGCTACGTATGACTTGCCTAATGGCAATGAAAAATAAACCCACGTCTATTTATGCAGCCTTCCTATGAAGGGTGAAACTGGGATGAAATATCACTCGTCATATTTTGTAACTTTGTTTTATATTGCATTTTTTTACTTGGATGTAAATGTCTATGACAGCGAATTTACGATTTGGGTTATGTGTAAATGTCTATGTTATGTTGTGTATGTCTGTTATGGCTAAAATGTTGGTTTCCACTTCTGTTTTTGTATTGGTTGTTCATATAGCGTTGGTAAAACACTGAAAACAAATTTATTTTTAGTCTATTGATGCACAAAGACTAACTCAATATCAGGGCGTGCTTGGTTCATGTCATTCGAATGTGTTGAGGTTTCTATTTAAAAGTAAATGTTTTTATTGAATCCAGTGATCATGTCGATTCTCACGTGTCGCCTTATTGAGCTTAGTTTGGAAAATGAAGCACTGGAAAGGTATCTCAAAAATTTTTATTGTTACATATTAAAATAAAAACTTCTATAGTTCTAGGTCTCCGATACTGAATCAAAAATATAAAAAAATGGGACTCAAATTTCCAAAGCAAATGCGATTGCGTTGACAGACAAATAAAAGTTATTTTTATATTGAACATAATCTTTGCGACGGGTGGTAAAGAAGCTTTCGCAAATTGAGTATAAATAAACAAGAAAACGTGTGAAAATTTGTCTCTATTTCCAATTTTAATTAATTATTTTTAAAAGTGTGGGGATAAATTAGACGCTTTTTAAGATACAATAAATATACTTATATCCAAGCAAAATATCAAATATTTATATTTAAATTTAGTAGTTGGGACTTTATATTTGGAGAATTTAACATTTATTTTACCAAAAATATTATTATGGTTATAAGTAGGTACTACTGACTTTGCCCTAAAGTTTATTCTACGCTGTCTTTGACGAAGTAACCTTTAGCTATTATTATTCATATAATGACAAACTTTTGCAATGGAATCTTAGAATTACCAACTTAACCAAAAAAAATATTTTACAAGAAGTTTACTTTTACTTTCATTTACAGAATGCCTGTGAAAAACTTTGTCTCAGCTGAAATTCACTAAAGCTTAAGCTACCATCAAACCAGCACTGTCAGAGATTTCAAAGCAAAATGCAACTCCTTCGTAAGTCGGTTAAAAATACAACAGTATTTTATCAGACATGAAGTTGAGTGCTTTGGGAGTTAGATGCATTATCAGCACTCGTTCCAGCAGTTTCGATCTTCACTTAGTGTGGATAAGTAGTTCTGGATGCTTATTCTGCGATGTCGGTGCTAAAGTGAATAGATCGTTATCATTTTTTTCCAAGAAAAGAAATTCCGGGTTATCACGCTTTGACTTTCGCTTACAAGCGGGGTTCTTTAAGCTAAATTAAAGAAAGTGGTGATAACATACTGTTTTTTTGTTTAATTCATATACCAGTTCTGCTCATGTCGGACAACGTTAAAAATGGTTATACATACTATTATGTATTATTGAATCTACCAATAAATAAATGAATGAATAAGGATTTCCTGCATTCGATACCTCCTTAGTATCTCTCGCAATTCGTAGCGCTTCTTGCTTGAAAGGACACTTGAAAACTCAAAGTTCGACTACTTTAGAAAAAAAACTTACCCTTACACAGTTGGAGTTTGTAATGTATTTTCGAACAAGTATAGTTTTATACTTTTGTAAGATTTTTAAGCACTCAAACTTTTATTACTGTCTGCAAAGTTTTTTGCTGTTTCGATGATTTTTATATCTATTATGCTTTTATTTAACAAAGAAAATTGATGAAGTATTCTCAGATTAAAACCTGTTAACTAATGGAAGTTATTACATATACCATTTTTATAATTATAGTTTACAGTCAAATTTTCATATCAAAGTAAATCATAATGTTTTCAAAGCGTAGATTTAAAATAATTTTTGCACACATACGCAAACATACCCGACCAAAAGTATTATACTTAAGGGATAAGACTATAGCGACACTTAGTTAAGTTCTTTAAAAAAAAAGTTTTGGTGTGTCACTGAATAGTTCCAACATAGTCTCGTCAGAAGCGTATCAAATTGTATGTGCATTTTTACCGAAAACTATGTAAAATTGCCACAATTTTGGAGCTCTATGGGAATATATATCATTAAATCCTACTAATATTATAAATGTGAAAGTTTGTGAGTATGTCAGTATGTATGGATGTATCGATGTTCGTTACTTTTTCACGTAAAAACTACTGAATGGGTTTGGATGAAACTTTCCAGTAATATGGGTTATACATCAGAATAACACATGGGGTACTTTTTACCGCGGGAAAACTTCTTATTCCCACGGGAAAGCGACTTCCACGCGAACGGAGTCGCGAGCGGCAAAACATCGAAATATTATTACTTCGTTTGTTTTTTTATGGCTTTGCTTCCCCCACCAGTCACAATAATTTCAGTCGCGTTGAAAGCATAGCGACTAATGTCACTAATAAAATAAATGTGCTACATTCGTTTACACACTCCCAGTTTACGTCTCATTTGGAGGCCGGCGTCTTTTACAACTGAGCCGTAAAACTCTTGGCGTGGTTTATCAAACAACGTTTAAAGAACTTCATATATTCCCTTGTAATGGCACGCAACGACAAAGTGAATTCCTAAGTCTTTTAGTGTTATTAGGACAGCTTTTATTGATTCTCTCATTCTTTTCGTGCGTTTTTATGGAGCCCTGATAAGATCTACGGTGAGATCGTGACCGGGAAAATGTTTACCACACCTTATTTGGCACTAGTTCTGTTTATGCATTTCGTTTAAGTTGGGATCGCCAACATTTTCGTATGCATGCTATCAGCTTTATTACTGGCAATTATTATTTAAAAGTTGTAAAATAAATCTTTTCCTTCAGATCAATTAAGTAAGTGTATTGTAGCACCGTAACATAAAATTGTCCTCGAAAAATAAAAGAAAAAACCGGACTCACATTGATTTGTGACACGTAATTAGCACGATTTAATAGAACCACGTTTTGTTCGCTAAGCAATATTGCGTACAGAGTGAATTTTTGTTGAAAAAAATAGGATTTTGCTGCTTCTACGAGTCACTAAATCATTTCGAAAGACATTTAATATTCTGACTTATTCTCCTAATTGCGAATAAAATTACACTGTTTTTGACAAATATGCTGACATGGTAATTTCAAACAACGTTTGAATCATATAATCAACGTCTAGAAACTACCAAGGCCAATTTCTAAGCGGTTTGTATACCGTGAATAGATTTGTGTCACAAGACAATTTAAATTCAGTTGAAACTAGGGTTAATACTAGGTCTCGAAAATAGGTCGCGTTTAGACATACTTAGAAAACAATAGACCGAAAACACACGGTAGTCGAAACAAGGCGTGTGAGAATTTGGATTCAAATGGGTTATCATTGATCTAATCTGAAGTATTCATGGTGTGCAATGGTATGGTATTGCACGATAACACCGATTTTGGATTCAGTTGCAAAATTGTTGTTTCTTTAGCGTAGTCTAGTTACATTTGGATTAGATGGTATCGGGGTAATATTTGCACATCATCGTTTGTTCAAGCAAATTCAAGTAAATAGTAATGTTTTATAGTAATAGTTTATAATCATAGCTTAAAGGATATTTTTAAAGGTTGTCGTTGATTTATTCCTACAAAAAACATCAATTTTCAACAAAAGTCCTCACAAATCTTATAGAACTATGTTTCTAAGATCATGTTAGAATACTTGAATGATAAAACGCATTATATCACAAATGAGTTTGCGAATTAAACAGAAATGCCGCAAACAACGTTGCAACATTAATGAAAATATTCCTTCGGGAAAAGATAGAATAGTGAAGCAATCCTGGTAACCAAATATACTCAAATAACAAAGCCAGTGCCGACATCGCTTGGCAAATAGGAAAAACAAACAAAGATTTTAATGGATATCTAGTTCTTAGTATACATTTGTTTAATCATCTAAAGGTACCACATACGCACAAAGAAGTTAATATAACTAAAGTATTTTTATTAATTAAATAAAAAATCACTGTAATAAAAGGGCAGCATATATTTGCAAACACATACCATATTATTGACAACTACAATATACTGATTAACAACAGTTTTCCTTTGACTTTACTGAATGATAATTAATTAAATGTCAATATGAATACTGTATGGGAAGCAAATACCAGAGAATTCCATGAAAAAGCTCTCGGTAAATTCGCTGTTATTATAGACGTACCCTTTGCATTTGCAGGCAGCATTGCTAGTTTTATTTTTGCTTGTACTCAATTTCATGCCTCACCGAGTTTCTTAGAGAATAGATGTTAATTTACATGAATAAACAGAATTTGCATTAAAAGCGTTCAAGACACCGCCGCTGCGTGGAACAAAACTGATGCTTAAGTGCATTGGATTTTTGGGGAGTGCAATTGTTTGTTCAGGCTGATTTTTATTTTTTCCTGCTTCGATATTTAAATTTTAATTTGTTTTTTCAAGAATATTTTTACTAAAAACATTCAAATTTCACCGATAAATATGAGATAGTCTATAAATTTAGTTTTAGAATAGTTATGGTATAGCATAATTTTTAACTAAATTGAATCAGGTTTCTCTATAATATATCAACAATATATCAGGCTGACTTACCTACACGCATTTTGATAAAAACAAACTACTTCTTTTGTTAATGGTTAAGCTCCTGAAGATTCTTTTTTTAGTATTTGCTTCTTGAGTTTTTGTATCGGGGTATTTTTGCTCTCTACCATTCTAATCCTATTATTTCAGCCGGTCGTAGTCTGAATGCACCGACTGTACCACTTGAAGAGGCGCACTCCCTCCTCAAAAGTAATAATTCAATTTCTGTTTATGCAAACTTTTAAGTATTGAATTCGTATTTACTTATGCAAATTGAAAGATTTTCCACCGTGATTAGTCATTTTCATAACAAAATTTGCATTCCACCTTTATAAATTATATTTTTCAAATCTGCAGAGACGATATGCTAATCATAACCAAATTAGATTTTGTTTGTGAAAGTATGAAATCAAAGTTATTGTTATTATGATGAGAGAAGAAAAGAAATCCCAAGTGACGGTGAAATTTTCGTTTATTGGATTGATAAAAATGAAAATTTTATTATGCTTGAGGGATACAAAGTTATTCCTTAATTGGGTTCTTTGCTTTTGTGGAATAATCACTTTTTGTTGTTCTGTTGTTTTATGTACAGCTTACCTTAAAACTAAGCTGGAGGTTTTCGCCAATGTATTTGAGGTAAATAACGTTAAAAGTAGTATTGAAAAAAGTCCAAAAAGGTAAAATAAGAAACCAGCTTATTTTTTTATCAAAGCGCTCGTGATTCTAACCTTGAACTTTATTGATATAAATCAAATCAATAGGCCGAGGAAAAGGCTTATACAACTTTAAATATAGTCCAACCCTACTTTTCTTAGTTGCATAGAGCCTCTTCCTCTTCTCTATTGTCAAGTATATTTGTAAAGCGTTGTACAACAATCCTTAAAGTCCAAGTCTCCTTAATTAAGATCTATAAACTCAGTAATTAGGCATTGGCCAATGAATTGTTTAATTACTTTCTTCTAAGCTTTGTTGAATTTCGAGAATGAAAATGCTGATCCTATGTTCTTTGTTTTCTTTAATTAGAGCAATACTTTTTGGTGTTTCTTAAACATCCTTTACTGTTCTTTTAAAATTGATTAATGTACTTTATAAATCAACAGTCTTAAAGTAACTCACAATTATTTTGCACTATGAATGAGTGTAAATTGCTTTCACACGTCTTGACAAATAATAAATGATATTATTTTTCACAATATTGTAACTTATTCTCCCATTTCCCTGCAAATCCTACCAAATACGTTACCGAGCCCGAATAATGGCAAAAATAGATATAACCAGGTTTTGAAACCTCGTATTTTCCGTATTAAGTATTTTGTAGAAAGCCCCTCCGGGTCGACCCCTCTTTTGAACAGATCCTATCATCCCTTCAAAATTATGAAAGTGTATAAACATTTTCACGCCCCTATCGACTTGCTTTGTGATTTCCACATTTCCCTGCGTGTAACTTATTATTATCAAATCAAGTTATAGATACCTGTTTTGATAAATATTGCATGTTGAACCACCCCTGCCAATAATAAAAAAAAGTAAGCGAGAATCGAAATTACTGTTTTATGATACAGTAATTTTGTTGAAAAAACTCGTATTTGTTTACGTTTGTTGTTGAAATGTGTATTTAAAAGAGCATTAACGTTATTAATACGATCGGGGGTTTATTATTGTTGTATGTAGCTTGATATGGCATTTAAAACCTAGTTAATACATTGCGTTGGTGTGTTACGACTATAAATGTTTATATAATTAGTAGTTATATGTAAATTTTTGCATAATCGTTGTTATTTCTTGCTTTTATAGAGCCGTTGAGATTTAATTGAGCGCGAGTCGTTAACGAATGAAAATCGATTTACATAATTCGCGCATAAAGCTATTCAATTTATGTAGATCTCTTTTTGCGATGTTAATAGAAAAATGAATGGAGACTTACACGATGCTAATCGTAAACATTTCTTGAAAAATATAAAAATTAAAAAATTAATAGATAAAACTAAAAGTCTCTTATTAACTTAACAGCATACTATAGCAACTTGAACTCGACTGCCAAGTACAAGTAACTCCTGATATAACGACACACTATCCCAACTTTCTTGTTAAGAACTTTACCTAGTTGTGCATCAGAGTCTACACTTTTTATCAAAATGAAAACTCGACTATTCAGAAGCTGAACGTGTTTTAATGACTTGCAGCTTTTTACGTGGTTCCATGTTTTACTGCAAGCGTCGTCGGGCTATCATTGTTAGCTTTATGATTGCAAGTTATATTTCACTTAGCTTCGTATTGCTGAGTAATGAGATTTTTGCTCGGTGTGCCAAAATGCTCATAACTTGCGGTAACTGGGTACGGGGACTGTAAGTGTCAGTATTGAGTACGTTAATGAATTTGTTTAAAATGATTTTATTTCATTATACTAATAATACATATCTAAAAATGTTTGTGGGTTTTAGGGTTGACCTCCAGTTCCTGTTATTGAATTGATTCGAAAAATTCGTTCAAGCTACGTTATGATACAGGAACAAACAATACTTTTATTACGGGCTATTTTATTACAACGCGCATGAATCCTGGCAAAACGTTTTCCAATATACCTAAAAATATAATGTAATTGTTAGATTGTTTTACTTCACAATAAATGTAATTATTCTTAAATACCTACCCGGAAACGTCATAGTACTACAGTTACTGTCTAATTAAATTCAAGCTTCGCTACATATCCTAGACGGTGTCTTTCTCTGTTAATATTCATTACAGGAACCTCTTGGGGCTCTGACGTAGTCTTATAGACTATAGTCTCGAGGCAAATAGAGGGTGATGTCGTGAACAAGTAAGTTCAGGGAATGAGAAGTGTTACCAATTGTATGATGAAGATAGTTTAATAAGGAACTTAGTTTTCTATGCATATTTTGTTCAATACTAATGTAATATTGGCAACATTGCAAAAATAGGACGGGTTATTCTTAAATTTTTCTTCTTTATCAGATCTTGTTACACACAATAAAAGAAAATTGGACGTTGGCAACACTTAAATATCGTTCTTTATCTTTCAGTTATCTAGGTTAGCTAAAAATTTGAATCTTTGATAAAAAAATCATACGAATTCAAAAAAGAATTAAAAAAATATCTTATCTCTATTTTAGTACTTTCTATGATGTAAATTGTTTGATAATTTCATCAAATTTTAATTTAGTTTTATCAAAATATGGAAATGCAATGAAGCTTGGCAACCCCAGTACTAAGTTCCTTAGTCTAAGTTTGCAGTGCACAGATTGTGTTGATCAACCAATTGGATCTTTGTGGACTTAGCTGATACTTGAATTAATGATTAAAGGGAGGAAACTCACTGTACGGTTGCTGGTAGTGCACTTTGCATTTTGTCTTTTAGTTTACAAGAGTTTTTTTTCTTCATTGTTATTCTCTTTGTAATAATATTCAAAGATAATGGCAACTATAACTTTTTGACCCATTAATAATTAGACTGATAGCAAAAAATATGGATAAAACTAAATGCTGTTGTTAAAGACATTTATTATTACTGTTGACCTTTTAGAAACAGTTAAATACGTAATTTCATTATTAAAACTCATACAAATAGCAATAAATTAGAAAACCCACATTTCGTCGAATCTTTACCCACACAAAACACAAATGAGAACAAAGTTAATTCCGTATTTCAACTTAATTCATTATTTATTTGCGCATTCGTGTCTACGAAAATCAACATTCGAATCTTAGAGGTAGTTTACAGGAATGCGATAGATAATTCAGTGCCACGTACGGTTAGCAGCGATAGTTCCGAATTAATATTCATTTCGGTGTTAAGTAAACTTGCGAATTTAGTAGCTCTGACTGGAGAATCAGTTGGGAATAACTGACGGTAAGGACTCAGTGGAATTTAATCAGTTGTGACAGCGTATGAAACATTCATCGACATTGACAAAGATATGGTGTTATTGTTTTGATAATTATGATTTACTGGTATGCATTTTAATCTCTTAATATTGCACCTATCCATCTGCCTTAATTTGCTTTTTCTAATTCAAAGTTTTTTTTTTCAAATTTTGTCTGGCAGAAATTGCTTGTAGCAATAAGGCCACCATTTGCATTTATAAATTGTTTTGTAAACATGTTTCTTGAATTTTGCAATAAATAATATTTCACAGTAGAAAAGAATAGAAAAGGGTTAAACTATTCGTAGAAAAAATCTGCGACTTAGAAAGAATTTTCTGCACAGGTACAAGGAAAATGCAAAGCTTTTCATTGCAATAAAGAAAATGAATGGAATAACCTTAAGATTTTTCCAATTTTATCTAAAGCAATGTAGCGGAAACGATTTCCTGAGAACACCGGTCTACGTGACGTCACTACCGGATGCAACTTAACCTCATAGGAATAGGATAAGGTTTTATGAAAATAGTTTTTGGTTACATACAAACAATTTGAAAATAAGTTTTGATACTGGAAAAAAAGGTATTGAACGGGAATAATAATCAAGACACATCTTTAGAAGTTAGTTTGTGTAGTAGGTACTACACAGTAGCCTTTGATAACATATTTTGATTTATTATTATTATTTTTTTAGATATGATTTGATAACATAGTTACCCCATTATATGCGCCAATTTTGAAACTACTTTCGAAGCCACTAAGTTAACTGAGTTGACCCAACTCAGGAATTAAACTCGGTTACTTATACGTAGCAATCTGGAATAAATTCGACTGCTCCACAGAGGTCCTAAACGTATATGCTATGTAATCTTCTTAAAATGTTAGTATCCAGAAATTAATAGTCAGATCTTATTCCTAATCACTGCCATGCAATGCTTTGAGGAAATTCAGTCACTTTGCATATAACTATTATTTCACTCCAAATCACTTACCACCGTATGGAACAGAAAGTTTACTTTCCTACCAATAAACTTGTTATGAACCTTATTTTATTTAGCGTAATAACACTAATGGCATTTGCATGTCTTCATTTATTTATTGTGACGTAAAGGTGCACTCATTTGTTAGGGTTCATACTTTCATTTTAATGGAAATTATAATGGTTTAGTTTTCAGAAGTGGACTTTGTCATATACGACCGATTGGCATGTTTTTTAAGAAAACAAAAGTTTTGATTTCCGTAGTTTAAAGAAAAATAGAAAGAATTCGTCAAGTTATAATTTCCAAAAAGAGTGCTGGAGTTTTTTTCCGCCGGCTTTTTTCTCTCGGTCTACGGTTAGGTAAAGTCGAAGTTTGTAACATTGACGTTCATTAAGTATATGTAACATATCTATAATTAATAAAAAAAAATTGATTTGATTATGATTATGATTTTGATTTGATTTGATATTGATTGAATGATTAAAAATGATTTTCGATATGCGGTTTCATTTGAGGTTTATTTTTTATTTGTTATTCTCAATAATATTCGATGAACCTATTTTAATTCATTGCGTGACAAACTTTCACATTCATAACATGAATACGATGACAAAAGACAAAAATTTATTTGCATAATAAATACGTCCATTAAATTTAACATCAATCGCTTTAACAACCTACGTCATAACATCTCCTCTTTACTCTCTACTAAATCTATGAAGCTATCGAAGCCTTTGTGTTTCGATTCCATTACTTAGGCCCTATTGACATGTAAATTCCTTCAGCCTATTAAATTTGCATTGTAATTAAAACACAGCAATACCAGCGGCTTAAGCGCTTTAAGTCCTTTATAAATTAAGTTTGAGGTATTTTAAAAAGTAATTAGGCGTGACGCGTGATTCGGACTCTTAATTAAGTTCTTTTTCAAGTTACTTAAGAGAAAGCATGCATAAATTACACAGCATAAAAATAAATTGAAAAAAAACTTACTAAAATGTATTAAGTCTTATTTTTACGATACTGTTTATTCCCCACATTTCTTTGAAGGCGTTTGACTAAATCTTTCAACCGGCAATATTATTCACGGCAGCAGCAATACGGACCTAACGCGTGATAATGCATTATTTATACGTCCTAAGACGGCTGAAATGAATGCATTTGCTAACGAAAAAGAAGGCGAATCTTTTGTCTTGGAAGCAAAACGTGCTACAGGTATAAACAATACAAATAAAAGTTCTATAAATATTGAACATACGAATATTTCACACTCTACCCAAGATATTTCTGACTTGGTTTTATATGTCGCCCGTTTTTTGGTAGGCTGTACGTTTTTATGAGTTTTTGCTTTGTGAAAGAATTGAAACAATGCCCCTTTTTTGTGCGGCTCGTTATTTTTGTGTAAACTCGGGTTTGGACGCAGCAAAAACATATACACTTCACATAAAGTCGGGATGACATGGGATTCTTCGTTTTTTGACTTCAAGCTTGATTTTTTGTCCCAGTATTGATGGTAAGTGCTTTTTGCCGATCTTTTGACGATTACGTACAATATTTTACAGTCGGGAATTCATTTCAGTTTTCGAAAGTTTCTGCTTGAAATAACTTGTTTGCTTTCAATCAATATTTCATAGTCAAATGCTGCTGGTGACCACGAAACGTTGTATATAAAAGAGGACAACATTCTATAGATCCGTCGTATGACCTAGTTATAAGAAATAGTTATAATAAAACGTAGCTTAAGTTGTTATATAGAAGTTGACGTCAAAAGCGAAAGTATAGAAGTCTATCCATACTAATGTCTATAATTTAGAAATTACGCGTAGACGAAACAACAAAACTGGCAATTTGCAACATTAAAAATTTACTCCGGCAACACCGTTTCATAATGATTATTCCAAATCACGACAATTTCTTTTCACGTAATAACTCTTACTTTTTGTAATATTAAAATGAAAGGTGCTTATAATTTTCCTCGGTTTAGATTTAGAACATTTGTATCTCAAATCGCATACGAATGTTTATTTAAAATAAGGTTACTTTGAAAATAGCACTTAATAAATTCGAATTATTAACGACCAAGTCATTTTCGTAAGGAAATAAACGTTAATTATTAAAGTTCTTTTTTTGTATGGTTAAAGAGGGTTTTCACAGCAATTTACGAAAGTCAATGTTTTTGTGGATTTATTTTAAAAGTTCATTGGCAATAGTTATTAGGTTCCTTAAATTTTTTTATACACTAATTTAATTAAAAATATCCTCACTTCTAGGAAGAATGATCCATTCCCTAGCGCTAAATACATCTCAACTATACGTGACCTCTGATTAAAAAAACAGTACAGCGACCACGAAGGCCGAACTCTCACACGTTTACGTATAAATCTATCGATTGACTCACGTCACAACGTGTCCCAGTGAACCGATTCTGTTTAATTAACGGCCTAGATTGGAACTATTTGAAGTGATTGAAGTGACTGAAGCGATTGAAGCGCAAAACTCCGGTTGTCGAGCAATCTTCTACTAATATCCTTGTCTGAACTCGATTAGGTATATGCTAGTGCCTTTAATTTCCTTTTAGTCGATACACGAACAAAAGAGGATTAATTAGTGTTGTTCGCCCCGGATTAAATTGTGTCTGTTATGTCGAAGTCGGATACTAACTTCTATATTTAGCGTCCGATTCGATCTGAATTGTGAATGTTTCAATCAAGGTAACATTTATAGACTCTATATCTATGTATGTATAGACTATATCTCTTGTTCAAAAGGATTTGCAATAACGCAAAGTAAAATGATTTGGGCCATCAGAAATATTGTCGACGCCTTTGGTTGTATAGTTAAATGTTTAAGCTGTTGAATATTGTATTGCATACTTTAACTTACGATGTTTATTTATATTTGCAGGTGCAAGTAACTTCGCAGTTAGCGGTAATCACGCATCAAAAAATAAAAAATATTGTAAAACACACAATAACATAACGAAAACAAACGCAATGAGACTACAGTGACACATTCCAGTTTTAGTGTCACATCACTAGGGTAGGGTTTCAATTTCTCAAACCAAATTAAATAGGAAATCTATTTTTATTGCATCCATAAAACTACTGCATGTTTATTTGGACCTAAGCGTCTATTATGATTTGTCGAAAATTATTCAAATACACAGTTAAAAACCTTTTTATTAATAAAGAAATTTCTATTGAGTTTAAATTTATATCGAACTTCATTTAAGTATCCCTATAGCAACCGAAATTCGAAATGTCGGAACAAAATCATCACAATAATTCATAATAAACCTTTATTTGATGTTATTTACCTTTAAGTTTCTATAACTATTTAATATAACCTACCTAATTAAAATTATTGATTTTACCAGCATAAATAGTTTTAATGTGTACGCTAGTCGTGCTAGGCAGAAATGGTCAGAAGACTAAATATCCACATGCGTGAATTGTTAATAAATTCTTAGCTCAATTGAATACAACAATGAAACAAGCAATGTCCCGTGTTACAAAGCCGATGTGTGTTGGCATGGTTTCCACTACGATACGGAATAGCCCAGACGCAGGTGTCTATTAGAACAGATCTTAGCGCAGCGATAACGTAATGCAATTACATTGTGTGTTAACTGTTAGAATGCAGGGGCTCTTATACTATTACTTTGTAGGGTTTATCGCTACCGTGATAAAATGTAGACAGATAATAAAGGTTTTGATTATCATTTTCACACAAAGCTGAAATGACTTGGTATTTTGAATTTGTTTTTGATCGTGTTCAAAAGTTATTCTTTTGATTATCTTTTCCTATATAATGTTTTGTTTGTATTTTAGTGCTGGTTTCCTGTACGCAGGCTAGATCAAAGATAACAATACACAAAACCAAATGCGCGAAATCCTGAGCATTTTAATTAAGCTTCCCTGCTTTTAAATATTCAAGATCTTGTGTCTTTGTTTGGATAACATCCGCAGTTATAAATTTAAAGATACACGGAATTCGTGGCTATAATTGTATCTTAGAACATGTATGCGTAAATAATAGGAAGAAGAGAAACCAAGACTTAATCTGTATTTATAGTCCTACGCATTTAAAAAGTTTTTATTACAAACTGGTGTTCAAATTGTTGCTTATTTTGTTATAATCGTATGTTATTATTTCAGTAAACTATATTTTTTGTTCCGTTAGAGGTATCAATTTTATTTATGGAAGGAGTAACTCGGAACAGACAAGTTAAACTGTACCTGTCAGAGGAAAGTACTAGGTTTAACATGATTGATTTGCTTCACAAATACAAAGTAATATACGCTATCTATTTTCATATTCCTCTTTTTTATGCTATTACTAATAAAATTGACGATGAAAATTTGATAGTTCGAGTTTATAAGTAAGCGTAGATAAAGGGTTAAGACATTGATAAATCAGAAACATATACCGCACATTTTCCTCCACCCCAAATGCTTGCAATCCAGCCTGTGACACAGAATAACAAGAAAAAAACAAGGAAACTCCGCAAAGTGGAGCCAGTCATTTATCAAGCTACAGCCAAGAACTCTCGACATCCGCAACTTTTGATACAACACGAGATATCAGACATTAATATTAAGCGTGTCATAGTTGCGGAAACATTTTTTGTTTCGGTTTGAAGGTTTTTTGGTTAACCTCGTCAAAGACATGTAATGTAAAAAGTTTCTAGTTGGAAAATTTCTTCATAGACATAAATTAAGTCAGGTTATATTTAAGGGTAATTACGTAATTAAAAATTTAATTAAAGTAATCCCCAGAGACTAAATTGATTACGTAACTTTAGTAACGATATCTTTTTCAAGGCTAAATACATTTTCCGTCTAAAGCAGCTTCCTACCGGTAAAAGACTTTACGTGTCGAACAAGGAAATTTAATTATCAACTCTTACTAACTTTGCGACTTCGGACATTGCCTCTGGAATTTACAAAATGTCACTAGTCCAAATAAGGCCTGCTTCAAAATTCTATCCGCCTCCTAAAAATATGTGTAGGGACACCAAACAAACTTTATTGGGTATATTCACCAAAGCACGCGTACAGGGAATTCAATAAGTGACAGGAAAAGGAATTAGGGGCGCCGCTCGCCCCGTCAGGAATACCTGAAGATATCAACATTATTTGACACTTTGATGAGTTTCCGAGGGAAAACAATCGCTTTATACTTTACCACAACTCGATATTCAAAATACAACCTTACAAACAAGTGATTCATCATGCTCTATAAAAGCATAAGCGTATCCTTTATGCATCATAATAATAGCTTCCAAGACTTTAAGCTGTCTCTTTTTTAAAGCGCACTCGGTACGCGGTAGCTCGATTAAGAAAATATTACATAATTGTGCGAGAGCGGTTGCGCGCAAGTGGCGCCATGCGAGTAAACGTGTAACTATGTGGGGGCGAGAGGGTGCGAGCGGAAGGGGGGAGGGGGCGGGGTGACCCTACTCTAGGCAAACCGGTCAAATCTACCAACGCGCCAGTCGCACACGAGCCACGATGCGGACCGCACGCGCCCGCGTTGCCTCCCCCGCGAATCGTACACGTTCCGCGATGTAAACAAAGTGAATCCAAACTCTTATCATAAACAATTCATAAGTGAATTAAGTGCTGGTGTACCTTAATTATTACAGCAATCAAAGACAAATGTGTGTGAACAATGTTTCAATTTCTAACTGTTTTGTTAGTGACTTTTAGTGTTAACGCTGCTTATGCCCCAAAAGGCGTGGATAATTGCAGTCGCCTAAAAGGTGATGATGGCATCGTTTGTCGTTTACGGACTCTTGAATCTGATGGGACCGGTTTTGCAGCTGGCCAATCGGAAAATACTAAAAGACTCGATGTTGAATGTAACCAACTTCTACTTTTTGAGAGTTTCTTAGAAGCGAACTTTTTTCAAAGACTTCCATCGCTGTCTGAACTATCTCTTCGCAACTGTAAACTCTTGAGAATACCCGGCAACACTTTTGAAGGATTACGGGAGCTGAAAAAGTTGTTGGTGCGATCTAGAAACAACGATTGGAGCGCGAATAAAAACTTGGAGCTTACACTCGGCACTTTCAATGGATTAAAAGAGTTGCAAATGCTTGATTTCGGAGAAAATAACCTGAAAAGTATTCCCTCAGACGTGTTTTGCCCGTTGGAAAACTTGCAAACTCTCAACTTAACAAGGAACAGATTGAAAAGTGTAGACCACATTGGCTTCGGTAGAAATTGCGGTTCGGACCTCCGTAACCTAGATTTGAGCTACAACGAAATAAAAACTTTGAACGAAGAATCTGAAATAACCAATTTGAGGAGACTCCAGGAGCTTTACCTTCAATTCAATAACATCACCGACATTTCTGGCGAAACTTTCAACGGACTGATATCACTGAGAATATTAAATATTTCTCATAATATCCTACATTCCATACCAGAAGGCACTTTTGCAAGTACAAAGGAGTTGCGTGAAATATATTTAAATAACAACCAGCTATTTGATTTGGCCCGCGGCGTATTCCACCGATTAGACCAGCTGCTCGTCTTAGATTTATCGAATAATCAACTTTCAAGTGCGCATATCGATGGCGGCACATTTATTGGTCTTATACGCTTAGTCATTCTGAATTTATCCAATAATGCATTGACGAGAATAGATGGTAAGACTTTCAAAGATTTATTCTTTCTGCAAATATTAGATTTAAGAAATAACTCTATAGGATATATTGAAGAAAATACCTTTCTTCCTTTGTATAATTTACATACTTTAAACTTGGCCGAAAATAGATTACATACAATAGAAGAGTTTCTTTTTAATGGTTTATTTGTATTGAGTAAATTAAATTTGAATAATAATCTGTTAATAAACATAGATCCTAAGGCGTTCAAAAACTGTTCTGATTTGAAAGAATTAGATTTAAGTTCAAACTCCATTAATAAAGTTCCTACAGCTATATGGGAGCTGTCTCTATTGAAAACATTAGATCTTGGTGAAAATCAAATCACTGATATAAAAAATGGTTCTTTTAAGAATTTAGATCAACTAACTGGCTTAAGATTAATTGACAATCAAATAGGTAATTTGACAGTTGGTATGTTTTGGGATTTGCCAAGTTTACAAGTTCTAAACCTTGCTAAGAACAAGATCCAAGCAATCGAGCGAGGTTCATTTCAGAGAAACAAACAAATAGAAGCTATTAGGTTAGATGGTAACTTTATATCGGACATAAACGGGGTATTCTCGACTTTACTGAGTTTGTTATGGTTAAACTTGTCTGAAAATCATTTAGTCTGGTTTGATTATGCTTTTATACCTGGCAATCTAAAATGGCTGGACGTACACGGCAATTTTATAGAACATTTGGGAAATTACTATAAACTTCGTGATGAAGTTCGTGTTAAAACTTTGGACGTAAGCCACAACCGGATCACTGAAATAACGCCACTAGCTATACCGAATAGCGTGGAATTGTTATTCATAAACAATAACAACATAAACAACATCCAAGTAAATACGTTTATGGAGAAACTCAATCTCACTCGGGTTGATATTTATGCAAATGAGATATCACATTTAGATATCAACAGCCTCCGGTTGTCGCCTGTTCCCTCGAATAAGTCTTTACCAGAGTTCTATATCGGAGGAAATCCGTTCATCTGTGATTGTTCGATGGAATGGCTACCAATGATAAACAATATGACCGCAATGAGACAACACCCAAGAATAATGGACCTCGAAAATGTATTATGTAAAATGACGCACGCTAGGGGCGTCACACATATTCCACTAAGCAATTTGAAGGCAACGGATTTCTTATGTACTTATGAAACACATTGTTTTACACTTTGCCATTGTTGCGATTACGTTGCCTGCGATTGCCAAATGACTTGTCCCAATAATTGTTCTTGCTATCACGACCCAACCTGGCATACAAATGTAGTCGACTGTTCAAGCCAACGTGCCGCCGATATTCCAGAAAAAATACCTATGGATGCAACGGAAGTCTATTTAGACGGCAACGATTTTAAAATATTGCAAAATTATGCATTTATTGGAAGAAAAAATATGAGATCGCTATATGTAAATTCGAGCGAGGTTGAAAGCATACAAAACAGGACGTTTGCTGGTTTATCCTCGCTTATTATTCTGCATCTTGGAAATAATAAACTAAAACACTTGAATGGATATGAATTTGAGCATCTTTCGCAACTTAACGAACTATATTTGCAAAATAACTACATCAGTTATATCGCGAACGGAACTTTTTCAACTTTAAACTCGTTAAAAATACTGCGGCTTGATGGCAATAAATTGATAGATTTCTCGGTATGGAGTTTAAATAACAGACAATTACATGCTATTTCTTTAGGTAATAACATGTGGAGTTGCAAATGTAGATATTTACAGAGATTCACAGCTTTTATATCCGACAACGTGCCTAAGATAATCGATATTACAGACATGTGGTGTTGGAATACAGCTATAAAGCCAGCCCAGAAGAAAGAGCTCAATTTCAATGGCACAATATGTAGTGATTATTATGCCGGTGATTCTGTAATAGATAATATGCTCGTTTCAAATTACATGCCTATGATGGTTACTGCGCTAACCGGATTCATGCTGATCATGCTAGTCATCTTTGTAATTTTCTTATTTAGAGAGACTATTCGCATATGGATGTATACGAGCTGCGGCATAAGATTGTTTCCATTCATCGGAGCGTACGATGACGCTGATAAATTATACGACGCTTATGTATGCTACAGCCCGAAGGATGACGACTTTGTTATTCAAACGTTGGCCACTGAATTGGAAAATGGAAGCCCCTCGTATCACCTTTGTTTGCATTATAGAGATACACCACAAAATGGCGTTGCTTACATGCAGTGTACGTTACCCCTCACAGAAGCTGCCGAGGCTTCTAAACGTATAATTCTAGTTTTGACACGGAATTTCATCGAAACTGAATGGTCGCGATTTGAATATCGACAAGCGCTACACGATATTTTAAAAACAAGAATATATAGTCTAATAATCATAGAAGAGAGCTCAATTTTGCCCGAGGCGCAATGTGATCCAGATTTAAAAACATACTTGAAAACGGGTTCCAGAATAAGGTGGGGCCAAAATAAATTTTGGGAAAAGTTGAGGTATGCGATGCCAGACCATAAACATAAATCCAAATCTAGTTACCGCAATAATATTAATTCTTTTAATGTGAGAAATAGTTTACAAAACGGTACTATGAGGTCGTTTTCGTTTACGGAGAAAATTAGAGGTCCGATGGACCAGGTGAATGCGATGCCCGAGTTTGTGGCGCGACAACCGCATCAGGTTCCGTCAGGGTACGGTCCTGAAGGAAGACCGCCATCAGATCACATTTACTCGTCCATCGACTCTGATTACTCCTCGTTAGAACTGGGTGCGAGTAACCCTACTCGAAGGAGGGAATTCAGACACTGGCCGCCTCCCCCTCCATTAATTGACACCCAATCACATAACAACTCAGGTCAAGCTTACCTCGTCTAGTCTATTCTTAACTTTTTATTGAGTTAGCGCTTCATGTATCAGTATATCAAATGTATTATTGCCATTGCGCTTTACCAAATAATTAAGATTAAAAATCTATTTTTGTAATCATCGCTGAAGAGAGCAAATCTCATGATTAATATTATGTAAATAAACTCTATAAGACTGCTATAGATAGTTACTGTGAATTTGTAAATACTGTGTAAATAATTGTCCATTTAAGTTTTAAGTATCCTATTTATATACTTTAATAAAGCCATTGTGATAATTTTTGCAAGTAAACGTTATTTCATTTCTTTTACTAAACCTTATATTTTACTTAAAAAACTCATAGGTTGGTACTTAGATTTCTAACTATTTCCAACTATTCTGCTTTTAGGTCAAAATCTGTACTAAAAGATAAAACTTGTATAAGAGCTGATTCATATTCAAGTCTGGGTTGACAAACCAGATTTCAAAAATAGCGTTGAATTAAATTTATTTCCTTGCAAAAGAAATTTGACAAAGGACAAACGCACCGCAGCGCTTGGACGTGAGCGAACTATACTAGACATTAAACTAAAAATGCGGTAAAAATACAAAGATAGAAGCCACTTACAGAATTTTAAATATCCTGACTGTAGTTTTCTTTGAGCATCTGATAAATTTTCAACGGAATATTCCATGTGTAATGAAAGGTATGAAAATAATTACTATGATATGAATCCACCCTCATAATTGGTTTAGTGGCTAGTTTTCTATAGTTATGTCATAAAATGTTGTTTCTAATTTAAATGTAGGCGTCGTGTGAGGGACTAGAACAAATTGTTGATGACACACGTGTCAATTACTTAATATTAGTTAATTGAACCACAAGTTGGTTGAGAAACATTGTTTGTATCTAATGGACTAGACAATTTATTAAACCAAGGTCATAAGCTTGGATCAACACATTTATGATATTCCATACAGTTAATTAAAGATTCTCAGTTCTAGGACAAGCAAAAGCTGGAAGTGTAATTTAGTAAGTATAATATCTTACATTAATTTAAATAAGTACTTTAATGAATATCAGTTTCGGATTAAATTTCAGGTCTAAAAGTTATTTTTGCTATAAAAAATATCCGTTCATGTTTTCCCCAATGAACACATCTCTTTTACATTTAACTTAACTTGAATATAGGAGAGGATATAGAAAGATATTCTCTGAATAATGAAGAAGGAATATTTTACATTGACTTTAACCGAAAAACATAAAAAAAGTCCTGCATTCATTGATAAATATTATCAAAAAATATATTTAAAAATTTATAAGCTTTATAATTGTAATCTATCGTATTTAGTATCCATTTAATCATTACCTTTTTTAATAATAAAACAGATATGAGTAATTAATGTTTAAAGCTACTTCAACCTTTACCTGCTATCTGCAACAAAAATGTAAAGCTTGGTTTTTTGGTAATAAAAAGCAGTAGCGATTTCAAGAATACCAAAGCATGGTGAACCTTATGAGAAAAAACATACACCTTTAACGTTATGACTATGACTCATTGTTAACTTGTAGCTACATAAACTTTTAGAGAGACAATAAAAATGGGACAAAAGTATGTTGTAAATTCAGCTAACTACCGCACTGAATGTCTTTTGTTATTTTTCTACGAGTAACGATATCGAATATTACAGAAAACGACTGTTTTGTTACTTAAGTACCTACGGTGTAAGACGCGTGTCTTGATGGGTTAAGTCGTAAAAGTAGTTTAAGATTGTGCTTAAAATCGCGACACTTTACAGTTGTGAAGCATAGAGTAAAGGAAAGTATTATGACCTTAGGTAGATACCTAATATGACCTAAGGTACCTAATATAAACTCTAGAGACCTTTTTTATTATCAAGTCACTTTCTCGGTAATGAATAAAGAACCTGACCTACACGTTAAAGCTAAATTAATGTTAGTCACATATACGCCTCAATTTCGTAGAATTTCCGCCTAGTCGGGGAATCATAATTGTGATTCATATTCGTTACTTAACACGAAAAAGTTTTGTTGACCTTGCTTGAATAAACGACAGAATAAAAACTGAATATTAAAGGTTCAGTATTATTGTTTAGTAATGATTAGATTGTGAACTAAACTTTCTCATCTGTGTGTTAATTGATGACTTATCATAATACTAATGAATAAATAAACAGTAATTAACAATTTGCATAAAATTTCGAGGCAAGAGTCGCAAACTATATTTTTTGTAGCTTTTTCTCATTTGGCGCAGTTAACTTGTAAGGCGGTATCTGCTGATGATTGATTACGGGAACTAATGAGAATTTCAGAATGAGCAATTAGCCAAACGATATTTTGGCCAACATATTTGCGATTCCATCCTTACAAAGGTACTTACTCGGTATCTCTAATTTTACGGTGAAATACAGTCGGCACACCGACTAGATTGTGTTTGAGTTATCACAAATTGTTCAAAGTAGATTACATTTGAACATTAGCACTAGTATTAAACTAGTTTTGCATGTAATCAAGCACGGTTGAAGTTGTGAAACGATATTTACAGAATGTGGAAGATTGCGGTAATAATTAATCAAGTTCCATGGAAAGTAGCTGTTTGTAATCTTTGCCAGCTATAAGTAGCTTTAAGTTGTTAATTTACATTATCCGTTGATCTATTCACATAATGTCCATAGTCATTCATAATATTTTGATGCTGGCTATTCAATTCACTTTCGTGGATTACTCTGACGTTACGCAACGAACTTACACACTCATTACCTAACTCATCATAAAAGAGATTCTCATATACGTTCATTACTATAGCAGCAACGCTTTTAATAACTTCAACTTTAATTACACAATAGGCCAACACTTCATTAAATTGTCACTCATTTCGTTCAAAATAGTGTCGAATGTGTTTCTTAATAGGGCACTTCTTAAACAAAATGAATGGCGCTTACGACGTTTATGAGTTCAAAAATTGCTTTCACATGTTGAAGTGTGCGTGATTTATTACAAGTAATGTTTATTAGAAGAGTTTAGCTATGATGATGTAATAAGGGCTCTGAAAGCCGTTGACACGTTTCACAAGATGATTAGTGATATTAAACATGTGTTTTTTGAAGACTGCGTAGAATATTTAGGTCAACTATGGGAGTTGGCACAAAACAGATGTCTGTCTTAAGTGTCAGTATAGATCATTACTCATATTATATGGTTGAATGATATAATACATCGAAGAACTCATCTCAAGAACAATTTTTTCGCTTTTTAATTAATTTATTTTATTTAGATACCATAAAACACGCATTACCTTTTAAATTTTAAACCGCAAATACAAAGGGTTTTTCCTCTCTGTTATGGAAAACGGAAATTTAACTTTACTCTCAAAATAGAAACGCATTCATTAAATTCTTCTTTGTCTTGTAAACCATATTTCCGTTGGTGTAGGTTCCATAAAACCCCATTTTAGATTACACTTTTTTGACAGAGGACGATAATAAAATAAGCAAACATTAGGGCGATTCTAATGGTATTCTGAGGTTAGATCATAAAAAGGGATAGAAACCATTTGAAAAGGTGATGATTGCAATTCAACTGCAAAACAGGAAATTAAATATTTTAGATGCGGCGTCTAGAACTGTTATGTTAATTGCTTTAAATGTAACTCTAAAATGGAGAAGGTTGCATTTGATTTCTTTTTATTAGCTTTCAGACCCATAATTTATAAAACTTGCAAAAATCCAAATATGAATGTGTGCTGTATAGTTTCAAATCCTTCATAGTTTCAAATTCATTTTTTTGAAGATTGCAACTTTCATACCCAAACAAAAAATAAAAGTAAATAATGGCATACTTAATTAAGTTCAAGTCTTATAATATGTTTTATTAAGATAGTATTTTTATAGCTTTGTCCTTTGGTCTTTAGAATAATGGCCTTTGAGAATGTAATTATGTAACAAGCTCGACATAAGCTCCGTTGTACCGTCTCCGTGACCGTCTTTTGTTTAGATAGAGTAACTTTCCCCATTCCTTAGAAGCAAGGAAGGCGGTGATAAATTATTTAATGTGGGCAGTCCCATGAGATATACTGTACACGTGAACTTTTTGTTTATTGTGTACACACACCTGTTAATGTGACACTTGGTGGAGTCGGGACTAGAGATAAGAAAGTAATGAAACAGGTTTTAATATAAACTCTGGGAAATGTAGACGTAAATTACTTTTTTGTAGGAATATCTCAACCCGACTAAATTTACAAGGAATGTTAACAAAAAAATGTGCTAGTATTCTAAAAGTATAACAGAAATATACTTTAATTTTGGACACTGGATATTTCAATTTGCTTTAATTCCCAGGAATTTCGGTAGGTACGCACTGAAATAAAATTTATTACACGAACAAACCCGAGAAGGCGTAAATTACGAATTTAATGAGGAGTTTTATTATTATAATACGAAATCTTACTCCGGTAACCGAGCGTTGACTTAATTTAACGGCATTGTTTGCCGCAAAAACATTATAAAGGACAAAATTTTCTGCTAGTTTGTTCTTAATTACTGTAATAATATTCTCCTTCCTTGCCTTGGGAACACCTATTATTTCCTCTACGCCTTGTTGAATACCTTAAATGGCAACATTATTTTGCTATCTAATTCTCGTTTTGCGAAATTTCATTTAATTTTGAGCCGCATTGACGTTCTGTTTGTTAATTTTTAATACGTTGCGTGTTGTTCGCTTGGTTTTGGCAGCAGTCGAATGTGAAAATGTAATGAACTCTTCATAGTGTGTTTAGAGCGGTCGTGTAAATATTTGATTTGAATTAACACTCGAAATTTAATTACATTTTGTGACTGCTTTTATCATTGAAAAGTGTAATTTTAACTAAATAAAAGGGTTTAGTTACTTTGGTTGTCCTTTTGTTTAAATTCTGTATTTTTTAGAAGTAATGAAAAATTCTCAGGCGGTCCCATTTAATTTTTTTGTGTATCTTTTTCATAATACGAACCATACATTTCAAATTATTGAATTTGGCTTTCCTCCGAATATTATCTATTAAACTGCTACGAAAATAAACTAGATGCGTAATAAATTGCGCTCCACACCTATTTAGTCTGGACCATTTTAAGCCACAAGCAATACCGCACGGATTTCCGTTAGCACTTGTTGTCAAAAGGACATATTAAAGCGATCCATCACAGGACATGCCGCGAAGCAAGACGTTTAATTTAATATAACAGATGTGCTCATCTCAAGTGGACACTGCGAATCCTTTGAATCCGTCATGGACAGGCTCAAAAGAAAACTAACAACAAAGGATTGTTATTCCAAGTGTGTTCAAACTTGGATAAACAAGTTTGACAATTGAGAGCGAACGCTTTACGAAATAAAGAAACTGGAGCTCGCCAGGGGTTTGATCTAGTCTGAGTATTATTGCATGATGTTTAAACTGTGTTTCAATTTAGACATGAATCCCAATATCCTAAAATGAGATGGACGAAATAAGTACCATAAATGAGAAAGGAAAATAAAAAATGTATAAAACGAGACAGAATAAGATGCGACTAAAAATAAACTCACAATATTATTTTCCTCCTTTCATTATAAAACATTATTTTTAGGTACAATCCTAACAAAAATAACTTTTCCACAAAATCCTAAAACTATTGTCACTCTGTTTTGTTAAGGAAAGTCTTTATGAGTTGGTCGGTTTCTTTTTATTAAAGTTCCCTCGAAATTGGTTCTCTGTGAAGTCCCAAAGTGGAATAAAATGTCTCTTAACAATTTTCATTACGAACTTACATGAAGACTAGAAGGTTCTGCTCACTTCAAACTATTTGACTAAAGTACATATAATATAGAAAAGAACCAAAGTTTTCTGAGAAACCTTATATTGCAACGTTTTACGAAGCACAAAACGAATAAAAAAAGCGATCTAGCGGTTGTAGACAATAAAGCTAGTGAAGGTAAGACTAGTTCGTTTTTTTGTGTTGAATCAATAGACCGAGTCAAAACAAAAGTAATCCCTTGAATTACTTCACTAAAACGTCGTTATCGTGTGAAAAATCAACAAAAATAAAAGCTTCTAAATCTAAATAGTAATCGAGGCATATAATTTAGTGCTTTCTGACTAAAATGGTACATTTACATAAATAAAATTACACGCTTTCTGGATGTCGGAGTATTTTGACAGTTCGATAATGTAGGCTACTATTTAATTGGGACATCTTAATAGAATAATAGAAATGTTAAACTCAAAGTTTTATATTATTCCTAAATTTACTTACGACTTTCACTTTTATTCAAATGATATCATTTTCCAGTGTTCTTAGTTATACAGTGTTATTATTTATTATTTAACTTGTTTTACCTATGCTTTTTGTAATGGACCGAAATAAATAAACTATTATTATTATTAGTGTGTCTAAAGCCTTTCATGTTGTTTTTTTTACTACTTCGAACATTTGAAAAAGGTTTTTCCCATAACCATATCGAAATTTTCCATGCAGTAAGTAAGCATGATTGTAAGATTACTTGGCTAACCTAACCTAAGCCATCATCATAAATAGCGAATACCTTGTCACTGCAAACTCAGCCTAAACAGCACAAACAAGCCGACTGTTATTATTTCCCTGAGATGCATATTTCGTGGGCTACTTATGTAAATTAATCCATAATAAATATTTTGATTTCATGTTAACAAGTAGCAATGTGGTGCTTGTTCGAATCTCGTTAGCTCTATATATGGTATCCTATTATCATAATATTATTATTTATTGCACAAAGTCTCTACAACTTATGGGAAGTAACTTATTGAGTGCAACTTTACCGTTGCTGTTTTCATAAAGCTTTTCAAATAATAGTATGAGAATATGCAAACAATAAATACTCAGAAATTATTTTATGTTCTTGTGTAATAGTATTTGTAGAGGATTATCTAAAAAGGGGAGAAATTATTCCTATAAAAAGAAGATAAAACTTTAGAATAGCTAATTAAATTCCAAAACCGTTTTATATGTAGGTACAACAAAAGTAGACAAAACTATAACTTCAAATGAAACAGACGGAGTGAATGCCCATTTTAGTTCATGAACTTTCAAGGGATCATCTTTGTTTCGTATAGAAATAAAATATCAGAATCCACAATGATTGACAGCAGAGCTTGTTAAAAGTTTCCCCTTCGTGAAACGATAAAGCCTTCCTTTGATTTCAGGCCCATTTAAAATATGAGACCCTACGAGTTGCAAAGCGATCATTAAATGCAAAATTTTGAACAAATGTCGCAATAAATTAGTTGGATTTATTTATTACCATGCATACATTCTTACAAAATATTGATAGCCGCAATATTCAATTCATTTTAAGTTAAATGCAGATTCCCCTTTTTTAGAACCGTACTTATCTACTTATAGGTATAACAAGTTTTTTTTTTTTTTTTTTTTTTTTTTTTTATGTAATATAGGTAGCAAACGAGCATGCGGGTCACCTGATGGTAAGTGATCACCGCCGCCCATGACTACCCTCAACACTGTAGGTGTTGGGGGTGTGTTGCTGACCTTTAAGAAAATATATAAATAAATAAATAAAATTGGGCACCGGATACCGCACTCACCGAACGAAACGCAGGAACATCGTTCCTACTTCACGTCGGTTTCCTGTGCGACGGTGGTATTTCACCGGTCGAGTCAGCCCAGCAATCGCTGCAGACAGAGCCTACAGCTAGACTCTACCACTCAAGTTGTTTCAAAATAACCAATACAATAATACCTATCCCCAGGAGTGGAATCATACCGGCTAAAAATCTGTATTTAGAATAATAAAAAGTGTTAAATAGCAAAGAAAACGCAAACGTGGACTTAAATGTTAAATAAAACGCCCGAATAATGAAGTCTGGAGGTCACTTGTCCGAGTGATCAATAGCGAAAGCGATTACTTAGAAAATACGCTACCTAATCATAGCTATTCTCACATTGTGAGGTTACTCTATAAAGACACATCAAGTAATCAAGCACGTTGCGACAGAAGCTCGGCTATCGATCCGTTTGTCCGTCGCATCAATCACTGGAGGCAAACATACAACTCCATTATATAAGACAAACAATACCGCAAGCCTTCTGGACTTTGCCCCTTACAGGTTATTTTTTATTCAGCCCTGTTTACGAAGGGAAAATAGATTTGACGAGTGCTTTGTTTGAGGTTATTTTAGGTTCAGGGCTTAGGATGTCAACGTCAGGTGGGTGATTTTGTAACTTTGAAGTAGGGCGGGAAAATATAGAACGTTTTAAGTATTTTGGTTTTTTATTTCGTGACAGGTCTATATTATAGGACACATCCGATCATCAATTTGACGGTTAACACACAGCTGGAAAGGCAATAAAGACGTCTATATAGTCATATCATCATAAAAAAAACTTATCAGCTATGGCATATTATTTTATACTGCTTAAAAACAGCATAGATTTAGGTGCATTATTTTAGCTATTTAGTATTCGTTTTTGTAGTTTCTTATGCTATTTGCTACATCATGAATTGCTTTAATTTAAACATTTCCTTACGGACTCAATATCCCTAATAGTTTGTTTCTGTAGATACTATTGATTCACTATAATGTCCCATTTTGTAACTCTAGGATATACGACACTTTTACAAGTTTCTGCAAAGTAAACCCGCCTTAGATTAATGTTACTGGTGATACAGATAAGATTTGAAACCAAGCAGTTATTGTTTGAAAGTATCATTACTGGCTTTATGAGGCTGTTTATACTATTTTCACGATTTGAATAGCGACTTTAAGTGACTTGTTGAGAGATTGCCTTTTTAGTTTGACAAAAAATAATTAGCGTACTACTATATCTTGTCTTGCCTTTTTCTAAATTTGAATTGAATGAAATGTAACAGTTAATGACGAAAATAGCGTCAGCAGAGTTTAATGGAGCAGCATCCTACCGCATCCGGCAAATAATTAAAAACTTTAACCAGAACATAGAAAGAGTGATAAAGATGTTAATCTTTCACACAAACGCCACTTTGTTTTTTTGTAGATTTTTTCTCTTATGTATGTTTACGAACTCGATGGGTCAACCGAGTATTTTGAAAAATAAATTTCGACCAAAATAATGTTTATATCATAATGAAATGATTACAATTAAAGCAGTCTGTATTTTCTATTTTGGTAGTTCGTCCAACAGATAATAACTTTATATGAAAAAAACCTTGGATTATACTCTTAAGGTGAGATTAGAATCTAGCGGAAATTACCGAGGAATCACGGTGGCTGGCCCTGCTGGGATCGCTCAAAGGAAGCGGGATACAGCAGCCGGATTCTTTGATCTACGAACATTCACTGAACTTATGAGATTTTAGGGAGTTTTTGCAGCTTTAATTAGATCTAAACATTTTAATTAGTTTAAAAGAACCTGGTCTTTCCCCGCGTTATTATGGTTATTGAGTAATTAATCACTTTTACAAAGAAAAAATCTGTAATTTAGAAGCGATTATATCGACTAGGTCTTTAGTGATGAAATATGATGCAAAAAACAGATGAATGTAAATTAGAGTAAATCTGCAGAAAGTTGTGACGCTGAAAACTATGTAGACTAACTAATTATCGTCATTCAGAAGTTTTGGAGCAAAAGTTGGATCTTTGTCGTAATCTATTTGACGTTATTAAATTTGAATGTCGCGGGACTCGTAACTTCTAAATTGACAAGGTTAAATACCGTCTAGCTCATTAAGTGGAAATTTCACGTCTTATACTCTACAAAATTATTTTAAAGGAATCTCTTATATTTCATAATTTATTTATTTTAGTAATACTTTAAAGGATTTTTATTAACTTACGTTTAATAATTGAAATTCGTTGGGTTCTTTTAAAATCTCTGCAGATAACTGAACTGTTAAAATATGTTTTGATACAAAGCGCTCATAATGAAATTTCAATATCTCCAATTTATTTTATCGCGTATGTTTTCTCAACCTCTTTTGTGAAAGCAAATTTTCAAATTGAAGACAAAAATAGGGTAATTTGATTTTTTTAGGAAATGATATTGTCTTTTATGTGAGTGGGTTCAATCGTCATTACGAATATCGTCTGTTTCGATTTAATTTGCGTATTTGTTACTTAATTTGTATCAGTATCTTAGAAACATATTGCCTACTTTCAATGTATTTCAATCAAAATATTTTAATTTGTGTTTCTGCTATGTCTTAAAGTTTATGACTAGATAAACATTAAGAAAGTCAATAATATTCTATAATACTACTAGTTATTAAGTAGTCTGTTATTCTTTATGTCTGTATTATTTACGCCTTTAAGCACCATTTGGCCTGCAGTGTTGAATTACCAATATAATTACTAGACAGCACATTTGCCGATGGAAACTGCTAATGCAACGGTTTACGCATCAACAAGCCAGCAAATTGGTAGCGCTTTGTCGGTGGTGTGTTCATGGCATCATGGCCTGTCCTCACCCCGCGGTGCGTTATTACCGAAATTTAAAGGTCATTTGGATTTTACATTAATGTTTTATTTAGAGACTAACTTGCTGTCAAAATTAGTAGATTCTTACATGAGGTGCGGAGATTTTACAGTTTGAAAATATAATTTGAGCATTTAAAAAGCAACTAGACATGAGTCTCATGTTATTTTTAAAATTATGTTTGCTATGTAGTTAAAATAAGTTGATATAGGTCCATTTCCATTTCCACAACATTATTTTTTGTAGTAATATCAAAGATTTTAATCAAACACGAAAAAGAGATTTATGAATAAACCTTTATAGTTATCATATAAAATAAACCCATTGATACTGGTGTCATCTTGAAAGTACTGTATACTTGCAATAGCTCAAAGGCTCAAGATCTACAAACTCCTACGAAGTGGTTAACAGTTTTTTCACTCAATTAAAATACGTTTAAGGGCGCATACACACCTGGCAACGATAAACATCTCAACTATTGTGTAATACGAGAATTTCCAACCTCAATTTTGACAACAAAAAGAACATAATCGATTTTTAAAATACAAAGACTGTATTATATTTGACAATTCGACTGTGGAACGCTTGTTTGCGGTAGAGATTATTTCGGATGAAATGAATTAAAGCAAAACAGGGTATTGTTAATATGTGAGCCTTGATTGAAATCCGAAGACGTCCTCAATCCTCAAGGATGTATTTTTCCCTCGCATTAGAGTTTCGAGTGTCGTTTAAAAAAACATTTTTTGATGGAATTGCTTTTTAAGGAATTGTATGTCACGGAAATTACGTTTCTTTATTGTAAATTGAAAGGTCGTTAGAAATTCTACGCCTTGTCAAAATATTTTATAAAAGGGTGTTGATTCAAAATGGTTTATATGAAATGCTACCTACACACCTTGAAGAGAAACGCCCAGGGTTAATCCAAAATGGGTTGGTAACAGTAAATAAAAAAGACAAAACATAAGTTATTTTCTAATTCAATCAGACAAAAAATAAAAAGGCAAATAAAGATTAATTACATAATTATTTCATATCATCATGCAACTACCACATGGCAGCAGACCGCCCCAAAAGTTGAAATCGACCATCTTTGTTTGATCTCTGCATTTTTTTTTGGCAGCCGGAGAAAAGAGAAAAACATATAACCCGTATAGCTTTGTCTTGCTCTCTCATTGAATTTTGCCTTTATTTGTATGCCTTGACAATCCCAGGTGCAATTTATCTGATTGTACTCCCTAAAAGGGTTTAAATGGACATCATGATAAGGAAAGAAGAAATTAGTAGTCGAAATTTTTTGTAGTTAAATGTAAGTAGTTTCTATAGTAGATGGTTACGGATGTAAGGGCAAATGGCGTGACTTGGACTTTTAGACAAATTATAGACAACCCGATGTTTTGATGGGATTAAATTAATTTATTTTTGTTCTTTATTTTTTATTACAATCTTGTATGTTACCTTTGTTAGTTCAGAAGCAGGATTTTGTTTGAGTGATTTGATATAGTAACCCTAATTATTATTAGTCTTCAGTGCTAAGATAATAAATCATTTACGTAATGAGTCCCTTGGCCGCCATTTTCAAAGATGGCGGCGATCTTCGAAATTCAAAAAGCGGATCATAATTAATTAACGCTCGTGAAGCGTATCGAGTGCTTGGGGGGGCAAATGTGTGTGTATGGGGCAAATGGTTTGGATGCCCACATTCCATTGTCATGTAGCTTACGCACATCGTTCGTCAAGTTGACAAGCGTTAATCCAGTTTCCGGGGGTCCTACTTTAGGGTCTCAATAGATGAGATATAAAGGTCAAAACTAAATTGTTTGCTATTTTAGAGAACACTTTTTAATTTGACTTCTAGTTAGCAGAGTGAAAAGTATTAGTAGGTATATTTTGTATGAGAACACGTAAAATTGTTCCTCAATATTTTACTGAATATAAATCAGGTGACTGGCGAGTAAAATATTATTATTTTATCAACTTTAAACATATTTTTCATTCTTGCAGTACCTACGGGTGACAGAGTCCTTCCTATGATATTTTTTTACTAGCTTACATAAATCTTATATGAACGCACTTAAATTTGGCAATTCTAAATTTCCTTTCACAAGCCCACAGATTCTAAAAACCGTTTGCTATTTCAATTCTAATTGTAGGATATCCTCATACGAACCGCGCCCGCGCCGCCCCTTACGAACTCGATGACAAATTGTCACGTAAATAAATGATAGAATTCGGAACAGAGAAGAGGTCTGGTTTTTATGATGTATGGATCTTGTGGAATTACTTTTACTGTATACTTGTTAGATACACGGAAGTTCCTATTATGTTTTCGATTCTGATTTTCTTTGTAACTTTGTAAGCTATAGCATTTTGTTTAAATAGACGTCTTTCAAATTCATATTAATTGATTAATACAACGCGTTGATTATAATGGCTGTTAATAACGGTCATTTGGCACTTGTTTCACTTCATTATTGGTTAAATCGTTGAAAAAAAAACTTCGTCCCTAACATTGTCAAAGTTCTTTTTTCTGACCGTACAAATCGTCTACCGTTCCCATTTAACTATGATTAATGTCAGCGTTTTGTGCATCCATGTCCTGCTATTGTTTAGTTTGGAATCGCACATTTTTTGGGCGTTTGTTCGCAAAAAATGTTTTACCTGCATACAATAGTGGGCTGTGAGGTTGGGTCTATTGTGTGATAATATGACTGCACATTCAATATTTTGCCAATTTTACAGTTTGTCTATCTATAGTATCGGTTCTAAATAGCGATTGGGAGATAAATCAAAACAGTTTTATACAGCCCTATTTTGAAGTCTCTTTATTTTAAGTTACTTTATCTATAAATAACAATCAGTTTCGTTTATAAATAATTACTGAATAATACCCAAAGCGATCAATTACCACTCGAGGCAGTAATTTACAGTTTAACAAAGAGAATTATCAAAACAATATATTGCGGGCGCATGTGTCGAGCCGTCTCAAGACCGAGCTTAAGTACGTTCGTACAGAATTTATGGGTTAATCACAAGAACTCGGTAGTATTACCTCAGTAACTTGTGATAGTAAGGCGCGTTTAGAATAAAATGACCAGGTAAAGCAAATTAATGCATTTCAATATAGGTACGTTTACGTAATATAATTATCTTGGATTATTATACATTTCACTTACAGTGACACATTTTCAGTAACGAAAACGATTCTAAGTTTCTTGACTCTTAGTGTAAGTAGGGTCGGTAAAAAACATGTTAAAGTTAACAAACAGAAAGAACATTGAAACTAAACTAAATGAAGCAGTAATTTAAAATGATTTTCTATTCCTTTTTCATCTTAATAATGCATCAAAGCAAGTTGTTTGTACGCCTCTTAAAGTAAATAAAGTCTATGAAATTGCTATTCTACTAAAAGGAGTATTTTCTAAAGACTCATTCTTCCCAAGAACACTCAAATGATCCCCCACGGGTCGGGACAATTGGGAATAGTGCTAAATGCAATACTGACGTTTTTATGAGACTTGGAAGTGTGCCACGAGAAAACAGTAGCAATCCGTTTAAAAGAAGAATAGAGATGTGTCTATCCGTCTATTCACTTTTGTCTGAATTTCAACCACCCTCGACGATGCACAAAGGACTGAATGTAATTATTTGAGAAACAAAGTCGTAGCGGCATTGTGTTTTAAAGCGTTGACGTTTTAAAAGGACCATTGATTGTTTCAAACTGTGTAACAAATTCCAAAAATGGACTCGCAGGAAGTTTTAATGAAGCCACATTTTATTCAGATAATAATATTGTCAATTCCAAAAATGTATATGCTTGATAACTCAGTGACTTTGTTATTTGGGTTTGAGCTTTTGACGTTTCGAATATTCGAATAATCGATTTAAATCCATTATGGAAAGGCGTCTAATAAAACGGCGGGAGATTTAGTAAAATCGAGGGTAAAATAATTAAGCCGTATATAATTATGGCGCTCCGTATGTTCTCGACCAGCATGCTATAAACTTGAAGAACAGCTCAATCGAAGGAGTTACATTTACATAAACATCGAGTCAAAAGCGTCTCAAACGCTCTCTCAGTCACATTTTGAATACATTACCACGGTGTTGGTTTTTTACAACGTCTATAATTCAAGAATCAAACAGTCTTTCTCGGATTTTGGGTAATGTTTTTGAACACCCCGCGGTTGTGTCTACGTCTAGTGTTCAATAAAACTGGATTACTTTATTTACCTTTCTTTTTATTAGATGTTCTTCTTTTTATTTTATAAGTAGTTTACGACGCTACCCTTATTAAGTATTCAATAAACGGAATGAACCTAGTGCCTAAAATACGATGCATACAAAAAATACGTGTTTTTGTCAAATAACAAATATAATATTTTATCATACATATATTTAAAAAGACGGTAGCCAAACAAAATGGAAGGTCAATATCTCTATCAAATTAATACATATCAGCATTTATCAGCTCAATCTAATGATCAGTCAGGTTATAATGGGCCATGAACGTCAAACTAATGAGAATATACTACTCGGTGTTTCCCAATAAATTAAAGAGGTATCGAATAAAACGGCATATTAATTGGTTATTACAGAACGTCGACACTTTAAAAAGTAAAAAATAAGTAAAATCATTAAGTACGGAAACGGTCCTAAATATATTTCGAGCGGGGCGTAGGCGGGCCTTTTTTCTTATAATCATAAATTGTTTGGTGTAAAAATATGTGTTAAGCAAAATAATTAAGTTTAAGTCAATTCGTTGACTTTATTAGCCGGTTCTTGATAATGAATCTTTACTTTCAATATTCCTAAAATTGTGAGAAAAAAATAAATTAACTTAAAACGAACAATTAAAAAACTGGAAATGTTTAATTATAAAGACAATTAATTCAAAATCATGTTTTTAGTTCATTGACCCAAATACTGATTCGATTATCTAAATTTGGTCTTACTTTTAGAAACAAGTTCCTAAATCACTCGATGTTAATTTCTAGTTCCTTATTTGTATCTTGATTCTAGGTTTTCATTAATTGATTTACTATTAAACTATTTGACAGCATTAGAAAGTAATTTTATTACATTTAATTGACGAAAGCATCGATTCTTACAGTTATTTCCGTATTAAGTCATTGCTTGGAAGTAATTTTTCATTTTTTGGTTTTCCGGTTCCTTTTTTAAATATTGTTAAGGTATTCCAGTTAACTGTTATAATAACAAAACTGTATTAGTTCTTGTTCTTTGATAGATTTAGTCTGATCACAAGAAATTTATAAAAAAAGTTTCAATAATAAACAATACTTCCACAAATTTACATTAGATATAAACTTACAATTAATTTTCTAAGTCATAATAAAAAAATACATGACCTTTACATGATTTTTAAACTACTGCTAGTTTGTAAACACATTTTATTGAAAACAAAGTTTTATTGAATAAAACGAACCATAACCCATCAGTATACTGTAACATTGCCCATAGCCCATCAGTATAACATTGCAACTGTATACCTACTATTTCAGTAAAACCAAACAACGCATTTAGTATCATAAGCAAAGTATAAAAAATACACCACAAATTGCAAAAGCTCCGGCCTCCAGACGCCTGCAGCGCACGGAAAATTAAAAAGCAAAAGGGCATCGTCTCCCCCCTTTCTTTTTTATTCAAACCGATAACGTTTGTCTACATAAAACCATTAAAATTTCACCACAGAAACTGTAAATTCGTATATTTTTACTGTTGAAATCGACTCACTGTCGACAAAAACACAATGCTGAAATTTTAAAATAACGTTTGTTTTATACCCTAGATTGTAATGGAACCAAAACAGGCGGCATTGTACAAAAATTACGTGTAAATGAATTGTTTTTTACACAACCAAAAAAACAACAAAATAAACAGATAAAACTTTTGTGCCTTTAAATAAGAATTTCATTTAGTTTAAAGGCCAGAGCCGATCTACAATTTTATTTGAATGTATTTTCAATTTAATTTAAGTTAGCTATTTCAGAACCTTGTTCTTCCATTTTATTAAGATCATTATACATTTTTATGGGCGTAAAGAAATCAATCTTAGGCGCTATCTAGAATTACTTTGATTCATCGTTCGCTTTAAGATCATTCTCTTGTTGATCTCATTTAACTATCTTTTTATTAATCTGTAGGTATTCAAATAAGTGTACCTAATTGTTTTAAACTTTCTTCATATGAATAGGGTAAGGCTTAATAAACATAATTCAAACATACATACATAAACAAATGCATTATTATTTAATAAAACACAAATCGCTCTACAAATTTTATTTCACTTTTAACTTCCTGCAAATAAGCCAAGAAATTGTTAATTTTAATTCCTGCCTTCATAAGCGTCGTATAAAAATTACGAGGTAATAAAAATAATAAAGAAGCAGAAACGTTATACGCCATAAATATTCCATAATCCTCTTAACATAATGCCCAAAGTAAATAGGCATTTAGGTGCGTTCTTCATAAAAATGCAATTCTCATTTGGAAGGAAGGTGATTTAAGTTTTGCAAATAACGTGGATTTAGATTTTTTTAATACACATTAAATTTGTGATTTATAGACTTAGATTATACTTGAAAATATTGAAATTTGTTTGACATTGGACTGTTCTTAAACAAAGTAGATGAGAAGAGTAATAATTGATGGTAGCATTATCGCCTCAGCAAAAGCTAGACTCTCTAGCTCTAGACTGGCCAGCCTCTTTATCTATGAAAATCGATGAAATCCTAAGCCGTACATAATCCTATTGAAATAATTGGAACCAAACCTTGAATCATTCAACACATTATCAAATAATGAAGAACCTTATATAACTTATTAAATGAATGATGACATACCTTAAAATAAAATGAAATATTTTCTCACGACGCGGTTATACAGTTTACAAAAACACGTCTCATGATTATGACCTCAACTTTTTGCAATGTGTAAAATACTCTAATTTGTTGAAACAAAAAAAACCGTTCATTAGCAATTTTAAAAACAATTTTACAGTGTTCCACGGTTGTATGCTCATATTATTATGATTTGAAAGGAATTTGTATACCTTCTTTTGTTGAGCACCGTATTTGCGTGGGAGTTGAACAAATGTGAAGATTAGCCTACAATTTATTGCTCTGTACTTATAAATCGCCGGTTCTGTCAAACTTGACAATTAACTGTCACCATAATTTATTTGTAAGTGGAATTTACATATATGTACAAGCGGACTAGTTTTTTAATAGTATTCTGGGCATAGATAAAGAACTGGATTTTATAAATTAGACTAAAGAAAAAGTGGGCAAATTGACTTTTTGTGTTCTTGTTTCGTTGGATGTTAAGAATCTGTTTGTTTTGAGGTATTTAGAAATCTAGTTTTTTGTAGATCGGAAATATAAAGCGGAAATTCAACATCCTATTAAAACGCACCTATTTGAAATGTGTCTGCAAAAATTGATGACATATGACAGAAAATAAGAAAATAATATAACCGTTTTAGGTATATGTCAACCCAAAGTTCTACTAAACTGAGCAAAAATTGTTTGATGAAATTTGAAAGGTGACAAACTTTACAATGTCTAGTAAGAATAATGAAACGCTCACAAAAACCTTACATATACACAAGCTCTAACGATACGCTTGTTTGTAATATTTTTCCTCCACATCCATGTAGTGTGATAAAAATTTTGGCAAGCGCTCATAAGTGGCTCATCATGTCATGTTAACTCTTGTTTGGTATAACTGGTTGAAATTTTCTGCCTGCCAACATCTGTTTGGCAGATGTGAATATAGTCTTACTGGAAGTTAACGTGGTGTTAATGGCTTGTATTGTATACCATATTCACTAGTTCCTTTGGCGTTTGTAGAAAATACCTCTTCTACATTCGAATTGAGGTTTCACTTATGTTTTTGTAGAAAATCATAATACATTTTGCAGTTTTAGAAAACCATTATAGTCATAGATCTTATTATTTTTTCGTACTCATAATCTTAACACAAAATCTTAGTTACTAACTCAATTTATTTTTACCATAACACAAATAAAACTACGCTGTTACATGCTTGTTATTTTATTTTAATCAAGGCCATATAAATCTCGCCTTGACGCTAAACCCTAGACTATAACTTAGAAAACATTTCTAAAGTATGTACGAGCCTTAATAAATATAGTGGCGTGACATTGGCAGAGAGAGCACAAAGAAGTCGATATTGTAATTATAAATAGTTACAAGACACGATAGCATGGCTGATTTATAAACGTGCTTTATGGCAGAGGGTTTGGTTTAAAAGATATTAACATACTTGTGGTTATTAAAGAAGCAACGATTATGAGGAAAGGGCAAGCGCAAACTTTAGTGCTACCAATTGTATCCAGTGTTAATTTTTTAATTACTCTATGATACATAAGTGGTTGCTTAAGATTTTATTTCATTCTTCTATTGATTTCAACAAGTAGGTTTCAAAAATGTTGTAACTACTTGTTTCTGGACATCAAAGCCTTTTGATATAAAAAAAACCTCTTAACTTGATTAAAGCTAGGATTTCATATACAATTCGCAATTTATAATCAACTCTCCCAACCTAAAAAATAAAAGAAAGTTGGCACAAACAAAATGGGTCCATGATTACATTCAGCACTGTAGCTGTGGAGTAATTGAAAAAATGTCTCGTGGATGGCATTCAAGTGAAGTGAGTCGACCACAATAATGAGACTAGATTACGTATTTCGTTTATTACAAGTATAATTTGCTGGATGGTTCTTTTTTGCATTACGCTATCAGTTTATTTGCATTAGTCGGAGATGTGATTACGTGCTTGAAGAAGTTCTCAATGGTTTTTTTTTCTATTGATACAATTGTACAGTAACGTAACAAATGCTCAAACACTGAGTTTAAGTGTTAAATTATTTGCATACATTTAAAAGGAATGTAAATTCAAAAGTACTCAAATTCTTAGAAAACTTAAGCTTTTGATATTTACGACATACAAGAGGTATATCATGTTTCCCCTTTAAGAACTCGAAACTTTTCCAAAAAGTATCTACTTACACATTTCCCCTCTCACTGTAAATTTCAATATTTATTAAGATTAAATTTTGAGCAAAGTATTGAATGAAACAAATTCACGGTTCATATTAATTACTGGAGTTTTACAACTTTGTGTTCAAGATGTGGGATAATTCCGAGTTTGGTACAATATGTACAGCTGTCATGTAAGGTTCTTATTCGAAACTTGGAAAGACATATTATAATGATGAGTCTGGTTTATTTCACACTGGCAGTGCTGGTAGTAAATATTGTAATTAAATTACTTTACAAATTGGAACAGTCATTAAAATAGAAAATGAAATTGTAGCTTTGATTTTCTTTTAGAATGGAAGAACACATATATATATATATGTATATATATATATATGTCTGATGGATATTATTTTCTTTCTTCAGATTTTGCATCTTTCTTTTACGAGTTTGCTACAATATTGCTACAGCTACAGATTTGATTGATCAATGTTTCTTTAACCGAATTTCGTCATTTTGTAAATATTGAAGTCACGGAGAATCTAAGCTATTATAGTGCAGTAGTGGGCTTTACATTAAGAATTTTTCTTTCTCGATATAAAAACCGTCTTAGATCAACGCAGGTTTACAATTTTTTCTTTACCATGACGATGACAGGTAACACATATCTTTATCTTTTGAAATTAAGGTTTATCTAGTTTAGTTTACTTAGTTCCACTGAGTACGTTACCAGATTAGTTCATCTGGTAAATAGGTACCTATGTATGGTATCAAATACAATGCGACCTTAATATTCAATATGATCTATTATACCAATCAATTAGGTCTCTAATAGAACTCTAATCATCCAATTCACGATAGAAATTGCTATGACCTATATGCGAATGATACAACAGGCAGGATGTCTCACAATTAGTATTGAATGCAGTTTATAAATTTTTGTATGTTAAAATTATCTTATCAAAAGTTTTATTGAAAATCATATTGCGTTTTCATGAATAAGATCTGGTAAATTTTGTAGACACAAGAGACAAAATAAGGTTTAACTAATACCAGTTTAAACTGTGTTTATAAAAAAACAGATTTTTTAAGGATCTTTTACCCTATCTCATTTTTTGTGCATTTATCATTTATCTGTTAGATACAAACCAGCAAATGTATTTTGAGAAATAACAACGCTTGAAAGATCAATAAAATTAATAAGACAAAATAAAAGCACTACGAATCTTATATTAAGATTTAATAGTAACGGAGTTTATAACCAGCTACATAATGAAAGTAGAACAACTATAAATGCCAATGCGTATTAATCCAATGATAAGTCGTAAAGTGGAGTTATTTGCAGCAATTAGCGGTTGTTTCTAGTTAACGATCCAATTGTACCAGCTTTCTTGACAGGACAATAGAACTGTTTGAGTGTGAGGAGTATGTGTTTTAAAATATCTCTATTTATAATGTTTTAAAGTTAAAGATAATTAGCGGATTAATTGTGTCGGATATCGTCCCGGATAATTGAATGTGTCATCTTCTGCGATGTCGTCATGGATAACATGGTAGTCCTATGCAAAGAAAAATAACGCTCAAACCGTAGCGTCGGACTCGCGCAGGAAGGATTCTGCACCATTAGCTAAAAAAATGGCAATTAAACACGTTTTCTGTATTTTTTTAATTTTAAGGAGAAGATTTCCGTCAAGCATGATTTCTGTGTAGCTTTAACCATTAAGGTTGCACACGCGACGGAAGCTTCAAAAATGAAGTAACTTCTCCCGTTTTCCCAACATTTCCCTTCACTGCTCTGCTCCTATTGATTGTAGCGTGATGAAAAGTATACTATAACCAGCTCTGGAGTATGAAGAATAATTGTACAAAGTTTCGTTAAAATCCGTCAAGTACTTTTTATTTCTATAACGGTAATACAGACAGATAGACAAAAAATTTACTGATTGGCATCAGTATCGATGTCTAATCACCCCCTGATAGTTATTTTGGAATTATTTTTCATGTAAATTGGCATCCCTACAGATTTATTATAAGTATAGATAACAAACCATACTTAAGCTAAGTACTATGACGTTTTACCTTATAACTTACGAGTTAGCTTCTTTTCCCAATAACCTATAACGCTCCACACGCCTGTCAGGCTGAATTCCAGAAATATAATGATTTCTTGCTAAGCTGTCCATTATTTGTGTTGTGCAAGAAGTCCATTTAGTTGCGACAAAGAAAACAATTTAATAGCATACAGTGGTGGTCCAAGAGTCACTTAAGCGTAACCCGAGCAGATGGGTTACTTGTTTGCACTGTAACTGAATATGCCAAAACAGAAGCTTCGAAATAATACTTTTGTACACAAATAGAGTTGTATTTACGTGGAAAAACATTATTGTTTTGTTTGGGTTTACAACACAATATTTGCCCACGAAAATATTTTACCACAAGGTAAAAAAGCACACAACTGTTGAAAGTTTTTATTACAGTGAAATATCTGATAATTCAATTCATTTAATTCAAATAAATAAATAGATGAACATACTCAGAAAAAAACAAAAAGCTAAATAAACAGTGACACAAGTTTTAAATCCAATTTAAGTTATGGATTATCATTATTCAAATTTAAACTAACCTTATTGAATCAATGCCACGTGACTAGTCGCATTAGTGATAACTGAGTGACCATAAATTGTATCGTCTATTACATTTTTCTTACCACTAATCTCTGGTTTTTATCTTTGGTGACATAAATTATTTAGGTTAAATAAGCTATCCCATGCGAGCCGTTGAGAAATAATTTTATGCCTATTCGGATTATATTCTTTTATCTTCGTCGACCCCAACTTTGGGTCCGAAATGACGTTGTTATTGAATTATCATATGAATATGATTTACGGTGTGATATGAAAATAATGCGGGGTGCCGATATCGCTGTGGTGTTAGGGACCGCGTGATTATATATTCTTGAATTTATTATTCTTGTACACGAAGATCTCGTTAATCAAAAAAAAGATTAGCGCCAACTCCCGATTTATGTTTAATCTGATTACCGAACAACGGTTTCCATAGTAATTTCGGGAGGAAATTGAAAATGGCTTAGAATTTGAGTCGGTTTTCGTGTGACCAAATTTTAAAACCGGAATTGTCTCCGAACAATTTGTCTTGAAATAGCACATCACCGCGGTAGGCGTGCCCAGCTGCAACTATTCAAAAGGGACAAACTATTAAAATATCCGACTAATGGAGTAAAAGGAATTTAAACCACGTTAATGAACATATCGCCTTCTTGTTCTTTATTTGTTAACGCTGATACCGACGAGAATTTCCGATTTTATGAAAAACGTCAAAAAGTCTCATTAATTAAAACTTCGACAAGATGTCGTTAGTAATTTTTTTAAGCGGTGTGATTTGATTTTAATGAATTTTTAAACTTTGTCTACAAGTTTCGTTCTTTCTTTTATTAAAATTGTCTCGCCAGCGACGTGGCTGGTTCTTTGCAGTACATTTTTTTACTATTGTTGTTTTTTCTTAGACTTTTCATGAAAGGACTTTCTTTAATATTTTATTCGTAAACATTATCAATTTATTCAAACTGAATATAAAATACACGACATTAATAAACAATCAGCTGCTTTTGTACCAGAAACAAGGACACAAAAACACGAGACAGATAAATACAAAACAAGCTTGGAATTCGCTTCATACGGGCTTAAAACACAAATGTATCCATAAGCCGTCCGTAACGTTGAATCTCTTAATTTACGCCCCAAAGGGATTTGCTAAAGCCAAACATTGTTTGCTAATTATAATGGGGCACACATGCATGGCATCCCACGAGGCTCCGACCAACTTAACGAGAGAGTCGCGTCGCTTGCTGCAGAATCGGAAATTTTTGGCACATCGTAGTTCAGCAAAGTCAATGTGATGGAAGAGTTTCCACTTAGCCGTAACTTTATAGCAAGCTTACCTCAAGTTCAACGACCTTGTTGAATTGAGGTTCTTTAACATTTATTTGACTATGACTAATCTTTTGATTTATCGAAGCCTTCCCCGAATACGATTAGTCAGGAGTTGTTTGAATAGCTACCCGAAACCTGCCACCAAAAAAGAATGTTTCCCCGACCCTTTCAATACTCTTTCTGTATCCGTTGAAAGTGGCTGTAAACCGAAACAGAGATAAAAATCTGTTTCACCCGTAGGACATATTAACACGTGGTACTATCGTACCGTCCAGGCTGTCCAATCACGTACTCGACCCCTTTGTTTCGTCAAAAACTCTATAAGCACCTATCATGCGAGCCCATCTGCATACATCGCCTTTTTCACCTTCCATTTTATACTGCTAATCGAATATCGTTCTTACAGCGTTGGGTTAAGTCACCGTGGTTTTTGATTGGAGTGTAAGTGTAATTATGTATAAAGGGTGAGCTAATCTGTCAGCTGAGCCAGTCGAGATCGCTTAAAAGCTCTGTCCCCTTCTTGCTGTTATTGTTTGTTTAGGATGGCGATTCGCGGTGGAATGGTGTTTCCGAGGCGTGTTCTAATGCGATTGTTCATCACCACAAAACGCTGGATGATTTTCTAGAGCACTCCAAATTTGTGGACTGTCGGGTAGATTGAGATATTAAAGCGACGTGCAGATTGTATTATAATGCGAATTTGAATCCATTAGAGTATTTACTTTGCCAACGGATCTGTCTAATTTTGAATTGCAGATTTTAGTCGTTAAAGAGGCTACTTTTTTCTTAATTGCCATATGTAATCTTTGTCCGAACATAAGTTTGCCACATGGGAATATTTTATGACTAGAAGTATTTGTTATTTTTAAACACAACCCCGATATACCTTTTAAAAAATAATTATATCTATAATTCTTTGTGTAATATTGGTTACAGGTCTCTATAACTATAATTTCATAACTAATTTAGTAAAACCACAAAGTAAGAATTAAATCGATATACCAGACAAGGCGCTTAATATTACAAATTAGCTATTAACAGCCCGCTTTAACAGACGCTGCATCAACGGGAGTACAATGACCAAATATTACACACATCCACAGCAAATGGATACTTTGATACCCTGCCAAATACTGTCCAACAACTTCAGCTACCCTAATGCCGGACAAAAGCACAATTAAGTACACCCAGGGTCAGATAACAATGGGTCAGAGAGCACTATTTGTTGCAGCCATATTTATCTGGCCCCTTTATTGAACCCTTTACCCCAATTTAGACTCAACTCATCCCAAAAACGTTACGCTGTATTAAGATTCATAGTTGGGATTTCTGAAGATATTAATTACAGCACAGCTTAATGAACAGTTTTCAACTTTATTAGCAAAGTTTTGAAACAATAACTTAAGTTGAAATAAGGTATAATCATATTCAAAATCCCACCAATTCTTTACAAGCGAATAATTGTACGTAGGCATGTTTTAAAAGTAACCCGTAAAGTACAAAATCAAATAACACAGAACCATTCGCGGATATTACATTATTATTACCAAAAATTAAACACCGTTGTGAACAAACCATGTGGTACGAATCTGGGCATTATCTACGCTTTAGTGACAATTCGAGAGCAAAAGTACATTCAGCGATAAAAATATTGTTAATCGGAAAAGTAAAAGTTTTAATAGCTCGTGAATGCATAAAAACTGCCTTCTTGAAAAGTGATCTAAACTTTATTTTTTAACTAATTAAAAAACCATGGTCGTTCGGTGCTGATTATAAAAAATGCCAATAATGTCAAAAGCAGTGTCTATTATCGTCTGCTAAGATTATCGAATATCGGCAAACCCACACACATAAAGAAGGTTTATGTCTAGCAGTATTTTAATTGCGACGACAACAACAACAAAATAATGATGTTTTGCTTCTGACTGTACCATGAGCTTTTGTATGAGCCCCCTTTTATTCAGTTAATGATAGCATCGGAACAACGCACGTGAGTTTTAAACATTGATTGAATTTTATTGGCGGTGAATGTGCATTTTTCTCCAACCCTCAGGAGTAATTTGCAATGGGAATGATGACAAATAGGGTTTTGTATGCATTTTAATATACGGTTTATTAACGAATTGGGGGCGAAGGTATTTTTTACTTTGCTCTTATTAAATCATGCTTTTAGTTATTTTCATATAAGCAGCACCTATCCATTTCCATATTATACCTATAAATGTACCTTAATGAAGGTAACAAATACACTTTCATCTTTCCCAAATCCAAGCAGACAAGATTAATAAATCTGTGTCAATCGTAGGTGTACTTAAAAAAAACCTTAACCCTCAGCGTTCCGCCTGTCACTTGTCAGACCCGTCGTTATATTTTTTCGGCGGCATGTGACACGGTTGCACCTTTACGTCCAATTCGTCGACAGTTATTCCAGGTCGTCGCATACACTAATTACTTGACACCCGACACTGCATGGCTTGTAGGAATAACTTGTTATAAAATTTTGCGTGAGCGGCGGGCGTTTATATTGAAAACTATTTTTGACTGGGTTGGCTAAAGCTTACTTAATCAAAGGGGATCTACATCGATTATTTTGCTATTTTGTTATGAGAAATAGTAATTTTTAAAACAATCATAATTTTGTTATCATTATTACTTTTCTTCGATCAAAGCTCGTTTCTTAGTAAACACATCAAAAAGCGGCGGAACACTTGGAGAAAAGGTAGGTAGTGCACACGCTTGGCACGTGGATACGATAAGTAACGCAGACATTCCAAAATGCTTTCATTTTGAACCAGCCAGACAGAAACCTCAAATAAACAACTACAAATTAACTTTGCAACTGCGGGCGATAAAGTCATCGTTATACGTTCCGAATGTCACCTAAGCCAATTATTCAAAATCCCGAAACCCAGACACGTACCAATACGAACAATATAATTAGCGATCTATTCAACCCCCTTAAACTTCGTGACCGAAGCGCTACGTATCACAAAAGCGTCCTCGTTATAGTTGCAATCGCAAACTTCACCTTTTGTCTATGTATGTGCCCGGCTTCGAATGTACTAATTAGTGTCCCCAGACTTATTTGTCGAGTGGGAAGTTCCTGCATCGGGTCACGCTGACCCACGCAGCGTATGAAGTGTTAAATTGTTTAGACACCTCGTACCATTTTCTATTGCAGAAAACTTTATCTCTTTAGGTATATTTGAAATTTGAGGTACTTCTAAGATTCAAGTAAACAAACTAAAAAAAAGACATTTAATTTTTATAGAAAGAAAAGTGTGCCTTAAATTACGATGCAAAATATTGCATTCTTTCTTCCTCGTTTTCTTTAGCTTAACATGCGGTAAACTAGAAACCACATTTGCTAATAAGCCTTCAAATACATCTCCTTAGTCATAAAGCACATTCTGAGCCATGAATGCACCGAGCACTGGGCCCTTTAGAACCTTTGCAAACTTTTTCCTAAGACTTCAAAGCATTCGTAATGGAAAAAGTTGAGATCTTTTTTCCGCTGTTTTAATGCCTCCTGAATTAAAAGAATAGTTGAAGACAGTTTGTGCTTTTGAAATATGTGAAGAAGCTTTCATGTTTAACAAATAAAAATCTTAGCTTTTCTAACAAAAAACAACAAAACATGGTTTTATTAAATACTATGTTTAAATATTAGTATTAATGTCTGGAGATTTATTACTATTTCTTTTCTTTCAGTACCTTTGCAAAGAAACTACAACTTGCTTCTTAGTACTTTTATTTATGCAGTCGCTTGTATATGAAAACTTGGGTTTAGTCCAAATAGACGTCTGACTTGAGGTCTGTCAGTAAAACATGATGGACTGCGTATTGGCCTGTAATTGGAAAGCAGAGTTATAGCTTTACACGCTCGTTTTCTAAGCATACTCTAAAGATGAGTACAGTACTAATGACAAATGACATTTGACAAGTGATCTGACAGATACAATTTGACAGGATCAATTCAAACTGCTTTTCAGAGTTTTTAGAGTACCTATATAAAAGTGATGGAAAAGTTTTATACAAAAATCTGTAAAGAATAAATCCATAAAAACAACAAATCACGACTGACTGCCCCAACGGTATTCATATATTAACAAAAAAGGCTCACCTTTGTGCCCGGAAAGTTTACGCAAAAATGTCGATTCATAAAACATCCCCGAAGATATATGAAAACACTTTAAACCATTATTCAACCCGTGGATAAAATCCATATCCATCTATTTCATTACGATAGATATAAAATCCAGCTTATTTGCAATTTTTACGGGCCAGGCCCTTTTGTTAGACGGACATAACGAGATGGGACCTTTTTGTGTGATAAAGGGCAATACTTCAATTTTATAGTTCATAGTTCACGGAGGCTGGACTCTGAAAAGGGCTAAGTGTAGAATGATTTAGTGTGGTCATAAGCTGGATAATCGGAGCTCTGCACTCAGAGCTAAAAGTATATTGGGTAAGAATTGCTTCAATATGGGAAACAGCGTGTAGTAATAAAGCTTTAGTATAAGAAACCTATTTACAGCTTCGAGACTAACATACAAATGACTCTAAATCTGCTTTTAATAACAGTTACACATTTTTATGAGACCAGTCATACGTACTTTCCCAGTATCAAAACAGTGTTTACACGTAACAAAAAACGATCTCTATTCTCGATTAAGGCTTCGAATTAGTCATCGCTACAAGCGATCTTATTACCCGAAATCATTATAATGTTGTTAAGAGCTACATTGAAAATAATAATCTTGAATTAGCATTTAATTTTACGGGCCAACGAACAGTCGATTTTGGTCTAAAGTTCTCACAGCGTTAAACGGGTCAAATTGCCATCTCAGTTTGATAGTTCGTTTAATAATAGTCAATGTAAAGTTAATTCTGTTTAAAATGTTTTCAAAGTTATTATCGAGGTAATAAAAAATATTGTTATAATGTCGGATATTAATCTACAATGTATATGCAATAGTTATATTTAATTATAATGAGGAAGAAAATGTTTTTGCTGCATTAAACAGGAAGATAAGAGATATGTTAATTTCAAAGATAATTGAAAGGTACATTTTATAAATACCAAGCCAAAGTTCATAAAACTTTTCCGCGCGAAGGCTGTATTGATTTTGTAATATGTGGTTAAATTATGAATAATTGTACTTTAATAAAAAAAAAACATATGCATTAAAACTAACGAGGATCTTTGCAATACGACTAGAAAGCGCCATTGTTATTATTGTTAGACACGACAGAATATCAAATTTTTTATTTAACTTATTGCAGATATACATTTTTAACGAGGTTTATAATAATGCAGTACTAATATTAAACTTACTTTATATTCATAACAGCTGGCATGCTGTTACCATTAATATAATTAGAGTGATGTTATGGTAATCCTAGTTTCATGAAAACAATGGTCGGAAAATAATAGGTAAAATTAACGTAACATGTAATTTATTTAATGAAAGTATTATAAACAAATTAGTTTTTGATAGAAACCTTGTGAATGGGAGTGTAATGTTAGCATGAAATTCATATGGTATACTTGAAACTATTTAGTTTAATTAAATCCTGTTAAAGAAGGTTAAGAAAAGATCTTAAATTATTTAAAAAAAATAAACCCTGAAAACATTTTAAAATTCGAGTAATATGCTACACGATTTATGGCAAAAATAGCCAAAAGGTATTTTGAAAAAAAATATAATATTTCATTTTACAGAAAAGTGTATGCTTAAAGTGACGGTTAAGAACTAGTTTAAAAAAACAAATATAATAAGTTTAAGTTTTTTTTTTAAATAAAATAACTAAAAACACGTGTTTATTAAAAGTTTCTTGTATCAAACAAAGCAATGAAGATATTGCCAACCTAGACTTTACCACTTATTTGTTTGTTTCATTCCATCTTACTTAAATATATGCTACCGCCAATATTTTAACCATAAATGTTTTTTTTCAAAAAATATTAAACGTAATACCTAGTACCTGTACACAATTTCAAGAAGCCAATTTGCCCAGAAGCTAACATAATTTGCAAAAAACTACACACATATAATAATGAAGGCACCAAGCTAAAGACTTTACGGTGTGTTCGGAATTGCTCACAAGCATGTCATCAGTGATTCATTTGCTTCATAATATTAAATACAATGATGGTTTCTTGAAAATTTTCATAAAATTAAAACGATCAACGATGCTTAAATAACGTTAATTTCGCAAAATGATACGCTTCTAAGAATCGGGTGAGATCATGTTTTTAAAGTTGTTTTTAGTTGGTGTATTATAGTTTTTCAGAGGTTCGGATGATATTTAAAGGTTATTATTATGTTTAATCGCAGCGGGTGTAAGCAACCATGACGTCTTATTAAATTATGAGAAGAATCCGGTGTGTAATAGAGAAACGAGAGTTGGAATGTCTGTTTGTCACAAGAGGTAGAATTTTATTTAAAGGGCCTCCCCTTACTACTTAGATCCTTTGATTTTATAGCAACAACTAAAACTGGCTCCACCTAATACATCCTTTAAAGTGAAAATTGTATATATTTAAAAAAAAACATACACTTACAATAACACAGTACTTAAATAGAATATGATAAAAATTAAGTACCTTATGTTGAACTGTAATGGATAAAACACATTACAAAGATTAATGGATTTAACACTGCAATTACTGCAGTTAAATTATACGAACGGTTGACATCGGATTAATATAATTATGTCTTCTATCAGCAAAACTGCTATCAAATTATATTATTGAGCCATCGCTGCCATTGGACCAATATAATACTTCGATAACGTCTCTAAACTTAAACAGTTTCGACAAAAACGACCCAACCGAACCCAAAGGCTAAACTACATTTAATTTGTATTATAAAGAATTTAGATTCATAAAATATTTGATGACATAATGAGCTAGTAATTTCAGGTTGGTGCGAACCTTCCTTGAGAGCATCAAACTCATGAATAAATAATATGGCAACACAATTTGGGTTGCCATTAAGCAATTATATCGTTGTTACCATTATAATGTTATAGAGTGCTTTTAATATTGTTTTTATTTTGATCGGTAATAGGAAAGGGTTCGTTGGGTCAAAGGGTTTTTTTGTTTTTAAAGCGGATGTGACTAAATATTCATATAACTATAAAACTTTAGTGGTCGCCTTTTCATTATGGTGGTTTAGAAAAAAAATATATATAAGCAATTATATGAACTTATATTATTTTCCACATATTTTATATTCATTTTATGTTATATTTATTTTGTAGAAACTAAAGAAGAAATTTTGATTTTATATTAAACGAGCGACCCGCCCACGCTTCGCAATGGTGTAATTTTGCCGACTTGATCGCGAACCCTTGCATTTTTGCTAACTTAAAAAAACTTTTTCTTAGCGTTCTTTATTAACAAATTTAAATGAATAAATACCCTAAAATATGGAGAAAACCGCATTTAAATCCGTTACGTGCTTTAGGAGGAGTTAGCAGCCAAACATACAAACAGACAGAATTAGCGACTTGGATTTATACTATGCTTATACCCTTGAAATTCTTATTTAAGTACAGAACCCTGTTCCATTTTAAAAGGTTTCTAACGTTTTATTAGATCAAATTATCATCGGCTTAGAGTGTGCGGGCCGAATGCCAATTTTAAACTGCTATTAAATATCAATCAAGTCCAAGGTGTATCATACGAAAGGCTTGTAAATAGTTTTATAATGTTACGTTGTTAACGAATTAAACGGTTTTTAACTATTTACTTTTAAGTTATTCGAAAAATATTTTTGAAAGTATTTGTTTGATAGCTTTACTTTTTACAAAGTTTTCTGGTACGTTGAAATTCGTCGCTCATTTAAGCAGATTCTATACAAAGATATTTGTTATTGGAATTGATTATTAAAAACAAAAAAATAAATAGTGTAATTTAAATTTAAATTAAACTAAATATGTATGATTCAGGTTCTCACACTAGCTAATACATAATTTTGAAACGTTGACTTGATATTAATTTCACTTTCAATGTAATTCAAGCTATTAAACCTTAAAATTTAATATACCTACCTCATCGTTCTAAACCACGAGAACTAATATCAGACATTATAAGCAGACTTCAATGCATATTATATTGATCATATATGTATAATGATCTCTAAAATATAAAAACAATTGATTATAGACACAAACAGATTGAAATTTGGTCAAAACTGCGTTAGTTCAGAAATTATAGCGTTTAGTTTTAAGCAGATACCGCTTTGGAGCGTTTACGATGATGACATGGTTGGGACAAAGTAAATTAAACGAAAATAAGAGGTTTTAAAATGACCGTTTTATTTTAGGGAACACATTTTAAGAAGTGATTATGATGAAGTATAGGAGAACCCGAAAGCATCATTTTACGCACTTGGAAAGTGTCAGTAAAACCTGATGATAAATGATGAATGCTTATTACTTTTAAATGTAAAGGGATAAGCAATTGAAAATAATGTTTGACAATACGACAAACTTTAAATAACAAAACGCTGCACAAAGAGAAATATTAGAGAATAATAAAAGTTGCAATATTGGTTTTTGTATTAAATATAAATACAACTTAACGGATAAAAAAATCAGTTTTCGCACATAGTTTTTGGGAAATTAAAATGAGGTAATACATTTTAAAAAAACTTTTTTACGATACACAAAATTTGTGCGAAACGCGGGATGTTTATTCATTTTTAAATAAGTAAGAAGTGAATTGTAGTATTTTAATTTATCCATACTAACATTATTTATCTATGATTTTAATCAAATGACATCAAGATTTAATAACACCGTACCTTGCTGAGTAAACAAGAGAATTCCAGAGAAAAACATTAATTACCCCCGTCTTCTTTGAGTGCTGGGCATCAATCATTTCTTAAGCCCAACAGTGGGCAGATAAAGCAAAAACGGTGCAGATAGTCAACCCGACTCGAGCGGGATAAAATTGTAATCCTTTTAAGTAATGAGAAGGTACGGAATACAGAGCTGTGAAGATTTAGACATCAATCTTCATCAGTTTCACACCAAGGTTACATTATTGCCAACACTTTTCTCTCAATGTTTTTATTTTTCACAACATTAAAAGTGATGTGAAAAATGGAAATTCTGGATATAGGTATTTGCTTTACGAATAATTCGATATTTTTTGTAAAGAATTCTTAAGATTTGGTTCACTAGTAAAGATTGAAAAATAATTAGTTTTTGTTCGTAACTCAGCTTCCGTGTGAGACAAATTGTAGTATTTGTCTGGTAAGAGTCGTTTTTCCAGCCAAATGGCAATACAAAATAATTTTTATAAGTTTTCCATACTTAAATTATTTAATGAAAGGTTGTATAATTTTCAATAATCGATTTAACACCGTCCATAACGGCCAAAATGGGCAAAAAACTTCAGAAGTTTCGCCTGTCTATATAATTCTACATCTATGCCCCAAATCCTGACTACGCTTATCAATCTAAGCCGTGATCCTTCATTATTAAGAGTGATAGGTTTGGACGAGACTGCAGATTTGTCTGGGGTCTAAACCTTCATGATACTAACCCTAAGGGTGGTAAAATATAAAGGGATGATCGGTAGGGATAAGGGTTTACATACAATCGATCAATGTTGTGTTGGAAAGCATTTTCTTGTTCTGATCTATATGCAGAGGTGTCGAGGTATTGGTGACGTAAGTTGTGTTCTAAGAAATTTAAATATAGTACTTTGGCTGCTCTCTTTACAGTTTTTGTTTTTTGTTTAAGGTAATATTTACTTCTTTAAGGTTTTATAAATCTTTTAAGTGTAAAGGTTAGATAAGATGGCTAGGTATTAAAGTAACGCTATAAAATCACTCGCTGAATTATTATAAAAAATGGACTCAAAAATTAAAAATTGACGTAACAAAACAAGTATTCAAACGCATATTTTATAGAAAAGTAGAATGTATAACCACAATGACTATATTAGTGTACACTGAATAAACTTAGTTGATAAATTTCAATAGATTTTTTGCAGTGCGACACTATTAAGACAGTTAAATTCAAAATTATAAAATACAATATTATACTATAAACCGGCAGTACCACGGAACGTAAACTCCATTACTTTTGCTAACATAATTAATTTCAGAAATTAACTGAACCCAGTACACCGAGTAAAAATTTACTTCCTTTCTATATGAAAATTTACGACTTTTATATGAAAATGCAAGCTATGGACAGGTTATATGGAGCCGTTTTTTACAATAAAAGTGCCAAGCTTAGACTAAGCCAATAACAGTGTTGCTGCTCATAAAATTACGTAGCTTAGTAAAAGCTTGGGTATACAGGTTAAAAAGCTTATGTCGGTCTTTATCAATGTTTATCTATTAAAATTTGTGTAATAGAAAATCATAAAAATGATATATTTTAAATCTCAAAACTGCTATGTTATTCTGATGTAGAATCTATATTACTGTAAAGTTTCATCCAAATCCGTCCGGTAGTTTTTACGTGAAAGAGTAAGAAACATCCATACATCCTCACATACTCACAAACTTTCACGTTTATAATACTAGTAGGATGTACCACACAACCTTCCCAAAAATTGCTTTCAGGATGGACTTCCCATACTGAAAGCAATTTATGAAAAGTCATTTTAGAAGTCATCGATAATCGAACCCTGGATTTTTATATACCGCTGAGCTCTAATATTTAAATATTTTAAATCCATTTCATTATTGGATACAAAGTTACTTGAAAATGTAATTAGCATTAATTAACCTGAGCCTAACATTATTTAAGTACTTACGGATATTTATTAATCATCAACAACCCTATTCAATTCTCTTTTAAATTAACTCCTTCAAACCCTATGCAGGTTGTAAAATCTTACAGCTTATTCTGTAAATTGGCTATAAGCAGCTATAGGGTAATCACAGTTCGTTGTAAAGATTAATAAATCATTGATTGTATGCATCTGCCCTTTACATTTTATAGGAGGCTGTTGACCGCAGTGATCAGCCAATTATTTGGACATTGATTTGCTTTTAGCAGGATGGGACGTTAAACCTGCGAGATATATTTGATGTGACGTTGTTAAGTTTTGGCATTAGGAAGAGGTCCATGGTTTATGTTCTAAGCAATAAAACCAATGAGTTTACAGATAAGGATAAAAATTAATAAGTTTGGGTAACTCAAAGACAAAAACAATATTTGGTTACATAAAAGCTTAGATCTAACCCTGAATCAGATTTTTACGTCTACCTAAATACTGTAGAGTACAATTAAGTTAGAATCATAAAATTAACGCAACGTCTTCAAGCACCAAAACCTAACACACGTAAACATTCTCAATCTTACAGCAGAAACTCACGTCCTAACTGCTTGTAGCTTCGACCTCACATTTCCCATTTCTACAACTCTAACACACGCCACAGTATAAAAAACTCAGAAGCAGAATCCAGTGAAACGACCAGTGTGTCGGAGAAAGTGGAGTGAAGTTTGTAAACTGTGGCGCTAACGTAAAAGGTGAGTTGGTTCAAGGATTACTCTTCAGTTGTGGAGGGCCCCTTTTGCCGGGGGTTGGAGTCCTCTTAGGGCCCTCTCCGTGCAGTGGGGCTCCTAATGAGTCGCCAGAGCACTAGAGCTGTAGGTCGTCTCGTGTTAAAACTTGCTAGTCTTCCTGCACTGGACGTATACCGCGTGGAAACAAAAAGGGGGGATTTTTTTTGCTTTGTTTTTCACGAGAGTTGAAGGAATATTTTGTTCCTTGGTTATATTATATAGGTTTTTGAATATTGTTCTCTATCTGAAAATTTGAGGCAATATCATCTATTTTATAATTAATAGCGTAACTATGCTGGGAGTGCATAATTCTGGGTTCTGGGTTTTTGATTGCAACTAGGTTATACTTGCGTGGGGCAAATATCCCCAACTCGCACTTAGCAAAGGGCCTTGCAGCTGCTGTCGTAGTCAGAGGGTTTATTATTATTATTAAATTCAAATCTTCAAAGCCATTATGTCTATATTTGGTGACTTAATTTCAAAACTTGCCTCACAATTTTAAACAATACAAAGTACATGAATATTTAATTATGCCACAATCAATTCAAGTGAAGCTTTACTTTTGGATGTCCGTGGGTGGGCAAAGACAAAAGGGCATAAAATTTCAAAAGATATTTTTAAGTGCCAGCCCCGTTATGTAATTTTGACATACCGTTTCACTGATGAAAACGAAATAAGCTTATGAAGTCATAAATTGCGATTTTTAAGCGTTAAAATTGCATTGATTAACCCAGATTAATTATTATACCCTCGTTCATTTATGGGCATATCCTACCTTACTTAAATATTGAATGGAGAATGTTAGTAGGTATGTCAAATCGCTTGAAATTTTGTCTCAGTAAAGCCTGTATGCATACAAATACACTAGTTTTTGTTGTAATCAAAAATACCCAGTAGTTTTGATTTTATAGGCATTCAAAGTTTCGAAAAATATCGAGTCCCGCTAACAGTCACGTGACCGCTTGTGACGTATTACAACAACGCGCCAGCGGTGGCGCATATAGCTGGCGCAGTATTTTATTTAATTTTTTTATTTATTTAACATTTAATGTATTATTTTTTTGTGTTTTCGGTCGCGTATTAGTAAATATAAATATTATTCGTTATTATACGTTAATAGTTAATATTATTCTATTAATAAATTGGATATAGGATTCGAAAAAAGGTAATCGTGTAATCTATCTAAAATAGATAAATTAATGACTGCGCATTATTTATCAAGAAATAGTGATTTTGTTGCCGCCGAAATGTTTGATATGTTCCAAACTGTTTTATCAAAACAAAATAACCAATATAATAAAAATACTAATGGAAGAATGCAAGTCCAATACAAGAAGTAAGTACCTACCTACCTATCATTATTTTTTTTACGTTAAAGACAACAAATCATGTATCATAGTTTTGTAGCTATGGGTAGGTACGTCCTTCTAATATTATAAATGTGAAAGTTTGTGAGTATGGATGTATGAATGTTTGTTACTCTTACACGTAAAAACTACTGCCCCCCAAGTCAAGTGGCAAGTGATATTTGCGATAGCGAGTGAATAGAAAAAATATGTATGAAACTGTCATGGTATTTTTTACCGCGGGAAAACTTCTCATTCCCACGGAAACCGACTTCTACGCGAACGGAGTCGCGGGCGGCCACTAGTATAAGTATAATTCTGAATCCTGAGTCAATACAACCTCAATACATATTTAAACCTACTCTAAATCTTTTGTCGGGAAAAGTCCGATGTTCGCTAGATTTTTATTTAATATCCCTACATTAAATTGAATTTCTGTTGTGCATATAATGTTGATAAAAAACGTCCGTTTCTACACAACAGGACATGCACTTTCATTGCAATTTGTTATGTATACAAAGATACCGCTCTTCTAAGTAAATTTAAATAAATACATGCATTGATTTAGTACTAACTAGCTTTAGTTAGCAGCTTCGCCCGCGTTTCCCTCGGGAACTGTACATTTTCCCAGGATTAAAAGAAGCCTATGGATTATTTCAGTCTTCGTCCAGATCCGTTCAGTATTTTTTGTGTGAAAGATAATAAACACAAACACAATCTTCCGCGTTTATTATATTACTAGGAAGTAGGATACCTATACGATCTAGATGTAGATGAACGTTACAGATGCACTTTACCTTTACTATTTTATTTAAGTAATTTAATTTATTTTTTATTGCAAATGTAGATGATATGAACTAAACCTTTTTTATTTATTTGTATTTTTACAAACAAATTGTTTAATGGTATTGGTTATGTTCAAGTTAAAAGATTTGGTGATGTGTGTATGTAGGTATCCTTTGGAACTGTAAAAAACAACTTTTCCGGCGAATTGATAGTTGTATTTTTACATTTAGGCACAACACATGATTTCCTAGCAGTTGGATTAGACATTTTTAAAAGTATTTAGGTTTAATTTAGATGACAAGTGCGCGCGACCGCGAGCGTACTGAGTGGGCCAGACCGAGCGAGTTGTGGTGTGACGTCATACCGCCACCGGCAGCCCGCGTCGTGCGGTAGCAACTTATTTTACTTATAAATCGAAAACTAATTGACGCATCGAAATAATTCTTTCACCAGTATTTTTTATTTTTGACAGAGAATATGAAGAGATAATAATCAAAATTTGTTAACATTCTCCATTTAATACATATACTTGGCAGTTAAAAAAGAAAGTGAAAAAAGTCATCAATGAAATTAATTCATTTTTTTATAAAGTAAAATAAAGAAATCAATGCGGGTGATAAAAAAGTAATAAAACTACAGCTCTATTATTTCGTTGGACTGTCAGCTGATGAAATCAAAGCGGAAACGAACATCGATAGCCGAAGTAAGTTTCGATGACAAAATAGCTACAATCTCAATTTAGGTTCATTATACATTCATAGTGTGATGAGTTATCTTTTCATTCACAATCACAATACAACCGTAGGTGTAGATAAAAGATACCATTGCGGGGGTGAGCTAATTTCAATGTCGTGCCCAAAGCGCAAACAACAAGTCGTAAAGAAAAGTGTCAATTTGACTAGCAATTTCGACACATCAAAGAGATCGTCTATAGTGAACGAAACCCATTGAACAAATTGACTCGAATTATAATGCGCTGGGCGTGTCAAATTGCTCTATCAAACTTACGAGGGAGAAGATTTGCATGACAATCACTTTTTCGACCTCATAAACTATTTATGGACTTAAGATTAAGGCTAATTGTATTTAGTTTTAAAATCTAAATATCAAAGAAAGTTTTACATACATCATCTAATACTTTATCGTTAACATAATATTTTTGAACTTGAATCTGAATTCATTCTTTGCCTACATCTTCAAAACTCTTTGCAGTTTCTTCATCATTGAACTGGCCAATATTACCACCACCTTTGAACCAGTGTTTATACAAACCATGTCGAACGCACTTAACAAAACGTTAATGTCGCCGTGAGCGAAATCAAAAGCGATTTTCGAGTTTGACAGTCGTTAAATAAATCCGTGTTCTCGCGTTCATAATTGAGACATTTTACAGGGAAGGATGTGATTATGACCGAACATAAAAGTGTGTATTATTTCTGTGTTTGGGCTTTCGAAAATAGAATGAGTAGGGTTAGGACAAATGGCTTGGTTATATTATTATGCGTGTCCATACGAAAGCTGTTCAATGGTCGTTTAAACGCTTATTGAGAAATTGTGGTTACTAAGTTTTAGAGTTTGTGTCTTTAATTAGCTTTAAGGATTGGGCTTATAAAGCAAAGTGAACCGAAAAGGGCTATATTTTTAAACTACAAATTGCAAAACTATTTGGAGCTAGATTACGTCTCATCTATTTATTATAAGTGTAAATTGTACCATGAAAATAATTTTTAACAAAAAATCGATTAAACGTATTTTAATGTAAACTATAACCATGGAAACTATCTTCTTCTAATAGTTAACTTAGAACACAGTTAACCAATCCATTAAGAGTAACTTCCTACACCGAAATTCTTCGTTTAATCAAGAATAGTTTCGGAAATATCTTCATTTAGAGATTCCTTCACCTTGATTACGATAATAAATCTTATTATATCTGAGCATAAGCAATATTTTACTCTATCGTCTACACCATCAAGAATTGTCCAAGACATACCTTCAATATAGCTAACGTGATTAAATATCTTGATATGACACCGTTAGAAATTAAAATAAGAAACCTTTGAAACCCAAAACGATCTTTGAAACGATTCATGGCCCCAGCTTCTGCTGTGCGGTGATTACGCGGGAATAAAAGAAGAAAAAAACCGGCCAAGTGCGAGTCGGACTCGCGCACCGAGGGTTCCGTACAAACCTGCAAAAACTACTTAAAATTTTAAGCTTTTCGGAATTTTTCTGTTACCTGTGCTGTAAGCTATTGCTTCTTACCAAATTTCGAGATTATATGTCAACGGGAAGTGGTCTTTAGGTTTTAATTCCCGTGCGTGTAGTTGCGAGTTTCAAAATATGCGGTATCAATGGTTGTACTTTTGCGTTTTGCGTTTTTGCGTTGACTTAGTTTTTTTTTTTTTTCACGGGTTAAAGGCAATTAGATCTAAGTATTTGATATGATTTTCAACTTGATAGCTCTACGCGTTCATGAGGAAAAAAGTAATAAGTTTATATTTATTAAAAAATATATATTTTGTAATGTAACTAAAAATTTAAGGTTTTCGGAATTTTTCCTTTATGTGTGCTATAAAACGTTGCTTCATGCCAAATTTCAAGATTCTAGGTCGACTGGAAGTACCCTTTAGGTTTTGATTCCCTTGCGAGTACTTGCGAGTTTCAAAATATGCAGCTTAAATTGCTGTTTCTTTTGATTGCGTTGACATAGAAGTTTGATTTTGTTACAGCTTAAAGGTATTATAGACCTGAGTATTTGGTATGAATTTCAATTTAATACCTCTACGCGTTCATGAGGAAAAAAGTAATAATTTATATTTATTAAAAAATATATATTTTGTAATGTAACTAAAAATTTAAGGTTTTCGGAATTTTTCCTTTATGTGTGCTATAAAACGTTGCTTCATGCCAAATTTCAAGATTCTAGGTCGACTGGAAGTACCCTTTAGGTTTTGATTCCCTTGCGAGTACTTGCGAGTTTCAAAATATGCAGCTTAAATTGCTGTTTCTTTTGATTGCGTTGACATAGAAGTTTGATTTTGTTACAGCTTAAAGGTATTATAGACCTGAGTATTTGGTATGAATTTCAATTTAATACCTCTACGCGTTTATGAGGAAATGGGTAGTAAGGTTAAAATTATAAAAAAAAATATATTATGTGATGTAACTAAAAATTTATGGTTTTCGTAATTTTTCCTTTATCTATGCTATAAGACGTTGCTTCGTACCAAATTTCAAGATTCTGAGTTCACGGGAAGCACCCTGTAGGTTTTGATTCCCTTGCAAGTGTCGAAAATTTGCAGCATAAACGGCTGTATCTTTTGATTGCGTTGGCTTAGAAGTTTGATTTTTTCACAGCTTCAAGGGACAGTAGACCTGAGTAATTGATATAAATTTCAGCTTCATACCTCCACGCGTTCCTGAGAAAAAGGGTCTTGACAGACGGACGGACGGACAACAAAGTGATCCTATAAGGGTTCCGTTTTTTTTCCTTTTGAGGTACGGAACCCTAAAAACAAGTTCATTTTAGTGCGAAGGCCAGTTTAAAAAAGGGTTTATATAGGTGTTGGTTAAGCGTAAAAAAATGGAACAAAATTTTTCATTACAAACGTTATTAACAGTTTTAATAGCATATCATTCGCAGCGTGTGTGCTGGCCAGTTTTTAATTAAACTGTTATTGCAGGGCTCATCCCGTGATATGTGGTAGCTGTAATTGCGGTAGTCGCTAAAAACTTTTATTTATATAGTTCATGAAACTTTTATGCAGTTTTTTATAGTTGGGGTGGGATATCGCGGGATCTCTAATGACCTAGGTAGGTATGTTATATTAATAAAAAGCTACACCAATTTACTTTAAAGCTCTTGCTATAAAACTAACGAGCTTATATCTTCTTTTTATTTTAACCTTAAACACCGCATTTTATTAAAACCTTACTCAGCTTACCTATAAAACTACAGACAAAAATAACAAGCAATATCTTCAATTGACATTGTAAAATTGTTTTTAGTAAAAAATATTTTTGTATCATATTTTTTCTATTTAATATTAACTCGCCAACATAACTGTCAAGAGAAACATAATATTTGGACCGTTTACGGCTAAAATTGTATTTCTATTTTTAAAGTCCCATTTGGAATTAGACATTCCGTTCGCAACTGGCCGAAGACCCAAGTTGTGAACATCAATTTTGGGGACATTACTGGTGCATTAACAACTTAATAGGGGATTTTATTTTTAGGTTTATGTTCGGAGATGGCACGCGTCTGATTTCGACAGTCCTCAGTCACACCGTTGCGCTTTCTTATTCTACAATAAATTAATTTAGTAGTGTGCATAAGTGACTTTTATTTTAAAGGTACTTAATCTAATAATCAATTGGCAAGCCAGTAATTACGTGCTTGAGATATAAAACGTTTAGTAGAAAAATAATGTACCAAATTTATATATTTTTTGCTACCCGATTACGCAAACGCAAAGGTAAAAATGGTACCAAGGAGTAAAAAATTGACCCTCTATCAATTACTTTTTTTACCCTTATTGTCAAATGCTTTCAGAATTCAAAATGAAAAAGTTTAAAACCGTATTTTCTTATTATAAATATTTTCAGTGGCTTTTTCTTAAAACACTGTGTATACTTATTTTAATTATTATTGTGTATTATAAATGAGCAGAAATTTCACTAGTTTATAAGTTATTAATTAACAGTACAATAAGAATTATTTGTACCTGTCTGTTTCCCAAATAAATAAATAAATAAAAAAATAAAAAAAAAACTTATACCAGCACTTTTTTTTACAAACAACATAACCTAAACAACACCGCATACAACTTCGGTGTAACAGCCACCCAGTCGAGGGTAGCCCCGTTTTCGCGTGTGTATCCATTTAGCGCAGATTTCTATCCCGCGCGCCACGTGCCGGTATCACATGCGCTTTTATCTGAACTTAGAATGCGCATGCACAGACCGACGCCTGCGACGCTTGTTTAGGATTGGATTATAACGACTGTCAACTGTTTAACAAATACTCAGTAAACTGTTTTAATATACACTCACACTTATTTATCTAAAACATGATATTTTGGTTATTTAACCGATCGATGCTCCTTTATCTGTTTTAAGTTTTCCCGCGGTAAAAAGTACCCTAACAAACATCCATCCATACATACTCACAAACTTTCACGTTTATAATATAAGTAGTTTATAATACTAGTCGGGGATTGAATCATAAGGACTGTTAACCGTTTTAACATATTTTCACTCAAAAAGTGTATGCGAATATAAGCGTACGCCTTATCATCATGTTTATATAACATGATGATAAGGCATACAAATACGCATAAAAATGATTTTTGCATATTTAAGTGCATTTAATAGGAAAAAGTATCCGATTATCGGATAGCTGTCCAATTTCACATCAGCGGCTCCATCTATTGAACGTCAGCAAACGGATAACTAGAATTTCTTCAGAACAGATAGTATTAACTGTTCAAAAAAGTGATTTCACGCTGTATAAAAATTCGAATACATGTGCATGTATTTTTTTTACGAAAATAATTTTTTGTCGCTACATATGATTTGAAAATATTAAGTTACTCCCAGTATGGATTATAGAAAAATGAGTGAATATCAATGAATGATATTATTTTAGTTCGAATCAGATAACAACAGCACATTCGCCCTAATGTAATACCAATATACGTAAGTACTCATAAAAATAAGACACAAAAAAGTTAGCCCTTTTTTACAAACATGCAATTTCAGTTGATTTATGTTTAGTAGAAAATTGTTCCGAAATGAAAATTCCATTTGAACAAATAAGTAAGAAAATACTTAAAGAAATCCATAAACGTCGATCATACCAAATCTTTCAAAATTACAAAACCCTTACTCATCGTTACATGCAAAACTTTTGCATTCCAAAACGAGCTTAAAGCCATCGCCGTTTAAGTTCATATTCCAATCACGTCTCCCGTAACTCTGTTACATTTCCTCAAACTCCTGCAATTGAAAAAGGACTTTATTCTATTTGCAATGGAGTTTATATTTCGCTTGGTGTTGGTTAAGGGTAAAGATACGTGTCAGTCTGTAATTCAATAAGGACTACCAAAATTGACTCAGATGTGCTGTGGCTAATTTGTCGGCAAACATATTGTTTGATAGAGTTCAGGAGACCCTTTTGTTGATGGGATTAGATGTTTGAAGTTTAGAAAATCATACCCTTGTAATTGTAAGGCAGGCTGAAGACTTTATGCTTTCATTGTTTAAAGGACATCGTAGATACATTGGGAGATTCTAAAGTTATATTGCTTCCGCTAGTTAAAAAATATCCGTTCATTTATATTTAAAAACAATTTTAAGTAGATTTTTTAATACTCAAAAAACGCCTCCTATCTTTTTTACATAATATAGTAGAACCTACAAGCATTGGTTTATAGAGTGTTTACAGATTTAATAATTCTTTGCTAAGGGATTTCAACAAAAGCAATACCATTAGTAGGCCTAACTTTTCCAGCAAGTTTTTGTCTACTATAACATAAGTGTCGATGTCATAGCCACGCCAAGGTCAAGCTATTTCAAGCCCAACAACGCAAATAAAAAGGCTCTTTTTCCAGAAATCCTCATTAATCACCACAGCCTCACGTTTATTGGTGTATTTTAACATTAATTTGGATTGGCTCATATTCTTAATTAGAAGTTCCCAGCGTTATGATTTATTGCGAAAAATAAAATATCGTTCGGCCTTTTTTAAAATATGGTTCAGCTTGTGAGGCGTTCTGGTGGAAGTGTATGTAATGAAGTCGTGACTTGACTTGACTTGACTTTTGGGGTATTATGGCTTCTACCCTGTGGGTAATCCTGCCAATGTCACGTTTCAGATGAAACACAGTGATATTAAAATGACAAATGACCGGTGTGAATCAAACTTATGACGTATGAGGCGTCAGGCACCTTGAAGAGTTTAACACAGGACTCCACACTGAAATGCAAGACATCACAATTGTTAGTATTGACAAAGAGTAAGGTTTAAAGATATATGTTGTTAGTTTGAATAAATTGAGTAAGTAAATAAATAAATATAGGTTTGGATAAAGTTAATAGGTAATTAGAGTTAATAGGACGCGGGAAGTTCGAAGGGAGAAGGTCATGCATAGAAACAGTAAGACGCGGACAACTAAACATTAAATGGTCAACCGTACCCTCCTCGAGACCACACTCACACAGAGAGTGATCCCGAACCCTTATCTTAGAGAGGAATGTGGGCGAACAGTTATGTCCCAAACGTAGGCGAATTATGGTGGAAGTGGTCGTTTTTTTAACATTCTTATATTGAAAGAACCACGGCCTAGAAGGAATGTCCACCTGGAGACTGCCATAATGTCTACCTTTAAATCTTTTAGATGCTTTCCATTGATTCTGCCAAGTCTTTAAGTAAAGTAGTTTAGAGAAAGAGCGTAGGTCTGACGCTTCATAGTGAGAGTATGTATTACATCCCAAGGCAATGGCCGATTTGGCACAATTATCGGCGGTGGTGTTACCGTCGATCCCAGCATGTCCCGGAATCCACGCCAACACGACCTCCTTACCAAGATGTTTGCAGTTCGCCAACTTTTCTCTTATTTCCAGAGAGTAAAAGTGAGGTTTGGAATGAAAAGGGAACGAGGAGATTTCCTGAAGGGAGCTTTTAGAATCAGATAAGATAATGGCTTTAAAGATGTTGTGGGACTCCACGTATTTAATAGCCTCTAGAATTGCGATTGACTCGCCTGAAAACACGGAAAACGGGAAGGGGAGTTTAAATTGTAATATAACTAATTCTAAACCTCGGGATCCATACCGCCGCACCGACATTACCCATCTCGTTATTCTTTGAGGCATCAGTGTAAATGGCAGTCCAATCAGAATAGTCTTTGCTCAGGATAGATTTGAGGTTTTCATTTGCTAGTGGGCTGTCTTTATGAATGCCGAGGTCCAGAACCACAATGGGATTATGAATAAGGGAATCAAATTTGAAGGAAAATATAAAATTCCGTGTAAATTGGAGGGGAGTATAGGGGAGGCTTTTGAACTTTTGAAAGCTGACAAGGAGGCATGGTTTATTTTTGTGAGACCAATATTTGGACTTTGGGTAGATATTTTCAAGCTGAGTAAGGTTGACAAGTAGGGGATAATTGGAGGTTTTAAGGACGTTACATAGAAATCGGTCAGATAGAAGTTGTCTACGCAGACTAAGAGGAGGCTCTACACATTCTACCTGGAGAGCATTAATAGGGGAAGATTTCATGGCTCCCGAGATTATTCGGAGACATTTGGATTGGAGTTTGTCGAGTTTAGATATAAACAATTTACTACAGGGCTCTAAAAGGAAGGACGCGTAGTCGAAGTGGCTTCTAACTATGGCATTATAAAGGATTTTTTGGGACATAGGGTGGGAACCCCACCACACACCGGAAAGGGATCTAAGGATATTGATGTTTTTCTCACATTTGTTGATAATATATGACAAGTGGGATATGCCTGATAAACGAGAATCCAGGATTAAACCTAAAAACTTTGCATTATCAGACTGGGGTATAGGGTTGTCATCAATATAGAGGTCAAGGTCAGGTAAGTTTTTTTGACGGGAAAATATTACAGCTTTACTTTTGGGAGGGGAAAAGGAAAGTCCATGGTTTAGAAGCCAAGGTGACAAATATTGGAGTGCACTATTAATGCGAACTGTGATATCATGAAAGGAATTTGAAGAGACGTAAAGGGTTATATCATCCGCATATTGTAGTATGTTGCAAAAGCTAGAAACTGAACTCTCCAAGTCGAATGTGTAGATATTGAATAAAAGGGGGCTCAGGACCGAACCCTGGGGCAGACCCTTCCAGACTGTTTTTAAAGGGAGATAGCCATCTTGGTTACGAACTTTAATGTATCTACCCATATACATATTGCAGATAAGGTTAACCAACCTCACAGGAATGCTCAGCTCGAGCATTTTTTGCCTGAGCAACGGAAGCTGAACGTTATCATAAGCAGCTGTTATGTCAAGGAAAACACCTACAAGGTGTTCCTTGCGCGAATATGCTAGTCTCACTTCTGAGGTAAATACACTAAGGCTATCAATTGTACCCATTCCTTTACGGAACCCAAATTGGCTTGGTGGTAGAATGTCATTATATTCTACAAACCATTCTAAACGATTTTTTATGAGGTGCTCCATTATTTTAGCAAGGACAGACGAAAGAGCAATAGGGCGATAGGATGAGGGATCTGCCGGATTCTTGCCAGGCTTAATGACAGGGATAATGATCTGGGTTTTCCAGTCCACTGGGACAGAGGAAGAAATAAATATCTGGTTTAATAGATTTAATAAGATTGATTTGGAAGAGGAAGAAGACTTAACTATGAACGAGTAGGGGATGCCATCTATTCCGGGGCTAGTATCACGAAGGTTTTCTAACGCGGCAGCCAACTCGTCCATCGCAAAAGGCTCATCAAGTCTATTTCCGGAGAACGGTACACTAGGATAGGAGGGAAGATGATTGTAGTTTGGAACAAAAGGAGGAGCCTGACTATTAAGGAAGTCATCTATCCATAAGCTAGAATCACAGCTTAAATTAACCGGATCTGGAAGGAGTGCATTACGAAACTTCTTTATCTGTTTCCATACTATCGATACAGAAGTACGAGGAGAAAGATTTTCACAGAATGACATCCAACCTTCTCGCTTTTTTTTTGATAGAATTCTTCTACATTGGGCCGCGGCCTGTTTGTAAATTTAGTAGGATTCCAAATCTGTCGAAATGTAGTAACTCCTCTCTGCATCCTGGCGGCGCCTAATAGCACTAGTGCATTCAGCATCCCACCAAGGTGGAGAAAGGTGCTTGCGACTAGATTGGGGTTTCAATGGAATACTAGAATCAGCGGCGGTAATAACGGAATCTACAAATTGGGAATAAACTTCGGTGCAATTAACGGAGTTAATAGGAGATAAAGAAGAAAGGTTATGATCTAAATTTTGTGAAAATTTAGGCCAATCAGCTTGTGCAATCCGATATTTGAGGAGGGGGGGAATGGAAGGAGGAGTATGGCAGTTATCTAGGGACCTGATAATAATAGGAAAGTGATCGCTGCCGAATGTAAGATCAAGGACAGACCATCCGATGAAATGACACAATGACGATGAAAGTGAAGGGGAACACAGAGATATATCAACTGCACTAGGGTTTTGGTTAGGTAATACACGTAGGGTAGGAGAACCGTCATTAAGTAGGAATAGATTGACGTCATCAATCAAATCAATTAATTGATTACCAGATGCGTCAGAAAGGGAACATCCCCACATAGGGCTGTGACAATTCAGATCACCTAGGACAATAAGGGGATGGGGAAGAGAGGATAGAAGGCTATTTAGGTTGAGGATGATATTACGATTAGGGTAGGGAATATAGACAGAAACTAAAGTGATTCCCAGCACTTTAACGGCTACTATGTTTAAGTCGGGACTAGAGGAAGGAAGATCTATTCGGAAGAAAGGGAAGGGACGTTTGATGAGGAGGGCACACCCTCCCCATCCATCACTCCTGTCGCCGCGGAGGCAAGCATAGCCAGGGATCCTGAAGCAGGAGCCAGGGCGCAGCCGGGACTCCGCGACAGCAAGAGCAAGGGGGTTAAATTGGTTAATCAAATTTAATAATTCATGTTTTTTGTTTTTTATGCTTCTACAGTTCCACTGGAGTAGACTGTACCCTATTTTTAATTAAATCAAGTATAAAGCTTTGAAGTGAGGAAATGACGGTGTCCGGTACAAGTTCACTGAACTTTTGATAAATGCCAAGAATTACCTTGGATAAATCTAGAATAGTAGTGTCAGTGCCGATAAGATTTTCAAGGTTTGGGAAATTTTCTAAATTGGGATAGGCAGAACCGTTGGGGAGTGATGAGGGAGGTGTGCAGGTTATATTTCTGTGTGCCGCTATATCATACGATTTGTTGGTTGAAACCCATGGTCGTCTTTCAACAGAAACAGTTTTTTTGTAAGAACTTGTAGGATGGTTAGTGAAAGATTGACTGGGGAGGAGATGGGTCGGGGAGGGTTGAGACAAAGAATTTGTAGGGCTCTGATGCATGGCAGCATCGGCATATGACCTACGAGGATATTTCTTTTCCGCATCACGGTAAGAAATGTTTTGGTCAGACATAGTTATTTTGATGGAACGTTGTCGGGATTGCTCAGGACAGGATTTGTTAGTCGCAAAATGTTTGTTGGCACAGAAAAGGCAGATTGCTTGATCCTCTGAGATCTGACAATCATCCCCTGGATGAGGGCCAGCACATTTAAAACAGTTAGGCTTTGATCTGCATTGAGATTTAATGTGTCCAAATCGGCAACAATTGAGGCATTGGATTGTTGGAAGAAGGTAAGTATTAACAGATAAGGAAGTTTCATACACATGCACATTCTCAGGTAGGGATTGACTCCTAAAAGTAAGAACAACTGTTTGGGTAGGAATCCACACTGGGGTGCGGTCTTCATAGATCTTCCTATTCATGCGTCGAGCTTTGACTATGGATCCACAAAAATCAGGGTAATCTAGGGCACTAATCAATTCCTCCATAGACATATCCACAGGGATATGGCGTACCACACCCATGCGAGTAATCAAGAAGGAAGGGATAAAACAACGATATTTTTCTTTAACGGCAGGATTGTTTAAGAAAGAATTGGCAGAATCGATAGATGAAAATTGAACAGAAATCTTATTCCTACCCAACTGCTTAATGCCACCTTTGGATATTCCTTTAATTGCCAATTGGTGTAGATATTGACCGAATTTCAGTAGTTTAATCGATGGGGAGGATCTAAGACCAGGGGAAGGGTCAGAAGCAATAATGGACGTTACGTGGATGATGAATGGTCCTTTATCAGAAGGTAGATAACTTAGATTTTTAGGATCGTATTCAGGGACAGTATATATACTTTGAATGGAGGCAGATGGCTCAACAATGGATTTTTTTGCTGTTGGGCCTGACTCCTTAGGATCAGCGTTAATTTCATTTCTACGCTTTCGCGCAGTTAAGGGCAAATCTATATCTGGCGGGTCCGGAGGGTCCGGCGGGACAACCTCCATAGTCGGTTTTAGAGGAAAATAATAAACAAAACACTTACTTAAATACACCCAGGACAAACACAGTTACATTAACAAACACTTATTTTAGATAAACGCTTCAGAGGAGAAGAGAATTTGGATTTTTTTACGGAATCACGTGTTTTCACTTACTCCACAACAAGCAGAATCTCAAATGAAGTCGTGTATTTTAAGTCTCTTTTTGACACATTGCAAATAGGCACGCTGAAGTTATTAAGATTTTCGGTAATTACAAGTTCTGGAGTCAGCACAATTGCATTGCTGTTTTCTTTATGATGTCGTAATTTGATTTTTTTCCCTTACTTTAGGATTATTCTACCAAAACAAAGGATACTGTTTTTTGTATTCTTATCATATTGAATAATTTTATTTATTGACTAGGATCAAAGCTACAAAGTTTATTTTTTTTTTATGAATTTTACGTCGTAAGTTCACTCAGACCTTAATTAACTATCTGCCTGTCCTTGAGCTTGTCAAGCGAGCGGTTAAGATTTTTTTTTTTATTTCTACTCATCCTTTTTTCAGACAACTCTTTGTAACCAAACTTTGGCTTCAAATTCTCGCATCCTCCTTCAAACAGTCAAAGATGGCCATATTTCTACATGACACATGAAACGCATCGCTTGCCTCGTAAAAATTAAATCCTTCAAGATTTACAACCAAAAACTTTGAAATATAATAACAGTAAGCTCAAGTTTCCAGTCATATGCAATAAATTTATGCTTATAAGCTTAACCTTTGAAGAGTTGACGGCTCAAAACCACGAGTTTATGACGTTTGTGAGTGATGTCTTTAATTATGTTATAAATAAAATGCTTATTAGTGTTGCACCTTTGTTCCTTCTACACAATAAATTCTTCTACAATCATATATTTGTCTGTTTATGTAAGTTTTTTTATAAGAAAGAAGATGTACCTACCTAAATGTATTATTATATTTACATTCTCTTTTTTTTGCCACTTTTATTGCCACCCAAATGCATTTTCATGTCTAACTTAACCATTAATTTATTTTATATCACAAGCATTAAATTTTACTATTGCTACAATCCGGTACATTCAACACTGCCTATGGGAAATGCCTCTCATTTCCGATTACAAATAGATCGATAAATCCTGACCGAAAACCTGTTTTGACAACGATGCCAATCCTATTTCATCACTCGCCTAACCCAGATATAGGATTTGGCCATTCCGTATAACAATGTAGAGTAATATTGTGACAAATACGTTCTGTCGACGCAAAACAGACGGAACAAACCGGGACGGGCACGGAACGGGTCAAATTTTCGCATTTCAAACGCAATCCACATGCGAAATTTACGACTGGCCAAAAATACGGACTGGGTATTCTTGAGTTTTTAGAAGGAAAAAAAAAACGGTTGTATCAAAATTCTTAAGATTGATGTTATAGGGGCTTAATACTTTTTATTGGTTAGAAAAGTATAGATAGTTACGATTCTATTTATAAGTGTATTTAAATATATTTTTATACCATCCTAGATATATTTGACAAACGATTCGAAAGTTTGATTGTTCAAAGATTTCAAACCGATTTGTACCTATTCAAAATCGCAAATCGCGAAATTCCATGATAAAGCCCCGTGGCAAAAAATGCGTTCGGTCGAACCAGTGATTTGTGTGACATATCCATTGTACTGACAGGCCCACTCGGACCGACGCACTGGGCTCAACCAAATTACATTTCATGTTTCCCAGACAGAATATACTTTTAATTTCCTCTTATTATGTTACTTGGTAAGTTACGGATAATATTTCAAGCTATATCTTATAATATAATAATAATAGATTTAAATTAAGCTTCTGCCCGCGGCCGCACTTGCGTAGAAATGAAGTGAGGTCAAATAAATGTAGCCTATGTATTTTTTAAAATCATTTTTGTAGTTCCTAAGATTGCTTCATACAAGCTAACTCATAAAACATACAAACTAACTCACAAAACATAAGGTTAAATAAGATTAAAGATTTTTGTCTTAGCACTGTCACAACAGCAAGAACTTTAATTTCCTCAGTAAATAATGTATATGTTACGGCTAATACCCGAAGTGCGGCTACACCTAGTTTTAGCCTAGTTTTATTGAAGCTAGTTTTTACATACATAGGTATATTTTTTTTTACAGTTTTCCATTTTAAAAACACTTCTAACCGGCTAAAACTAGGTGAAGCCGCGCTTCGGGTATTAGCCGTAACATATACAGTACTTATGCAATTTATTTTAATTAATAAAAGCAATAACAATAAAAACAAACCCCATTTGGCCCTACATACAAGGGAAATACTTGCACAACGTGACTTGTTCAATTCCCGTCGAACCGGTGATGTTGATTGAGTTATACGTTTTGTCTGCGGCAATCGTGATTTTTAAACATCGAAACTATCGGATTTGTCTGGAAAAAACCGGAAAAAAACCGAAAAACACCCGTGGATTAACGGAAAACGGATCGGACGAAGGCTGTGTGAATAACTATGGTCTGTGTGTGGAAACTATTTCGTCCAATTTTTTTGTTAGGACTTAAATCTTTTTTTTAAAAGGAAATTATATTGAGATTTAAATCACAGTAAAATTTGAAAAAAACGGGTAATACAGTATTGTTTACAATTACCATAAACAAATACAATCTTCTTAATTTGTACACAATTAATTGCCTCAAACAGTAGAAAAGGTTTAAATTGTGTTTAAGAAGTCAATTATTTGGTCCTTTAATTTGTTTTTGCTGAAGAATATAAAGCAGCTTTAATGTCTTAACATTTAAAATTTCAGAATTTATTTTTTATCACAAAAAAATTGTTTATTAAATAAATCGGGTTTAAATAACTTTTTACACAAAAAATATAAATAGTCCAAGTTGTTAAACTTTGCAAATCAACAAAATTAACTTCCCTTTTTTCTAAAACCATGTTCCTATCATTTTATTTCTACCCTTTCCAAAACCTATTTAAAAATCCAATTAGTTCATTTACATCACAAAATGTTCGCCATGTTTGTTCTGAACAAAAGGACACTCTACAATGTATTCATTATGCTTTAATTGGAATTAGAATTTAGGTTCATCCTTTCTCCCACAGTTTATTGTCTTTACATTAATTTGTTTCGTTACAATTTATCTTGGCATTGTTTCGCGGCTATTTATTATTTGCAATTAAATTATATAATATTTTATTGCTATTCATCGGCTAACTGTAGATATACTTATGTTGTTGTCTGTAGGATTTCCTTTACACTGCTACCTATTTCATTATCATCACTTATCTATATTTTATCTTAAAACCCATCAAAGTTACTTAACACGCCTTTCAAATGTTTTACCGCTGGAAGTGTTCCCTCGCTTTTTTACGTGCCAAAACAGAGATATCAAGTTTTTTCTGGAAAAAACCGCCGCCTAAGTGTGAACATCCGAGTTTTTCGTGGATTGTATTCAATCATAACTGACGCCCGAGGGATGGATAAAAAACTCCGTGTGAAAATTAAGTACACATCTCTCTGGGTGTTCATTTTGTGAGCAGACAATGTAATACGCTCGTTTAGATAAAGAATATCGAATTGGCCTTGATTTTTGGAGACAAGCTTTTAGCTTAATACGTTGAAGGAAACGTAAATATAACAATTCATGTTAAATTGTCGCTCGAGATATGGCATGAACATTTTACTAATGTTTTCCAGAAGTCTTGCGCGTAAAGAGATTTCATCGCTAGTTACTTTTTCTAACGAAATTCTCTATTTCAGTTTTGGTTCTTCATTTTTTACCTTTTGTAATGGACATACTGGAACGTCAAATAGATGCACTCCAGCAAATTGGACTGGAATGGACGCGGAAGTCAACTTTTATTCGAAAGCACTTCCTCTAATATTCTTTTTTTAGTTCCAGTAAGTATTCCATGGGGAGTGTTTTAGAATTCTTTTAGTGCTACAAAGATTTGTTTAAAATATTTTTGCGCGTCTTTACTTCAACATCGTTTTAATGTTTCATTTTTTTATGGTTTTATATTTTTACCAAGAGTTTATACAGAAAACCGCTCTTTGTTAATATTTTTATCATATCTGTGTTCAAGTTTATCTCCAACAAGGCCCTCATTATATTCTTTGCTGCTTCACTTTTCTATTTTGGTGTTACCATTTTTTTTCTATTTTGGTGTTGCCACTCTGCTCTCTAAGTGGCTTCCTAAGGAACTAGGAGTAGATTAGATAGCAAGCTCACGTGTGCTCAACAGGGTAAGAATAATCGCTTTAATTAGGGTTGTGTTACACTCTAGTACCTTTCCACACGCAATACTGCTCGTTACTAGATTAATTTATTTAAATTTTGTACAGGGGTTCTGATGAGGTTGACGTAAGAGCAGCTTAGAATACAATGTGTTGGTGAAAAGTAGAAAATTTTGATTTAATTAAAATATTAAGGATGTCGGTTTCTTAATTGAAGAAGTAAATACAATTACTCCGTTTACTCTCTAATATTTCAAAACATTTTTAATCTCATAATTCCTCTCAAAATAAACCTTTGTTGAACTAGATCCTACCATCAATCTAAGCCTGAAAAATAAGCCTACTTTCGACAGACAGCTTTGAATGTCATCTTTTTGTATTTCCCTCCTCACCACCTCTTTTAAATCCTCCAACAGGTGGTCCCTGTTTAACTTAATCCAGCTAAGTGACGCATCTGTCTATCTTCCTTTACTGTAATACCTCGCTTTTAAAATATGCTTCCATCTTTTGACACACTAGTAAGATCCCCAAATTATATATGGTTGCAAGGTGGTGACCCGTGACTTGCATTTTTTGCTTCTATGTCGCGTCATTGGTGCGTATTATGGGGACATGGATTCTGTCCTTGAGAATGCGGTTAACTTTAAAGTTTTGGTGTTTTTTTTCAATATTGGAAAAAGGCTATGGCGGTACAGTTTGGAAGATAACGTTTTGCATCAGTTTAATTCTTAGGTGTGGCAAAAAAAAAAATACGTTAAATTTACTTGGTTTCGGAGATCAATTTACTTAAGCTTTAAAATTTGCCTTCTTGAGACATTAGGCGAGGCTTTAAAATTATTACTTTATTATTCAGAAATTCATTTTTTTCAGCCAACATGGATTAGGCTCTGTTTTAATCACTGACTACTTTGCGATTAAACCTGACTTATGAAAAGTAAAAAATATATTTAAGTAATTTCAAAAGGAAGAACTCACAGCTGCGGTAAGGTACAATTACTCCTAATAAATCACACCTTAAAATCACCGTCGACATTCTTTATATTCTGTGACATATGCATAACAAAATTACCCGGATTAGTAATTTCACGGCAACGCAATTTTGGAAGCTACCACAAAATCTAAAGGCAAAAATCTTAAAGACATCGAAAACAACATTTGTCTCTATCACACACTTGGCGCTTGCCATATGTGTGAGCGAAACAAATATATGTGTATAAGTGGACAGATCTTGAGACACAGCACGGATCCAATTACTGGGTCCGGAACTACAAAAAAATACATGCGTATTGCCATTTGAAAGATTCGAATTTTATCCTAAACACTTGTGGTTCTAGTTATGAAAAGCAGATGAGTAAGTTTTTGTCTATGGCATACTAGCGGAAAGGTTTAATTAATTTAATGTTTGGGTATATCTTAAGTATTGTCTTCGATCATAAAACTATGTGAATATACGAATACACATTCATTTCAGATAGAGGAAGCTACTTAGGAAATTACTACGACCAGGGTGAGTCTGTAAGTCAACTTGTATCGACTGCTATGAGAAATAACGTCAAAATGAACATTTGCGAGTCTGTATCTCCAACTAGCATCAATTATGACGTCATACGGCTCATGCACGCTAGGCCTTGGTCTGACAGTTTTTTTGTATGGAGAAATGAAAAATAGCGAGTCTGTAAGCTTAGCTTGCATCAAATTCATAGCAGGAGGAACTGTCAAAAACAAAGTTCAAATTTTTATTTTAGAAAATTACGATTTATAGTTTATATACATTAGTAACATATAAATACTAAATGAAATAAGTCTTGGGCATTTAATTCTGTAGGTCCGTCGGTTTGTTCGACTTTTTTTGAGGAAAATTAATTTAACTTTCGTTTTAGCTCAGCATTGTGATGTTATTGCTTAGAAACCACTCTGTTTAAAATAAATTGCAGTAATACCATTAAAAGTGTTCTTTTTTCTACGTGTTATTGACGTTTCTCGTGACTCGCGAACCCAAATTTTGCCCAACTAGCATCAAACCTCTCATGCAAGTTGTTAATTGCGATTCTGTAATTCTACAAGTAGCAGTTGGTGCAATCGGACTCGATCAAAAGTAAATGATTGTCCTGCACATCATATGAGTATTGACAATATTTAATTTTCCAGGCTTAACATAGACCGCGCATGCGCCGAGCATCCCCGACGTCATGACTAATTGACGTTACATGACATGTTTACAAATCCATTTAGATTCAATGTTATTTTAATTAAAATACAAATTATAATCTGATTTATAAACTTTTTGTGAAATTTTACAAAAAAAAATTGTGGATGTTTCATTTAAAGCAGACGGACTAAAAAACCTTACGAAACAAAATATTAAAGGAAGCGAGTGATTGAAAATGTGAAGTGAAAACAAATTATGTATTCATACGCGATTTAAAATGAAAAAATGCGAGCTACAAGTTTTGTGTTGTTTCAAATTTGTAAATCTCCTGCCCTTCCTACCTAAACTTAATATCTTTTACTCAATTATTGCAAGATGTCGTTGGTTTATCAACTGTTATGGATGTGATCGGCCGAAGATAACAAATCAAGCATGAAGGGTTCTTTTTCCTCTGAAAATATTCATTTTGTGTACATTATAATAAATTCAACATTCTAATTTCAGCTTAACTGCATTTGGCATAATCACTTATCGTGAAAGAAGTAATACCTACCCTGTTAGGTTATATACTGATAAATGACTGATAAGTAACATTTTGTGATTTTTTACCAGAGTAAATAAATAAAACATACAACTACAACTTGTTTCATTTATAATAAGAAAATAAATGGATTATAACCTTATTAACATTCCACACTCATTTCTATGAATTTCCGACCAATAATTTGCTAACCACAAAATTAATAGTAGTTTAAAGTCATTGCTCTCTTAATAAAATCTTGCAGTTTAAATATGGACTTAATTTAGTGCCCTAGTGACCACTAAAGACCAAAGGCAAGCTTTTAAAGATTTTTTTGCCTTTGGTTTCTCATTTTTTTATAATATATTCAATTAATAGAAAGACAGCTACAAATTCTTACGTGTGTTTTATTTTATTCTAGAAAAAAACATTAAATTATAATAAAAGCATTAGCAAAATATTTATAGTAGACATGAAAATGTTATTAAATAGGTATTGAAGATACATTAGTGGCTGGAAAGATATTAAGACATTTGTTTTTAAAAAATACACTTCTAGTTGTTTACAGCGCATGCTCAGTCAAAGATATAAGGTGGAAAAATTTAATGTTAAGTCATTTCATACAACTTAATATAAGTTCATGACATTTTAAATGAGACTCATTGGACTCGCATCGTTTGATATCACTCATGCTAGTTGAGATACAGAATACCAATTTTTTTGGCTCACCGGTGACTTGTCAAACACAACTGCTAGTTGCTTTTTAACAACTAGCATCGATTTTTGAGTTACAGAATAGCCCTGCAGATGTGCTTGCATGAATGTGTACACTTGCTAATTATCTTTTTACTTATATGTTTTGTTTTTATTTGAGTACTTTTTTTTTGTTATTATACATGTAATTCTTAAGTCTATAAAAGATTTCTGTGATAATTTTAAGAACCAAATATAAACATGATGTCTTAAAGGATTTTCGTTTTGTTTTCAGACTGCTAGCGACATCTATAATATTTTAGAACAACTACGTAAATTTAGCAAACAAAACCTTAACGAATTTTTATTTTAAAAATAAATAATTATCTTAAATCCACAAAAGATGGTTATATTAACGTAAACAAAAATTCCTTCTTATTCAACGAACGGTGTTTAAGTATTGGAAAGTTCCTATGGGTGTGCTTGCGCAGTTTACTTCTAGCGACATCTATTGCCAAGTAGTGGAACTAATAGGATTTCAAGTTAGTATTTAACGATCGAAAAATAAGATTAATTGCTTTTTGCTAATACTGAAATGTTATCGGTCAATTAAAATACTTTCAAGTTTAAAAAAAATATAACGAAAAATATGCGAAGACTTTGTATAAATCCCTTGTTTTAAACCTGGAATAGAGCATAGGCAGGGCATTATACCTAACTCTTACACCGATAACTAAAATATTTTGATTCCTAATCCGAAAATGAAAATTACCATCAATTTATTTTCAATTTTGCTCTATTCGTTATATTCAAACTGAACCCCTTTACTAAAATTATATTTAATATTTTAATTTTTAATCATCTCAAAGCGGGTTTCTAATATGAATTTGTCATCCAACGATAATTACTCACAATAAGCAATCAATCTTAAAGAAATCCCCTGTCGCCAGACAACGGTCCCCAACTTTAATTAAAACGACACAGAAATATAACTTTAAATTATTATATAATTTTCCTCTTAAGCCGGCTGTCTACAAAACAATTCGAGTACAGTCCATCAAAATTAATCTAGCTTAATCCGAGAAGCTGTCTTAAGTTTAAACAAAGATATTGCAAACTGAATATCAAGTGATTATGGAATATACGGAGCAACAATTGCAGGAGCTTGCGGATTATTTGTAAGACTAACCCCATGTTTCTGAAGAGCTAATATTTATGTAGTTGCTTATATCAACGTATTTTTACTTAGGAATATAACCATTAGTGGATATTATTATGATTAAATGGAATTGGAATATAAGCAAATTATTTTGAGTTGACTTATTCCTGAAGGACTCTTTTTACTTAATGATTTTGGCTTTGTAGACTTTACACTTTGATCTTACTAGTAAAAAAAATCAATTTACCTATGCTTATCATCCAATACATAAAATCTTTTTAAACCTTATATCTATTTTAATAGACATTTAATCGTATCAAATAACCTCCCGTATATCCTCAAAGTCTCTACTGAACCATCTCCAAGCACAAAGTTACCCCTTGTATCTAATAGGCGTTTATTATTACCCCCTTCGTACCTCTTGCCCCGCAGTAACTTTTGCCCCATAGTACCTTTTGCCCCGTATAATATAGTTACCTCGCTTTGCAACTTAGAAGAACAACTCGGCTATTCTATTTCCAATTTTGAATATTTTATTAGAGTAAGCAACTCAGTCGTTTCCTGGTTTACTTTATTGGGAACAAATATTTTCTTTTAATTTGGTTGGGACGTAACATGCTGTTTTCTATTGGATTTTGTGTTATTTTTTCAGAAAACATATTTTATGTCCGAAGTTGTTGTTTTTTATATATTTGTATATACGTAGTAACATACAAATTATTTTCATATTTTTCAGGATTTGATACAGTTATAAATATAATTATGTTTATCAAATACGCCAAATTCAATGTTCTGTGATGATGTCAAAATTTTCGCCAGTGCGTGGATCTGGCGGGTCACTATTTTTCAAGAATTCCATAAAGTTCGTTTGCAGTGAATATTTTTTTGCATTAAAAATTCAAACTCTATCTAACTTCTTCATTCTACTTCAAATATAGTGTAGGTAGTAAGAGGCCCTTTATAGCCGTTAACAATCGAAATGTAACTTTGTCGATAGTTCCGTATTGGTTTCAAAAAAAAAATCTATGTGAAAGTTTTTCCTTTCAAATAAACGCCCATATTATTTCCGAGGCAAATTGATTTCTCAGAAATTTTAGAAAGGTCGAGTGCCCTCCAGTCCAGTTTGTTGTTTTACTTTAAGTAGCTTTCAATTATTATTATATCAAGTGTTTTTGTGAGCTGGGATTACAAATTTAATATTCTCTCATAACTCCATTTATAACGAGGATAATGAACGAACTATTAGAATTCACCATCGAAAACTACCTTGAACTTACGTAAACAATATTTTAATAACCTTATGTTAGCATGTGAAAATATTAAGAGAAGCAATATATAAAAGAAATATTGCCCTCATTATTTTTAACGAGCAACACTTTCATGTGCCAAATAACAGAAAAATATGTCTATTATTGGAAAAAAATAAAATGTCTAACTAAGTGATTGCACAGCAGTGTCCATGGGTCGAACAGGGTGACAATGATATTCGGAAATAGGCAAGATTCAGTACAATAAGCAGTTTTTTGTGATGTCGTTTCACAGATCGGGCTTCGGGAAATAAAACGGGCTTATTACGGTTATTCCGGATCGTGGCTCCAAGATTCGAAATAAAACGTTTAATGGTTTTAAATCATTTTATTTACTGCTAGTACAGAAAAAAGACCAACTGACAGCTTTAAAAGTAAAATATCATGTTATTTTTTATTATAAAATGTGTTAAATAATTAACATTAACTTAATAACAAGCTCTCTTTTTAATGTTTAGGTTAATGTAGGCAATTAGTAATATTATAAAAAAAGTATCTCTAAATGTCACCCTAATGGAACCAGACACTGTTGTCCATTATACCCCAACAACCAATCAGTGTTTCAAATGTCACAAACATGGCGTCACTTGACGTAAGAGGAAAACAAAATGGCGGCGATGGTTGCCCGCGCTTTTCCAATACAACCACAGACTACTATTTATACTCTCGATTTTAGTTACACTTATTCATTCAGTAAATAAAATAAACAATTCAACTTGTCTCCTCGTAAAACATAAACATTAACTATGAGGTAAAAAACTAATTTACCAAGACCACTTTCTAAGGACATAAATCTCGCAAGCCATAATGAAATGAGAACTTCATTTAACCCAGCCAAGTCGTAAACAAAATACAACTGTCAAAACAAATTATCACTCAACTTTGAATGTTTTACCGCACGTCCTTAACTTAACTTCTACAGTTTTAAGTGCTATGAAAACTCTTCGAGTTAATATCTTTTTTTTTTTTTTTTTTTTTTATATTTATTTATTATAGAGAGTTTTAGCCATGCAAGGCTATACCACCCTCATAGGTTAATCAATACATATTTTTCTTAAGTGGCAGTTCTTAACAGATTACAGGAAAAGAAGCAATTAAAACTAAATTACTTATTATCTACGCTTAATACCTATTTTTACCAATTTAATCAATGCTTTAGCTTCCGTAGACAGAGGACAAGCTAATATACTATTACATTTACCTACGTCTAAGAAATTAATGTTAAACTTGATTAAGTATTCTCTTCTTTCATTTCCGTTCCGGACACATTCCAGCATGATATGATACACATCTTCTATGACATTACACTCTGAGCAATTAGGTGATGACGTTTTACCCATGAGGAAAGCGAAACTATTTAGAGGAATGTGACCAGAACGAAGTCGTACGGCAATTATAATGTTTGCCCTACTCGTATTTGAGTTTTCAAACCATAATAAACCTCTAGGTTTTGGGCATATAGTTTTATACCATATCCCTTTTGTACACGATATCTCATCATACAATAATTCCCAACTACGTTTGCATTTTTCCTTAACTAACTTAATGGAATCAGTAAAGTATGGGACACAGTAGCAGGGTAAACCATCCGAACCTGCATCTTTAGCCAACGCATCAACAACTTCGTTCCCAATGATTCCTAAATGAGAAGGAATCCACTGGAGCACAATATTTTTATTATGCAATAATAGTTTTCTAATGCTGTCCAAAATTGTATAGGCAATCGGCATTCCTCGAATATTCGAGGTACACCGAGCCAAATGTTGCAACGCACTCTTTGAGTCCGTTAAAATAACGAAGTTGTGATGCTCTATGCCTTCGATGTATGATACAGCCTCCAGGATGGCAACCAGCTCAGCGTACATAATACTTATACCTATATTTATTTTAAATTTTATATGAGACTCCACTTGTGGATCATAAAATGCTGCCCCAACCTGGTTATGAGTTTTTGAACCGTCTGTAAATATTTGGTAAAAATTTGAATATGACAAAAACAGAAATGTATTACAGATTTTTAACAAGTTTTGAGCATCATAACTTTTTTTGCCATCTTCAACGTTAGGAATATTTGTAAAAATATTTTTGGTAAGATCCATATTGCTAACCCATGAGTCTAGTGAGAACATTTCCAGTTGAGCGCTTGAATGTAAAGGCGTGTCTTTTAAATAATCATGAACTGTCATCATTAAAGGTTTTTTCCTTCTCCATTGTGATGTTGAAACACTAGCAAGTAAATCATCCAAAATGCTTATCACTTGATTATTTACCATAGACTTTAATTTCAACCAAAATTTTCCTGCAAGATAGTATCTTCGTAAGTGTAATGGTAGAAGATTTAACTCTGCTTCCATGACATGTATAGACGTACTTCTTATGAACCCTCCTATCACTCTCATGCACTGGTTTTGCAATCTATTGAGTTTCATTAAATGTGTTTGAGCGCTACTGTCATAGAGGAAACATCCATAGTCTAACCTACTTCGAATAAGTGCAATGTATAGTCTACGTAGATGTATAGGGTGTAAACCCCAACCAGAGCCTGCCAATACCTTTAAAATGTTAACGTATTTTGTTAATTTAGACACGATTTCGTTAATGTGTTTGGACCATCGCAGTGACCGATCTAACCATATACCTAAATATTTTATATTGTCAACTAACTCTAAACTGATGTCATTTACTTTTAAATCAATGATTTCTCTTCGTAACTTATTAGTGAAAATACATACTTTTGTTTTGCGAGGTGATATTTCTAATCCTATTTCGCCTAGACAGTGTACTGCTTTGTTTAAAACATCTTGTAGCTTCTGTTCAGCTTCATTTGGGTTGGAAAAACCATGAAAAATTACAAAATCATCTGCATATTGGGATGTTTTAACAGATGTCAGCATTTTGCATAAATCCATAGTAGCTATGTTGAATAGAAGTGGCGACAAAGGATCTCCCTGGGCTAATCCGTTACAAGCATATCGAGTTATTGATTTATTGTTTGAGTAAATTTTAAGGATTCTTTCTTTGAGAAAATTTGCTAAATATGTACAAATTCGTGAACCAATTCCAATTTCTTCCAAAATTTTTAGTAAGCTAGTTAAACTTACATTGTTATACGCATTATCTACGTCAATAAATATACCAACGGTAGATTTCTTTTTAGCAAAGTTATTTTGAATACTACTTACTAAATGAGTGAGATTATTAAGCGTCGATCTGCACTTTCTAAAACCCGTTGTATTTTCTGAAAAAAAGCCATGTCTTTCCACGTACCATTCTATTCTATTTTTAAGTATATTGTGAAAGATTTTACAAACACACGATATCATTGAAATTGGCCGCAACGCTCCTGGTGAAAATTGATCACGACCAGGTTTAGGAATTGGTATTATCTTGATGTTTTTCCATTGAGAAGGAGCCCACCCTGTTTCTAAAATTTTATTGTATATATGAATCAAAATATTTTTTCCATTATCAGGTAAATGAAGAATCATAGAATACGAAATATCATCATCTCCAGGACTGGTATCTTTGCTTTTAATACAATTAGCCAATTCGGTAACTTTTATAGGACATTCTAAAGTGAAGTTATTGTTTTCGAAATTCTGAATATAAGGGACAGCAAAATCTGGTGTCAAGCTCTGCAGTAACTCTTCAGATTGTTTTTCATCTACATGGTTTCTTTTAAAATTAAAGCCTTTAAACCATCTCATTTTGTTCCAAACCTCAGTTGGTGATAAAGTCTCATCCAGGGAGCTGCAGAATGACTGCCATGACTCCTTAGATGCTTTACGAATCTCTTTTTGCGCTAGTTTTATTTTATCTTTAAGTAGTTTATAGTTTTCAGGAGTAGGGTTACACCTAAATTTTGAAAGTGCTAGTCTTCGTTCTGCAACTAATTTAGATAGAGACTTATTCCAATAAGGTTTAGGCGTGAATTTGGAATTAGGACAATTATTAATTTTTATAACAGGAATAGACATATTTGCCGCACTATTAACATATTTAATGAACATATTGTACACATTTTGCACGTCACCGTCTAGCTTAAAGTTCTGAAAAAGGTCTTGCAATGTATTTTTATAGCAATCCCAATCTGCTTTTTTAAAGTTTTTTTTTTTAATGACGAAACTATTAAATTTACCAACTAAAGAAATTTTGATGATCTGGTGATCACTACCCAAATTTTCAGCAGTGACTCCCCAATCGAATTGGATAGCTATATCTGTAGTTACGAAGCTAACATCAGGTGACGATATTTCTAGTACACCGTTAGATAATTGCATTCGCGTTGGTTTACAATTGTTGAGTGTTATAAATGAGCTATCCACAGAAGCATTAAAGAGTTGAGTTCCTCTACTATCTAATTTTTGAGACCAACTTGTATGGTGCCCATTAAAATCTCCTAAAATGAGCGTCTTTTGTTTAAATAAATTAAAAACTTGATCCCAGTCCTGTTGATTTGTAGTGACTGAAGATGGGCAATAAAGCGAAATAATATTTTCAATCTGGTCGCAGTTATAAATTCTAACACAAACTACCTCTATTCCCGTATTAACAATGTTGACTGTCTGAACTTTAGTCTTTATTGAGTTGTGAACAATTATCGCCACCCCTCCATACGTTTCGTCTCTGTCTTTCCGATAAATAGTGTAATTTTTAAGTTTCAGTATGATTTCAGGATTAAGCCAAGTTTCTGATAAGGCCGCAATATGGATCTTATCCTGTATTAACAAGTTTTCTAAACTCAATAACTTAGGTCTAATGCTGCGTGCATTCCATTGTATCATGTTTAGCCTAACGATTTTTGAGGACTTAAGATCCATTATTAAAATAGTTTAAAATAAGTTGCAATACTGGCCAATCAGAAATATTATCTACTACGACTAAAATCAACCATTCTATACAGCACTTAAATATATTTTTAATTTTACTTTGTAAGTTGTCCCCCCGTAAAAATATAATATCTTTTAGTCTCGTTAATAACTCACTAAAATTTACTTCTTTACTTGTTTTGTCGGCACAGTTTTCATTTTCGATGGTATCTTTTTTATTCTCGTTATTCTGTGACTCAAATTTCCACTCCTGTGTGAAAGGTTTCTTGGGCCCACGTTGTATTTTTTCACTTTTCTTCTCTGTGTGTATTATTGCACTAGTCTGTATAACATCAGCAAATATTGGTTTATTTTCTGTTTCCTTTAAGTTACGGCTCCATGCCTTAAATGTATTAGTTTGTAAATTATTTTGTTGCTTAAATGGTGCTTGTGAAACTGGTGACTGCTGCAATGGAGAATCTGGTTGAACATACACCTGTAATGCTTTTCTATAGGTACAGTTGAATTCTGCCATAATTTCTCGTAACTTCTTTTCTTTTATATAAGCTGGACATATTTTGGCTAACGATATATGGTTGCCCGCACAGTTAACACATTTAAATGATATAGTATCACAATTCTCATGGTTTTTACCACATTTGGGACAAATAATTTTTGAAGACGGACATTTTTTCAGTTTGTGCCCTAGTCTCCAACATTTGGAGCATTGTGTAACTGGAAATATGTATGGTACAACCTTTATATTCATATTATCGACTTTTACATATTTAGGCAAATACGAGCCGCGAAAACACAATTTTACTGCGCCACATTTTATCCACTCGTTGTCTTTGACTTCCCTATTACGACGTTCTAATCTGGTTGCTGAGATCAGCTCTACAGATCCTTCGCATTCTAACCTTTCCATTATGTCTTCATCTGTCAAATCCATATCTACGTTTTTAATGACCCCAAAAGATTCATTTTTTTCAAACGCCCTATGGGATTTCCAACCTTTTTCCGTAAAAATGCTACAATCTTCTAGTTTTGTTAGGCTCAGCTCATTAGAGAAGTCCAATCTTATTTTATAGTCATTTATGTACTTAACTCTTAGTATATCCCTCACATCATATTCTTTAAGAATTTTTGCTAGCATAAACTGTTTTGGCATTTTCTCATCGCTTGATATATACAATTCAATTTTTTCTAAATTGATCTTCTGTTTTTTTTCCTTGTTTTTAACTGTTTTCCATCCTTCCATGTTTAAAATTTCTTCTTCTCTAGTTCTTTTTATTGTTTCTCTTATATTAAATCTTCCTTCCTCAGTATTACTTGCATAGTTCTCATCTTTGTCTAAAATTTCTAATAGGCCAGCTTCACTCATGGAGTCCGCACTCGATAATACTTCTGAGATGTCCATAGTGTATCTATTCTGCGACGCCTATTGTTTTGTTTGCTGTGCGGTGCACCGGCGAAACCGGTTTGCCGCACGGAGTAGCCACGATCGACGCTCGAGTTATTCTACGTAAACAATACTTATAATTTCGGCGAGCTACACGGAACCACTTCGCGCGGATGCCGTCGCGAGGGAGTTAATATCTTACAGGGTGTATCAATGTGAACTCTATAAGCTTGTATTGAGCAACAACACTATACCTAGCTTTTGTGATTAGAAATAAAGGGCGTGATTCTAAAAGTTTAATTTGCGTCTAGATATTGAATTGCTGAAAAAAAAAAAAAAAACTGTATCGCTTCAGCAGAAAATCAATGTCAACAAAAAGAATTATGCCGCCGGGAAATAAAATATCTTTTGTCGCTCCCTGATAAACTTTCTTTCAAATTATTAAATATTTTTTAACATCGGTTATCGTTGCACCGAATTTTACCCCTAAAATTCAAACGATATTTATTTCTTCTTTATAATAGCAGTAAAGAATAAATAAGGCAGCAGAATAGCAATAGACATTATGTATGTTCACCAGGCACTTAAATACTGGTTGCATAAAAATATACCATAGCTATACTAATCCCAAACATAATTTATCAAACGAGCTGGTAAATAGTTTAAATCAACTCAACCACTTTTTACTCTATTTACGTATTACGTAACTATTTAACCGTTCGCGTGCAGGCTGGGTGAAACAATAAAATCCGGGAGCCACAACTTCCGCATTGCAATTAAATAAATTAAACGACGTCCACAGAACAATTCATTATGAATGACGTCACGGTTTCATTTCTATTTGTTTATAGGTGCTTGCATACTGCGCGAGTTAATTAATTATAAAGTAAGCATTTACGAAAGCCATACGAAATTATGTGGATAGGTGACTCGTTAGAGTAGATTTAAAAAAAATGTATAAGTTTGTTTTTAAGACACAAGTTTACATGAACGCACAAGTAGGCGACTTTAGTATCAATCCGCCTACGTACAGCTTTAGCACCGTCACCACAAAAAAGGTTATATTCGTAACCTTTAACCTAACCTCACTTTTACCAAACTAAATAAAATGTGGGTGCGAACAAAGATTATGATTTCATATCGAACCTAAACAGGCTTGCATCAGGCAAAATCCGGAAAATAAGGCTTTAGATTCCGTAAATAGTTTTATCCCAACTGGCTTATGGTTGGGACAGACAATTCAATCATGTGAGCATTCTGCTCAAATTGTGATCCGCTATTCAATGTTGCCGAGTGGTTTGAAAAAAAAATCGCATTTTTATTAAACTTAAAAAAAAGAACGTTTTTGGTTAGCAGCCAAATGATTAAATAAATAAATCTCCAGACTAACACACCAACTGTGTGGCCCTAACCTAAGCAGAGCTTGCACTATAGGTAGGTAACCTAGTTACACCCAGACACAAGCAAATTTCGAAAAATCATTTTGACGAAATTGGCCCGACCCGGGTATCGAACCCGGAACCATCTGCACATATACCGGTACATATACCGCTGTACCACAGAGATCGTCAAAATTATCGCAGTTTTTTAAGCCTATTTATTTATAGTTAAAACAACGCTATTTATTTTGCGTCGATAACTTTTCGGACACAAAAAACTCGGGCATCTTGGTAAAAAATAATTTTAAAATTGAAAAACCATAGTTTGGCCAAAGTGTCCGAGTTTTTTGTGTCCGAAAAGTCATCGACCCTTTATTTTACTTAGGTATACATATAATGTACGTCTCCTTATGAATGACCAACACCCAACGGAGTTTGCTATTTAGTTCCAGCTTTTAAATATTATTATTTTCCTTTGATAACGCCAAATTGGCAACCCACCACCTTTACTCGATTGATCTTTGCCAATTTTTCGCGTTATTACCTCAAGTGTGTTGATTGTTCTATGAAGTGTGGCCTGCGATGCGGGTCGCTGGAATTAAGGTAAATGGCAGCCCAAAAGGCTTAGGATTTTGAAGACGTGTGGTTTTCTTGCCTTTGAATTATTTAAGACAAAATCTCATGTTATGATTTGTTTTATTTTTAATTGTATTAAATCCAACGCCAAAGAAGAAGAAATTGTATTAAAGAAATGCCTAGTACTAACCTATTCGTAGCATAAAGTAAAAATTGTAGCGGTTATAGTTAACAGTCATTTTCTTCCAACTTCTTATCCAATCGCAAACCGCACATCCGTTTTTCAATAAATTAAATGTTGCGAAGTGCTTTCAAAAATGTTTAAAATTAATGAAAATACAATTTTTTACTTACATAATATTTTGGCAATACTTTTCTTTAAAACTGTATCCCCATTAATCAGCGCACTCCCCTGTCACTTACGTAACTTCTATTCCAAGTCGTCGGTGTATTAATTCGGAAGTTTCCCTGCATTAGCTCCGTAAGTAGTTGTAGTTTCGCACTGGTGTGTATCGATGTCACAACTGTAGGAAATTGGATCCAGTCCGAAGTTACGAAGTCCCAGGAGGAACTACTGCGAGGGTTAATGTTCGAGATGGAAGAAACGGCTGGTTTGTATATGGATTTTGGTTAAATGTAAGCAGTTGAATTATATGTGGTTAAATTGTTTTTATTAGATTTGAACGGAGTTATTTAAAATACTAATTTGGAGTCGTTTTCTATAGCAGCGTGACATCACAATTTTTATGAGTAGGTTGTTTATTTGAAAGTTTTTAAGCATATAACGTAGGTATTGCTCATTTTTTTCCTTTAAATATTTTCTCATGCTGAAGCGATGCTGATTTGTGTGCACAGGAGAAAAAACCAAAAAAAAAGTACTTTTTGCAAGGTTGTTCATCAAGTTTGAAGCTTTTGTAAGTAGAAAATACTTTCCACATACTTATATCGATACTTTATAAGCTCCTTGACAAAAGTGATAAACAAAATAGTTTGTAAGGTTTCCCCTGAGTCGATGTATCGGTTGAGGCTTAACTACAAGTTTTCTGGGAGGAAGTTTAACCATCAAATATTAAAGCGTTTACTCCCATGATTCCTTGGAGTTTAAGAAACTTGGATTATTAAGTTGAGATACATAATGTAACACACATTTGTCTGTATAGAAGTTAACATAAAATTTTCGTATACCTTCTTCTAGAGCTTAATTCAAACTAAAAATGAAATTTCTGGTAAATGTAGTGCTTTCTTTATTCCATTCAAATTTAAGCTCAATCGACTAAAAGTTCAATAAAGGTTCATATTCTTCGGCGTTTCTTTATAACTGCTCTTTTTTCTAAAATCACGCAACATTATAAAAGTCTTATAACTTAAAAAACGCACTTCCTTTACTTTGAAATTAAAACTGTCAACTGTTCAAACGCCAGCGCGCGGTCCGCACCAACTTCACTATAAATAATTGCAAAAAGTTAATTGGAGGGAACAGGGGCGACTTCACGACGTTGAATGACGAGACGACACGCCTTCACTGCATCGCCATTTGTTGTTTTACTGTATCACAATTTATTAAATACATGAGTAAGGGCCGATTTTTCAATAGATAGTTAAAACGCCAGATATCGAACAGCCAGATAGCTTTAACTGAGACGAATAATAAAGTTTCAATTTTTCAATGGTCAGATAACCCTCTGCTAGCTATCCTAATGATATTTGTGCAAGAAAGAGATATTCTTATATATTTTACAGTTGTTAGAAAAGGACTGTAAACTTTCAACGCATTGACAGCGGGTGTCCCAATTGACAAAAAATTTTGGTATGACATCAAGACTTGCCGTCAACGATAATACATAGATATACCGAAAACTAGATGGAGCCCAGCGAAAAAAAATACAAATAAAAGTTACAAATACAATATATTTTAACATGTGTCTGTAAACTTTGAGAAAGTATTTCTATCTTATTATATTGATTGCTAGCAATATTTTTGATGCTTTTTAAAAAAATCGATTTGGTATTTCATATACTCAGAGATACTTTATGTTACTGTATGTCTTAATAACTACTTAGTATTTTAATATAATTCTCAAAAAATCCTCATTTTGATATAGCGTATCTTTAGCAGTGTGTTATTTGTGACACGCACACATCAAACGTATTACTCCATCTAGAAATGTATACATCTGTGATGTCAACAATAGCTTACTGCACAGATATTCAAAATTAAACCTCTTGTGATATATATTTTTGTCCCGTTTTGATAACTATACATTATTGTCTTCAAATAAAGTAAAATATCCATGGTTTTACAAAAATAAGCAAAACACAAATAAATTATCCTATATTTACATACGCATGATGACAGAAACGTCAAATAATCTGTTAGATAACTGCTTAACTGAGGCAAAAAGAGGCAGCTAAGTTTATCCGCCAGTTATCGAGTTTAACCTTCTGTTAGAGCTTATCCATTAATTGAAAAATTCACAATCTTGCTATCCATAGAATAAGTCCTATCTGAAGGCTTAACTGACTATTGAAAAATCGGCCCTAAGTGTATTAGTTTTTCTGTAGATGTACCTTTGTATTTATATGGAAAGGGGTTACTTCGAAAAGGGTAATGAAAGAAAAGAAAGGTGAACTTTTACTTTTAAAATGTAAGACTTGAGTTTACAGCTTACATCTAACTTATTAACAAGTAAACATTTGGCGAACAAGGCAAGTAGATAGGTAATTTGGGCGTAGTTTCTCGCGGGCATCGCTCTTAGAGAATTGGGCTACAGTTTTGGGGTTAGACTAAGTAAACGTAGTAAAAGACATCGTTACCTTTAAAATTAATTAATAATAATTAATGTTTAAACAGTTTTAAGTAGTTTGTTATAAATGTTGCAACAAAAACTTTGTTCCTATTAAGTTTCTTTAATGTCGTTTTTTAATTTCAACTCAATTATGAAGTAATTACCCATACGTTTATTAATAGTTATACTTACTTACTGCAGAAACTTCGAGAATGAAACGGCGACTACAAGTTATGATTAATAATTCATTTTCATAAAGTTTATGTCGTAATTTATTCTTGTTGGCAGGAATACTTTGTCGTCAGTCGTAGATGCAATAACTTTAATTAAATTGCGCATTCTGTTGCCTTTGTTCGATGAAACAGTTCAAATGACTTGAATCAAAAGTTTAGGTAAAAAATTAAAGTAAAAAGACGTTTGTAGGCACAACGTGACAATTAAATGAATAAAATGTACGTGCAACGTTAGAAAAATAAAATACAAACCAATTAGAAAACATAACTAAAGAAAGTACAAAGAAAACGTTTTAAATTTTATCGATATTTTGTTAAATCTTTATGGCAAAATCATTCGATCAGCAGAGCGCTTTTTTATCAAACTTTATAGTTGGAAACGCTCGGATTTTAGCTAACAAGCTGAAAATCCGTTCAAAAATAATTCTGAAACTAACTCCGAATCGAAAATTGTTTGAGGCCAAGTTCAATTAAAACTTTTAGTGCATAGTAACTGGATTAGTGGAAAGAGCGTTGGCAAATTTTATTTTCAGCCAAACAAAATTACCGGTTTTTTTCAGTTAGTTTAAAGTGAAGAAGAAGGCAGACAGCGGGTTGATGTGCTGGACCCAATTGGTTCACGCTTTTTTCAGGCTTTCGTCCAGAAGTAGAAGGCCATTGCCTATACGACATAAAACTAAGCAAATAAAGTCGTGAGCTTAAACGAAGTCGATTAGGTAAAAACTGTTATTATTATATTTTTTAAGTTTAATGAAATATTAACCTAATTCTTTAAAAGCTGAAATTTCTCTCATTATGCCAAAAATACATACATAATTCAACCACGCCAAAAAGAGCTCACATATTTTATTCGCCGTTTCAGAATGAATATTAACGACGTCCAACGAATCGATATTTAATCGGGTATTTAATTAAAACATCGATATATTGAAATGTTAACATCGATACCGAAAATGGCCGAAATAAAGATGTGAAATAGCAATTAATTAAGATCTTTAGCGTTCAAAGAGATACTGACGTTTGCATACATTATGGAAGTTGATAATGGAGGCGCTAAATAGAGATGATTATGGATATGGCATCGTGATAACTCGTAGAAAACATGCAAAAAAAACTAATAAAATAAGAATAAGATGATCTCATAGTAAAAGGAATAAAATCAAAGAAAGAAATATTAGTTTTATATTTATCTAAAACTATAAATATAAATCAATATGTTTTTTATGATAACGCACGTCCTAAAAACTGTGATTCGATAAAACACTTTGTTGATCTACATTTCTATTTCCTCTTTACTGTTACAACGTACTGCAAGCCGGTCAAGGTCATGTAAAATCAATAGCTATCATTTTCTTTGTTCTAAATAAAGACGGGTTAAATAAACATACAAAACTTTGGAAGTTCGAAATAACATCAGTCATTGGACTTATAGAAAACGCTTTAAAAAGAACTGAGTTCATATTTTACTCTTTTAAATAAAGTTACCTATTTACCTACTTGTTCTAGTAAATATGTTTTATAAAGTATTGCATCGCATTTTCATAAAGAAAAATAGTTCTTCAGAAATTCCAAATTTGTATCACATGTTCCTCTACGTTTCTATACTCTGCGTTCGGTTCAACACACTCAAAGACTTCGGGCGGGTAATTTAGTGCTTTATCTTTCAAGATCTCTTTTATAATAGTCCATAAGAGGCAATAACATACGTCCATTTTTATCTTATACCTTGTCACCCATCAGTATTATAGCCTTAATTAACCCTCAGCCATGAAATATATAATGTAGTCGACGATTAACCAGTGTTGCCAAAGTTAAAACAACAAAGAATTCAAAATAAATATGTGATCGAACCAGTGTTTTTATATTTGAAAGACACTCTTATGGCTTTATGGATTTATTAAAAAGTTATTCAAAATACACTTAAACTTTACCTACTCTAGTTTTATTATTTTGTGCTCATTAATTAATGAGTCTGGTAGGGTACAGTAGGGTTAAGTAAACTTGCTTGCAGGATATCCAAGTACCGTCTTTTTATTGAACAAAAAAAACTCCAAATATAAATTTTTAATTTAACCTCGTAAATACTTTTTATTAAAAAACAAAATTGAATCTTAAACCCAACTTTAACAGTAATACTTTTGCTGATTGTGACAGTTTTAGGTCGACTTAAAACCTTGACGAGTGAGTTTTAACACCAAATTAAACTATTTGCCCAAAAAGAAATAAATGGGCCACTATTTCAAATAAAAACAATTTTACTCAGATTTATTAAAGAGTCTTAAGAAAAAAACCTGTTTTTCCAAAACTTGTATGTCCTGTTTGTTTTACCAAAAATCGGCAATACAAAGATATTTTTTTTGGATTCAATAACTAAAATAGTGGCCCATTAGATTCAGCTGTGGTTTTAAGAATCGCGACATAATTATGTTTATGTCTTGTTAGTTTTTTATCTAGATCCATTTTTATGCAAAATATCATCAGTTCTCAATATAAACTAGAAAAAAAACAAGAACAATTATTGATGGTCGTTAGCAGAATATAAATTAGATCTGTTTTAGGTGATTTGTAATGAATATTGATGATTTGTTTTGAATGGAAATTATCTGGATTTACTTATAAGTAAATTTAGATCATTTTAATGAGATTCTTATTACGTCGGCGGTTTGGACTATAAAAGAGATGATAAAAACATTTTGATTATTAAACGCCAAATCTCAATTTTAATATTCTTGTCAACGATTTAAAAACTGACTAAATTGTAACAAAATTGAACAATTATTTTTGTTGCATGTTTAAAAAAAATATTATTAAAATACTTATATAATTTACAAAAAGTTTATTTTTACTTTAAATATTCAAAATAGATTATCTGCCCATTGTTTATGACACAATCGTATTGCATTAAAAGCCTTTAAAGAATAATCGTGTTTTATCACCATACATCTTTATGTAAATTTTCTTAATACCAAAACCTTAAAACAGCTTTACCATTCGTATGGAAATGTCACTACCGTCTTTGACGGCTTCTCTTTGAATTTTAACACTCGCGCGCAGGCAAAATATCCGTGATCAAACATAAGTGAATTGAGGATAAATTAAATGTATTCTTGCAGAGGCATGCAAATTACTAGTTACTACTAATAGCAATAGTAACTTTAAGTTCTAAACTTTACGTTTGGAATTGAAATATACATTATTTAAATAAATTAACATTGCTTTAAAAAAACTCGGTAAACTAACTTAAATGTTATAATTAAGTAATAATCTGAAAAATATCATTAAAAGGAATAATTTATAAAGGAATAACATATAAATGGCATAATTTAATGTAAACAAAAAAAAACCAGAAAAATCAAATGTTTAGAAAATATGGTAAACACTGCATCAAGTTTGATTATTCCGGTGGTGATCTTGAAATCGGCTTGAATAATTCAAATAAAAAGTTTCCTCCCACTTCGATGGTAATTAACTTGCAATCTTCAAAATCGGATCTCCGAAAATTGACAAGTTAAAAATGTGTGCAACTTACGAACACATACATAATTTACACAATTTAAAATCGTATAATCAACAGAATCTCATTCCTTTAATCATCATTAATGTCTGCTTAAATAAACAGCATAAAGATCAGATAAGATTTTATGTATGTAGGTCTCATATATTTATAGCGATAACGTCTTATTATAAGAATTTTCACGTATGTTTCCACCCTGACATAATCAAAGTAGGCTTTGTTAACTTTTCAGGATAAAAATGCCTTTATAAATAAGATCTTCATCGATTTCATAATGTGTTTATTATCTCAAATACCTCTTGCATACATAACCCTCTTAATATGAAGTTATTACAATAATATGACCAAAATTCTACTACAGTTTGTAAATATATATTTTATGCGTTGGGCAAGACCATAACTTAACCTATAATGATGTAACCAATAATGACGACCTCTGTGGCGCAGCGGTAACTATACCGGACTGTAAAGCGGATGGTTCCGGGTTCGATCCCCGGGTCGGGCCAATTTCGTCAAAATGGTTTTTCGACATTGGCTCGTGTCTGGGTGTAACTAGGTTCTCCCCTAGTCCATTGTGTGGTACCTGTAACACAAGCGCTTAATGCGCTTACCATAGGGCCACATAATTGATGTGTTAGTCTGGAGATTTATTATATTTATTATTTATTTATAATGATGTTAAAAAGGTGCAGCAAAGATACAAATAAAACTGCTCACTAACAAAAACTGAACTTTGCCTACATTTAGTTCTAAAATATTTGAGTTTAGATTATAAATTAAATAATAGTATGGCCATAAGTTTGTTTTTCTAATAAAAATAGTGTTTTTAAACCACTTTTATGAAAAAAGAAGAAAATACATCTAAGGAAAATGATGGTTCCCTACTAAAATCGACAATTACATGTGAACAAATGCTTTTAATTCTTGAACACCAAATCGTCTTTGCTTCAACTAAATAATATAAACTATCTATCTATATACCAAGGTAAGTAATTTTGCATTTAATATCACGAAACCGAACTTAAACAATAATCATTAAATCGTATTCAGTGATTATTATAAATTTATCATACGAATTAATTCGATATGTTGTATTGGTTAAGTATTAATCATTGGAACAAACAAATTTTCCAAATGACTGGATTTTCATATTATAATCCTTGATTGAAGTTCATAAACACGAAATTTCATGTGTGCTTTATAATATTTATTTTAGTGACGATTTAATACCGTGTGTTATTAAGCTGTTTTAATTTATGTTTCAGCCAATATTACACCGATATATTTGAACAGGATGATTTATAGCACTATTTTATTATCAACTATGTACCTACAGAATATATTATTGCCTGTTATAAAATATAATTAACACACAACGCAATGCTACACATGATATACCTCTACATTAAGCTCGGACTTCTGTGTAAAAGATAACTAAACAGCACATCAATGGAGATGTTTGTTCATCAACGATGTTAAAGGAGAATGGGCAAAAATATATGAAACGTGGTACCACCCTCCAATAGCAATCTATACTAATATTATAAAGCTGAAGAGTTTGTTTGTTTGTTTGTTTGAACGCGCTAATCTCAGGAACTACTGGTTCGAATTTAAAAATTCTTTTTGTGTTGGATAGACCATTTATCGAGGCAGGCTTTAGGCTATAACATCACGCTGCAACTATTAGGAGCGAAGAAATAATGGAAAATTGGAAAAAAAACGGGGAAAATCATTCATCCTTGAGGGCTTCCGTTGCGTGCGCTGCGAAAACGGTTCTAGAAACCAAAAATATATGTATGAAAGAATTGAGGGAACTTTTTACCGCGGGAAAACTTCGCATTCCCACGGGAAACCGACTTCTACGCGAACGGAGTCACGAGCGGCCACTAGTAAGATATATGTCGTTGGATAGGTCTCATCATTCGGAACAATTTATTTTCTAACATACCTACTATGCAGTTAAAATTCAACTCTGTATAGTAACCTCACATATATTTTTCCCACTAACTTTCATGTTAGCATGATTATCTTCAAAACTTGACAAACATCGTTCCTTACTTCGTAAGCGGTGAAGTACCTCGACAATATTCAAAATGGGTGTCCATTATTCTAGATTGGATGGACAAGACCTGTTCAGTTGCTTGTTATCTTTTGTGCTACCCCGTCCTTACCCACAAAGAGGAAAGCCTTCGAGTGCTCCTATAAGTTATACTTTACAAAGTGTTCCGACGTCGTATTAATAATATGCTAAATATGTGTATCAGTATCTATACAGTATTACATTGGAGTAAGTAGGTAGCCTTGGTTGGCTGAATGTTTTAGGCTTTAATTATGGAGCTAAAATTAAGCTAAGTAAAGAATAGAAGCCGTTTACTTTAAAATGAAAAGTACTGACTGTAATTTAGAATCATACATTAAATTTAATCCTAACCGAAATAATGTAAATGTGTGAGTGTGTGAATGTAATTAATTAGCGTTAATTAAATCCACAAATTAGAAAAAATTACGAAGGTTCCGAATAAATTTAGTAACTCAATAATATATGTTTAAATGTAAGTGTTTAAAGTCCAGTAAGTAGGTACTTTTTTACACCAACGACTTACAAATAAATGTATCGATGACAGTACTTTTTATACATTAGACATTTATAAAATTCAAATTTCATAAAATAGTAGCCGCACAAACCTCTTAATAAACACAGTGTTAATTAAACGTACGGAAAACGTAAGATGTAAAATTTTGACAGTAACCCTATTTTAGTTGAAACTAAATGACTAAACGAGGAAACTCATTCAAAACCTACATACAGTTTACTTAAATGACATCAAATTAGATTCGGATGTTCGATAATTAGACCCGATAACCACAGACCAGACAACAAGACCTGCAGACCTGGTTCTCATTTAAACCATATAAAATAAATCAAAGGCATGAATATGAAAAAAAAAACACAAATATCAACTTTGTTATGTATTTTTTTCATACTTATCCATTAGTTAGTAGATCTTTCATATGATCAGTTACTACGAAGGTGGTGAATGGTTGAACTAGATGAAAAGTTAAGGTTAAATTAAGCTAATTTCTGACTTATACATATGTGGACTTTGATTCCAGATTATCATTTAGTTAGATGCTTCACTGACCTATTAACACAGCTCTACGCTATTTTACCACAAATGTCCCCGATTTTATTCCCTAGTGCTGGTCGCCCGCATAATCAAATAGGTTTCTATCTATTTCTATAACGAACCTAACCGAATAGTTCTTTGAGAATTCTATCTCGCCGTCGCAAAATGTTCAAACGAATTAAAAACGAGCTTTTGTGGAGTAGGTTTGCTTTTGTGAATTTTAAAATCTTACCCGTGTAGCTCTGGTAATGCTTTTAAGGTGTTTATTTTTGAAAAGCTGGATACTGAATAACTAGATTAGCCTGAAACAAATTAATACTTTTATTGACTTTGGTTGAGTAAGTAAGTAACTATTGTCTAAATTTTTTGGCTTCACCAACAGATTTTCCCCAAAAAAGTATTTTCAAAGTAACATAAAGTAGCTAGAATAAAAGTTCCAACTGCGAACGAATATTAATCAAAAAATCAGCTCACCCAAACAAAAATAAAATGACATAGCAATCGATACCATATTGAGTTAAAAATACGGACTATTTTCCCAACCGTACAAATTCTAGAGAAAAAAGTGGTCAGCACTAAATCCCATTACCTATATTAAATGAAAATTCCGCTGAATTTACAATTTAAGAGAAAAGTTCTTTATCACACAAATTGCCGCTCCACTGATAGGGGTGTTCATAAAAAATTTAATAGCTATAATCTTTTTACAGCCTTTTAAAGTTTAGGGGGTATATTTCACCCCAAAATTTACGATGTGCACATAAAGAGGTTTCAGAAGCATTTTGTTCTGTAATTTTATGTTAGTTTTTGTTTTTATTGTGCAGTTTTATTGTTTCATGATACGTTTTATAGTTGATAGGCCGACCACGGTCCGGGTTTGCCTATTGTGGTTTTTGATAGGTATGTTGACCTTTGGCTTTTCAAACGCTAAGAGTGCTACAGGCAAGTTTAAATCTTTACGAAAATCTTTATTATCATTATTAAATGCCCTTTTACAGCAAATGAAAGGTCTTTGCTTTTGTTAGTTTGTCAACAAATGAGTTTATTGCTTACAATATAATATTCACACCCCTATAAAACCATATCTATAAATAACTAGATTCAGATATAACGTAATGAATGAGCGAAATAAAACTTGAAAAGCAATGTAAATTTTATTATTTGTTATTATACTTTATAGTAAATTAAGTTAGTCAAATTTCATTTCAACATCTTTGTTACTAACTTTGTTACTAACAACATCAGATAGTACACAAACTTTTCCATCAAGATTTTTAGGACTATTGTTCCTAAGAAAAACCTACCTTCGCAAAATTACAACATCATATTTCGTTCCGTGGCACAAAATCAAAACTCCTTTAAAATAGCCTCGTATGTTTCACCATTTAAACTCTAATACCCTTTTCCAATTTCGTCTTATGAACCTGTAATAGTAGTCCTTGCAACCTCGTTTGACCTGATGTAGTTCCTTCCTAACAATCGCGTGCCCTTACCCTATAAAACTAGCTGGAATTAAAGCGTAGTTATTGTTTTAAATCGCCACCACCCCGTAATGTGACAGAAGGTAGAATGCGTATATAAATTGTATGGAATTACGTGAGAAAAAAGCGGTATTTGAAATAAATTTGCGGGGTACACGCCTTCCCATGTTGCTTGGTGGAGAGATGTTATTATACATATTATTTGGTGATTTCTTTTAGAACAAAGTTTTGCTTTTATTACTTTCAACATTAAATTATTAGTTACTAGTGGCCGCCCGCGACTCCGTTCGCGTGGAAGTCGGTTTCCCGTGGGAATGAGAAGTTTTCCCGCAGTAAAAAGTACCCTATGTGTTATTCTGATGTATAACCTATATTACTGCAAAGTTTCACCCAAATCCATCCAGTAGTTTTTACGTGAAAGAGTAACAAACATCCATACATCCTCACATACTAACAAACACACAAACTTTCACATTTATAATATTAGTAGTATTTATCTTATTCAGTATGTAAATTTCAAAAACCTTTTATATACTACAAGTACTTTAGTTTGTGCGCAGAAATACTTTTGATCTTTAATTTAGTTTTAATTTATAGGTAATTACTCAGACACTCTAGTTTCAACTATTTTGCAAAATTATATTAATTGACTTTTGAATACAGACCAAATATTACTTGGAAATGTATTACGTTATTAAAAAAAAATAGTGACAATTAAATACCGGTAGTAAGTTAAAAAAGGTATATGCCTAACTACTTTTCCTCAACGTCCCTATATTACGAAACTTTACGTTTTAAATGTAGAAAAAAAGCATTCAAAAGCTGTTGTTTTTTGCGCAGTCATACCTACCTAAAGTTACAAACACATGTAGCGTTCCGTGCTTGTCAGTCAAACGTCACCCGTTATCTATTGTACCTGCCCGCCACGGCTAAATTATTATTTCAACGGTATTTTTATTAGGAAAAAGGGCGTTTACTTAAAAAATAAACTAAACTATTGACATATCGCACGAGTTGTAGTACGTTACCCTTTGCGGCATGGAAATTCCTCGCTGTTTTTCATTGCTCCATAATCCATTACTAAGTTATCAGCGTCTCACCATCGTAAGTTACAAACAAAAGCAGCAATGTACTAAAACTAATTTTTAGCCTTGTTGTCGCCGTTTTGTATCGTTCAGTTCGCGTGCAAGTTTTGCGTGATTTGTTCGACTTGGTCTGGCACGTGACGTTGCTTAGGGAACTTTACCCCCGGGGGTCAGCTGAGCCCCCGCATTCCAGCTGGGGGGTATGTCCGACCCCGTTACGGTATGAAACGACAGTTTTATTTCCCCGTTCTTGGCTGGGACAAGAGCAAGAAATCAGATAGCTTCAGCCTTATTTAGGTCCGCAATACTCGTTTCAATTTTGTGAAACACTCGGGGAATGGTTTGTTGGGGCGGCGGAGTATTTATTTGTTTCTTGCAATCGGTGGACAGGGTACGGATGTTTTCAATTGTTTGGTGTTCTTTAGTTTAAGCCGTTAGTAAGTTATAGCGGGTCAGGTTCACGGGCTCACCTCAAAGGTAGTTTTAGGGCGTGTCAATTGCTTTAAAAGTGTATTTTGTTATCCAGTTTATTATCGATACAAAGTAATTGAGTCGCGTGTTGGCAGCCTCAACGCTTGACATATGCTTTTGCATCGATTATTAAAAGGCTTTGTAAATGCACAACTGTACATTCTTCAGCTTTGATTGACACATTTTCCACAGTGAAAATGTATATCACGCTCGAAATCATCTTTTAAATCAAAAATTAAAACTATTGCAATTTCTATCCCGTGTAGTAACAGTTGGTCTGAAGTATTGGAAAATTGCTATCATTCCCGAAGACCAAGAATTTTGCATTTCGTCCAAAACGCCAACCGGTCACAGTTCAGGCCTGATATCATAAACTTACATTTTTCATTTAGGCCACTTCAGAGAATCTGAAGCCTCGTTCGGAACTGGCCAGCTGCCAGAACCAAACTCATGGGGCCTTTTTACATTTAATACTCTTAAGTTTGATATAGTGCCAGCCTGACCAACTTAAAGTCCGTATGATTAACTTCCGCTGTTATAAATTGAGGTCTTAGAAGAAATTAATTTTAATTTCAGCAGTTTGCTAGGTCTTCTTCCATACATGGGTTCGAGTCCCAGTCGCGTAATGCTCGGAGGCCCGCGTTCCTTTTTCCAGTGTTTATAACTTCAAAATTAATAAATTAGCATTTATAATGCAAAATTAAAAGTAAAATCTCTTCTTTCATACACTCAGTAAATATGAGAAATTTTTTGGATTTAATTATTTGGTTTATTTAATTCTATTACGAACCAGCTTTCCGAATGCGTCTCGTGAAAAAGCAACTAATTACTCGTAGTTAAATAAATATCTCTCCTTTACGTCGCAGCTTTAGCGTAGTGATGCAGAAGTTTTCCATGCTTAATATCAAATCCTACAAATTTAATCTCTAATGATCTAAGCATTGACGTATACTAAATGATTTAATTATACTTAAACTGCAAAATCATTGGATATTCATTAAATAAGAAGTCAGTAACAATGCATCATTAAGTAACCATTCAAACTCATCACAAAAAGCACCTTTAACACACTGCAAAATCAATTGGCGTAACCAATTACTAACTATCACGACACTGAATGTGACATGGTTCCGAAAAAAGACAACAGACATCGCACACCGAACAATCTCCATCCCAAATAGGTCAGCGTAGTACCCCCTTGTCAAATTAACGCTTCCTCTGGCACCGTGTGACAAACGATGCGAACATAATAAAAACTTCCTCTTGGATGTAGCACGTTGAATAACGTTATTTCAGCTGACATTTACAGGAAAACTGGAGAGAGAATGAAAATTAATGTCGAAAGATACGTTAGAAGTGATTCGACTGAGTCCTGTAATAAAGAATGGGATGAAACGACTAAGATTAAGGTTAAAGCGGGAGGAACAACCTAGTTTCTGTCGGGACATGTCAAGGACTAAATTATATGGATGGGTGTCCCACTTCTGATGTTTGATTCTTCATTCGATATTTAATCATTTTATCTGAGGACTGTTATCTAAACACTGAAGTAACCTCTGAACTTTGGATCAATTTATTTAATAGAAATAATCATAAACCTAAACTCAAGCTTGCATAAGAGCTCTAAAGTTTGTCAAAAATCACAGGTTGTTGAACGTCCATTTGACATGTAAATAACTACACAAGCAAATTTCAAACGTCAATTTCAAAATGTGACTCTCCCCAAGAATCATACTACAAAAGTCGTGAAGTATTTCATAGAATTAAACAAAGTAAACTATAACTTACACAAGTTTATCGAAATTTTCATACAGCCGCACTGTCCTGCGAGCTCCCAAAGGCTGTAATCGTGTATGGAACGGACAGCCTCAAAACTTTACTGGGAACTAATTGGTCCCAGAGCTCTTGATATTCGTATTCTGAAACACACCCTATATCAGTTTCAGTTTGGAAAGTAATGTCATGGTTGTGGAAAATTTATGGACTTGTTTACTTGGGAATATAAAAATATATTCTTTTGATGTTGTTCTGAAGTTTTCAGCCGAAGATAACTGAATGATGAGCGTTTCTAAATTTTACCTATTTTTTAACTCAAAAAACTAAAATAAAAACTTCAAAAACTAAGGCTTTCGAGTATTGATAAGGTAATTGATGTTACATTAGAACATTAGTAGTTATCAAATTTAAAATTAAAGAGTAGATGCGTTAATGTAGGATTGAATATAACTTTACCAACATAATGCACAAAGATTTTGAATCGCTAACTTTCCTCTATTTATGCCTCCGGCTGAAAATAAAACATCAAGCTAATGAATACAATAAGAGACTTTGTTAAGCAAAAACTGTTAACATCACACAATTGTAACAGAAAGAACAGGATATAGTGAACTAGCGATTTCCTGAAATGCTTTAAAAGCATTCTAAAACAATTAAAATGACATCACTGCAAATATAATTTTAATAAATGGTGTTAAGTCAGCGTTGGGAACACAAAACGGCATTCGTCCAACAAGAAGTAAAGCCCAGTGCTTTCAAGCATTCGACCAGATTACTTTGATACTCCCCGCCTCCCTTTTGCAGCACTTTATCAACAGGATTGCGGGGTTAAATACTCGGATTACTGAGGTCCAGTTAAATTAGGCATGTTGTGTTCAGAAAGCGAGCGCGATTTTATGATCCGTGAATATCGCGCAGGCATTTCTAGATGTTCGGATCACATTTTTATTGTTATGGAAATGTGAGTTTCCCGTTAGTTCGAATTTCTAAAGGGTCGATTAGGACGTCTGGTTTTGAAGGTTGTGCACAATGGAAACTCCCCCTTATATTTGTAAGTTGGTTCAGTTCCCTCAAGGGTGCAAGAGTTTTTAGCCCCTCGATTTCTTATAAACTTTCAAAGTTTGCTGAAAGTAAATTATGACTGGTCGCTCGATTGAGTATTATGGGATAGGAAAACTTTCTATTAAAAGTGCATTTGCGTAATCATTCGTTCATTCCGTAATTGTCGAAGTTCAGTTGAACTGGCTCGTACGTTGCATAATTAAATGGAGTTTTTCCATTCGCCATTTGCTAGCGCAATTCCAATATTCACTTTGGCGTTTGAATTCGTTACAAGTTAAACTAAATCAGTTTAAACTAACAATGAATAAAAATATCGAAAATATTGAACAATAGTGTCACGAGCTTTTATTTATCTGTTTGTATTCATTTTTATTTTCACATGCGACTACCGTGCAATCATTTGTATTTGCAAATAGGTCGACGATAAATAAGAGTATTGAAAATGCGTTGTACATTGCTCTTTTCGTTGGAGAGTATAATAATTGATGTGAAGTAAAGCGGCAATCGACTGCAATGGGTCGGATGGTTCGACTGATATATTTTTATTGAATTTTCCGTTCGGAATGAGCGGAAAAGTGTTATTGATGGCGGCGCCGTGACGAGGCACGTACGGCGAAATTGCAAATTTGACGGATACATACATCTTCACTAAAATATCATAACTATGTTCTTCGGGGATATACTAACAATTTGTTTTGATGTATTGACTGCCTGTTTAGCACAGCAGTTTTTATGCTGGGCTATTTAGCAGAAGCAATCGGATTAATTTAGTTAAATCTATTCCAGGAATTGGCTTGAGTTTGTAACTGGATGTATTGTATATAACCTTTAATTAACGCCCGCGTTGAGGCTAGAGCCGAGGCGTCTTAAAATTTATTAATTTTATGACATCTTATGCTCAAAAAGCCAAAAAAAAATATTCAAAGAAATAACAATGTAATTTACTCACTGTTTTTTACTATGCCAAAGGCTTCTACAACACACTAAAAACAAACAATAAAACGTGCCTAATTGTAAAACTACGTCTAGTTTTAAGTCTTCTAGTGTCTGGCCGTTGCTCCTCACCTCGGGATTACAAAGCTTTTATTGTTTGAGTTTTTTAAGAAACATTATCTAAATAGAATTTCCATCAACTGCTTTTAATAGAAAATTTATTCTAAATAGAGTCTGGTTATTTTCTTAAGCTTAGAAAAACTTTTATTGGATAAGACTTATTCACTGTCAATTATTTAGAAACTGTAGAATTCATTTTTGATTTTTCGAATCAAAAACGAATTACGAAACCGTTACTAACAGATTATTAGATTTTGCAATCGTGGGCATTAAACCAGTAAAACATAAAAAGCCCAATGTACGAAGCATCAGGGTCTGAAAATTCCATTTAAATCGTAGGTGCTTCATCACGATTCGCACCTATCTAAATGCAAATAGGCTGAATTCAGAACATGACGGTAGCGCGAAAAACAAGATGGATGCTTGCACTTTTGACAAGCGTGGATGAATGTCAAGTCGCGCATTTTACAGCAAACCACTTTAGCGTAATGGACACTCTGGTAAACATTGGCAACGAGGGGTCAAACTTTATATGAATCTTTACTTTACTTTACTTTAGTTTAAATTTAGTTTACATATGGTAAAGAGTATTTCATTTTTTATGAGAAAACCGTCTCAGAAAATTTATAAAGAGCGAAAAGTGCAGAAGCTACATATCAAAAACAAATTTCTGCCATTACATTTGCACGTGTAATACCTATGTTCCTCCAATGAAATGGTAATGTTTTGGAGTATAATTTACAACAACAATTTTAACGAAGAGTATAAGTAATACAATATTCCATTTATTTTTTATCAAAGCCTAACTGTATGTTTACATATAATTTTCCCCATTAAAAATCTCATGTTTTTAACAAGCATAAATACCATGATTTTTCTAAACTTTGCAGCAAATAAAAACAACATCAACATGTCAGTATGTCCCATTTTTAGCTGTGGCCACTATTTTGTCCTGTTTGTATTTGAGAACACTAATTTACATACAAATGGATCATAGCACCGTGTTAACCTAATCACTGCCGCTGAACAATACAGCCTACAAAACCCAAAATACGAATTAACCAAAGGATAATATTAACAGGACCGATATAAATCATGATTAACTCTTGTGAGTAATTGGGGAAGATATAAGTGTGGTGAATTAGTTAAGGATTGTCTGGATCAAGGATTAAAATAGCTTATCCATGTTAGTTGTACGTTTAGTGAATAATTTGCTTATTTGGATTGTTAGCTTTTTATTTGATGGAATAATTGCTGTTTTATGAAGGCTTATAAGTAAATATCAAATATTTTCGCGTTAAAATCTTACAGAGTCTTAACACAGTTGATATTACAATAGCAAATTTTGACAACTAACAATATGTCATAAAAACAAGATAAAAAATATAACCTTAAACCGATATGACCTTTTTATTATTCACTCAACTCATACGCTTAAAAATACGTTAAACAAACAACTCGTAAACATTTGAAGCTGTCATCAATCATTCGTTCAATCATTCATTCATAAATTGACAGCAATACGCATGCGCGGGTAATATAATGAAATTTAACGCCCGCATTGCTACATTAGTTACGGTAATTACATATTTAGATTAGAAGAGAGATTTTATGTGGCACTGTGTTGATAAATGGTATAGATATAGATAATTTGAATAAATTATTTGTACGTAAAATGATTGTTTTGTATTTTTATGTTTAGGAAAAACTATTTTCTGTCTGCCTCACTGCTGTAACTATAACACGAGTATTTATAATTTTTTGGCCGAGGTTTATAATTTTAATACCTTTAAAAAATTATCTCAAAAGACAAGCCTTATCGTGTTTAATAACATTTGCCAACTTTTAATTATTCTTGTCAAAATGTCGAGATAAAATTGTGGCTCTCATGGAATGTGATCGACTTCCCAAAACCGATAGCAATCTATAAATATGACAAACTGTATCAAAGATCACCTGATAGATATGTTTTTAATAAGTAAATAAATGCCACCTTGAGTTTAAAAATAATTATCCGTTGAATCATCTCGGAACACCCGTACACTAATAAGACATTTATAAAAAGTACTCCGAGCGAAAACAACATTGCCGACGAAGAAAAAAAGTGGCTCGGGACGTTTGGTGCGTATTAAAGAGACACCCTGTGACGGCTTGAGATCCCTAGATACGATATAAAACAAAACACATGCAGTCCAAACAAGAAACATAGTCTCTATTACTAAAGGGTTAAGGCTGAGAGTGAAATTTCGAAGCGCAAAAACAAGTTCGCATAAAACGTCTTTCCAGCGTCTTTAAGTGTAAATTATTCAAACTCAACTCATCCAAGTCGGCTCGGTTGCCTCTGCTTTTTACATCGGGTCTAAATACAAAGAGGCAAATATTTTAAAAGGATCACGGATTCCAACCGCAACTGTCACTGTTCAATGATATTAAAGATGTGAGATTTCTAAGAAGTCAGTGTTCGGAATTCGAAAAGGATTAATTTGAGTTATTCCGTGTCAGCAGAGCTATTACGAAACTCGAAATTTCGGGAAACGGAGAGGTTTAGAGAAAGAACGGGTACTCCGTCAAGCAATGACGTCATCATAACAGTGCAAAAATCACTTTTAAAGCCGTTATTCGGACGGAAACCCATAGACTTACATTCAACACCTCTATAAGCTCTATACATCTTCAAAAAATGACACTAATCCATAGTGTATTTTTGTTAATTGCCATCCTACCATATTCTAAAACAGTTTTAATGCCTTGAGCTGGGGTCACACTGTTGAAAATGGTAATGCCCATGAACGTGACAATTATAATGGAGAATGTTACTAGGTATGCCAAATCGCTGGAAATTTTGTGTCAGTAAAGCCTGTATGCATACAAATACACTAGTTTTTGTTGTAATCAAAAATACCCAGTAGTTTTGATTTTATAGGCATTCAAAGTTTCGAAAAATATCGAGTCCCGCTAACAGTCACGTGACCGCTTGTGACGTATTACAACAACACGCCAGCGGTGGCGCATATAGCTGGCGCAGTATTTTTTTTTTTTTTTTTATTTATTTAACATTTAATGTATTATTTTTTTGTGTTTCGGTCGCGTATTAGTAAATATAAATATTATTCGTTATTATACGTTAATAGTTAATATTATTCTATTAATAAATTGGATATAGGATTCGAAAAAAGGTAATCGTGTAATCTATCTAAAATAGATAAATTAATGACTGCGCATTATTTATCAAGAAATAGTGATTTTGTTGCCGCCGAAATGTTTGATATGTTCCAAACTGTTTTATCAAAACAAAATCTATACTAATATTATAAAGCTGAAGAGTTTGTTTGTTTGTTTGTTTGTTTGAACGCTCTAATCTCAGGAACTACTGTTCGAATTTAAAAATTCTTTTTGTGTTGAATAGACCATTTATCGAGGCAGGCTTTAGGCTATAATAACATCACGCTGCAACTATTAAGAGCGAAGAAATAATGTAAAATGTGAAAAAAACGGGGAAAATTATTCATCCTTGAGGGCTTCCTTTGCGCGCGCTGCGAAAATGGTTCTAGATACCAAAAATATATTTATACAAGAATTAAAGGGAACTTTTTACCGCGGGAAAACTTCGCATTCCCACGGGAAACCGACTTCTACGCGAACGGAGTCGCGAGCAGCCACTAGTAACCAATATAATAAAAATACTAATGGAAGAATGCAAGTCCAGTACTAGAAGTAGTACCTACCTACCTATCATTATTTTTTTTACGTTAAAGACAACAAATCATGTATCATAGTTTTGTAGCTATAGGTAGGTACGTCCTTCTAATATTATAAATGTGAAAGTTTGTGAGTATGGATGTATGAATGTTTGTTACTCTTACACGTGAAAACTACTACCCCCCAAGTCAAGTGGCAAGTGATATTAGCGATAGCGAGTGAATAGAAAAAATATGTATGAAACTGTCATGGTATTTTTTACCGCGGGAAAACTTCTCTTCTCTCATTCCCTCATTCCCACTTCTTCTCTCATTCCCACGGAAACCGACTTCTACGCGAACGGAGTCGCGGGCGGCCACTAGTATGTATACAAAGATACCGCTCTTCTAAGTAAATTTAAATAAATACATGCATTGATTTAGTACTAACTAGCTTTAGTTAGCAGCTTCGCCCGCGTTTCCCTCGGGAACTGTACCTACATTTTCCCAGGATTAAAAGAAGCCTATGGATTATTTCAGTCTTCGTCCAGATCCGTTCAGTACTTTTTGTGTGAAAGATAACAAACACAAATACAATCTTCCGCGTTTATTATATTACTAGGAAGTAGGATACGATCTAGATGTAGTTGAACGTTACAGATGCACTTTACCTTTACTATTTTATTTAAGTATTTTAATATTTTTTTTATTGTAAATGTAGATGATATGAACTAAACCTTTTTTATTTATTTGTATTTTTACTAACAAATTGTTTAATGGTATTGGTTATGTTCAAGTTAAAAGATTTGATGATGTATGTATGTATCCTTTGGAACTGTAAAAAACAACTTTTCCGGCGAATCGATAGTTGTATTTTTACATTTAGGCACAACACATGATTTCCTAGCAGTTGGATTAGACATTTTTAAAAGTATTTAGGTTTAATTTAGACGACAAGTGCGCGCGACCGCGAGCTTACTGAGTGAGCCAGACCGAGCGAGTTGTGGTGTGACGTCACACCGCCACCGGCAGCCCGCGTCGTGCGGTAGCAACTTATTTTACTTATAAATCGAAAACTAATTGACGCATCGAAATAATTTTTTCACCAGTATTTTTTATTTTTGACAGAGAATATGAAGAGATAATATTCAAAATTTGTTAACATTCTCCATTATTGCTCCACTAGATTTCTCTAAAAACGCAATACATCTTCCATTACTCTCCATTCCTTATCGTAGCATATAAAAGCATAGCAAAGGGATCACATCCCTAACATCCCTTTGCGCTACCGATGCACACTTACAAAACGTAGTGTGCCCGCTTGATCGCGATAATTATCGCTATAATCATTATGATGTTGAATATTCAGTAAAAATAATACTGTCAATACACACATCACCATTACTTAAAAAAAACAACTATTCATTTGACATGAATGTCAAACCATAATCAAAACAAACAGTTTTGAATTTTTTTCATATTTCTCATTTCTTATTTCACCAACTTTTCTTACCTGCTAATATATTACAAAATCAATTACACAACAAAAAGGACTAGGATTTCAGTTGTTATTCCTTAACCATCTTCTATCTAAAGAATGAGAAGTATCCTATTCCTGATATAACTCAAATACCGGCAATAGAGAAGAATGGTCTTAATTTAGTGAGCTAAAGGAGGCAGTTGCTATAAAGTGCAATTGAAGATGGCATCAACAAGGTAAAGGTATCGTATTGTTTTATTATCATGAGTTTGTTAATGTGAAATAATTTGCTTATGAAAACTATTCCAAAGCTTTTTAAATAACCTTAGCGAATTTATATCTAGCATTGCGCGTAGGTACTAACAAAAAACAATATATTTTTTATTTGTTTTAGTTTGGTATCATCAAAGGATTAACCTATAATCTACACGAGGCCGTGCAAAACAGCAGAATTATCAAGTATTCTGAAGACAATTGAGATGGAGTACACAGGATCATATATAAATATTATACCTATATGTACCTTATTATTTTTAAATGTTGTTGAGACCATATCGTTTTATTTTATTCATTTTCTATAGATTTTTAAGTAGGTACTTCCTATGTTCATTACCTTTCTAGTCTTATACTTTTTCATAGAAATTAAAAAGTTATTTTTAAAGTAAATATCAATTTATTTAAGTTTAAAATTTCTTTTACTACTGCTTTTTCAGAGACACGTTTTAAGATTACAGCGGTACGATGTAAGCGTTTTCTCCGAACTTCACACTAAACTAAAAAACTAAGGAACCTAACCTATATTAACTGCAAAATAAAACTCTTATACCTCTAATATTAATTTTATTTCAATTAATAATATTTATTTTCAAAACGTGACATTTTATATGTTCAGATGATACATGGATCAACAGAATAATAAATGAGTTGTTATTTTTTACTGCGGAACTCTAAATATTTCAAAAGTATTCTGCAATATTACCATTTAAACAATTAGCCAACTAAACAATTAGCCAAAAGCCATTCTGATGGATGGTCTTCCCCACAGAACACCAACTGAAAAGCGGCAGCTGTAGCGACTGAGAATCTGTAAGTCTTGATACATGACAGGTTTATGCGCACCTCAGCATGTTGATCTCTGAAAACCTTTCGATGTAGATGATTTTCGGTCCCTATGCGAATGACAATTCTTAATTTTCAAGTTAAAGACACTACACTACTACAATTTTTTGACAAAAAAACAGCTATTTGGATTGGGATAACATATTTATAACCCAAAATAGAAATATAAGGCGCCACCTGTAGTTGTCAACGCATGTGAAGCTGCGGGCGTTTTACTTGTACAACATTTATGTTAATAACAAAAAATACAAATTTATTGATCTTTTAACTTTATGTTGGTGGGAAAGCTACGAATTACACTACAATGAATTTGTGCAAATTCCATAAAGGACTAGACTTTTCTTGTAAACCCCATAAAACTTAAGTTAAAATGCCTAACAAGTTTTTATAAAATCTGTTCAGCATCGTAGGAGAGAAAAGATACTCCCGCATTGATAATGTTTATGTGAAATATAAACGTAAATTGATATTGAAAGTACATACCTAAAATATTTGAAGAAGCAAATAACACCTTCACACATTTCATACCCAATTTCGAAAGGGGCTCATCGGCTGGCCAATATTTCTCATTTTGACCTCCTCTATATTTAGCACAGTGCAGATTTTACGCTTAAGCTTCCTGAAACAGGCGTAAAAATGCTATTCTATAGTAAAGCAATTACCCAGCTGATACTAGGGATCTCCACCACCACGCCTTTTTAGAAGTGTGTTGTATCTAAACACTAGCTGGAGAGTTAGTGACAGGGATTAAAAGCTAAGTAGGATGGGTTCTGTGGTAGAAAAAAATGGATATTACAGAAATAATCCTAACCTATGTATTTTTTCTTTGTGTAGGTATATAAAATCAGTCCAGTTTTTATAAGAATTCAATCTTTCTTTGCCCTTTATAATAATAAAGTATAGGTTAATCTGAAGTAAAGTTAAGTTTAATACTAGTATTTCATATGCTAAGACAAACCAAAATCAGTCCAGTAGTTTAAAAGTACGCTCCACTAGGCTGGCTCAATGCGGGTTAGAATTACAAATAATCAAACCATGTGGATTTCCCTCATCGTAAGTTAGTGATAAATCCTTACTTTAAATGTGAAAATAGAACTTGCTCAGGCAAGGACCTATGCTGTTTTCATTATACCTTTAGACAATCATTAAGATTAACAAGGGGAAAAAGGAGTAACTTATTCTTTCCCTGGATCCTATTTAATTAGGTAAACACTAGATTGAAAGATAGAAACAAACAGTTTGTGGCACTAACATGTCTTCTTCCATAGGTGAACGATACAGAACTCGGACAAACTTCAGTATCGTGCAAAAGATTATTGGAGCACATTACAATAAAAGTGTATCCTTTGAATAAATCGTTTTCCATTTTATAATATAAGTAAACAGTGGTCGTTTGATGGGAAAAGTCAGTTTTGAAATATTGTCAAAGTGGATTTTTTTATAGCTCAAGTGAGCGGTTAGAATCTTTCGGAGTGAATAGAAAAATAATGGCGGGTAATTTAAATTTAAGAACCCAAACCAATCTTAAAAGATCCGTCCGAAACTCGAAACATTTTCGTAATAGCAAGCCAGGGTATAATCGCCGGAACGGATTGGATTGGTCTATATTAAATTAAGAATGCTATTTTTGTCACTTTGACAATCGTTATAATGAGTCCTTAAATAGAAAATTGCCTTTGATCTTTGTTAAATTTAACTTTTGTTCTATAGAAAATAAAGCCATCTTTGGAATTTATATATTGTTTTACTCACGAGTATCTTGAATTGTGCAAAAAAGAGTTATTAACTTTACATTTAATACGGTTACACTTAAGTACCAGACGGCAACTCTAGCAACTTTCACATTTCTATAAATTGTTTTTCTTGCTTTTTTTTTGTTACATTTTTATATAGAGTTGGCACTTTCCTGATAGACTTTCAGTTCTTGTTCTTACCTATTTTGACTATAACATTTATTGCTTCTCAATTTTACTCCAACCATTAAGCCATTTTACACACGACCTCTTTGGGTTTGCAAGTCATTTCGTACCCTATTTCCTAATCTCGTAACATCTGCAAATTCCTAAAGCGTATCATCGCACGGTCTTGTAACTTCAATGGTAAGTTCAAGACCTCATTTTCCCTAAAAAGGTGGAAAAGAATAGGGGTGTGGACACACAGGGGCAAGCGGGGCAAGCATGCCTGGGGACTAGAATAAACAAGCGCGAAACGAATGGCTGACTATCGTAGTCACGATGGGGTAGGGCTGACAAAATATAAATAGTGTAATATAGAGTAGAATAGAGTTTAAAGACAAAGACAGTATGTCTTTATTATCTTTCATTTTTAAAAATAGTTGTAGGAAAAAATATTTAAATTTTTCTTCACTTATTTATTTTGATTACAAGACATGTATTTAAGGTTGAAATTGCAAAAAAAAAACAGTCTTTCATGTTTTATTTACAAGACTACTGAAAGAGAATATCACAAACGAAAAATAAAGCTTTTAATGATAGCTTATAGACTGAGACAAAGGGATTTATATTGATTTAGGACCGTCAAGGCAAAGCGTTTATTTATTGTGTTATCTTTAGATCGTTTGCTTTGACCTTTATTTTCATTTTCATTGTTTTACTTCTTTCATGCGAACCTAAGATAATGTTAAGGTTCGAATTTTTAAAAAAATAAAAAAAATGCTTACAGATAATGTTTGTTGACAAGCTTAGCACCTCAATAAAGAGGATTCTAATGTTTATAAGATACCTTACACAAAATACATTATTATTATTTTAAGTAAATCCATCGGTACTTTGTTTATGTTAATGACAAAAAAAAAACAATTAAAGCCAACTTCGAAAAAAAAAGCACTCTACTGGCTCAATTTACACATCAAAATTCGCATGAGCCAACCCTAACATCAGTACAGAATATGCGAACTTAATACGTACCGTACGTCCTGCCCCCGTGGACAAGCTTTGACGTAGCATGTGTCTGTTGGCCACCATCTCTTAGAAACTAGCTTCTTACAAGATAAAAGTACGGATACAATTTCATTCGAGCCTTGAAATACATGGAGACAGACTACTCGGCTGTCTAGGATACATACTTGATACCACATGTTTGAAACAAAGTACGAGTTACATAAATACGCGTAGAAAAATGAGCTGAGTTTTTTTTTTATTAAGAAATAAGCAGGTTTTTTGAAATTTGATATTGCACAAATTTTATTCAAAATCAAACATAATTCAATAAATAAATTAAGAAAATAAAAATAAACTGACTGTCAGTTCATAAAGTCTTGGTACAATAAAACGCAAGGGGTTTAAAAACTTATCTATTCAGCGGTATATTCAATAGCATTAGTGTTCATATTTTCACCAGTTTAAAAGCTAATTTAAAACATACATTTAAAGGTTATTTTGAACAGCAAATCACCGCTGTGACCCGTTTTCCATACAGACCTAATACAGCATTCAACTAATAATTCACTGTGTTTAGGTCATTCCCATTCTCGCAATAGCATTAAAAAAAATTTTTTTCATATATTTTCAAAAAGTCCAAATGACTTATTTATATGAGACCTTCATAAAAATGAGATTTAGGATAGGCAGCCTACAAAAAAAAGTTTTTTTTCAGTTTGCTATAATATATATTGATTGACTTTCTTTCGTAACATAATTGGGCTTTGATTAATGTTCATTCGCAAAATTTGTAATTTTATTATCAATTAGTAAAAACAAAATTAAATAAAATGATAACAAGCTGAATTGATTACAAAAGCAATCTAATATTCTACTCAGAGACTTTTGTTCCAGTAAATGACCAGCAATTACCGATAGAAAATAACGCAATTACTTAGAAGTTATAGGTATGACTAAAATAGAGCAACAATCATGTAAAACGAAGCTAGAAATATTAAAATACCCCTTAAAATCAGGGAGCCAAATAGATTTACAAACCTACTTTATAATTTAATATCAAACAAAACACATAATAAAGTTGAGCCTGGAATGGAATGAAAAATTCAATTTCGTCCAAGAAGTCCCAAACTTTCCACGAGCAAAGTTACCAAAAATAATAATCGACTTAAGTGAGCAGGAGCTGTCGCGCCTCCTTGACGAACTCCATCATTCTTCGTGATAAAACAAAAAAATAACGACGGCATCCCCTGCAATATTTTTCCTAAACGCTCACACAAATGCTCCCCTAACATTCGATCTAAAAAATCCAATTTCACAATGTCTGGTACACGTGACGCGCAAAAAGACCGGCTAGACAAAGGAGTTTCCGCACCTTTTTGGCACGACAATCCGAAAAAGAATAAAAAAGTGGTGGTAATTCCATTTTCAAAAATGGATAATTCATAAACTGCGAAAAGTGCAATTCCGCTGGTGCGATCCGTCTCCGGAGTGGGAACCTATTAATTTTTACGAACCATTTAATTCTTTAACCTGGTGAACAGATTTATAAGAGTGCGGACGCTGATCGTGCGGAAAGCGGGCGTGAAATTGATGTTAGGACAAAGGGTTACGACAAAACTGTTGGAAATTATGAGTGTGATTTTGATGTGTGATTATAGAATTTTGCAAGTCACCAGAGCAAATCTTTTCCACATAATTACAATTCGAACAAGAAAATTGTGTCAAAGACGTGTCTATGACGATAAAAAATTGTTTTGGACTTATTTTTAAAATTTGTATTCGAATGTGCTCAATTGTACCGTATGTCAAATGTTTATAATATGTGTGTTCAATATCTATACATTCAAACAGTATTTGCTGTCCATAAATTAGCATAATCATCTAAGTTAGTCATATCAGATTGTATTTAGGATAACTGATTATGCAATGCACGTAGTCAGATCTAAACTAATCCATATAAAATCTTAGTTTTGTTTCCAAAACCGCTAACTCTTATTCTTAACCCTCAATATTAGTCTTTATTGCCAGCTGTACTTTAGCACAAGTTGTAAAGCATCTGTTGTTTTTCTGAGCTAATGGTATCGGGTGTAGGGTTTGTTCTGCCGGAGGTTCTATTCTATATCTTACTTTAACACTGTTTTGTCTCTAACTTGTATCACCTTGAAGATTTATCTAGTAATTAGATTGTTCTTAGATAGTTTCTTTTCATATATTTTTGTTCTATATTGCCAGTCATTTTCATTATAGTTCTGCCAGAACCTTTACGAAACTTTACTTTTATTAAAATTTAACTTGCCATGCATTTTAACTTCATATAATAAAATTCCTTAAAAATATTCTCACACTATCAGTTGACATTAAAAAATAGCTCTCGTAGTAAAGACAGTATTATTTCCTTAAGAAATTCTGAGAAAAAAGAATTTTAAAATTTGCACGAATTTTATAATTTAATAACGCAAAAGTCTTATTACCAAGGAATTTACCCCGTAGGTGTCACAGTAGTATCGGCAAATTAACACCCAAATTATCAATGGTGATGAACATAAACATATTAATCAATAGTTAAGCTTTACTTTACCAGACGGTGCAGTATTGACGGTAACACCAATTTTGCTTATTAGATCGCTTGCCGCTTGTAGAATTAAGTTGACCAAAGTTTAAAAAGAGATTTTATTTAACTGACTAACCAATCAAAAAATAGGTAGGAATATAAATATTGAATGCCTTGCGTTACGAGTATTGGCGAATTCTTAGATTTTGTGTAATTAAAATATCATCTCCATCGGAGGCAACACTAGTAAAACCCACATTAAATCACTTGCCTATCGCATAAATCATAACAAACTGCATTGATGTAACATTTCACGTCAACCAAATTAATATTCCCCTATAATAGCTGACGAAGATCACAAAGCAAGCTAACCCAATGATCCGATTGTTTATTTAGCAGAAACTACTGCAGTGTTAGTAGGTTTGCAAATTTGGACCCGAATGCTAGGGTGAACATGATGTGTCAATAATAATCGCGTTGATAATAGTTCGAATCTTTGCGCAGTTCGGTAAGTGTTAGTTTTGTTAATTGAACTAGTTGTTGATACACTTAATGGTATATTCTAGTAACAACTGCAGCTTCGCACAGATGCAAAAGCATTGTAGTCTCTATAGACTTAAGATGTTTAGCCCTTATGTCTTACCCAATGTAGAAGTTACCCCTGAAACTGGAACACACTGTCGAAAAATGCAGGAAGACGGTTAAACAGTAGGGCTTGTGAAAAAACTCTATAATCAGTAATTGTAACCTGCTTTTAAATATTAATAACATAAAACAAAACATCAATCATTTTCTTTTACACCCATATTTTACTATAACCATATTATCAATAGTCATTTAAACAATATTGAATACTGTTTGTTATTTTCCCACTCGTAGTCGTAAATGCGTGCCACGCAGCAGTAAATCAATTGACTTCCATTCACTTTGCATACTCTACTATTATCAGAAACCTCGGCTTTTATATTTGGATACCTATTATTGTTTAACTGTTGAAAAATATGATTTTTTGGGGTTAAATATCCATTCAAGGGGAGTGTTGAAAGTATTTTTTCAATACTCATGCTTAAGTCTAAAAGATAAAATTGACTTATCGTAGATATAGTTACTAAACTATGATAATGGTGAATACAATTTTTTTTTGTTTTGTTCCTATGAAATTTTAAGTGTACCTAGTTTATTATTTTTACAATACGAAACTCCAATAGTTTAGTTTCACAGCCATTAAAACCATTGTTGGAGCCATATTTGCAAATGAAACACATTGCAGGTTACGACTATCCACTAGTACTGACACGAATAATAAATTTATTTGTACGCCATTACAGAGTTTGCTCTTCGATTAGCTTTTGTGTTTGCTGTGGGTTAGTTGGCAAATGGGATTTGTATTCGTTTCCACTATTGTGTAAATTGCATAACTATGATCAGTGCGAACAACAGTGTATAATGACTAATCTTGCTGAGCAAATATCACTCATAGTTTTCTGTCGCATTTTTTGCTTTTATGTATATAAAGTTTTCTTAGATTTCGATACAGACTATACAGTTCTCATCCAAACTTTATCAATCACAATTACATCATCCAACCTTTCGCTTTGACTTTTCCAACTGAAATCATATAGAACTCAAACAGAAAATCGCTTTGTCTTCGAAAGTCGACTTCAAGACCGGACCTATGCACACAGGTTATGAATGATGGTGGAAAATCAATTTCCATCGACCCCTGACGTCTCACTTACGACCCTTGACGCAAGTTACGTAGGGGGAGCCACAGCGTAAATAATAGGCAGTGGGCTAAGTCAGACTCCAGCTCGGTGTCTAGTTGCTATGCAGATCATTGGACTGGCTGAGCGGTGAAACAAGTGATGTGTTGCATATCGCTCGGCTGACTGTGGTCAGGTAGCTGTAAATGTAAAGTGTAGGTAGGACGTCATATATGGGATAGGTAGATAAAGGTAATATCATACGAATCAGTAGGTACATAGGTACTTTAGAGTCGTGACAATGGGAATGCATGTGTAATTTGTGAGATTAGTTATCAATAAAACGAAAAATAATTATTTTACGGTTTGCTATTTGCTGACACTGTGTAATGTAATAAAAAATAGAATTATTTAATGTATAGTTTATTAAAATGTGATTGCACTGCAAAATTTCTGCTCTACGTCCACACATCTGCTGAATCCGCTGATTTTTGCCTTCGTTAGACCCGTCAAAATAAACAAAAAATGATGAATATACACCCGTCGACGATCACTTACAAGGAAATACTCTAATGGCCTTATAAATATGTGGCTATACAGGGTGTCCTAATGTGCGTGACTCAAGTTTTGTTCCGATTTAATCGCCCCTGAAAATTTATTCACTTCCTTCGAATCGTTCGTGAGGGGCCGACCAATGGGTTACTTAATAACCCGAAAATATGGAGGCTTGAAAGTTTTAATTATTTAACATTTATCGCCGGCTTGAGTGTTAAGCTTTTATTAAAAGGGTAACTCTATGCCTATAAGCTTAGTAGGTGTTAAAATTTAACTGCAATTTTATGTAAAATACCTTTTAAATTCAGGCCACAGTTTATTGAGTGTTACGTTGTTTAATTATATAATTTTTCATGTTAATTGAAACGAAACGTAAACCACTGTAAAGTTTATTTTAATATTTTCAGTCACGTAAAGCGGTGGGCACGAACAAATAATAAATTCTTCCCTTATTTTATTTCCATTTGTGGCAAATTGCAAAAAGAGTGGCGCAAACGTAGTTACAGTAGTTGTGGGTAGTTGGAAATAATGCGAGTACGTACGTATAACTCGAGTTTGATAGCGCCACTTAATATTCCATGGCGAATTGTAATAAAAAGTTGGGGTGTAATATTCGCCCATTTTTCATTTGTCTGCGACTTACTGCATTTAATAATATGGTGATTGAGTATATTTACCTTGCATTGATTCTCAATATAAATTGCATTTAAGTAGAGTTGATGAATTGATAACAAAAGTTACGGCAATAAAATACACGGTTTTATTTCTAACTTTAACTCAATGCTCAAGTCGTTTACTTACTTTTATTGAATAGTTATTGCATGAAAATCATTAAAACTTTTAAAAATGCCTGCCCCCCAATTCAAGAGGCAGTAGAAATTTGCGATAGCGAGTGAATAGAATTTAAATGTATGAAACTGTCAAATTGCAAGATAGTCAAAAATTACAGTTTCATACATTTTTATTATATTCATCATATTCACTCGTTATAGCAAGTTTCTACAGCCACTTGAATTGGGGGGCTGGAATGATAGACTTATTCCTTATCTCCTTATCTTTAGCGGAACTTAAAATATTTATTAAGCATATTTTTAATTTGTTACCTTTTTCTATTTGCAAATCTTGAAACTCACAAAAAAATATCATAGCAAATTTTTTTAATATCAATTTCAAGTTTATTTTTATACAAGCATGTCCAAAGATCCATATTGGGTGCTGCTTGCTCATCCACTTGCTGCTGCAGGGGTGGTAAACTTTTTTTAAGTTGGATATCTATAGGCATGTAGGGTGGGGCGCATTCTCGACACCCTATGTCGCGCACTCTGATTATAGAAATCAATAGAGAAGACATATAATGAAGTATTTTTAATAAAAAAAAAAAAAATGATTAACATTAGTATTCTACAGTGTTAAAGTTGCTCATCATTCTAATACTATTAGACGTCTCTAATTAATAAAACGGTAAAATTAACAAAAAAAATTTTTGTAACGAAATTTGCAAGACCAATTCTGACCATTTAACTATTTGTTTTAAGTTCCTCCCTAATATTAATTTAGCATATCCCCGTAATTTCTGTACTCCGTGGACACCCTTGTTGGTGGAAACACGCGTCGCTTGCTTGTATTCAGGAAGATGGATCATCGGGACGCGCGACAAATAACAGCGCAGACGAGCAGTTTTAATGAAAACTTAACGCTCCTATTTATGTAGTTGAAGTTTTTTAGTAATTCTAGAAAACATACAAGCAAACCCAAACTAAACGTACACGAAATAATATCATTCGAAATATAAAGTTAATTTTCATATAAATGCATCTCAATTTTTTTTTAACTTGGAAAGCGCAAACTGCCCGCAACTTATTGGCTTTCCCCGTGGGTTACTGTCACAGTAAAAACAGACCCTGAGTGTAATTTAAGGTTGCAGTCTATTTAAATACTAAATTTCATCCGTTAATGAAAATAAAAAATATAAGTTGTTTAGCAGTTAAATAATGCACGGCGAACAAGTTGAAATCAAGATTTTGCACTTGAGTTTTCGTTTAAGTAAAGGCACTTTAAAATTATTATGTCTACAAGTTTTCTAACTCTCATATAAAAATTATTCCAGACGTTAAAAAAACGCCCGTCTGCAGAGCCGGCCCTAACAAACGCAGGGATCAGTGCAGCAGGGGGCGCCGATGGCGATAAGCGCACAATATCCCTGCAACACGCGCGTTATTCCCGCTGAAAAGTCACAGGTTATCGCCCGTCTGTGACACTTTGATGTAAATACTAATGCTACTAGGATCCGAGTTCAATGGCCTTTTGTATAGAAATGTGTGATATAGATGACCCGTATCCAAGATTATCTCAGTGGGTGAAATAATATCTACATTTTATCAATATTGAGGAAGTTATATTTGGAATACTTTATTGATGCTTCTAATCAATAATTATGCGGGGGATAAAATCTGAATATAAATTAGGATGTAGATTCTTTAAACAAACAGTTTTATACCATCGTTCGAAGCATTTTGCCAGTATACGGACCATATTTTTTTATCAAATGCCAATCCAAACATTTCCATCATTTGCTATTGTAATGCCATTTGCAAATATTTGAATCTTGCATTTCGTACATTACACCCCCTCCGCTTATCCAAACATGAAGCGAATTCAAATATTAACATTTACTTTAAAAGTTTCACACCATCTCTTATATTCTGACGCCCCCCAATTTTACGTCATCTTCCAAAATAAGAGTTTAGAAGAACTTTTGTACAGTCGCCAACAATTTATACACCCTAATGCAAGCTTTTGAAAGTAATCAATGGTATTTCATTGTAGACTGTATAAAAACAGAGGAACACTTGGATAAAATAACAAGATTTTAAGAGACGCTTATTTTTGTATCAAACTTTAAGAACGGTAATCGCCTTAAGCTCTGCGGAGTTAAAGGACATCTGGTGCGATTTTTGTCAGGACACAATGTTTATAAATGTGTATATTCATATTAGAAGTAAGTTCGTGTATTAAGTAAGTGTTTGATAAACTGATCATGTAATATTACGTTTTAGTTACCTCTTTAAGTTTTCGAGCTTAGAACCGAAGGTTTTAAGCACCCAAAACACGAAAAATGTTTTCGTCACATGATTCATCTTCCTAATAGTTTTCTATAACAACAAATGGTGATATGACAAGGAAACAGAAAAAATATTCTTTAACATTTGTAATCCTATTAATCCTACTAATATTATAAATGTGAAAGTTTGTGACGATGTATGGATGGATGGATGGATGGATGTTTGTTACTCTTTCACGTAAAAACTACTGGACGGATTTTGATGAAACTTTACAGTAATATAGCTTATACATCAGATTAACATATAGGGTACTTTTTACAGCGGGAAAACTTTTCATTCCCACGGGAAACCGACTTCTACGCGAACGGAGTCGCGGGCGGCCACTAGTATTATAAATGTGAAAGTTTGTGAGTATGTGAGTATGTGAGGATGTATGGATGTATGGATGTTTGTTACTCTTTCACGTAAAAACTACTGAACGGATTTAGATGAAACTTTGCAGTAATATAGGTTATACATCAGAATAACACATAGGGTACTTTTTACCACGGTTAAACTTCTCATTCCCACGGGAAACTGACTTCCACGCGAACGGAGTCGCGGGCGGCCACTAGTTTTTAATATTTCTTGATATTTTATATCAGTACCAAGAAAAACATTACAAACTCTAGTATAATTCATACATTGTTAGAACCCAGTCTACAAATTGCCTTGCTCAATACATTCGGGGTACAGGTGATAGGGCCCACAGAATAGTCCGACAAATTATGTGCATAAATATTACACGATCTAAAGACGTGGGCATTTGTACGAGTGGTTTCCTATGTAAAGTTGGGGGCAGTTTCATTATTTAAGAGGGTTTCATTGTAACTGGAAACGTTATTATCATTAGATAGCTATTTCCATGGAAAATGGCGAGACGATGTAATGTCTAAAAGGTTTTTACCACGCTTTTTTTGTGTTATGTCTTGAAAGAGACGCATAAATATTTTTAATAGTTTTTTTTTTTGTGAATTAGCTCACTTAACAGAGAAACCATTTCTTTATGCCGTTTATTTATTACTTGATGATTTTTAGAATATATAAGCGATTTGAGATTTTTAAATAACTTTGGTATTTTTCATTGTATAATAGTATACCCTAACTCAAAGGAACTTAACATAAAAGTGTTTTTCCATTCTCTATGCTAACTATTTCAATTTCCCACTGCCCGTTTCAAACTCGATTTAATATTAAAATATTTATCACGGAAACTATCTTAAGAAACTAAAAGAATGCTAAATATAAACTTTTATCGCTACCCACCAGGGAAACTATACAAGGAGTCGGCAAAAAACTAAGGTGTCATGGAACAGTGTTTGTTAAACTTTTTCATTACACGGCCCCTTAAGCTGAGTCTAAATATTCTACATAACTCTGTTATGCACTAAGTAAGAGGCAGTGAGAAGAAGGTAACAGTTATATCTCAATTTATCAAACTGAATTAATCAAATTAAGCTAACAAGAAACTGTTAAGCGTTAATAATAAACTGTTTTGTACAAAACTTTGCCTACAGAATTTAAAAACATCGTTATTCATTTCTTTTTTTCTATCTAATTAATGCAGTATTTCATAAGAAAAGTTTGTTTTTAACAATTTATTTTTACCAAGTCTTTTGCATCCGCTCACAGGTTGGAAAGCACTGTCCTAGAAAACTGCAAAGTAGTAGCCCAGTTCTGTATGAAAACAAAAATTTAATTTTGCTACAAAACTTAGTATGGGCTCTCTTTTAAATTACGGACATGGCAGTGGAGAAGTTTTCATATTAAAAACGTTTGGAGGCTACGGTCGAGGTCTTTTCGTCGAATAAACGTGTTTTTCTCATAACATAATATTCTGGGTAGCTACATAGTTACCATATATATGTTGTGGGCATTACGATCTCAAAGTGCTCTCAGTTACCAAAGCTAGCACGATGTAAGTATTGTTTTTTATTTTTAAAAAATTATGAGTATATTTTTCAAATGTTTTTTTTTCAAGCGTCAAATGAATTGCTAATTTTTTTTTTCCTAAGTCTTTATTATTATAAATTTTTGAAAGCGGAAATCTAAAACAGATTCATTAATAAAGGATATTAACTACATTATCACTAATATTTAACATCAGATTTATTCGTTTTGACTGTTAATACAGCAGCAATACAGCTTACTTACACAATTTGTTCAAAAATAGTCAAATAGTTACAGTACCTAAATTCAGCTTTATATTCACTGTCATAACACCCCATTCACCCGGGCCATTAGGTACATCACATTTATCATCGACACACCACACCGTTACTTTAGCAGATTCAATACCATTTTCCCAATTTTATTCAATCTCGTCCATATATTATTAGTGTTATGGTCCCTTACATGTCCTTTCTATACCATTGGGGAGTCTTACATAGAATTTGAATAAAATAGAGAATTTGTTTGAATTGGCGGGTAGTTTTCTTATTACAATTGGTACTAAGCCAAATTGTCTATTATGTTGATTTTACTTAGCAATGAATGACAGAAAGCTTGAAAATTGATATAGGTACGATTGTGGTTATTGTGTGCTTATTGTAGGTATTAACTAAGTTTGAGTTGCAAGCGTTACAAATTACTAGGTTTAAAGCCGTCTGCAAAAAAAGTAACGCAATTTGTCTTGATTCGCAAATCATGTAAATGTTTCCAACAAAACAACATAAAAACTGCAGACAATTCTTCTATAAATGTATCTAATTTGTCTTCGTGCAAACTTTTCCGTTACGTAGCCGCTTTTTCTTCGTTACCTCGGTAACACTTTTATCAGAGTTCTCAGTAGGCCTCAGAGATTTATTTGTAGTACAAAGTCAGATTGCTTTCAAAGTTGTCTTGCTATCAGTTCCATCAGGCTTCAATGTTTTATCTTTGAATTCTTTTACTTGTAAATTGAATGTGAGTTGTTTTTTTTACTTTCTGGTTTTCTTTGCTTTTTGTTTTTCAACCTTCAGACCCCAAGTCGCAGGGTAAAAATATAAACATTAATGAGGTAAATAAAAACACATTTTCATCGCATTAAAAATATATTTTGACAGCTGTAAGGAAAGTTCTAAAAAGCCTGCCTTTTAGGTCAATTAACTTGTAAATATTTTAATTTTTTTCATGAATGTTAAGTGGGAAAGTTTCAGGCAAAATGGTCGTGAATATCATCACAACAACCCTTGACATTTTTGACAAACGTGATATTATCCCAGACAGGAGAGAAATCTCCAGTCCCCAACAGAAAGAAAGACGTTGGCTCATATTCTAAATGTAATAAATCTAAAGGTAGGGACGCATCTGTCAAAAGTGTAAAATATGTATTTCTTGTTACACTCCTGGCCTATGTCTTGTACTTAGTGCTTTGTCTTCACTAAGAGCTATGATATAAAATGCTTTTTCTTGCTATTTTCCAGTTGTTTTAGTGAATAAAGCGTTTTTTTTATTGATTGTATTACCATGAATTAAACTGAAGACATTAAATGTCCCTATTAATTTGTATCATGCCTATAGTACAGACGCAGTAACGTTTAGGTTAGAGACACATATTTTGATACAGATCATATTTCTTTTTTATCTCGATATTTACATATCATATTTGTGTTTTTTTTCTTTTACTTATACGTTTATGTAACTGTTAGGCAGTACAAATATACCTACTTCCTTCCTAGCATTCGTTCGAATGCTGAATTTCTTATCAGAAATCGAATGACTTACAATCAGTGACATTTTAAATCGAAACGTTCGACTGTTAGTCTTCGAAATCCCGTCAAATAATACTATATCTCACAGCACAACTCTCACAGGAAAGCCAGAGCAGAATGAATGAGATGCAATACCATTTTTGTCGACGGGACACCGGGAAATTCCATTCCACCCTATAAGACACGTCCAGTTTTATTTCTTTCCATTTTTCCAAATAGATCGCTGGCGTAAGAAAATTTAAGGGCTGAAATAGTAATAACTCTTGCAGTGTTTGTGAAAAGTATAGTGCCTAAAAACACGCGATAGTTTGAAAATAAGCCTAGGTAATTTAGTAAGCTCTGATTAACACTAATGGGACTGAATTCCAATGGAAGAATAATAAAATAAAAAGCCTCGAAATGCTTGGCAGTTAATTTTTTCTAGGTTCAGTGACTTGAATTAAAGTTACCTACTTCTGTTATAGACTGAACCTCCGTGATAGAGTTAGTTAAACTTAAAACTATGTTTCGTGTTCAAGTTTCTCTATGAACAGCACAATTTGCATTTTGTTATAGTTTTGCTCTTTTTTATAGTTTTAAGTTTCGAAATATAATTTCAATGGTTTAATGTAGGTATATTTATAGGTACTCATTTTTTCATCTTCATAAATAAACTTATTCAATCGTCAACTATTTATAGTGACCCATTGCGGTTGACAAACCTACATATTTCGACCTATCTCTCCACCACAACAAAACCGCAATATCAAACTTAACATCGTATATATAGAACTCATATTACAATCTAACTTCACCCAATAATTCCTACATTTCAATAACGACACCCTTGCCAACCCAACGCGATATCATAATCGCTACTCGAACTTCTACACAGAGGCGACCCCTTTGATCACTGGTCCGTCTCGCAATGCTCACTGAAAACTATCATCGGTCGTGCTGAAAGTATCGTCTATTGAAATCAAATAGTATTGCCAGTGTAATATTGACCTATATTTCGCCGTGGAGATTATATTTTATAAATAGATATGGCTTTGGTGTATAAGAAGTGGGAAAGAACCCGTTTGGAGTCTTTTTTTATATATGTGAGTCATTACTGATTAGGGTTGGTCACTGCTACTGTGTTTTTCTGTGTATTTTTTTTAACATTCAACATATCGTTTAATAAGTAATAAAATATCATTACCTAAGTACAAAATGAATAAACCAGAACTACCTATTACCAATAAAGAGGTCGGAACGTTTTTGTTTTCAGGGTGAGCCGTCAACTTTAATTCGTGAAGTTAAATAATGTTATAAATATTCGCCATATAAATCCGCTTTTGGATAAAAAGGTGTTATTGTCTACCAAGTACACGTCACATGCATTAATTGGCATTGCTACCTTAAATAGCCTACTAAATGGGTTCTCCATTGTTATTATACTCTATGTTTTCCATTCGGCAGTTCACGTTTCATATCGTTGCAAGAGTTTTTGTGAAGATGATTCAAAATATTGGAGCTTTGTGAACGGAAGGTTTGTATAGTACTTCTGTTTACGAGTACCTATCGGATATTTAAGCTCTGGAGGTAATCAAAGCTATGGTAATATTTGATGTTGTTCGTAGGTATAGCAACGGAACACAGACATAATCAGCCGAAACCAATATCTTACCAAAGATTTTGGAAACTGGTTACTATTAGTTATTCAGTGACGTTTGATGTAACTGTTACTGCCGTCCCAATATTAACTTTTGCTCCATGAAACCATTAGTTTGTGATTACCGATGTTTGCATATTGTACCCTTAAAACTAAACGCTTTTGAAAAATATATACATTGTACCCCTATTAGACCAGGGTCGATAATTTTTAAAACCAATTAAAATCGTAGTAGGATGAAACCCATTAGGAAAGGAGGGGAATATTATAAAAATGAAGGGAAAAATAATTTACGGGCGATCTGAGGTCGGGGAGGGGATGGGGGTGAGTTTTTAAGGGTAAAAAACGGTTTTTCTCGATTTCCGGCAAAACTAAAAGTCCTATCGAAAAAAATCAAAAGGCAAAGTTGTAGGTAATAAAAAGATCTAAAACTTTTGTATTAACACTTTTTTCACATAACCTCAAAATTTATGTGAAAAATTCAAAAAACCAAGTTTTTGGTTTTTTATTTTTATCTTTTACAAAAATTGTTTTTTTTTAACGAAATTTGGTGAAAACTTACCTTTTTATGTCCCAAATACGCTGTAATTTATTTGATTAATAATATTTATTTTTTCACCTTATTTTGAATTAATATCGAAAAAACACCCTAATTTTCAATCGAAAACTCACCCGTCAAAATATCAGCTTTTTTCAAAAAGTTGGTATGTTTTCTGTTCGTTGAAATCTCTACTTTTCGATGGTGAAAAAAAATATATATGTTACTATAGTAAATCTTCTCAGAAAATGCAAAAATCTGAAAAGACAGAATCGAATTAATAATGCCTTCACTATTTTATCGTGAATATACCCCCATGAAAAAAAAAATATATTAAAGAAATAAATGTCAAAATGTCTAAAAAATATATTAAAAATCTATTTAAAATGTATAAATATATAAAAAATATGTATAGTAAATATACTTTTAATAACTAACTTTTGACTGATTTCATGTATATTTCACATATTTTGAATACATCTGAAATATATTTGAAATGTAAAAAATATATGAAAATCGGCCAAAAGTTTGTTATTACAAATTTATTTATGATATATATTCTATACATTTTTTATAGATTTTTAAAATATTTTGTATGTATTTTGAAATATATTTTTTTTCATGGGGTTAACTAAATTTGTTTGTGCAAAATTAAAGAGATTTTTTTTTTTTTATCTTGTACTAAAACATCATTTAATTTCATTTAAGCATACTATTTTTTAAAGAAAATATTACGATTTTTATGTTTGAGTTGATTGATACAGATAAAAACAGAGATAGTAATTACCTTCCTATTCAGATTTGAAAAGTTTTTTTTTTAAGTAATCTTGTCACAATTATCTTAAAGAAACTCAGCGTGCACGTGTATTTTTATAAACGATGTTGTATATTGTACTGTATTTCGAATACTGGTTAAGCTAACGGTTGTAACAGCTGCTACGAAATAGTAGGTATGTATGTAGTAAGACCCAGACTCGCCTAGCCCCTTCCCCACTTCTCCATGAAATACCTTTTGATGGGCTACTATTTTTCGTAGGTCACTCAGGTATATATTTTTTCTTAAAATAGTTATAAATAGACATCTACGCATACCTATAAGTTGACATGTAATTAACACATTACCAATAAATTATGATTCTATGATTCTATAATTTAAAGAAGATTCGACAACTTTCTCCAAATATTGTAAATGTCTTATTAAATATTAATTTTATTAACTGATTTGTTTGTTAATTATAGTAGTATATTCTTATTTGCAATTTTTTTTAATCAATATTACATGTAATCTAATGTTTTTCGAGTAATTAAAGTGTTAATTATAATAAATAGCTCAAAATTTTTGAAAAAATAAAAAAAAAAATCGAATTCGAGTTTTTTTCGATTTTTTGCATTTTCTGAGAAGATTTACTATAGTAACATATATATTTTTTTCACCATCAAAAAGTAGAGATTTCAACGAACAGAAAACATACCAACTTTTTGAAAAAAGCTGATATTTTGACGGGTGAGTTTTCGATTGAAAATTAGGGTGTTTTTTCGATATTAATTCAAAATAAGGTGAAAAAATAAATATTATTAATCAAATAAATTACAGCGTATTTGGGAGGGTGTTTCGTCGTTTGACCCCGGTCCTGAAAGCACCGCGGTGTCAAACGCACAACGACGATTTTTGAATGGGTCGATTGGCACCACGGTGCTAGTTAATAATAACAACGGTGTCAAACGGGAATAACATTTTTCGACTTCGTCAGTTGGCACCACTACCAAAAATCTTATTTTTGATTTTTGTACAGTTGAGTACACAAGTAAATTGTAGATTAAGTAGGAAGGTAAGGTAAAAGCCATCATTTAGTGAATAGATTATTAAAAGTGGTAGCGGGATTGCAAAGCGCGAGTGATATTTATGATGTCACATCTATGTAATACAATAGCTCCTTACCAACTGGTAAATGAAATTTTTATTCGTCAATTTAATAATAATGAAACAAACAGAATGTTAATAAAAATATTTATTTTGATGAGTACAAAAACGAGATCATACAATGAATTACAAATTGCAGAATGATTAAAGGTATATACGCACAGTTTTATTTGGTTTGTTAATTTAAATCGAATTTCACGTCTATATAATAATATTGAACTAAGTTATAATCGTATTAATAATATCTAACTAGAATAAACCTTTTTAATCAAAGCTATATGATAAAAATAATAGTAACATTTATAAACATTTCTTTACAATCACAGAGTATAGACTACTTTCAAAAAAGATTTACAATTATATCACAGATTGATTTGGCTTGTTATTTTAAATCGAATATCATGTCTTATATTAATGAACTAATTTAGGTATAATCATACTAATAATATCTAAAAAGAATAAACCTTATTAATCAAGGCTATATGATAAAAAAAGTAACATTTATAAACATTTCTTTACAATCACAGTCAGAGTAAAGACAACTTACTAAAAAGATTTACAATTAAATCACAGATTGATTTGGCTTGTTATTTTAAATCGAATATCACGTCTTATATTATTGAACTAATTGAAGTATAATCATAATTATAATATCAAACAAGAATACACCTTTTTAATCAAAACTATATGATAAAAAATAGTAACAAAAATTAACATTTTTTACAATCACAGTCAGAGTACTTACAAAAAAGATTTACAATTAAATCACAGATTGATTTGGCTTGTTATTTTAAATCAATAATCACGTCTTATATAATAATATTGAACTAAGTTATAATCACAATCATATAAATAATGTAATATAATAAAAAGCAAATAAATCATTTCCTTAATTTTTGTAGGCAATGACTTGTAATAATATAGTATAAGAAATATGGTGTGAGCGAGATGGGCTTAGCCCTACCTCCCGCTTACACAAATGATGCACTTTTGTATTTAACGGTACATAATTATTGGTTAATAAAACAGCGGTGTCAAACGACGAAGTCCAGAAAAGTTGTTCACCGATTGACCCCGCGGGGCCAATCGACCCATTCAAAAATCGTCGTTGTGCGTTTGACACCGCGGTGCTTTCAGGACCGGGGTCAAACGACGAAACACCCATTTGGGACATAAAAAGGGAAGTTTTCACCAAATTTCGTTAAAAAAACAATTTTTGTAAAAGATAAAAATAAAAAACCAAAAACTTGGTTTTTTGAATTTTTCACATAAATTTTGAGGTTATGTGAAAAAAGTGTTAATACAAAAGTTTTAGATCTTTTTATTACCTACAACTTTGCAATTTGATTTTTTTCGATAGGACTTTTAGTTTTGCCGGAAATCGAGAAAAACCGTTTTTTACCCTAAAAACTCACCCCCATCCCCTCCCCGACCTCAGATCGCCCGTAAATTATTTTTCCCTTCATTTTTATAATATTTCCTTCCTTTTCTAATGGGTTTCATCCTACTACAATTTTATTTCACTTTTTATTATTTTTAAAGGCTTCTACCCTGGTCTATATTTATTACTTAGATATACTAATTTGACTTCACAGTCCTTAATCTAATGTAGTTAAATTTGATATAATATTCTATTTTTAATGTATATTCTCTTTAAATAGATTTTGCAAACATTGCCGATACGGAGTAACGAAACGTATTTTTTACATGTGTCAGCCTACATCTCTGTCTACAGAGTACTTCATGTATATGATATCATATAACTGTAATGAGCTAACTGCTTAAAAAAACGCCTTCTATACTTTTTTATCTTTAATGTAATTGTTTATTCAAAAGGCAGGTTCCAAGTTTAGGTAGGTTCAAGTCGTAAACGTACAAAACCTATGAGCTAATGCTTATAAGTAAGCGCTTACTCTTAATATTTGTAAAAAAAAGCATCCAAATGCTAGAAGAGACTAACATAATGATAAAATACAATTGATTAAAGCGACCTCTTCGAAAGTTGTTTGTACCCTTAAAACAATTAGAATTTTCCATTATCAATATAACGTAGTTTCTACGTAGGTACTTACGTAGTTTTGACATTTGTCAGGTTCCAATTTGTTTATGTAAATAAATCCAAAATATGTGTATCTTATAAGGCACTCGTGTTGATTCGCTTTTTGGTAACCGGTCACATTTTCGTTTTAAGTAACCAGTGCTGTTCCTGAAACTTGACATTGGCCAGATTACCCGACTGGGTAGAAGCCAAAATAACCCAAGATTGATTGATTGATTGATATGTGTATCTCTAAAAACACATTTTACTGCCACAAAATATCTGAAATACTGTTTTCCTGATGGAATTAATATCTGAACATGAAGTCTTAACATGTAAATCAAAAAATGCCACTCGTAATAAATTAAAAGAGGAAGATGCTTGGAAATCACTTTCGCAGAAATTCAGTGCCGTTAAAGTTAAAAATCATCGTTCTGATCAATTACGTCTTAGATGGGGTAATTTAAAAAAGGCGGCAAGGAAGTGCAGTGCTTTAATAAGGCAAAACAGTTTAAAGGTTTGTAATTCTATTGTATATTTCTCCATATGACCTGAGCTTCTAGGTTATAAAGTAACAAGTATAAACCCACATTAATAAAATGTAAAATGCGAAAGAAACACTGTGTGTTTGTGTGCCTGTCTGTTACGTTTTCACGCCAGAACGACTGAACCAATTTTAATGAAAGCACTTGTTTAGACTGCTGCATTAAAAAAAAAGTTTTTGAAGTCAAAATGCAGCTTTTTGCAGGTATAAGCTAGATGTTTTTTTTTGTAGACTGAAGGTGGTGTTGCCTTAACTCCCTTGACCAGTTAGGTACTACATGTACCTACTGTGTTGACTACGCACTATTGTGGTGATAGCCAAGACATATCAGAGATAGTGAAATCATCTGTGTGGGGACATGTCAAGGTGTGGTAAAAGATAAAGATTTTAAATAATGGCTCCAATACTGTATAAAAATGTATAATAAATATTTTAAAATATGATATTTTGATTTTAATTTTTACCAATACCTACCTATGTTATCTTTCGAAAAGATTTCAGATAATGGTTGGATACAATAGACTTTAATAATAAAACAAATATTCAGAATATTTTTTTATTTGCAGGTCTTAGTTTTAGTAGCAATATTTTAAACGAAGATTATCTAAAAAAATTGTTTAACAATAATCATAATAACATTTCATAAACCTTTATGTATGAGCTTAAATAATTATGTTTTGAATTTTGTCTAGCTGCATGATGTTGGTTACCCATATCTTCGACAAGTATAGGGATAGTATCTTCTGTCACTTATTGCTCTATTGTCTTGTTAATCTGAAAATTAAATAAATCTTTATTGATGATTCACAGTCAGTACGTAGTTAATACAATAACAGTTTTAAAGAGATTGGCAGGCAAATATATCAACCATATAACCCAACTTAGTCATTGGCACGTGTGGGCAGTCAATTACACCGAGAACTTTAGGGAAACGTACCATGCTGTAGAATCCTTGCTGGGCTTTGTCCTGTTCGTTGACGTCGTCCCGATACAAGCCAGCTATTTCTCGGGACACATTATAATAATAATTAATATTTTTTTTTTATTGAACAAAGAGGTTACAAGTTTGGTACATTTTACATTAATCATATTGTTTTACATCAAATCGAAGAAATAATGCTGCACTGTTTTCTTCACTAAGCTATTGCCTGTTATGAAGAATCCAGTGAGTTCTCCATACAATACAATGTAACTAATTAAAAGGAAAAAAAAGAAAAAGTAAATTAAAAATAAAATTAAAAGTAAAATGAGCCACAATTCTGCTGGCTCTAGCCGTAGTAGTAGTAGTGTAGTAGCCACAGATACCAGCATTGTGCCCAATGCATAAAATCGCAGAGTGAGCATCAATTGGTGAAGTGGTTCCTTGAATGTTTTTTACATATCAGTATATTTATAAAAACATAAACTTTTCAACATTTTTTTTAACAGAATCTTTATTCAAAAGGAACCAAGTACTTAGTTACGAATTAAGCTAATTAATGTTGCTTACCGGGAGGACCTTCAGAGATGGTGATATTTTCATTAGGATTTCTTTGGTACATGTTTTTTTTAATCATAATCGGGATATTAATTCAAAGTCCGATTCAAAATATACTTAAATAACTGGTTCGACTATATATTTTGCGTTCAAACTGTTTTTTATCACTTTCTTCAATAAAATATTCTGTTTACATTTTTATTTTAAGGTTATATTAGCTCTTTTACCATTACTTTGGGTGCGTTCAGGGAGTCGCTATCAGCACTAAAAACCCAAACGCTACTATTGCTGTTCGGAGAGCCAATTGCGTGTCAGCGATTGCAAGCTCCACGAACGCTATTTGCGTTGCGATTGCGTGATCGCCTTCGGCCATCTTGACACATTTGCGCGGGACTTTGCACTGTGCTTGAGTGAAACATGGAGGTGATGGAGGGTCGTAGTGATTTCTTGCGAATTTTAACGATAACGTGTACTCTTCGTTAACATCAAGATCTTGAAAAACCATTTCGACGGAATTGTCCATTTTGCTGTCAGAATGCCGGTTGCTCGAAGAACGAAGGAGGTTAGGACCACGATGAGTAGTGATAGCGTTCGAGTTCACAGAGTTCGCAAACACTGACGCTGTCATCACACCACCTCGGAAAAAATTGCATTGACAGTGAATTGTCATGACGTCACACACCATTATTGATGACGTCACGAACACGATTGATAGCACCACCGTCGAGCTCCGTGAACAAATTTTAGCGCTAGATAGCGCGGATAGCGACTCCCCGAACGCACCCTTTATCGCCCAATTTTGAAAGATAGCAATGTCATAACAAATAGTTACAGAAAATAGATAAAGAAAACTAAAAGTTATTTATTGATACGCTCAAATATTTTTTTCTATGCATTTACAAACTATGGTAAACTCATTGGTAGATCAAGCAAATGGTTAGTAATCGCCCTTTACCAGAGTTTATTGGGACGCAAAATCATAGGTAATGTTACTAATAGTTACAGAAATGACAAGGCGTCAAAGGTTAGTAGGTTATTGGTTTCGGCGGATAGAGAATAAGACAAATTAAAAATAACAGTACACGTATCAGTATCTGCCATCAAATATCGCTTTCATTTAAGGAAAAAACAGAATAACATCCATAAATAAAAATATGTGAAGGGTTTGCATCTATACCTAGTCGTAATTCTAATCTGAAAAGAACAAAATAAAGAATTAAAAAAAAACTGCTGAAATAAAATCTTGGTCCAGTAACCTAACCTGACAACCTTTAAATACCTAAATTAAAGTTTCACTGCATCCATAAAAGTCAAATGACATTCCCACACCAGCAAAACATCCCGCCCGGCTCCCACCGTCCACGACGGGCCTTTGATCAAACTCCGTCCTAATTAGCAGCCAGGCGATACCTACTCGCTCGGAAGTTATTGTTTATCGCCTGTACCCTTACTTTAGAGAATACCTAGTGGCATGGAAAATTGAGAATGTAGGACGAAAATTGGCAGCCGTATCCGTAGTAGTCGTGTTTAGATTGTTATTTGACTCTTTTTGAGGTTAGGTTACGAACGTAGATGACTATGCAGCCGTAAATAGGTAATTGCTTGTTTTATTATTGTAGCTAAAATATATCTCCTGCTATATTTAAAGCCTTGGCTTTTGAAACTGCCTGATTTGCTATATGACGTTTGATACATCTGTGTCTGTCATTTCCATAATAACAGCTATAAAAATAGACAAGTTTTAACGAGGCGTCAATGATTAGTAGATTAATTGAAATTGACCGTTAGTATTTGTAATTTCTTTACCTTCTCTAACTTATACTATTTCATAAATTTCTATAAAAGGATATGTCGTTTACTAAGAATACGGAACTAAGCATCTCGTATTAAATAATTTAGGTACATGATGTGACTCTGTTGCCGTTGATAAGTTTGGAAACTGTTAGAGGCGAGGGGACGTGAAGTTCCAAGCGTTTTGGCAAAGGTGATAGTGTTCTGTTTTGCTCGTTGCTTTTTATGGATATAGAGAATTTAAGGGTTATTGATATTGTGGTTACTGTGAACAAACATGAACTCCTAAAAGTACACGGCTATTTGGTGACACGATTATTTAATGATCAAACTAACTTACCAAGTGTAGTTCGATCCTAATTATGTGAACAGCTTCATTCTAGCGATTTACAGTTTACATATTGTAGCAACACTTCCAAGCGATCAGCCTTGCACGGTATTTTAAAATAAAAAACCAAAAACAGTTGGTAACACTAGTTTGACAGTTGCTGCCTCACTCCTGTGGATTCGACCGCCATACTTCATTAGTTTAAAGTAATTAAGTACAAATGAAATAATTATTTATTTGTACTATGTCGTTGATCTACCTCTTAATGTCTTCCAAACTATAATAAAATTAATAACCCAATATAACCTTTTACTGTATATGGGAGGGTTAAATATTATTGAGTAGGTACTACTTAATATTATCGATATTATATAGCAGTTAAATATATGGGTGGGGATTTCTAAATCGCTAGAATGAAGCTGTTCACATAATTAGGATCGAACTACACTTGGTAAGTTAGTTTGATCATTAATTATGCTTCACAGCTTCATTCTAGCGATTTACAGTTTACATATTGTAGATGTTTAGAGATTGTTCATAATTAAAAAACAAATTTGTAGGTCATTATTTACTAATTTTATTATCACATATAACATTCATAGGTTTTATAAATGACTATAATTAGCTTAATTATTTTAGGGATTAATAATTAAAGTTTATACATATGTGCTTATCTTAATTCGATAGAATTGACTGAGCAAAAGAATTTTGATCCTTTAATAATTGTTTATTATAAAATTTGGCAAACACACTAGATTTTTCACTCCAGCCTGCTGCATTTCTAATAACATCTATGTTTACACCTAGCCTATTGGCAGTTGAAGTAGATGCATGTCTAGTGCTGTGAGCACTAAACACTGTCGTATCTACTCCGCTGTTACTGAGAGTTGATTTTATCCAACGACTAAGAGTATGTGGAGTAACTGCTAAGTGTGGTTTCTTATAACTAATAAATAATTGGTCTTGATTTACATTTCGTAAGATACTTGTTTTACGTATATAAGTTATCAAACAAGAAGCCGGACAAATTTGAGGCTTGGGTGTGAAAAAAGGAATATTCAAAATAGGTTGATTTGCATTAAGTCTAGATGTTTTAATTAGATCCGCAATTTTTATGATTATATCATTATTGCTCGTAACTTTAATGTAAGATAATTTAATTAGGGAAAGAGTTTGAACTCTGTGTGCTGTAACTAATGCTAATAATGTGACTGTCTTATTTGTTAATACCTCTAAACTTAAATCTTCATTGGGCCAAAACTGTTCGAGGTAATTTAAAACAATGCTTGGATCCCAAACCAAATCGTATTTGGGTTTAGGTGGACGTAACCTATAAACTCCTTTCATAAACTTTTTTAATCTGTCATCTTCTAGATCATTTTGCAACAATAATTTTAAAGCTGATTTATGGGAATTTATAGTACCATATTTTGCTCCCTGATCAAAAATCTCAGTCAGATAATGAAGAATTATTGGTACAGAAGCTGATGTGCAGCAAAAATTATTTGTCTGACAGTAACGAAACCATGATTTGAAGCATCCTTGATATTGTTTATATGTGTTGTCCGAAAGAGACGATAACATAATGTCTACAGTTCTAGAAGAAAGATGTCTTTTCAGTAATGTTTGCCGGACAATTTCACGGCAACTAGTGTCAGTGACCGGTACAGACTGTGATGGTTCCTGAAAGGAGATTTAAGTAATTTTTTATGTGGTTTGAAATAAATTGTACTAGAAATCTTTAGCTTTTTTAGTAGAGGAAACCATGGTTGACTTGGCCAGTAAGGAATAACGACAATTCCTTCAGCCTCATCTTTGATAATTTTTTGGAGCATCCTTAATACTAAGCAAAACGGTGGAAACGCATAGAAAAATAGGTTGGTCCAAGTCATTGTAAAAGCATCTACAGCATAGGAATCCGGTTCAGGTTTCCAAGACACATAATTGGGACATTTTGCATTATTACGACTTGCAAATATGTCAACTTCAGGGTTTCCAAAGGTGTTAATTATTTCTTGGAAAGCATAATCTGCTAGTTCCCATTCTGTATCTTGAAAACCTTTTCTAGATAATTTATCGGCCTCTAGATTTTCTTTTGAATTTATGTACGATGCGAAAATGTAAATATTTTTTCTTTCACACCACTGCCATATTTGGCGCGTAATATCCTCCAGATGTGGAAATTGGACGCTACCCATCTTATTAATACATGCAATTGCTGTTGTATTATCAATCCTCAGAAGAATCTCTAAGTTATTGTAATCTTTTGCAAAAACTTTTAATGCAAAAAATGCTGCTTTTAACTCGAGTAGATTTATATGAGAAGTACTTTCCTCATCTTTCCAGTGACCATATGTTTTAAGATTATTACAGTACCCACCCCACCCGGTTAGGGATGCATCAGAAAAAATTTCAATTTTATAATTTTGTTCCTTTACGGAACTGTAACTTTCTTTAATGTGATCCAACCACCAAGTAAAATCCTCTTTTAAACTATTAGGAATAGCAACTACCTGTTCATAAGATGGATTGTCCAATAAACACAAATACTTAAAACGTTCAAACTTTTTCGTGTATAACCACGAATATTCAATTGCAGGGCAAGCAGATATTAAAGACCCTAAAAATCTTGCATAATCTCTTAATTTGCAATGACTCATATTCATAAACTTCTGAACCATGTTATAAATCTTTTGTCTTTTATCATTTGGTAATTTAATTCTCATATTATTTGAATCAAAAATTAATCCAAGAAATTTACATTCTGATGAAGGTTCTAACCTGCTTTTTTCTTTGTTAATTATGAACCCTAAATCTTCAAAAAACTTCTTTATGAATAATATATTCTTACTGCAATCTTCATAAGAATCTCCAAAACATAAAAGATCATCTAAATAAATGACCGTAATAATATTAAGTAATCTGAAATATTCCACTACAGGTTTAAGTAATTTCGTAAACACAAACGGGGCTGTTGACAGTCCAAATGGTAAACAATTAAATTTGTAAAGAATACCATTAAATTTAAATTTTAAATATTTCCTATGAGTACTATGAATAGGTAGCAAAAAATAAGCATCTTTGAGGTCAATTGATGCCATAAAACATTTTGGTGTCATTAATTTTAGTGCAGTGCGATAATCTTCTAACTTAAAATGTACATTATGTATGAACTTATTAAGGCATTTTAAATTTAAAATGAATCGGTTGTCACCGTTAGGCTTTGGTACCAGAAAAACACTGGAAATAAATTCATTATTTTCATGTCGAGAAATAGATATGGCCCCAATGAGTAACAACTTTTTAATACACTTATTAAAATTAACGGTGTCTGTTGATGACTTACTAACTGTATGTGGACAATCACTTCTTTCAGGATTGCGCAGAAAAGGAATTTTGTAACCTTTAAGCCACGATAAGATGACCGGGTCTTCCGTGATTTTCTCCCATTGTTTAAAGAAGTGCACTAAGCGACCCGCGTAACGTACCTCAATGTTCACCGACGGTGTTGAGTGTGGGGCGGGTATCGCGCGCGCGTCGCTGGCGGGGGGCTGCGGCGATCGCCCCGGCCGCGGGCGCTGCTCGGGTGCGTGCCGCGGGCTGGGGCTGTCCGGAACTGTGGCCGCGGCCGGCCCATCTCGGGTCGGACAGTCGACATCCGAGATGGGCCCCTCTGGTTTAAATTCCTGTTACCTGACGTTAATGAGCCATTTCTCGCAAAATTATTTTTATTGAAAACCGACTTTTGTACCGGTTTCAAAATATCACCAGATTTTTTAATATTTTGAGCGGTTTTTAACTTGTCGCAAATATTATCGCCAAATAAGTACTTTCCGGGTATAGTATCAATAATAGCAGTTTTCATTTGTATATTAATGGCATTAACAATAAACAATCGTCTAATACGAGTCTCATTGTAAAAGGTATCACAAAGCAACCTACTTGCATCACTCAGTGATTTGATTATACTTTGGGGTAATGTTATAGCTTTATCTGTAAGTAGTGAAGCTACGGATTTACTAAGGGCGGCCAAAGTTACTGCTATTTGTTTTTGTCTCTCTTGCAGAGAGAGGTCGCGCTTAATTAAGTTGTCTGCTAATGCAACCTTAACTTCGTCGTTTAATATAGGTGGAATTAGTTTATCAAGATTGCTAGGTATTATATAATCACTATGAATTTTCTTTTTAATATCATCCTTAAGCCCTTTTTGTAAAATATCTTGCCAACGTGTAGCAATATCTTTGTGCACAGGTGGCCCTAGTTCGATTTCACTTTGTGGAGCATCTCCTAACAAAGATAAAATTGATTCATCCAGTTCAATTTCTAGATTGTCATATGAAGGTAGTTGAGAATTAACTGCGGGCGATTGTTCCATATTAGAAGAAGGTAAGTTCATCTCGCTCGGTGACAACGGGCGTTCCCGCGCAAACTCGATGACGTCATGGCTTGGCGGCGTGAGATTTGCTGCCGCAGCTGTATCTTGAGTCTCAACTGATAACGAATTTTGGTCGCACATAGGGGTGACACCTGTAAAACATATTTTGTTTTATTTTTCATATTTAAATGTCAGAGGTAGTCCTTATGACATCTCGCAACATGTTTAGCATGACAGAGATAGCCCTAATAGCTTCTCGCATCATAATTCGGATGAATCATTTGAAAATTTTATATTATGACAGAGGTAACCCTTGTGGTATCTCGCATCATGACACCTACCGTCGTTTTCGTCACTCGAACTAGAAGGCAAACGTATAATCCGTTTCTTGTGAGTTAATTTCTTCTCCAACTTCCTAATCTTCTTGCGAATTTTTTCCTCGGAATGTTCGGATTTCCTTTTGTTTCCCATTTTTATATTCCAGGAGCAAGGAACGTGCGAAGGCTTGAGCACGGAAATGTTGAATGAAGTATGGCGGTCGGATCCACAGGAGTGAGGCAGCAACTGTCAAACTAGTGTTACCAACTGTTTTTGGTTTTTTATTTTAAAATACCGTGCAAGGCTGATCGCTTGGAAGTGTTGCTACAATATGTAAACTGTAAATCGCTAGAATGAAGCTGTGAAGCATAATAAGTTGAGAATGAAATCTCGTAATGATAAGGTTTGTACTAGCTAAAATAATTCATGGCGAGCATTTTTGGCTATGTATAAATGATAATTCGACAACAGTGCCGATTCAATTAGGATTTGAAATGCAACGTGATTGAAATAGAACAATGATCTTGTTTGGGGGTTGTTAAATGAGGAAGCCTACTGGTTATGACAAAATGAGACAAAATAACTAAATGCTTAAACTTCCTGGAATGTAAACTAAAGTATACGGCGATAATACCAAAATTCTATCCAGTGTGAGAAGGTTAAATCGTAAACTGTTGAACGTAAATACTTTAACCGAAAGTCGACTTCCAAATACTACCAAAGCCCCAGCTTACATACAAGCTTGAAAACCAACATGAAAACAAGAACCGGCTACTATCAGTTTCAATGCACAATATCTAATTCAAGTAACTTGCACCTTATGAATACTTGAGAAGAAACTTCTCCCTACAGAATGCAGGTGCACTGTTTATGGAAAAACTTGTGTTTGTTCTTCGGGACTAGGACCTCATAATAAAGGAGGACTTCTAAAGATAATACTTGGAAAGCGTTATATTTTCTTTGTTGCACCGAAGCGCCCTAAGCAGTTATTTTGTAGTCTAAATAGCTAAAGAGTACGCTTTGGGAGGAAATGGAGAAATTGTTTCGGTGTTTGCGTTTTTAGTAGAGTTATCAAGGCAAATAACTGAATGCGTAATGTTAATAAACAACCATATGAGGAGGTTTGACTGAAAAATAAAAATATTAAACCTTTTAAAACGTCTCGTGTTATTACAGAATAGTATATTTCAATACAAGTGTGGAAAGGCTGTCATTACAACGAGTTCCGACAAATGTCTACCCGAGCCGAGGCACAGCCGAAGGCGAGGGTTGACAGGCGGGACGAGTTGCAATGACGGTTCCGCACGTGTACTGAACGACTATTTTTAATACAGTAGCGAAAAAATAAAGCAATTTAATAAAATATAAAATTAGGATCGTAAATGTCGAAATAACTCATTTTGAAAATGGCGCCATTTTTTCTTCACCCATTTGGTAGGCAAAGGTTACTATGCCCATACAGCCAAGTCTTCAGTAGAATTTTTTTATTGATATGAAATGAAATTGAAAATTAATGAGATAAAATGAAATGAAACCAAATAAATAAATAAATAACCAACCACACTAATTCAATCAAATCATTTAATCTGATATCGAAACAAACTAGTAGCTTTTTTTAGAAATATAGGTACCTATGCTACGTATGTATTAACATGAATCATAAAAACTTTTTGTTTTTTTTTTAGTAAAAACTTTATGGTTGGTTAATTTTTCTTTTTAATAGACATTATTTTGACAGTTGGGAAAGAGAACGCACGAGTGCGGGAAAGGTAAAAAAAAGCACGCGTGTGTAATAGCCCACATCCCGAACGCTATACGTCCCTGCAATACGCCACTTTTTGAGCAACTGTATTAAAAAATATTCTTTCGGCTGCTGTGTTTAACTTTAATCGATACGTGGTACCTTTTAGACTTATTAACGTCTTTAAAATGAACTTAGATATAATTTCCAATACCCTTGATATTCCTTTCATCAACAAAATATCTTAATTGTAAAACTTTTGTTGTTCATAATAAAGGACTATTTGATCCAACCTTTAGAAATGTTAATAATGACCAAACAAACTATTCCGATTTATATTAACTTTTGTGTACCTATCAATCTGTACAAGCGTTATTATTGCCGAAACTTGCTTAAGCGTTGTTTACTTAAGTAAAAGTACAAACTTGTAAATAAATTAGTTAAGCTTGAGTTAATCCCCTTGTAAATAATTGCTTATTGGGAGCTATTACTAAGATGTTATAATAACGGTTGGAGAGGATTTCAAGCGGGCTCTGAAAGTTAAAATAAATAAATTTGAGAAATTTAAGTTATTCTGTTTTGTCTGTTGATTTTAAGTTTATTTTCGATCTTTGACCAAGAGCTTAGCGTGATTTTTTGGTTAGGTTTTGAACTTTAATAAAAAATACTCTCCATTATCTAGATAGTAAAATAATATTATTCATAAGCAAAAGAGTAAAAAGAGATTTGTACAACTGAATCAAGTCACCGCCGAACAGCACACTCAGTGGCGTAATCAATTTGCTCATGAGCTTTAACATGTTTTGTCTCTGTCAATCTTATGTCACAAATTACATCACTGAACGAGACAAAATATACTTTTACAAATGTAGAGTTTACGAAAGTTCCTAGATAAAGACCTTTAAATACGTACACAGTATTGTAAACTACTTCCTATTCATAAGTTCAACGCTATAAAACACACCACTACGAAACGCAATTAAAGAAAACCTATATTTCACTTTCAAATCAAACATATGAAATTTAATTTCCTGTCTCAACTCTATTTCAAGTCATCACGAAAGCACACGGAACTTTTTAAATTTGTCGTTTCGAACTATAACTTTTTTAATCAGTATCTTCGCTCAAGATACGAAGGGAATTAAATTATTTTCACCCTTGCTGACAATTTACAGGTTACTTTTTTATCACGTTAAAAACCATAAAACTGGCATGGAGTACTGTTTATTGCATTTAAATATCATTAAATAAGACACTTTGTTGCATAAAATAGGGGAACGGCGGTTTAATGTGTAGCAATTTGATGTTATTTAAGAAAATGGTCCGAACTGAGTAATTAATTTTTAATTTCAGCACGGTCTGCTGTGAATCATAATTTTGTGAATTAAGAAACAAAACAGAAAGCAATTTTGTGCAAACACTGCCTTTAATTATGGGTTCTGTTTTTGTTAGTTACTTTGAAGTTACAAAGATGGTTGCAACACACTATGTCTTCAAGAAGTTGAGTTTTAAAAAGTGCATTTTTAACCCTTAAATTGATATTGGTATACACGGAGTACACTGATTTCAAAAAATTCTACAACATTTTTTATTTATAAATTATTAAATATTTTTATATGGTATAGCTTGAAATTTCACTAATTTTGTTAGAAACTAATTTTATCAGTGGTAGCATTTATATTAAACTGTAAAAATCAAAATTTCTGCGAAGCAGCCCGATGTGTCTGCGAACCGGGGACGTATTATTGATATTTTTAAACGATTTTTTTGGTAAATAATATTTATTTGGAATAATATTGCATGCTAAAGAGATACGTGAGTGCCTTCTATAGTTATTTTATGATAAAGTTTCATAATAATGACTTTATTGGCGCGCAAGATTTTGTGTACTCCGTAAATACCATTGCCAAATAAGCAGTAAATTACACTTAACAGACTTCGGTATTCACGAAGTACATTGCCAAGCTCTATACATAAGTTTTTATTTATTTTGTGGTTGTATAACACCACACAAGGGGTGTTTTTATTTAAATGTTCGATTTATCTACAGTGCTTAATGTTAAGACGCTCGCACAAGATTTTAGCTTTGGTTCCGGCAGACAGGGGTAGTCGACTACCCTCAGTTGGGACATGCTGATCTCACTATCCAGGACGCCATTCAAAAGCCGAAATTATATTGTTTTCTTCAATTTTATATAAAATTAGCCCTGCGGTTTCATCCAAATGACTTTTCCCGTGGAAATGAGGCTTATTTCTGCGGGAAAAAGTATCCTATTTTCTTTTAGGGTGTCGACCTACCTTTATTCCTAATTCATCAAAATCGGTACAGCCGTTTTTACTTAAAAGCGAAACACACATACAGACAGAAAGACATACACATTCTCACATTTATAAGTAATATTATTAAGGATAATTGAATTATTTTTAATAAATAATGATAAAAATAAATAAATGAATTTTGTCGTATTCATGGCAACGTACTCCTCCAAGTACATAGATAGTTTACTCAGTAACTGGCAACGTCATTCGTGAAGCACATTCATTTTCGCGAAAACTGAAAATGTAGGATTTTTTTTTGTATTTTTTTTATGCATTTTAGGTTATAACCAATCGAGAAAGTTCAAAAAGAAAGTTAAATTTGGACTTAACTCATCTTGCCAATTTAAGGGTTAATGTAATTAGACGGCTAATAAGCAGACAAATTGATGGTGATCACTCCTGCAGCATGAACTCTGTCGTCTATACGTAGACTAAATTCAGGAAGTAACACCCAATCTTCAAGTTGATTCTTTTTGTCAGAATTAAACCTATGCAAGAACATATTTTGTTCTATGTGAGTTACTTGTTGTTTCGCAGTTTACTTTTCAATTTTTTACATTAAATCTAAACTTGTCGTCTAAATGCTTAACTGCCATACTTCCGTATACTAATTTTAACATTGTATACATTACGATGTTGTACCACAATATTGATCGAGTACGTAGACGATCTACTGCTCCGCACCGTGGGTACTCAATTATTCACATCTTCCATGTACAGGAATGTGATATCCTGGACACAGTAGGAAATACATCTTTTTTTTTTTTTTTTTGTTTTTGCGGTGAAATGCATTTACGCACCGTACCCCCCACCTGGGTGGCGGGGGGCGTGTGTGGGACTCCCACCTGGGCAACTGACACGTCGCCCAGGGGACTACCCACTAAAACACCGCAGCGCTCCGTCTTCGCCTTGGTGGTGAAGCCGTGGGGCCCGGACCGTCGGCCCTACGCCACGACTTCACCGGCGATGGGCCCGTCTACTGCACGACGGGCCCATTTTGACCCCCCCGCGGTGAAGGGGGGCCTGTGGGAACGACCGGGAGCGCCCGATCGTTCCCACCCGTCGACGGTGGTGGACCGTGCAATGCGGGCAGGTGGATTCCCACGTCCCCCGCCCACTGGCCACCACCAGGCTGGACTTGGGCGCGATCGCGCCTCGTCCGGCCCCTTCGACGTCTGCGGTGCGGGGGCGCGAGAGGATCGTTCTCACGCACCCGCTCCGCAGCCTCCTTCTGCGACATTACGTCCTCGCAGAAAGAGGCCACCGCGACCCAGACCGCCTCGGAGCCCAGAATGGCGTACACCAAGCCGGGCAGCGAGAGGTCCGGGCCAGCGGACGCCTGGAGGCGACGACGTGGCACATCCCAGGCCGGACATTCGGCCAGGGTGTGCCACGCTGTGTCGTCCGGCGCGCCACAGTGGTGGCACGCCGTGGATTCCTCCCTTTGGATCCGGCACAGGAAATGTCCGAAGCTGCCATGCCCGGACAAGACCTGCACCAGACGGTAGGTGAGGAACCCATGCCTCCGGTCGATCCATCCCTCTATGACTGGACCGACGGCGTCCAGGGTCCACCGCCCGTCGTCCGCGTTGGCCATCTCCGCCGACCACCGGCGGAGCATGACCTCGCGGGCCCTTCGCCAGACGGCGACCCTCTCTTCAGGTGCTGCGGGCTCCCCCTGAGCCCGCTTGTCCGCCGTCCAGTGGTAGACGGCGGCCAGCGTAGGAAATACATCTGAGGTACGAAAAAATAAGGCTAAAGTGAACAATATATTTCTGTTCTCATTAGGTATTAGCTTTTATTTATGTCCGTTTATTTAACAAATACTAGTGACATAATTATGAGTCCTGACTGTGTAGGGCTTATTTTTGATGAATAGGATAATTTCCCAAACTTACCAACCTTTTCGACACCAAATTATGTTAAAAACGGCTCTATATCTACTATGTAGAGAGTTCTTTCAAGTTCGTCAACTGACTTGGTCTAAGGACCTTCTGCGTCCAAATATCATCTGTTTCCGTAAACCATGGAGTACTCCAGGTACCTGCAGTTACTCCTGTGGCTGAGTGTATTAGTGTTTCAATTTTTATAGCTTGTTCGAGGGACCGTAAATAATATGTAGGCTTTACTTTTGCTATGGGATTAAAGAAATGTTTGATACTTGACAATGATGCTAGTTTTGCTTACTAGAAAATGTTACTTACATAAACTGTTTCTGGGTTTTATCTTTTTATTACTAGTTCAGTAAACCTAAGAATTAGTTGTAGGTCAAAGTTTATCTATTGAAAAAAAATGTTTCAATCCATCTCGTGATTGTGTGTATGAGTAATAAACGTTAGGATATCGTGATGTAAGGGATTTCAAATTATATTATCATATTTCAACTATGCTAGTTAAGCTTACAGCTGCTAAAATAAGCCACTAAATTAATACGTTGCTCTACTAAGTACTTAATTCTATACGTTTAACGGATTCGCTGCGGTACAATTAACTGTTCCACATTTAAAACCTCAATCTTTAAAAGTGGTGAAATTTTCCATCTTCAAACTGAAAAATGACAAATGACAGTCGCCACCTGGACAAATCATTTACCCATTTTGCTTTTCCATAACACCGAACATTCTAAGCGCCTTGCTGGAGTAAATGTAGCGCATCGACTCGACAAACTGTCGGTGTACGTTTTTCAATCGTTGTAATAGCACATGAGGCATCGGTTCAAAATAATGTAGGGGGGGCATAATTTGGAGGGGTTGATGGGAATATGTTTTTTGGGAAGCAAGGAAACAGCTGGCTTTTTAAGGTGATTCTAGTTGACTTCTACAGCAGTGGTTTCAGTAATAACACTCAATAGAGAACAGCCACCAATCCTCGGTCATAGTTTAAAAGTTGGCTGAAATGTAAGGTTTTTATAAGCGTATTGTAAAAGGTAGGGCTAGTCACCTATTTATAGGGACCGAACTAAGTATGTTTGTTCAGAGCAAACATCTTAAATGAAATACTATAAAACACAGAGTTTTTGAATTATATTAACCATCATTAACTCAAGACTGCGGCATTATTTATTTTAAAGCATTACTAAAATGGATAACCCACTTGAACAATATTATTTTAAGTAAGAAGTTTAATTCAATATTTGTCCATATTTCTTTCATCAAAAAGATAAACAAAGAGGGATCCCCAAAATTAAAACACAGGTATGCGTGGCATCAGAGCCCCTTCAAAATATTTCACAATAACTTTATTTGCATACCTGCGTATTTAGCAGGCCTCAAGCCCCAGGAAAACAAAAGCCCCTCTGTAAATTAAAAAGCATTGCAAATATGTCTCAATTTTGCTGGATTTTCTTAAATCATACTCCCCCTAGCTTTTGTAGTGCACAATGCAGACAGGGCAGTTAGTGTGATCGTTTGTAAGCCATTAGGAGGCCACGGGGCTATGTAGGGACCAAAATTGCGAATCATAATGTGCACTCATTACAAATTAACACAAAATTAGCAATTTTGAAGTCCATTATCATAGCTGCCATGTTAGGTGATCCAGCAAATGGAGCAGTAATGAAATTGGACACCAATTGCGTTTGTTTTGTTTGTTAATAGCCTATTTTGCTATTGCTAATGTAAACAATAATGAACTAGTAAAATCTGTTGTTGATTTATAGGCATTTACTTTCTTAAAAAAGTAACAAAATAACACATACTTTTAACATAATGACAAGAGACAGTAGTAAAAATTTGCTAAATGTTACTATTTAGATCAGTAAGGGAACAAAATGGTATTATCAAAGTTCTTATCTTCCAAAATTATACAGTTATTAGCTATATTTTCGGTCGAAGATGGTGCGATTTCACAAGTTTGACTATTACAATATGGCAAAAGTTGGTTTTCAACTGTAGCATTCCGAATTCCCCCAATTCTAAAGTCGAGATAAAAGTTTTATTTCTGAGATTGAGAAGTGAAACTGCGCTGTAAGTTTAGCCGATTACACAATTAGTTACTCCTGTGGTTGGGTCTTGAGCTAGAGCGAGACAGATATAGGCCCTCAGTTGATTGAAACCTAGTCTGTGCTCTTCGACATCGACTTGGTTATTGAAGAAGATTGCTGGCACAAATTTCATAGCATCCATAGCTTCTGCTGCAGCGGCCTCCGAAGCGAGATCCAATGGGGTTCCAGAAGCGTTTACACAGTAATCCACCTCAACGAGGTTCAGTCCTAAACTCTGAGCGCACTGGTAGGAACCTTGCATGTAACTTGGATATGGGCTTGAAAACTCACAATTCATGTAATTTACCTGAGCGTCCTGATTACCTTTCAGCAAGTTCAACGCACATCTATGAGAGCGGTTAGCCCAGCAGTCGTTGACCCCAAATTGGCACACTAGGTCTCCATTCTGGTTTCTTTGCGTCTTTCCCCAAGGAATGAATTCAACTTCCAAGTGCTCTTTAAACTCATTGTAAACTGGTACCAATTTCGTGGTGATAAAGTTGACAGTATCTCCGCACCCTGATGTTGTGACTACCGAAATTTTAATTTTTCCATTGACCGTTTGCAGGGCTGCTGCGGTTGATAAGTAAATTACAACACACAGGAAACATGTTTTCGAAGACATGATTCTTAGACGACGCTAGTATCGATACTAAAATTCCGTGAGACTTCTAAGCTGATACTGCTATCTTTATGATGTAAAACCGAATTAGGTCGTATTTAGATAAAAATATATCGATACGTTACGGTTATCGAAATTAATATTGACTAGTGTACTAAGTACATGCACGTTATCAAAAAAGGCTTATTACCGTTGTAAGCAACTAAAACAAAAATGTTTTCCTTAATGTAGTTTCCAGTTTTAAAGGATGTATACGAAAAAATCCAAAGTTTAAAACAATTTTCTTCCCCTGCAGATATTTCAAAAAGTAATCTTTTAAGATTACTTTAAAAAAACTGAAATTCCATCGTCTTTTGAGGGGGAGAAAAGGCATATTTTGTGGCTAAAAGCGCTGGATATAATAATAAACAGTGCGAAAGAAATTACAAGAAAAAGACCCCTCAATTAAAATGAATGTTTGTGTAAGAAGATTTACTTACTTTTAATATGCATCTTAAGATACTTCTACACAGCTGTGTACCTCAATGTAGCATTAAAAGGATCATTATAAATAATGTCAAAGACGTAAAATTTTACTTTTTAAATAATTAATGTTAACTTTCTAGAAACTTTTATCTTTTAGCTTTTTTTATAATTGCTCGAAAACAAATCTTTGTCTAACCACAAATTAAAAGGAGCATTGAACCCTTGATTTAGATGTTCAGATAAGACTTTTAACTTGAGACAACTTAATCTTAATCTACAGAAAAACCCGAAGCCGGTATTCAATTACTCTTAATATTATTTAAAAATGTATCCACTTCAAGGGAATAAAAAGGCGTAAGTGAAACTACAATTACAACAACTGCCAAGTGACTTTTATATCAAGCGCATAAAGCTGAAATTCGCGTGTTTTTGAGTGAGTATTCTGCACTTGCACTGGATATTAATGAAATTGACTTCCCCAGGGATCGAACTGGAACCCCAGACTAACGTGACGTCGTAATTCAAGCTGCGGTTACAGTGTTTTGAAAGTTTCCTGAAACAAACGCGTTCAGGTACTAAAATTAATTAATAAATGGCTTGAAAACCTTATTGATATACTAGCTTTATGCCCTGCGGTTTCATCGGCAGCTAAATGGCATATCCTAATTGAAATGAGGTAGTTTTCCGCGGCGAAAAAACCCTATGTGTTTTCACTGATAAATATCTATAGTTTCATCCAAATACTTTAAGAAAAACGTCGAAGTTGAAGAAGAAGAAAAAGAAACAAACAACACACATACATTCACACTCACAAACTCTCAAATTTTGAATAGTATTTTGGAAGATTTTATTTTCATTTTAAAATGTATTTTTTTGTCTTTCTAAGTCTAAACTTAGGCAACGGCTTTATATTTGATTCGAAATAGTATATTTCAATACAAGTGTGGAAAGGCTGTCATTACAACGAGTTCCGATCAATGTCTACCCGAGCCGAGGCACAGCCGAAGGCGAGGGTTGACAGGCGGGACGAGTTGCAATGACGGTTCCGCACGTGTAATGAACGACTATTTTTAATACAGTTGCGAAAAAATAAAGCAACTTAATAAAATATAAAATTAGGATCGTAAATGTCGAAATAACTCATTTTGAAAATGGCGCCATTTTTTCTTCACCCATTTGGTAGGCAAAGGTTACTATGCCCATACAGCCTAGTCTTCAGTAGAATTTTTTTTTTTGATATGAAATGAAAATGAAATATAATGAGATAAAATGAAATGAAACCAACCACACAAATTCAATCAAATCATTAAATCTGATATCGAAACAAACTAGTAGCTTTTTTTAGAAATATACCTACGCTACGTAAGTATTAACATGAATCATAAAAACTTCATGGTTGGTTAGATTTTCTTTTAAATAGACATTATTTTGACAGTTGGGAAAGAGAACGCACGAGTGCGGGAAAGGTAAAAAAAAAAGCACGCGTGTGTAATAGCCCACATCCCGAACGCTATACGTCCCTGCAATACGCCACTTTTTGAGCAACTGTATTAAAAAACTTTTAAAAGCATAGGGTGCATAAAATTTCAACTTTCAGTAAGAAACTAAGTTTAACCAACAACATTGGTATTTGATGATGCCGCCATTACCATACACATGCCATTCCCCTGATTTGGAGTAATTTTAATTAATTCTCTAAAAGTAAATGTTGCCACCGGTAATTTCACCACGGTTTAATATTGCCTTCAACCGAGACTTGCAAACGACTACTAAAACTTAACAACTTCATACATCGACTGTTTAGAAGGGTCTAGTAAAATTAATACCTCACCTTAAATCGTCGGGTTTCAACTCTCTGGATGGTAATTTCCCCTTAAATATTTAACCTGCCCCCACACCCGACATCCGCAACAAGATTTAATTTCACGCCCCAAAAAGGGGTCCATTCTGTGATCTTCAGACTCAAACGTCAGACACAAAAGTAACCATCGAAATGAGAGATGTAAGTCGTGACAATTTCTATCGAGAGATGGAAGATTAGGAATTTGATGCGAGGCCATCGTTTTTTGGTGGCGACAATAACGTTGGAGTATTGCATACAAAACTGGATAGGCGGGACTCAATTGGATCAATGATTCGGCAAATTGGTAAAGTCGTTGAAGATGCGCTTTTGACTGTTGTCAATTTAGTAACAAATTATCAATAAGAAGAAAACAAGGGTGCCAAAGTAAAGGAGAATTAAGAAAAAATTCGGCTAGCCGGTATGTAAGGCATTCAAAATATTTATGACTTTTGCTTAAAACTTAAAATTTCACGAGATATGTATAACAGACTTCATTAAAGAGCAGAGAAATTTTACTATTGCATTACATTGCTCATTTTACTATTGATATTAATAATGAGTAATTATTAAAATTTTTGCTATCTTTAAACCACGTTAACAAAACTATTGATGTCATCCAAACTTTATGAGGAATTTCATATTAAATCATTAATTTCGCAATCTACAAAGTCTAACCAATCACAATTACGAAACCATTCACGAAGCGTATGTGACCTTAAATCAAATAAAGGTACATTATCAAACCAAATGATTAATTTCTAAGAAACGTGATGTGCAGTGTTATTACGAAATTATGGTTTTAGTTGAAATATTATGTGATTTCCTGGGTAATTACTATCGGGATTACGGCAGCTGAATTGAACGATTCGTTATTTATTGAGAAACGTGTTGCTATTAGTTTGCTTTGAAATAAATAAAGCGTATCATAGAAAAACAAAAGTAATGTTTGCATAAACAGCATCCCTACTGCAACTGAAATTATATACATAGACCAACCACGTAATATTATCACTTGCACCTTTCATGTATCTGCCTTAATTTGCAGCCAAAACTACGGAAAATACACATGAAATTTAAATACTTTGAATGTTAAACGGAATATAATTTTATTTATTTATAATTTCTGCATTTACACAATGACAAGAAAAAGTTAAAAGAAAAACAGATAAACAAGAGTAAATACAAAGGTCCTGCCTGCTTATTTCAATATGAAATCTCTTCCAGCAGACCTGTTGTTGGAGAGATAATGAGGAATGCAATAATTTTTATTAAATATAGTTGAAAAGCAATTAGAATTACATTAGTTAAACAATATTTTTAGTTTTTTAACAAACAACGGCCCCAAGACCAAAGTCAGAACTTTCTTTAGAAAAGGAGTGTAACAGTACTTCCTAACAAAATACGTACTCCAAACCAAAGTAACTAAAACTATCTTGTCTCATACGAAAATCAATATTTGAAAATTACTGCACTCCATTGTCTTAAAGTTAGTCCTTTAAAATAGAACTGACGGGTTAAGCAGCCAATAGACCATGCATGAACTACTCCGAAGCCTTTAAGATCCTGCAAGGCCTTAATGGCTGAGCCTTCGAAGCTGAATAAGGCCTTAATCGTATCTCAGGCAGGTTTAAGGCCAAACTTATCCTCTGTACTAAAATACAGGGTATATTTGAGGACAAATTATAGCACAGTCTGAAGCTGTGGATACTCTTGTCTTTGGATAATACGAGTTAGTCTTAGTTATGGGTCTGATGTATATTGAAGCTTACTAGACAAGATGCATTGTATCATATCATAGACTCTGGAACAAGTTAAGACAGCATTATTAGTCCTTGTGCAACTGAGAGTCTTTGATGTTCCAAAATTAAACACAAGGAATCACAAACCAATTATACTCGTTACTGATAATTGCGAACGATCCGAATTTAATCGAATTTTGTTTACATACAACTAACTCGTTAAATTACTGGCACATCGGAAATGCAATATCATTCGTTATTCATCAGGCTACTGCGGTAAGAGGCAAACCAATTAATGTTAGCAAATATACGGGGGTTCCCCGGCATTTGAACTATGCCCACATATGTAGAGATGCGTATGTAGTTGATAAGGTGAATGAACTTTTAACTTTAACCTTTGAACGGTTGGGGTAAAAGCTACAATTGGAAAAGGCAATGTTTGTCTTTCCTTTTCTGGTGTTAATATTTCGATTTCATGCTCCGTCTTATACTTACTGTTTTTATACTTACGTTTCTTAATAAAAAGAAATTTGTTTGTAAAATAATAAAAACTAACCTGATTATTTTCTTTCCTCAAAAAACTTGGAAGAAACCCCACAACTAACCTAGAAAACTGAATCTCTATCCGACGTTTCTTCCAGAGAAATCTCAAAATATCTGGAAGCCTAACAAAGTCCTATTCTAAAAGTTGAGCCTATAGTGTCGTTGTCTAAATTGCAAAATGTACCTTAACCTACTTCATAACGGCGTATATTAAATTAGAGTGCAGGCGCTGGGATAAAGATAAAGCAGAACGACTAAGTGGAAGACGGACAGGAAATACTGTGGAGTCTGTGTTATTTTTTTTTTAATACACGGAGACTTCGGGTTGACGACATTTCGGACACAAAAAACTCAAAAGACACCTTGGCTAATGTATGGAAAAAAATAAAATTAAAATTAAAAATCCATACATCATCGACCCGTGACTTCTAATGTCACGTATTCCCCTTAAAGGGTGATAGATTAGGTCAAAAACAACCGATTTTGACCAATAATGTCGTATTCAAAAGTTATCTGTTTTTGAGTTATTTCAATTTTAAATCTTAAATTTTTTATTCTTTTAATTTATTCTTTTATTTTATTTAGGGTGAACCCTTAACAGGAATACGTGACATTAGAAGTCACCCTGTATATATTTTTAAACACAAGCTTTTTATTTAACCGTGCATTGTCATCCAAAACAAGCATGTATACAAAGTTTCAGCTCAATCGGTAACCGGGAAGTAAATATAAAATTTGACTTGCAAGAAGAAAAGCTTTAAAGAAGGAATGTCATTTTATTTGGAAAAATAAAAAAAAACTTTGTGTAATAAATCAAGGCGAAATAACAATATGGTTAACTTTACTGTTAAAATGCAAAACTATTTTATTTATTTAAACATTGTAGCAAGTACCTAGTAAAGGCGTGAAAAAGAATCGGGTTTAATTAAAAATATCACTATCTGTGTTATTACCAATTAGCAATATAATAACTGATATCGGTATTTAGGGATCAATTTTAGATTACAAATGACAGAGTGTGACAGTATTTGTTGATATTGATCTCTAAACACTGTAAGCTGATTAGATAAACTTTCTGTTTACCACAGACAGAAAATCTATACTTTTTAACTTACCTAAAATTTTTAAGAATTGAATAACCTACCCAAAAAAAATTATCATTGCAAAATAAAGTTGAGTTAACCGACTCCTCTGCATTCCTGTGCCGTATTGTTCTAGACTTCAGTGAAAGAAGCATATTGTTAGGTTTTAGCATAACGTCGCAATAAACAGTGCGGAGACTTAACAAATTGTAATAACATTGCTAAAGTGACTTTTGAGAGATGCCGTTCAAATAACTGTAAAGCATTTTGATGCTTGTTATATTTTTTGTTTTAATATTGGTTTATGAAAACGTTGTATTTAAAAGACTCACGCGCCTGTAAAAACGAAATTATTTATTATTCTAGTGTTTAAAAATGGTGTTCCTTCTAAAGATTTCGGATACCCTTGGATTTTAGATTTCCAACGGAGGCAGATTAAATTAAATATACTGACGAACTTACAATTGTTCCTACCACCTTTTATTACTAAGTAAAAAACTCTCCCATGCCATACAATCATCGAATCCCAAAAACCAGCACTCCTGCGCAAGCAGACCTCTCCCCTCCACTCAGCGGCAATTACACCCAAACAAACACACGGATCCACTCGAACGGAACAATATGGAGGGTAGTCTGTAAACAAAAGCATTAATACGTCAAATTGGCAACGTTATATCGCAGCCAGACGCGAGCTAAACGGTTATGAATGATTAAATTGGAAACCATTCGGCGTGGCTGCCTCTTTTTCTAATTTCGTGGGTGCAGGAAATGGAAACGGCTTCCGAGCATATTGTGATGTGGAAGAGTGTGAATACGGTGTTCCTTGAAGCAGAAGAATTTTAGAACTGCCTTTTTCTTGTGTTGGCTGACCACGCAGATGAGAGTTTTGTTTATAATTTTGTTAATTCACCACTTCTTATTTTAAAACCTCTTGGCATTTTTTATGTAGGTTTTAGTTAATTTTATTCCTGTCCATTGTAGAGTACACATAGTGCAAACTTATTTTTACTTCCGTGCTTTGCATTAAGTTTGACTATCTTTTAATTAATTGATAATTATTCTATCTCTGTCAAACTTAATTTCAAGCACCCCTGCACAGTCAAAGAAAGGTTTCGGAACGCAAAAGATATTCCCGATTTAATAACAGCAATATCCGTAGTTAGCCAGGACTGTTCCGATCAGAATTATCCAAAGCAATGTCTGTCTGTGCCGCAATCACGAATATTTTGCAAATCGTAACGTTATCGTAGCGAGCCGTCAATACTATAAAAATAATTACGTTAAAAAAACCGACTTCAAAACTAAAAAGTTAAAATAATTTAGTACTGCCTATTATTTATACGTGCTATGTTTATAGTCGATAGAAGCGACCACAAAACACCTTCGTACAGCCACAGCTAACACGATGTGAAAGAAAAATAATGACGTAGCTCTGATACGTTCATAAAAGCTCAAAAGTGAAGAAAATAGTCAAATAATTATATTTTTTATTAATAGTTATTTAAAAAAACTCGGGATCGCTAGGTTAAGTACCTTTTACGTCCGCTAGGGGCGCTCTCAAAATTTCACACATTTTTGTGTGACGACGCTATTCGATAGTTATTCGTGATTACGCTACTGATTAAAATTCGTACCGTCGCGCTTATTAACAGTAATACGTACGTGCCCTCGCTGCGATTCACCCTAGGAGCTGTCCAAATAACCAATCACATTGTTTTCGTTGCCCTGTACACAGTTGTTAGGGTATCGGCCAGAATTGCAATGCAAATGGTTTGAAAAGAGAAGAAAAAACGGTTTTTGTTTGTTTTGTTTCTGTGCTCTATTTGAATTGTAAATAGTTGCTGGCCTAAGCTTAATTTGAATTATAAAAACTATTTCTTTCTCAGTTTGTCTAGTACATAATTTTCACGTAAGTTCATTTTGGCATCATTAGCAGTTTAAAAAAATGTATGTGATTTAGATAAGCACTAGATTAATCCAGTCTAAACATGCCTTTATCGATTATTAGCGATGTACCAATTTATCGAATGGAACAATGATGAATCGAATTTACCGATTCATTGATTCAGTCCCGTATCTAGTAATCATTTGAATAATTTTCGCTTGAAAATGCATTTGGGGGAGTCAATGCCTACATAATTAAAAGGGTTACTAATTTGAAATCGGATAGTTCTTATTTATGTAGGTACCGAAATAATTGCAATCTTTACGTCGTGAATACTGTAATTCTACTAAAATAAAATTCTTAAAATTCTTAAAGAAATCTTTTTCCTTGGCATGAATATGCACAATATAAATAAACATACCAATTCAAAGCATGACATAATAAAATACGACTTAACATATCGTTTTCAAATTGCTAAGCAAATAACCGCTGTATGATTAAGTTAGGTCCAGCATCAATTTCCATTCGGCTATCTTTTTTAAACGAATACTGGCCAGTCCGTTTTTCCTGCCTATTGCTCTGGTTAACTCCGCCAATCGTGTTCCGAATACAAAATATGTACTGTCAACGTTACGGTGTCCCATCCAATTCCAGCGATTGTGTTCATACATGTACTGTGGGACGAATGACCATTTTCACAGTTCTTATGCACATACAATATGAAATCAGTGGCGTACAATGGGGGAGAAAAGCGTTAATTTGTATCTCATGGACTTCTGCAGATGAAGTCTTCATGACAATAATAGCGAATCTTCAGGGTGAGTGCGAGAGGGGGCATAGCGGGTAAATAAATAATCAAAAGAAGAATATTGTAAATTTATTTATATTTTTGTCAATGTAAACAAAATTACGTTTGTTTTGTTTAAAGGCTTACATAAAAAATAGATGATATATTTTTTTTGGTGAGTTATAATTTTTTATTTTTGAATTGATATATAGCTCAAGTAAAAGGCATAATGACTGTTTTACCCAAAAAATTAACAAATCATTTATTAATAATGACAATAAACTGCATATTGACGAGCCAAGAACGTATGTGTATATAGAGAGCCTTGACTAGATAATAGTAACTAAAAACAAGATAACTGCGCCTGTCATAACGTCACCCGCTCCTCGCAAGCGAGGCCTTCTCCATAACAACTCCAACTGAAATGAACAGAGCGCGTATTCCGAAGACAAGCCCAGCTTTGTACCGAACGTAATACATTTTATGACAAATTGGAATTTCAAGTCGGTGCGACTGGAGCCTAGTCGGCAGGGAATCGATAATTTGCTTCTGCTGGAGCCGATTGCACATCTGCTTCTAAAGAATCTCGAGAATGCAACTGTAAGAATGAGACAGCCAATTTGTCGGGTGCCTTTGAGAGTTCTGTGACAATATTAGTTCTCGGAATTAGGTACGTCTTTTCGATGAAAATGCTCGGTTGTGATATGATTGCTTTGTATTGCAGGCTTTGTTACGTTGTTAGTTTGTTTCCGAAGCTTATAAGGAAATAATAAAGAAATACGTGCAACTGATGACAGTATACAAATTGATGGTATTCCGAAGTTGTGTTTATTTCTAAGTAAATGTTTATGCAAATAATTAATATAACGTTATGAAAAGTAGAATTTAAACTTAGCTAAATAATCATCTATCACTCACTAGGCATTTTTTTCCCATCCATTTCACCCTACACCAACGTCATTCACATTTGCAAAACGTGCCAGATTTACGTCGAGCTGCATGGCTCTCGCCACCATCGCCTGACGTTTCCCGTCAACAGCAATATATGCAGCACAAAACGCCACCTATCTGCCAGACGTCAGTGTCAAAACATCTGACATTCGCCCGTTTTTAATCAAAATGCAAATTAAAATGCTCCGCAGGCTGGCAACGTGGCGTGACGCGACAAAACATCGTTTTTCTCCGCTACTGATGTGTATTTTATGGAGCCTTAAGGCGTTGTGGTAGCGAAACTTGATTAAGGTTTAGCATACGTTAACGTTTGGCGGAATCTATTTTTAAATAGCTTCTGAAGTTGAGTGCTACAATGTTGATACGCTGCTTTAGGGGATGGTTCATGTGATTGGATATTTAATAGAGATCTTCTAGATATTTAATAGGTAATTTGTAACTAGCCCTAATTTTCATAGGCCGCACCGTACTAACATTCTTAAGGCAAATTTTACAAATATTTTCTAGGTGCATTATTAAAACTCTGGACCATAAATTAGAAGAAAAATGTTATAGGTATAATAAAACCTATAAACCTTATAAACCAATTTTTTCTTGATTCCTTATAGACTATTTAATCAAAAAGTTTTCTGCACACAGTGGATCAATATATTTTCACATCATGGAAATATATTGAAACTTTAAAAGTAATATAACCGTATCTCTATACATCTTAAGAAACCATCTTTTAAAATCACTCGGTTTAATCCACTTTCTAGTACATTAATCACCGACAACTACAAGATAAAGCACCTTCAGTTTTCCATTTAACCTTTGACTCGCCGCCACATCTTTCCTAAAGCAATCAGCTCTAACCCATTATCAACTGTGAACAAAATCTGTGAAATGCACCACAATATAGGTATCTACATTTTCCAGCTAAATCTAATTTGCTCCTTTCAAGTTGTACAAGCACCGTCTAGACGGACTCCGACCGATAGCATTTTTCTTCGTTCGAATTTCGAACGGTTTGTTTCAATTATACCGACACTATTCGAAATAATTTACTTTTGCATGGAAAAAGTGGGGCTGGAAAATGTAGTCGCATTTTCAGAATAGTTTCTGACGTTCACACTAGGAACCTTTAAAGTGAAGTGACTTTTTCATGTTCTAAAAAAGTTGAAATAAATCGTAGGAAATATACGATGGTAAATTAAAAAAAAATCCCTCTGAGGCTTATTATTATAGACCAGCAGAGCGATTCTGTAACTGTCGAGTGAAATAAACTGCTAGCAAATAACGTCAAAATTCCATTATTTGCATGGCCAAATGTACATTGCAAAGTTATTCTCATATAGGTTAGGACAATTTGAGTTCAAAACCGCTCAGTCAACTGCCATAAAAAATGTATCACAATTGGTTAACGCCGATTCGGAGTAATATGCCATTGGTTGACTCTCTGATAGTTTTACACCCAGAGACATTGATACACATATTCATTGATAGACAACGTCCCTTTTTTTCGAGGGTTCCAAGAGACTAAGAAGACGTCTGCAATTAGTGTTTTGGAAGACCAGTGTAGATAGATAGATAGATAGATTAACTCTTTATTTCTCACACATATTATAGAAGTACCAGTGTAGACCCTTGAAAAATGACACTTTCAAACTCTTCAAACAGAAGTCAGTTCAAAATCAATTTGCGATTCCATTGACACTCTGTTCTTCACATGCATTCACAATATCGATTTCAAACACTTTGTGTTGCGACAAACAATATCGATTTGTGAACAGCAGTAAATAGGGACTAAGAGAAAAGTGAACTCCTTCGGGATAGGGGGCTATTCTGAGGTTAAGCATTATTTTTACCGGAATGTATGTGGAAAATTGGAAAACACATCGACAAAAGAAATCAACTGGAGCAAACCAGGTCTGAGACATAGTGGTGGATTGAGGCTGTAACTCTTTGGCTTTCCGAAAAGGCGGCCTGTGCTCAACGTATGTTACAAATATAGGCTTTTATTTTCAGAAATATTAAGATAACTTTTATTTACTTTGATTATTACTTTTAAAATCAAAAACATAAAAAAGTATCTTAGTATTCTATATCCAAATTTATAAAAAAATCGCTTGTACACTTTGTAATGTATCATAAATATTATTAATGTTTGACACCATATCACAACATCTAGGAATAGAGGCGACTGAACCTAGTAACTTGGTATAAGCCAGGTATACACACTGCAGAGTTTAGCGAACACGCTACGGAAGCGGCAGGATTTGCTGCCATTTTTATGAAACGGCTTAGAATAGGACTCTTAGAATAAAGTTCCGAAGCTGAAGGTTGTATCGGAAATAGTACGACATACGACATTAAAGTCAGGATGAACTACTTACATTTTTATTTTACCAGGAAAATTCGTTGGGCGTATGTAGAAAGTCTGGATGTAAAGGGGGGACTTCTGATTGATATCTGCCTTCGCCATCTTTGATGGGATCAGCACAAGATCGAGGTCTATATTTGTGTCTCTGCTTTGCATTCCTTATGCTTATGCTTAAAAACCGGCCAAGCGCGAGTCGGACTCGCGCACGAAGGGTTCCGTGCTATCATTTTCTACCTGTTTATTAAAATCGAAATTATTAAAAATTACGTTTGTTGTAGGGGGGCCCTTTAATATTTACTTTATTTTTCAACCCCGACTTCAAACCTATTAGTAAATAGCACGTATAAATAATAGGCAGTATTTAAATTATATTAAATCTTAATTATTTTTAACTTTTTAGTTTTGAAGCCGGTTTTTTTAACGTAGTTATTTTAATTTAATACTTTTTGGGGTCACTATTATCAAGCCTCTACTAAAAGCGTAATAGGTCACGACTCTGAAACGAAACTAACAACGCTTTTACTTTTATAAATAGAAGACTAGTCGTATTCAAAAGTTTATTTTGCATACCTCAAATCACTGTTTATATATTCACTACGTATTATTTTTACTCATAAATAAGAAGTGGCCCTAAAATGTTGTTTTTGCATGTTTTTTCTCAAAAAAGCTCACATTTCTTTACGGATATTAGGTACCTTGTCATCTTATACAGCCAGCCTGGGGGCCAACAGTCTAATCTGCATTAATTAATATCATTTTCGTATTTTGCTTGTAAATAATAACGAGGAAAAAAGATTCTTTTCCTAAACCTGGGCGAGGTTTCTAGGTAAAATATACGCACTACAAAAACTTAGGAAAAAAATATTTACGGTTAAAATGTTTATGCATTGACATTTGTTACTGAATCGCCAAAAAAATACATAATCAAAAGAAATAAAGCCACATTATTTTGATAACAGTTAATATTTTTTAAAGATCTCGACTAGTCCGAAACGGACGTGTAAGCACTACTTACCTTACAAGAAAACTGTGTTACTATAAGATTAAGAGGTTTACATGTTTCATACATTATCAAAATCCTAAATTATTTGTTAATTAGTTTTAATTAGCAATAATTAAAATGCCTTTCCTTTTTTTCGTATTTACAAATTTAGTATCTACTGTATTCCCTTATTGGAACGTTTGACATCAATAAAACAAACACTATGCGATTTCTCATTGTCATTATTTGTCTAAGATTTGTGAGCTTATTTTTTATTATAATCAAAACCTAATTAACGATAAATAAAAGTACTTGAATGCTTACTAAAATAAATCTAAATCTAGCCATCCATGTCGCAATCTGCAAACGGCCTATCCATCTCACTTCTAAATTACAGAAATCCGTTACAGCAATCCGTATCGACATCCCGAACATTTTAAATAAAACAATACGCCATCCGTCAGCGAGGCGGTCACAAATCTGTCACTGCGCAACTGGGGTTCACAGGTCCATCCGTATCCGTATCCGAGTGTCATACGGATGCGGAGACAAATTGAGAAATATTTGAATTTGGAGCGTGTTAGAGTTGTTGCGAGGTGAGTTGCTAATTTGTTTATGGATGCAAGCATTTGTGATATTTTATTACTAAACTGTACGAATAAAATACTCAGTTTATAATTACTTCTATTCTAAATTTACATACTAATAAAAACTGTTATGAATATGATTAAATATTTTTGTAATTCTTACTTTTTTCCCCAAAACTAGTCGTTATTTTATTAATATTACTATTTAGTATAAAACAAATTCCAATCTATATGTAAATACCTAAAACTATCTAATATAAATTCCCTTCCTTAAACCGCACAAAAAAGGTAAACACACCAATAAACCACCGTCAAAATGCCCCACCACTAACTACGGTGTATCTTGTCGCCGCGGCCGCCGTCACTAGTGTCTGGAATACCGATCGACTCCCGCGCATGCATTATTTATCTCTAACTCCACCCAAATGAATGCACTGCCCGAGAAAAACAACGAGCGTGGTTGGCGCGAGGATGTAGAGCGCTGGAAGTGTCAAAGGATTTAAAACTTTATAATTTTTTTTTGTTTTGTGTAATTTTGATCAATTTTATCGTTAAAAAAGAAGAAGGATAAGATATTCGTGCCAAAGGATTTAATTAATTTTTTTTCCGGCAAGTAAAGGAATTTTGTTATTTATACTCTGATTGACAATTATTATTAAAATATGTATTAGTTGGCAGTTTTCATTGTAACTTTATGCAGATATTATATTCGACGAGCGTTATTAGATAAGATTAGATATGAGTAAATTACTTTACTACGTAAACAATTAATAAATGGCAAAATATCACAAATAGAGTATATCTGACAATTGAAATATCAGCCCCAAGTCTTTTCACAAAAAAACTAAAGAGAAGTTTTACTTTTACGTTCAAAATGCGGATGAAATAAATTTCTACTTGATAGACAAGTGCATCTTTGTACAAATGTTGCGTACTTACAAAATAAGTTGTACACTGATCTATTTTGATTTATATTTGCAATAAAGTCTTTACACACGACCACACACATTCCATGACACATCTAGCACATCCAGTAATCTATCTCCCATAAATTGCCCTCCGTTCTTGTCCGGGCATGGATCTACAGCTAAACGACGGAAATAAAAATGCTATAAATATTGAACGACCATATTTTTCTCACTTTGTCGCCGGGCACCGACATGCAGCCTGTTTGTCCCTTCTATGGGGCTTCGAAAAAAGGGAGTTAGAATGACCTCAAGTACAGTCAGCCGCCATTTGAAAACAGAATACGTAGCTATAGTGGATCTTAAAATTTGGCTTGATTATAAATGATGTTTTTTTATTGGTTTTAGAGGAAGTAGGTAGGAATGCATATTTAGGGTTATACTATAAAAGATTTTAAGCTAGTTTTGTCAACTTTGCTTTCGATTGGAGCAAGTAGGATATATTTGGCAAGTTATATGTAAGCCCAAAGACATCTTCTTAGTTTTAGAGATTTTTTGAAAAATATCATAGAGTTACAAATTGGCGTTGAGAAAAAGGAGAAATACAAAAACATTTTCTTTATTTAATTTAGGATATACTTACCAATTCTACATCGAATCTCAAAATCCACCTAATCATATAACATTATACATATCTACTAATTAAAAGACATCAAGACTACGATTAGCTTTGTAACTCAATAGCTAGCTAAATTTTGCGTTCATCTGTTCATAGACAAACCAAAGCCAATTTCTTTCATTCAAGTTCAACGTCTTTATGTATTCACCCCTATGTCCTTAGAATCGCTTTCAATCTTAGGGTGGCCATCATTTTTTGTAGGATCAAAGCCAATATGCCTTGTCGCTCTGAATGCATGGCATGGCGTCTGCTACAAATGGGGCTATATATCACAATATACTGAAATAAGGAACGATGAGGCTTTCTATAGTATTGCAACAACATGCGTGAACTATTAATTGTGTTTTTTTATATAAAATTATATTATAAATGTTGAAGTTATATCTGAAAACTATTTAAAAACAAAGAGTCGAATATGATTAGGAGTTGGATGCCACAGTAGTTGACTTTCTATTCTTTAATTCTAGGTATCATTAAAATTTTAAGCAGTCCAATAGCATTTTTTATAATTTATGAAAGTCACTGAACAAATATAATGTTGTCATGGTCACCCCAAAACGCAGTGTGGTATGTTTTAGTGTGTACTGCGACTAAATCTCAGGTTAATTACTAGTTATCTACCTCCATGCGCCTGCGGCTATATCAAAGACTTGGCTCTAGGATTTGTTGTTCGTAATTGCCTAAGGCGAAAAGAAAGCTCGTTTCTTTCGAATACTACTTTTTTAGGGTTCCGTACCCAAAGGGTAAAACGGGACCCTATTACTATGTCCTCTGTCTGTCTGTCTGTCTCCAGGCTGTATCGCATAAACCGTGATAGCTATAAAGCTGAAATTTTAACAAATTTTGTAGTTCTGTTGCCGCTATAACAACAAATACTAAAAATTAAAAAAAATAAGGGGGGTCCCCATACAATAAACGTGTTTTTTTCGTATATTTTGCTCAATATTAAAAACAGTAACAAGTAGATCCTTTAAATTTTCACGGGATATTTACTTGTATATTACCTTTCAAAATAGATAATTAATAACAATAAAGTAAATATTAAAGGGGGGATCCCATACCACATCAATTTTTACTCGATCTTAAAAAACAGGTAGAAATTGATAGTACGGAACCCTTCGTGCGCGAGTCCGACTCGCACTTGGCCGGTTTTGGTTTGATTCACACAAAAAGTGTAATTGATGCTTTCACAAGTTCCATTTAATACTTTCCCTTATCCCTTAACAGTAGCTAATCTTATTCTTTTTCATCATACGGTACATACATATTTCATAAAGTCGGTAGAGTCTTGAAACAATGAATATGCTTATTGGCTAATTAAATCAACATGTATGTAGTTCTATAAATTACAATGCGTCATTAGCCATTCGTTCCCTCTTTTTGAATTAACTGCACTTCGCAACATCATAGCTGTAATGTGCCGAGCTCCAAAATGAAAAGTCTTGTTTAATATCAACCATATTAAATTTCTCTCAAATATTGCTCTAGAATTAAGAAATATACTTACATAGTATTATTGTTGCATACATTGTAGGCAAGCATAATATCACTCAAAATATAGACCATCGAAATACATTGGTACATACGGCATCATTTCAAAATTGCAATTTCCTTACATCCGAATACTGCTTGTGTATATTTTTCTACAATTTCTTATATTTTCCATCGGAATTCAAGTCCTGTTGCACTTTTATGAGGAACCATAAAGTACCTTATCCATTTTCATGATTGGATATATTTTTTTAAACTGAAATACGGTCAGCATAGACAGTTTTGCAATTTAAATATGTTACATAGAATAAAAATTCATACGTCTTTTTATTCATTTAAAACTAGCAAATGTTTTTTTTTAAACGGACGAAAATAAAAATTATCTATTTATTTTTGGGCGTTCTAAAATAACACAAAAATTCGTAATCACAATGCAGGTAAGGGGAAGGGCATTATAAGTAAGCCTATAAGTAAAATAAAACTGTGCTAAATATCCACTCAAAAAATCTTCTAAGTATTTTTGCAACGTTTATTTTCCCACTTAAAATTTTATGTCATAAAGCTGTTATAAATTCGGGAATCATAACAAAAGTTAAAATGAATACTTACGCTTTGTACAAATCTGTTTGACTTTTAATTATAAGAACTAATTTCGTTTCAAAGGTTATATAGCTGACTGTACGTCAGTGAGTAAAAGTACGTTTTCTTCGCTCATTTCATTTCTTATATTCCCTCAGCATAAATATGTAAATACTTAAGACGCATATTTTAGAACCACTTCGATGTTCATTCAGAACATGTATGCTTCCGCAGGCTATTTAATGTTTAGACGTCGCCAATCTTTTATTTTTATTTGAGATTTGGTGGTTTTACAAAAAATATTTAATCATTGAAACTATTTAGTTCTTATTCACAAAATTATAAATCATTTTTAACTATTATTATATTAAATTGTACAAAAAATTAAGCATATTCAAGTATAAGACATTCTTTTCAACTTTACACCATTTCTGTTTTTTCCACCACATCTGCAACATTTCTGTTTTTTAATATGTAAGAAATGGATTTTCTTGACTGTAACATAAATTAACCTGAAAAACATCAATACCAACTCAAAACTGAATGAAATAATGTCTGTCAGTGCATTCACACAAAGGCATCTACAACTCAACTGGTCTGTGCAAAACGTAGCTCTAATCAAGAGAGCGCGACGCAGCCTGAAAATGCTTTCTACAGTAATAGAAGCGTGCGAGTGTTTGAAATGAAAAATATGATTTTCATAAACGTCAGCTATATGCATGTTTAGAGCACATTTGCAGGCGAATAGTACGTTTGAATGGTTAGTTATTATTTGCCAGTTTAATAAACTTTGGGTTGGAGAGGGTAGTTAATATTGTAGAGTATGTATGTATACTATATATAATTATCATAGATTTGGGTATATAGGTATTTGAGTACCAAATGAGTCTACTGGTTACCTATCTTAATCCCGAATTTTAATATTCCGAATTTCATAATCCAGAAAACGTTTGGACATTTTTTCAGAATCCCGTTTTTTAGAATTTCGAAGTTTTGTTTGCCATATAATCGCAACTCCGAATTTCATTTGCCCATTTATTCATTTGCACAACGTTTTAAAATCCAGACGAATGAGTTCCAGACACACGAAATCTAAATGCGCGAAATCTAGATAACCGATATCCATATGCACAAAAGCCAGATTTTTAAAACACAAATTTTTGAAATCCAGTTAATTGATATCTAGACAAACTATATCTAGATTTTTAAAATCAAGATTCTTTAAATTCAAATAAACGATATCTAAAACAACTAAATCCTAGTATTATTTTAAATGGCTCTCTACTTTAAGAAAAGAACTTCGGTTTTGGCGCTTCGCCGACCGCTGCCGCGGTACGCTCGCTTCGCTCGCTCGGCTTGCGCACTGTGTGGTCACCATTCAACCTCACACTCCTCCTCGCTACGCTCGTCGTCGTACCTATTATTTTAATATATTAACAAACAGCGCATACCCAAAATTGTAAATTATAACTTTAATAATTTGGTCGACCTGAAACATGCCAAATAAAATTAGCTTTTCCTATAAGTAGTTATGACAAACCAAATCAAGATAAAGCATTTTAGGACTGATGATGAGGATGTTATGCCAATTGAATTTAGGAATTTTATACATTATGCTAAAGAATAATATGCCTATAGACTATTTGCCATTTAAAAGTTATGCAAAGGATAAATTTTGCGACATGAGTGTTATGCTTTTTGATGATTATGACAATTTATGTATGACGAACGATTTTGGGACAAGCGACGTAATGCAAAAGGAGCGGCTCCCATTGCAATAGTTAAGCTGAAACACGATTGTGTGGGAACCAAATAAAAAGATTATGAAAATCTGGCAATAGTTTATCAGGAATGTGATTGTATGGGAACTAAATATAAATATTATGAAAATTTGGTATTCGTTTATTTGGAAAATGGTACTAAGGGAAACAAAAAAAAGTATTCTGAGAATCTGGCATAGCTATTATCTGGATTATGAGAATATGGGTAACATAAAATTTTTTTTTGAAAATTTAGTTTTAATTCACCTGGAAATTGATTCATCTGGGAAACAAAAAAAGGAATTTAAAAAAAATGTCAATGTCAGTAAATCTGTCTTTTAAAAGTTCTACCAAACGTTTTCGGGGTTTTAAGATTCGGGTAAATGAAATTCGAGTTTTTAACAGGTTACCGAGTCTACTTCATGGAAGATTTTATGATGTTTTAAAAATATATTGCGTTGTTATTAAAGTCTAAATTGATTTCCAAAATGCTGAAAATTCAACGTCAGGTTTTACTATACGAGTTTATAATATCAAATCTCCTGGACTCTAAAACCATCTCACATCCGCATTCGGCATCTAACTAGACAGTAAGATCCATCACGTACGATCCAGCCATTAGTTGAGTGTTGGATTATTTTCATCAAACGCATATCTCTCCAGGCTAGATACGCGACTTGAATCCACTACTAATATCGTAACGGGTTTATGTTATCATTTAGTATGGAGAAGAATAGAGAAGGTAAGGTAGGGAGATATTGATATTTTAATTTCTTAGCTGAATGTTTTTCTTTATCTGCTACTAGTGGCCGGCCGCAACTTTGTTCGGGTGGAAGTTGGTTTCCCGTGAGAATGAGAAGTTTTCCCGCGGTAAAAAGTACCCTATGTGTAATTTTCTAATGTATAACCTATATTACTGTATAGTTTCATCCAAATCCGTCCAATAGTTTTTACGTGAAAGAGTAACAAATATCCATCCATACATCTATACATACAAAGTTTTACGTTTATAATATTATTAGGATTAGGTGTCTAATATATTCTGTAAAGAAAAAAAAATCATAAATCGCATCATTATCTAATTTTGAAAATAGAAACAAATAAACTATTTGTAAGAAACTACATAATTTCTATGTTTAACAGGTGTTTGCTTGTGTGTGAGTGATGATTTTTTATTTCACACATCAATCAATACATTATTTTTTCTGTAATAAAGCCTGTCATCTAAATACTAAAATCCTACACAGCTCCTATACGCAGAAAACATTTAAAACCCACAAATTAGTATTATCCGCAGCTACGGTAATATCTCACTCGCCTTCGCCTGTACAGAGTTATTTGACAAGGGTCCGCTCGTTATATTTGTCCTAACAACCAGGTGGTACCTTCCTATGATGACATCACAAAATACAGGGCCTAAAGGTACATGAACATTGAAGCATCTTTCTAGAAGGTTCGAGAAAATTTGGGCTTAAGAGCGAAATTTGTTTAATAAGTCTTTGATGGAGTTACTACGTTTTAATGGTTGGATAATCTAGTTAGTTGGGATATGGGTCGCGGGAATTACAAAATATCTAGACTGAGATAGGTATCTAATTTGATTTAATTCTTTATGAAGGCAGTCAAGGATCGTTTACTTAAAAAATTGTAAAGCCCGTATTGCTTACCTTACAAATATCAAGGCTTTTATTCTAAATGTTTAACATATTTTCTTATTCTTAAGTAAACCCTAATAAGTAAAATGTCCTCGTCTATGCTTTTTATTGTATTCAAACAGCCTTATACCGAGTTAAGAAATGGCACGAGTACGTAAATCAATGTATTGTATGTATTCACCCTAATATTTTTGAGGTAATAAAAGAAAAGAGGAACAAATGCGACATAATTCCAAATCTCAGGTCAAGTAGATAATGTCGGAGATATAAATTGGGTATTTCAGGGGATAACAGTGAAATAATGTTATTGCGAAATATTGTTTGTATGAAAGGTTAATGCTGGGAGAAGGTTTCGATGATTTGTGCTTATTTTATTGCATGAAGGAAAGTTCTGATATTGAAACTACGTATGATTAGTGTTGGTAGATTCGTCTTTAGAAATAAACAGTCATTTTTTTAAAGAGTTTTGTTTGGGCTAAGTATTTCTGACTTAATATTGCCAACAACGATAATTTTACTAAGAATAGGTAATACAAAAAAATTTGAAAAAAGTGTTCCCCTGTTACTTTCATATACTATAAGTATGTAATATGTATCTGTTTATTTTAGCATTGAAATAACAAGAGCCTAATGAAAACGAATGAGGACAATTAGCACATCTTACTGTTGTACATTTTCTATGTTTAATTTTTTTTTTTGGTTTTTTTTTGTTAAAGTTTTTTTCAAAGCATTAGGTTAGAGTTATGTTCACTAACAACCTTCGCTCCTTCCTTGTCTGTAATGGCACACATTAATTAAACATCTTAAAATGAGACGAAATGAATAATAAAAGTCGTGTGCCTTTCAAACACGAACTTTATAAGATTTCACGACAAAGAACTCCAACGACAAAAGAAATAAAATTGTGAATGAGACTTGGTTATTCAAACCCGTTATTTCCTTTGATATTATACATTTGAAGGAGTTTCTTTGAAAAATAATTTAAAATCCTCGTAAATATGATGAAAGACATAATTCTCTGTAAGTGGTTTAATAAAATTGGAAATGAAATCACATAAAATGTTTTTCATTTAAGAGAACACCGTTCATATTTTTTACTAAGAAGGACAATTGATAAATAATTTTATTAATTAGTTTTTACTTATTTAGAACAAACCCAAACCTTTTTTCCAAAAAGGTAAGCTCCCACACTAAAAGGTTCCTTAGTTCGATAATAAAAATTGAAACTCAATTTTCGAATTCCGAATTTTCGGGGCAAAACTTTTTAATAAAGGCAACCTGGCGGAGTAACTCGGTCTCTGAAATTAAAAACATTTGGCGCCCGTTCGGAATAAAATTCATATCACGAACACTTTGAAAATATTGTTTCGTCACTAATGAAAATCATTAATTTACACGTTTCTTAGGGAAGGTCATGTTTTCAGGCTGGTGGTAAATTACATATTTCCATAATTAACTAAATTCACATTTATATTAAAATATTTTTTAACATATTCTTACTAAGATTTAAACATTGAATATCACTGTTAAGGTTAACCGTGCATGATTTAAAATTGCAGCCGTCTGATTGGTCAAATTAGTAGCCGTGGCATGTGGGTGGACGATCTGTCAGTTGCATGTCACGCGCAAAATAATAAAGTGACAGGAGTTAGCGCGGGAAACTTTCCCGCTAATTGCACGTCAGTCACTAGTCACTACACTGCATATTGTTTGTTAATTACGACGCTTGATATTAATGTTGTGTCTATGAAGCTACCCTTGTAGATTAAAGGTTATGGGGATTTGAAGCATGCGAAAATGCATGCCCAATTGCTCATGAGAAAAATGTTTCTAACTTAAAATATTTTTTATATATGCAATTACCTACCTACGTCAAATTAAATCGTGAACGTCATTTTTAGGTTTACGATTAAGTTATTTACCAGCAAAATTTGTTTAAACCTTCCAAAGATATATTTAACATTTTAGTATCTGAATTCAATATAAATCTACCAAAGAAAACCATTAATAATTGAAGTACCTACTGAATTCCCTCAGTTATTTATTCATTCCCACTGATTTGTATAAAACTCAGCCATTTTTCCTGCTCTATTCACCGTCCGGCGTTCGGGATTGCCTACAATCCACGAGTGTAAATCTCTCGTTACTACAGTTACCAATCGCGAAGGGGCTTTAAAATTTCAAATCCCATTTACGTCCTCAATGAAATCTAATTTCCCAACACAAAGCCGCTTACAATGCGTCTCGGAACGAGATGAATCGCCAATTGTGAGACATCCCTCAATAGACATTATGCGATTAGTGACAACTTTGCAGTACAAATAAGCCTTTCAACTGCATTATTTAGCTTTGTGTTCTTGGTTCGGAGTGATAAGGATACACGAGTCTATGCATACAGAATTGTGTTGCTGTCTCTTTCGCTCGTTGGCTGAGGTATAGTTCGTTTGGATCTCGATGCGATAGAGTGGAATCAGACTTAATCCAGGCTAAATTGCTTACCGTCTGCTCGGGCCAGAGCGATTATCTCTTTGAGGCGCTCTTTATCGCTTCACTTCGAATATTTTGGCTTGTTTACATTATGTTTAGTTAACTAAGAGATGGGAAATTTGATGCGCTGGTTGTAACTTTGAGCTGAATTTAAATAAGAATTTTCAATTCAGTAACTATAGATGATTATGTTTTTAAAAAGTTCTGTTTTAAGACTAATCTTAAATTACTTATAAATGACTTATTAAAAAGGCAAAATTTTGCAGGTAAAAAATATACTTATCAGTAGAGATGGGCCGAGTACTCGGTTTATACTCGGTACTCGGCGTACTCGGCAGGTTTTTTGGTACTCGGTACTCGGCCGAGTAACTCGGTATACTAATGCCGAGTACCGAGTACCAAAAAAGTAACTTTGTTTAAAGAAAGCAATATATTTAGGTAGATATAATTGAAACAACAGTGTTAATCAAAACGCACTGATTGAGGAAATCTTTGACATCCTCAAGTAATAAAATCAAAATTATGCTAATGCATGAGTACTAGTGAGACAAAATTAAAGGAACAGTAATAAAAATAATCAATATTTAAAATTTAATAAATGTAAATTATGATGCCTTGTTTGTTGCCCTGTCCACTATTTGCCAACAAATTTTCTTCTAAATATACTTGCGTTCGTTTGTACTTGTTTACGCGCGCGAAATTGGGAATTTGGTAGAACCGAGTTACTCGGCCGAGTACTCGGTAAAAAAAAAATTGAACCGAGTAATACTCGGTACTCGGCAAAACTGTTACTCGGCCCATCTCTACTTATCAGCCAATGAGCAAGACTTTATTTATAGAAATAATATCACCCTCACAATTTTCGTCCATCTTTCTTTATAAAGTCCAACTGCATTTTAACTTTATTTCCTACAAAAGAGTTTTCTTTTCTTAGTAATTTAACGCATTGGAGGACGCACCCGTATTTTGTTGCTACGCCAGAACAATTTGTTTCTAAAACAAAAAGTCCAGAAAGAAAAAAGTTGGATGGAAATAAACATGACGCTTTGACATCTTGTAGCACATTTTTTTTCATTTTTATAACTATACTAGCGACCCACCTACTCTCCGCAATGGTGTAATTTTGCGCGGCTTGTTCACAAACAACAACACGTTGAAATTGGACTAACTTAAAATATTTTTTAAGTTATGTGCTTTAATCACAAATTTTAATGAAAAAATTGCCTATAAGATGGCGAAAACCGCATTAAAATCTGAGTAGTGGTTCAGGAGGAGATAGCGGTCAAACATACAAATAGATAATGATGATAATTATAAAATAAATTAATGCAATGAGTTTGAATAAACGAAAATCAATAAAATTATCTAAATTTTTCGAACAGTAAAAAAAAACAGTAAGGTTAAAGCACCTAATTCCGCGGTGTTTTTGCAACATTAAGAAAGATACAGTGATATTAGGGATAAGAAATGCGGTTTAGGGTAATAATATAACTTTATGAGATGAACAATCTAATATACTTTACAAATGTATAATTGCGTTTTAAATTATCAATGGCTTTATATTTAAAATAAAAAAAATGTAGGCTGAGGCAAAAAACCCTAATTCCGCGGTAAAAATCCTAACTCCGCGGTAGTTGGGCACCTGATTCCGAGGTATGAATTTGTAGAGAAAGCCCGTTTTATAGTAGTATTTATGCAGCAAATTATGTGATCGGAGATAGGTGCTTTTACCTTAATTTTTATTTTTATTTTATTAAACATTAAAAACCTGAAACACAAACAACCTAACACACAAAATTTATTAGTAGTGGATATTGTTTTTCTTTTTCTATTTCTTAAAATAACTCTGAAGTTTACTACCAACGATAAAACAAAATATATTAAGAAACTCAGCCTTGAGTTTTATTTCATCGGTTTCGAGCCATCTCAAGCTATTGAGAAGGATGTCTTGCTTTTTAACGTAATTTCCGAAACGGAAGAACCGACTCACCGTCTCCTTTGGGATTTTACTAATGGATTTCGTCCATACTTCTCTTGCTATCTTATCGTCTAATTCACTTAAGGCGAATATTTAGTTTCGCTTTTAATGAAATGTTTTAGTAACGAATATTAAGAACGTCGGGAAGGGTTTTTTATATACAGCGGACAGTAATTTGCTGAAATTTCAGTGTTTCAAGTTCTATATTTATAACAAAAGTAGCTAGCTGATTAGAATGATAAAAATATCTGTATGTCCTTCAATTCTAATTTTCTAATTTTAACATCTGCTCATCATAAAGATAAGGACATGAAAATAATAGGTATTAAAAAGACTACCTAACTACAAAAAAAATTAAGATATTAAAACAGTAAAAACACATCTTGCTCCCATTTTAATAAACTCTTTTCATAAAATAAAAACTATTTCAACATCTTTAACAAAAGACTCCGCCAACATTTCATTTTCAAGCCATTCCTATTATAGTCCTGAACGCAAGCAGAACCTAATTTGATCTTACAATTTTCTTCCCAACTGACGCTTCAGGCTCAGTGTCAACGTTTCTTTCGGATTATACATTACCAAACACGCTATTCACATACACACACTCGTATTCCTAAAGCCGTAGAGTTTAAAATTGAAAAGCTTACGTAAGGAATAATCAAGTGTATGGTTTAGGTCATTTTGTTAAAGAATATACAAGTTGAACGTCTTCCAAGTCCTTGTGTTTTCATTATAAAAGCAAAATAAGTTTTACAAGGTAGAGTTTAGTTTCAGAAAGGTTTTTCATGGTTTAAATGTAAAGTATGTTGAGATCAGAAAAATGTTCAAAAACTATGCAAAGAATAATCATTTATGTTACCTTTTCTTATGTTATTTCTACGATAAGGAAATGAACATGTTTGTTTCATATTTGTATTGTAAAACAGAAACTGGGTTATATCTGAACACAGAGTACACATTTACTGATAAATAAAAGGGCAGAGTATGAACAAATAGACATTGTAACTTCTGAGATATAGGCGATCATTACTTTTGTGTTAACCCTAGAAATTATGCGAGAAAAATAAGAAACGTCTGGCGCTAAAGCCAACTGTAATAGTTATTATTATAACTACTCATTGAAAATATAGAGGAATAAACACGGTTTAAAGGTCATTTGCAAGCTCTACTCGTTACAATCTTACCTATTCGTTTAGGTGGTGCTTAATATTTTTTCACTGGTGTCAAAAATCTCTATTTACTCTTACTTGTAAAATGGTTTCATCTTAAGTTAAAAATGATACAGAAAGCTCTCGAAATATCTAGGAAGACGACATAGAAGCCAAGTGCAATAGTTGTCAGTTTTAATCCCTTTGGGAGTTAGGAAGGCTGTATGTGTCTCAATTTTACGCTCTGCCGGCGCCGAGCAAAAATACACCCAGAATCACTCAACTCTGTAATGTCTATTTAGAATTACTTTTTTATTAGTTTTAGAAGTTTTTTATAAGTAGGTCATTTTATACTAAAATAATTATTTAATTTAACCATGTTTAAAATAAGTGTTCGTACGTATCATCAATGTAAAATATGTTTTCCTACGTAGAGTTAAAAACTGGAATGTATGAAAAGTTCATCCAGAATTAAAGGTTCGAACCTTAAAGTCTAACACTTATTTTTCGAACCTTAAAACGATATACTGAGTATAAAGCCAGTACCTACCTACAGCATTTTTTTTAAATTGAGCACTTTTGGAAATTACTTCTCTTTTCCATGTTAGACTTCTTGGCATCGAAAAACTACTCGATTCCAAGAAACTAATTAAGGTGTCATGAAACGTAACTCCACCCTACAAAGTCAGTAATCACGATATTAGAAAGTAGCTAAGGCAGGTGTACAATAGCGTGACCCAAGCGGATTAGGGTGGGTTTCCACTGGTCGCTGAGCAGTCGGCGCTCATTTGAAAGTTGCATCTTGGGCCGTGGCAGCTTGACGCGATGTGGCGTGTTGGTGATATAGGCTTTAGGTTACTAGATAAGCTTATACAATTGATTCGACTCAAACAAGTTCTAAACTTAAAAGTCGTTGATAATAAGGAATCTCGTTGGTAAAGAATGATCTGAAATGCTTTAAAAGAGAAAATGGGGTACAGCAACTAGAAACTGATTTACTTCTTTACAGATGTTAAACTTACCACTAATTCAGCCTTTAACATTATGAATGGACGTGTTCATCAAACACTTATGATGCGGGAAAATATTGCAAGAAAACTTAAGTTAATTAAACACTAGGTATATGATTTCATAAACTTGAAAACCAGCGGAGTAGATAACTGCGGAATATTTTTCACGATGATGTAGGATTAGTGTGAAAAAAAGACTCCGGAATCAAAATACAACTGCAACTATTAAAAAAATATTGTTTTTTATATTGTTACTTAAAAAAACACAAGATAAAAGACTGAGACACGCTTACCATAATTTGATCAATAGGTAAGTTTTAATTGACTTTTTATCAAACATAATCTTTTAATAAGGCTTATCTAGTATTCTAGATCGTGGGTAACCTCCCTAGACTAGTCTAGGGTCCGCGTGATTGCTTCTAAAATTTCCTTACACGCCTTTGCAGTTGACAGCTCGGGGCGGGCTTTCGTTTCCGCCTGCAAATATCGTGGGCTTAATTAAAGTGGATCGCTCGCTTGTTAGCAAGTTGTTTTATATATTAAAACTAGTTTCGACAGACATTTATAATTCGGACGTAAGTAAGCCCTGTAAAACGAAAGTAGAATTTTGGAATAGTGGACGCTTACGTTTTTAAAGTTGTAACATAATTCTTGCCGAAACTGTATTAAATAGATGTTATGATTATAATATTCATCCATGTACATTTTAAAGGTAAAACTACCTCATTTTCAACATTCATGTGTTAAACTATTACATTTTTAATGAGTATATTTAATTCCTCCGAAAATCGAATTTCCCAATAATGCAACCACACCACCGTGCGAACAGCGAACTCTCTAAACGCCGTCATAAAACCGTAAACAATAGCGGATTTGTTTGCCCGCTGAACATTGTGTGGTTATAACAGCGAGAAACCGGTAATAACTGGTAATTACTGGTGCAGCCTGCGGGGTAAGAGCTAATTATGAAGTTGCGTATGCAGAGAGAGAGGAGCTGACGGCATTTCTATGGTGAGGGGCGGATGGGAGAAGTTTAGGCTTTTAGTATAGAGCGCTTTGAGAATCTAACGCACGTTTTGGAAAGCTATTTGACATAAAAAAGGCTGAAATCGGATCAGATTTTATAAAATGATTTATGGCGGCAAGTTTATTAATTACGTCAATAATAATGGTTAGTTTCGCTTTAATTAAATTGATTGGATTTTGACTTATTGGATATTTGCTTAGGCTTTTAGAAATCTGGTGCTACATAAAATATCTACTTAAGACTGAAATTATTTTTGATGAGTAATGAAATTGACCAAAAAATTTATCTTCAATATTTTTCTTATTGGCATAAGATAAAGGGTAGCATTTTGTAATATATTGATCTCCGTTTACACAGGGCAATAGGTAAACATATACACTCAGGGGCACTTTTAACCGGCCACCTACATTTTGTCAAGAATTTTTCGATCTCGCCCTGGTTCTCGTTCTTAGTTCCCGACAATTAGCTCCGCATGTGCCCAGTGGTTCATTCCTTCATGTTTAAGATGTAACAACCTATCAAGTAACACCTAGTAGTCAAAACTCAAGTTAACAGAAAAAAACGATAGGGCATTTCAGATGAGTGGACGGTTAAATGTGCCCCTGAGTATATTTAAGCTATATGTTCACATTACCAATTTGACCGGAGGTTATCTCCAAAATATCTTAACACCTCCCCACGTAATGTTATTTGGATGAAGAAGCCGTAATAACATTTGCTGCTGTGATTATCCCGTTTCCTTCATCATAAACAAATCTTAGCTCACGTCCACCTGTCATATGATATTCAACTTTATTAATACTCTTTAAAGTTGTTTTTAGCTTGTCATTCTAAGCTAAATTGAGGTTGACCATACCGTGTTGTAACTCGTAATTAAGGCACTCCCTAAAGGGCGACATATTGGGAGGTTTTAGCCAATTATAAACTTGTGCACTTCTGTCCAGCATAAAAAGAACCAGCGTGTTGAGTTAAATTCTAAATTTGCGAGTTCAAGATAAACTGGCTAATGACACGGCCTATATTTAGGGTTTGGTGAAAGCAAATCCAAAAGTTGGTCTTAAACATTGTATTTGTTTTGTTTCGTCTGTTTTGATGATTCGCTTGCTAAGCAACACTGGTGGTGTTGATTTAAGACGCTAAGAAGAAGTTTTGGGTATAGCAAATAAACTTTTCTGTTGTAGGTATTATTGATTTAAATTTTTAGTTCCTACCAAAACTTGATACAATCTTACTGTAAACACAAAAATTCAAAAATGGCACTCTATTTTGACCTTTTTACGTAGAAGTGGATAATCTAAATCTAAGACGTTCTTATCTATATCTTTTAACAATTTAAATTTATTTCGATATTAGAATCTAAGTGAATATTGCCATCGAACATGTAACTATTCTTCAATGTTGTCTATTGATTAAACACTTGGCACTTTCCATCAAGTAGGTAGATTTTTCGATATCCTTTATGAAATCCTTGTCTAGAATGTAGCAGCAAATTTTGTATTAATATTGGACACTTTAGAGGATGACCTTTTCTTCTTTTATTTATATTTTTCGAAGTTAGTTTTGTAAAAAAGACTAGGCTAATAGGGTAAGATGTCTTGCTATGTTAAATTATTCTTTGTTTATTTGTTTTATTATTAGTTTCATTGCATTTATTTATTTTTAATTCTAACTGTGGAGGCTTCTTATTGGCTTTTTGTTTTTTTTAACTATTATTGTTTAGATGTAAGCAGCTGTAAGCCCCCTAAATAAACATCAATAAATAAATAAACATACCACTCGTTTACCAGTTTTTATCGCTTAAGGCAGACACTAGTTTTTTTACAAATTTAAAGAATAGCACTAGTGGATTAACATTAGCGCTTTTATAATAGTAGATTTACACAATATTCATGATGTAGCTACAAACCCACCGTGGAATCTTCAAATTTATCAAAAGACGATCCAATTTGTAAGTAAACAACGTCAGCACACTAGCATTTTATAAACGTACCAAAGTTGAACGTTTTTGGAACATGCAACAATCATGCACTTGTTTCCAACAAAGCCTTTATGTTACAAAATGTCAAAAAAGACTCCTCAAATAGGTGTCTGAAATCGATTGTCGATCTTTAATATTATAATATAACGTTATTGAACATTTTCAGTTAGTTAAATTGAGTTCCATAGCAACGTTATATAGATGTAAAGTTTCGAGATGTAGAGTTTCAAGATGTGGATTTTACAATGAACTGGTATCCATCCTTATAGACATGATTTTTATGATTATTTTCTAAATAAATATGTTTCATCGTTTTTAAAGCAAATGTCACGTCTCACATTAGTTAAGTGTAGTTTTTTTAGCAAAATATTTATCCTAACGCATTAAAAATGGGGGTGTATTATTGACGTTGTCATAACTGTATAAGACGCCAAAGTAACAAAAGTTTCCGCGTAACTGAAAAAAAAACAAATTAAAATGTTAAAACTATACGTGTCTTCACAACGAAGAAAAAGAAAAAATGTCTATCTAAGACAAAAATCATAGGATCATAAACATCCAGTTTGAAATCATCATGGTTCAAATACGTTACTAAAACGCCAGTGTGGCAGCACCTTAAAACGCGGTCGGTTTCCATAGCGATGAACCGAGCGCCTTTGAAACTTAACACGCAAATACGAAGACAGAGATATTATATAACACATTGTTAGGAACTCAGATAAGTACGCACAGGTGGGGAGATACTCAATTTACAAGTTTTTAATCTTGAGTGTTCTTGAGAGATATTATTTGCAAGCGCTAGTAGTTGGTTAAGTACTTCGACCGTAAATTCGGAGCAATAAATTTAAGGTTCTTAGAGAAATTACTCTGCTAAATCTTGATTATTAATATACGTAATTATGTCTTTGTTTAAACTAGGTGTAGTGCAAGTCAGCTTTTTACTATTTACATTATTGTTAATTACTTTTAAAACAAAACACGGGTCACAACTAAGTGGCCCTAAACTAAGCGTAAGCTTGTAATATAGGTACCATATAATGGACTAGGAGAAAACCTAGAAAAAGTTTTTGTTTTATCGTGCTACTTTAACAAAGCATTGTTTTAAAAGGTAAACTAAAATAGCATTTCGAATTCTTTGTACTATTAATGAAGGTAAGTTAGATTTTAAATGAAGTCTTAAGAGTACTTAAGTTATCAGAAAAGTATTAATAAAAGTAAAGTTCATAGAAGTAGGTAAGAAATATCAAAGAAAAGCTTCTAAGAATATCAAAGTAAACGCTTTAAGTGAAAAAAGTAGCTTTTGTATAAAAATAAAAATAGAATAATATTTTATCAAGGTTACGAAAATGTCAAAGAAAAATATTTTATTTTAGTAATTTTTTTTTTTACGATTAACCTTTTTCAAAGTACCAGGAATACATAACTGCATAACAAGAATTGCTATTGCCCATAGAATGCTGCATGTCCAAACCTGAGTTGTACCAGAAACTCGGCCGCAAGTACCAGGGCCGCATACCCGCGTCGGAGCTGTTATGGATGGATGCGATAACCGAGTGACGTCACACCTGTAGGTAGCTGACAGAAATTGCGTTACACCGCATCGGTGGGGATACGAAGATGTATGAAATTTGGAGACGGATGGTGAAAACCATAGTGTTTCCTAAGCTGTGTTGGTGGGAAAACCGCCTTCCACGTGAACGGAGTCGCCGGCGGCCACTAGTAAGTTTATAAAGATTCATGAGTAATAAGTGATATTGAGTCCATAACAAGTGAATGATAATCAGTAATGACACTAACCGTTAAAGATTAAAAAAAGACATTTAATTGTTTAACTAAATAAAGTTTATTTATTGTAACTAACATTAAAATTTTAACGAGCATTAAAACTTTTAACACATGAACTAATTAGCAAAATTTTATTTAAAATCAGGTCAACGCCTAACATCAAAAAGTTTCCATGTAAACATTACTACGAAGCTTGAACCATTCGTAGCTCCTGCTACGAGCTACATGACATGCTACGGCGTAGCCTAAGGGCGTAGTTACAATGTTACCGGATTACTGAAGACGTGCCGTCTTGACCTATTTAGGACTACACGACTCGTGTGCTAACGACCTAAACTTGAAATTAACCTATGTCGACTAAAATGTTAGATAGCTTATATTTAAGTCTTGATTATGAAGGAAAACCTTGAAGGTATTCTAAACATAAAACTTTTTTCATAAATTTTTGAAATAACATAGGCTATAATTGTTATAAGAAATTATTGAATTATCTTTGTTCTGACCAATTTAATATTAATGCTAATGTTTTCAAAAGACCTTGTCATAATATAATATACTATCAGTTTAAAAATGTTTCAAAAATTAATAATTCACGCTTGAAGTCGACGTACTAATTATAGGCTGAGGGCTTTAACTAAAACTAAGCACAAACCAGGAAAATTGTAGGTGTTAGAGCTTGTTATTTAATAAAATACAAGCGGCTGGTGTAAAATATGTTTTTTTACCGTTCCATGCGTGGTATCTGATTTAAAACTACAAAGTTACATGTGAGGTCAGGTGGCGTAAGAACAGTTTTTAACATGACTTAACCGTTTCGATTTGAAAATATCATAAACTGTGTTCATGGCAAAAATAAGCTTTCTTTGACGTTTTTCATGTTTGGGATAAAATTAACTCTTACCATAGTAAGGTAGAAGAACCAAATATGGAAGTTATAAGGATTATGTTTTCGTTTTTCATCTATAATTTTTACGTTTTACTATACACGTTTCTAGAATTTTGGAGGTTAATAAATAGTGTCTTTAAGAATAAGTTTCAGATTTTTAAAATAGGATAATTACTAGTTATATCAAAATAATCATAATTAAATATACCCTCTGTCAAATTCCAGTTATGAACATCTGATATCGGACACCTAAATATATACAAAATATGCACAATTGGACAGACGCTTCATTTGCTTCTCATTTAAAAACGATAATAAACAATTAGAAACGGTTAACTAGTATTGAAATACAAGATAAAAAATAAAAAAAATACACTGATTGAACGTAACTTCATAATTGGGTCCAGGCATATAACCGGATCCAATTATGAAATAAGAAAAATTTTAAGTGTAAAATTCCATTGGGGTTTTATGTTAGAGCGTATATTCAATCTTTCGTTATCAATGGTTCCAACAATAATTACAAAAATTAACAATATAGTTACTCCTGTCATTTAAAAAGCCTATAAATGTACATACTTGCGACACGATCCTTATAGGAAATTCTAAATTTTTCAAATGAAAATACCTACGTCTGGAAAAAGGGCTATTGTCGAAAACTAAATTGCGGATAGCTCTAAAATTTGATTCCACAGCACTTTGAATACTGGCACGACTGATAGAGTTAGGTACTATTTCAATAAAATAATTTACCAGGCTATTTATTTTTGAAGAATGTCGATGAAAAACCATAATTGGTCCAGCGTCATAATTAGTGCTCTTACCTTATAAGTTTCAAACATGTATTTTATATATTTAACAACATATTAATAATAATATAATTACTCGCTCTTTCCTCTAAAACATCTAGATTTAAAAAGTCTACATCAATGAATAAAGCAAAAAACATTCTTAACTCCAGCTTTCCAATTCAGACCGAAAATAAAAGCAGCCGCTTATTTCAAAAATAAAATGTCAGCGTTCCCGCCTACTCGACTTAACAAGAACCGAAGCTCAAGACCGCTGCACAAAAAAAACAAAATCACACGCAAATATACACAGAAGTTCCAAATTCAATTCCACGTCGAAAACTTTGCGCGCCAAAACCGAGCTTGTTTATTTTTCACAAGTAATTACAGGCACAGGCGTAGCGCGTATAATTCTGCCTAGTTGCCGCAAGTTTATGGTATTCATGGTTGGCAGAGCGTTTACGAAGCATACAATTTTGTGCTTGCACAGCGGCTTACAGAAATATGCTTCGGAATCAGTTTAGCTGCGTTTTGCAAGTTGTTTGTGAAAGGCGGTTATCTACAAAGAGATCCGGAATAGGTTTACGAAACTTTTTGGTTAACAATTTGACAATACGTTGTGGTCCGAATTTTCAGTAGCAACGCCGGTTTTACTTTGTAACCTAGAAAGTACGAATGTGTGTTAATTGGTTTCTACCAGATTTGTTTAACAGCAGCGGGCGATATTTTTTTTTATTTAAAAAAACTAAATAAAAACTTTATGTGAGAAGAAGTTAGCCTGAAGTAATTGTTATTTACTTCTAGGTTACAAAGTAAAACCCTGCAATAAAAAATACCTTTTTTTAAACAAATTATAGAAGTATATTAAATTGGTCATAATTAAAACCATAAGCCCAATTAAAGTGTCGTATTAACGTTATAAAAAGTGGCGGTAACTTGACGACGAAAATAAATCTTCCTAGTTTCGAACTATAACTGTATTTTGCTATTTTAACGCTTATCCTTAAATGTCTCATTCTTTGACCCTGCAACCTAACATATACTATCCATAGGTTCTGTATTCTATGATGTTAGAGACAGATAATGAGCAGTCAACCACAGATCAGGAGCACGCGCTTGCATCAACTGCGGTCAGGCAGCGGGAAACTGTGGTCAGGATAGGAGTTTTCAAGAAGATTCTGAAAGTATCGCATGAAATAAACAACATTAGTATATTTATTTATTTATTTAACAGTTTATGTACACAGAAACAAAAGTAACAATAATATAAAAATACAAATAAAAATTAACTAGAAACTATGTACAAAGGTACTACTTATCCCTTAAAGGGATCTCTTCCAGTAGTCCTGTGATAAGAGTACTGATGAGAAAGCAAATTCTGTGTGTAATTGAAACAAATAAATTTTTAAATACAAGTCTTACTCATATACATACTAAAAATATATACATATAATAAACATACATATATATCAATATATGTATGTTTATTATATGTATACTGTGATTGCTAAGTGACTATTGGATTAAAGTCTATGTTGGGAGTCTGAAATGTACTGAAGGGAAATGAGGGTAATATTTGTAGTTGTAAAACAAGTTCTTCCGGGAAAATAAATTTCGTATGTTATTGTGAGGGATTAACATTTGTGCAAGGCAGAGATATTTCACTTTTTTTTTATTTGTATAACCTTCAGACACAAACTTTTTTGAAAAAAAATATTATTGACTTAAGGTAAGACTTTATTTTTAATGTCGGCACGTATCCACGATTAAGAATATATTCGCTTAGGGTCGAAAGCAATTTAAAAACATTATTTTGTAAGTTGCGGGCGTTACGACTTGAAATACTCGGAATATAACCCAGTTTAACCACCTGTACGCTGCAGGTAGTTTTACAGCTAAACGTGTATATTTGGCTTCTAACCTTAATAAGTATATAAATATGTTGGTATTTACGGAACATATTTAAGCTAGGTTTCATATCTAGGAAAATTAGTTTTCTCCGTATTTTCACAATTAAGAGCTCGGTCGGCCCTGTGTAACTGAGAATTCTGTGATGTGATATTAACTTGGTATACATTTAAAAGTGAGAAGTGCATGAAATGTGTTTTGACTTAAGTATTGCAATTCCGTTGAAACTAAGGTTTTGATATAAAATTGCACAAATCGTTTTAATAAACGTCAAAATTAAAATACCCACGAGGAAAACCGTGTAACTTACTAATTCATCAATATTTTCGAATTTCTTAAATCAAACTTCTATTATAAACGGATAAATTTATTATTTTACAGTAACAATTTAACCATAAAACTATATAAATATTTTTTTCCTCTGCTATCAAGACCCAACCGAAGAAAAGAACTCAAGCACTGTTTACTGCTTTTTAATTGAAAAAGTGACTATGAACTGGAAAACTGTATAAAAATTCTAGATTAAATTTTAGTTTGCGAGCGGTATTAAAACAGCAGTTGCGTCCACGGTCTTGAAAGCGGGTTATTACTATATATTAACTTTTATTTTTCACAGTTACTTATAATAAGGTCACTGCGGGAAGCCATCGTTTTTAGGACAGCTCTTAAATTTAGATGGAAAATAAAGTTTCATCAAATTAATTTTTGTATAAAACTGTAACCATTATTTTTTTTTATTTGTAGTTATTTATTTTTTCTGTGAGTGTAAGCCAAAAATGTTGATGTATATATGTATCTTTAACTCTATCTCAAACGCAACTGATTTTGGTATTTTTTTCACTATCAAACGTATTTTTACTAGGTTTTTCATCAGTCCTTTATATGGTGTTTTTTACATAAACGCTTACTGCACTTAATTTAGGGCCACAAGTTTGGTCTGGAGATTTCTTATTTCTATAAAATGGCAACATAAAAAAAAAATCTTTCTTCCTTTCTTTTTCAACGAATCTAATTTCTTTTTCCTGGTTATGGCGTCGAGAATTACTCTAAATTATAACTACTACATTGATATTGATTAGAAATCGTTCTAGTACCATCTAGGAACCCACCTCTAGATCCATACCAGAACAGGTCCGCATTCGTTGCTCCTTCATTTTATATTCTTAATGGACTCACCTGCGGCTCTATGTAATATCTAGAAAATTATGAGACGTTGCATTTTATTTCATTCCGTTTTATATGGACAAGTTTATGAAAAGCCCGCCGCTATGTGGGTTAAGTGGATTAAAAAGGGAAGTTGCTCGTTTTTAATACGGATTTTATTCAGTTCAGCGTGTTTTGTGCTTTTTTTAATTATGATCTTAGAGAGTTATAATATATGGAGTAACGTTGTGTATAAAAGTTTAGTTTTACGGGCGATACTTATTAAAAAATTAACAAAAAACTTCACTTTAAAAAAATAGCGGTTATTTTATTTTCTTTTTAATATTTTGACTCTTTCTTGAAACAGGTTTTGTAAATGAACTCAAGTGGGTACAATAAAGCTGTAACTGCTTTAACTAATCTTTAGTTACCAATTGTAAAGGGCCAGCTTTATTCCACCCCTAAACTCATACTAATCCACGATATAAGTTTAACGACTTATACAATATCCAACCATACAGAAACATATACAAACAAAAGCTATAATTTAACTCCGAGCTCCTTATTTGTAACCCACATTAAGGTACCAAGATTTACTTACAGACTAAAAGCTTAAGCAAGCCCGAACTTCGAACATAGATTTAACATAATAGCACACTTACACAACAGCTTTAAAAGTGGCACAATTAAACTAAATTCATTGTTTTCCCTTTTAACTAGCACTTTTAACTTCAATTATGTCGTTAATTGGCAAATGAAATGAAGAACAACAACGTTTAATTGCGAGTTTTTTTCTTAGAAGTTTCTTTTTATTGTTATTTGATTCATTTAGAGGCGTCCCTTTTTTGTTTAGGCTTCATTTATTCGTAAATGGGAGGAAAGGCTAGGGCGCATAGCAAAAGGTTGAAATTTAAAAAGAAACAAAACAAAATGTTTTTTATAGAACTATACACTAATACTACGGAAAAAATGGAAAACCCTGTAGCAGACGTTTGCCCAGCATTGGGAAAATATATGTAAAAATATATATTATGGGGATGTAAATTTTGTATGATACAAAAATAATTCCGACCAGTAAGTTTGAAAATCACTGGAAGTGCATAAAACATTAAAATCTTTATCCTCTCTTTTGACGATAAAAGCTATCAATGATATTATTTTACTGTAAGTAAACTATTCAAAAATAAACAATAGTAAATACTTTTAATTTTTATGTGTCCATTGCCTGTGTTTTTTTGCTAAAATCTTTTTTTTTCTAAACAAAAAACCCAATCAGGCAATGTGCTCGAAATACTCGTCTAGTAATAGATGACGGGTCAACTCATTAGTCGGGGTATTTTAAAATGGGGCACATTTAGAACATTCTACTCGAGTTTTACGGGTCATTGTATTATTTTGGAAGTCCTGTTGGATATAAAAGTGCTTTGTTTCATGAAGATTTTTACAAAAGATGTTATTGTAAAGACTTTTTAAGCTTTTTTAAGTATAAAGGGATAGCAAAGGGGTATTAATTCGAATAAAACTTTAGATTAGTTAATGCAAAAAGAATCAAAATTTTAAATGATGAAGAAAGTGATGAAGTATTTAAGATTTCTTTCATAAGGCAATTAAAACTTATAGCATTTTATTTCTTCAAATAATTTCAATAAAAAAATGAAACTGTAAAACTCAACCAAACAAACCGTGAATTATTTATTTTTAAAGAGAGACAATAGTCCTTCTTATTCCCTTAATAATTTCGCCAATCAGTATAACCCTCACAATGACTACCAAGGATTAACCTTCCTTTAATCAATCATGCGTTGAAAGGTCACCCTTCCACTCATGCCTAAAGCCCTCAGACGCACTCACCTTAACAACCTATGTACCTGATTAATTGTTATTACGGAATCGAACGGACTAATTCATATATGGTAAACAATGCTCTTAATACCCATGGCTGAGGATTGTTAGACCGAGTAAAGGGTTAAAAAGTGATTGAAGGATCGGTAACAAAGAAGAAATAGGGCTGAGTTTTGATTGGAAGGTAAAATAAAAGATAAAACAGTGGAATTTTTTGCCGTGATCTTGACAAAAGGGGAAAGGCATCTGGGCTTGGGAATTGTGATACGAGTACCTTTTAAGTTTTTAAAACACTTCTAACGAAAACTTAAATTGGTATCAGTAGAAACCAATATATCTTATCATTTTCACGTTTTAATTCGTCTTATAAGTTAATTTGATATATCCCTTACGTTTAGGTACGTAATTTGAAACTACTACAATTCATCGTATCTAATTCATAGATTTTAGTATACCCTCCTGAAACCCGAAACTCGTATAACTCACACGTAATCCCTAAAGTCGAGAATATACCAGCAATAATACTTGTACGATACAATACAAATCATAAACATAACAAACCCTATCGTGGAAGCAATAATCGTTATCGCACCATTTTCAGGCAGTCTATATTCATCTAAATGCAAGGAATATTTTCCACAAAAACGTATTAAGGTCGCCTAAACTACTACGCGGATATTATCTCCAACACTTTTTCATAATATTTCAAACACATACAGCCTTTCTTAAGTGCTTACATGTACTTGAACATGATATATCGTTCAAAACGCTGGGTATAAACCGTTATTTTGTTTTGCGCGGCAAAAATATGGCGCGTATTTCAATATATTAAAACGCATTCGCGTAATATATGCGACAGAATGTGCCTATGTGGCTCGGAAGATGCCTATTTGTATTCACAGGGGTATAGGTACTGGAAGTGCCGTGCATTTGGTGGCATAGCTGTACATATCTGACGAATGCCATTCTATAAAATTTTTGAATGCGAAAATATTCATGAGATTTCATACTGGCGCGCAACAATGCCGTGTACCTTGCTGTTTGTGTTAGAAATATTCTCTTTATATGAAAATATGGTTGTAAATACGTGCAATGGGCAGGTATGTTTTGACCGAATACAGTCGGAATGGATAACCCGTCGGCTTTAGTTTAATATTTATTTGTGGTGTAACGGGAGATTTTCTTTTCATTTTCCAGTATGGTTTAATATAACAGACAAATAAAACGAATGTTAAGGCGCTGCCGCATCGCAGCAGTATTAACAACTGACGAAACAATATTTTTGTCCAAAAACATAATTAAATATACTACCTAATTACTTAGATAGCGTTTTATTTTACTTGATTTCATCATAAAGCCTGCTTTACAAAACATATATTAGTTTCAAACTAATATTCATTAAATCTGCTACCTCCAATGTTACCAACTTAACGCGACATTTTCCCAACAAGTCTATATGTATTTGACATCGGTTCATTTGCATTTGACATTTGCCCCATCTCCCGAATTCCCGCGATCAAAAACCTATTGGAATAAGACAAATTGGTTTCCCGTAGTTAAACAAACCTTCGGCTGATCCCCTAATCTGCTACTTAGTGGGGTTAAACCAATGAAGTCATCAATCCAGATGGATTTGAAGGGGTGTCTTACCCCGGAGCTTAAAGCTAATCAATGAAAAGTGCAAAGGTTAATGCCCGCAATTTTTAACACTTTTTTTAAGTCGAAAGCAACGTTTTTAATAAACTCAGTGGAGGCGCCGACGGAAATATTAAAGGCAAGCTTTTGATTAAATATTTTATTCGGAAACGGATTTACTTGCACAGACTTATAATTTCTCATCGATTTATTGATAGTAATTAAGTACTACTGCTACTGCTTCAATAGTTTAAACGACAAGGGTTTCTAAACACGTCATTTGCTTATATTATTTAAAAAAAAGTTCTAGGCTAATATTTTCGAGCTATTATACATGCTTATCATAATCAATCTGTAATGAACTAATAAATTGGATTACGGCTTACCCTTCATACCGTTTAGCCTCAGTAGAGGTCTTATGGTTGAACTCAAGTCATAATTTTACTAAAGCGACCGTAATATTCAAGTTTATTTGCATATTGTTCGATTATGTCACCTCAAAGTTATAGTCGATCTATTCTATAGCATTTATACGTTGGTGCTGTAACTTGAGATTAGGAATGCTTTAGGTATCGATTTAATGATAAAATTTTTGAAATAATGAAAATTATTTTTTTGAGTCTGAAATAGATTACTTACAAAGTTGCAAGAAAGAATCCCAGTTCAATACTAAAAAAACCTTTTTTTTCATAATAAAGTAATAAAAAATACTTTTTGTATGGCTTTGATCAGAAAAATAGTTTCCGTTGTTTTAGTTAATTATTTTGGCGATACCCGTAACAAAATTATCGACAAGCTGTTGCCATCACTATTTTAAATATCGTAACCTATAGATCCTCGCACTTGTGATTTCCCCAAGGTACCCTCGTTAATAATTCAAATGGTCCCGTGTCCATATCCTTCACCTACCCTCTACAAGTACATAGTCACAGTCATCTAGGAGGCAGGCAACATAATTAATTTACAGGCAACACCGAGCCTGACCTAAATATTTACCACCGCTCGTAACAATCTTAAAAAAATTAGGTCAGCGAAAATAAAGTTTGGTTTAAATTGAAAAAGTTATATTTTAGTCGCGTTGATGGCCCAGCAAGATTTATAACAGTAAATGGGTTTTATTTAATACGCGGGAGCCGGTGTATTTTTCATTTTACACCAATGAAAAGTTAATATTCGAAAAGGTATTTCGTCTCGGCGTTACTAGTGAATACGCGTAACGAGCTTTTTGCTATTTTATTTTTGCAGGCGCTTCGAAATTATTCGCTTATCGTGTGATTTAATGAATAATTTAGTTATTTGCTTTGAGCTGGTTATTATGATTTCCTTTTACCGATACACAGCAGAATAAGTAATAAAATTTGGTTTATTGGTGCTAAAATCGTCTTTTCTTAGTAGTATTACATTACTTCGGTGCTTCCCACATCACGGTACATTGCCTTTGTATAGAAACACGATCGAGGTTCGCCGGGTATCTTTCTAATCGTTACATAAAACTCCCATTAAGACCATTAGGTTGTGTTTACAAAAAACAGGCCATAAATAACTGGGACCACAACGATCTTTCTTCTACCCTCGGAAATGATGGCCGGTTGCTGTATATTAGGGGTATTAAGGCCCTATGGGGCGGTGTATTAATTATAATCAGTTAAATTTGGGGTAACTGGCTAGTAAATAGGTTGTTAAGATACCAACGCGTATAAGGGAGGATAAGGTTACGGTAAGGTCATTGACCTTATTAATTTTCTTATCCAGGCCATCCATCGCAAACTCTTAAAGAACATGTTTTTGTTTTCTAATTTAAAAGCAATACCAAAGTATAGTAAAACAATAGTCGGGCTTGTGTACCTCCTTATATTTCATTATTATAATTATTCTTATTTGTTTATTTCTTGTAACCTTTTTTTTTTATCTAAGCGAAGGGGATCTTTCATTTTAATAAAAAGTCAGGACACATCAGGATCATGTTTACAGTGACGTTTTATGCTAATCTAAAACGCCGGAACACCAATTTACATTACCCACGCGAAACAGCTCAAATATCAACTTACCTAAACACTTTATTTTCCCCAATTTTATAAAACCAATAAGACCGCTGTCCTTCAAAAGCAATATTTATCCAGAACGAAAACATACTTTAGAAAAGTATCGGTTTCCGATGTAACTACGTTTTGGCGGTGGAATTAAATTATAGACTACCGTTTGCAGGAAAGCGTAACACACTTCGCTCATGATCAGAATATTGAAGCAGGGACAGAGTAACAAAACGTATCGATTCCTTTAAATATTCCACCGCAAAACGACTTGGGACTTTACAATACAATTATTGTGTTGGAGAGTTTGTGTTTTGTACAATTGAATCATGATAACGGGTAAATTTGGCTAATTATTGATCCTGGTTCTCTAAGAAATGTGTTATGTTACAAAGAAATACTGATCAAAAGTATAAGGTTGATTTGTTTCATTTTACTTTTTAAAAAAGTGGTCAGACTAGGTATAATTATAACAAACAACAGTAAGGTACAACAAGTTTTCAGTTTTTTATGTTTTAAGATATGTACAAGTTATAGTCATTTGGAAAACAAATATAGAAATAAAACGGGTATGATCAAAAAGCAATAAAACAAAAGAAGCCAGCGTCACCGATAGCATATTCAAACCTCCATAAAAAGCGACGCTCAGAAAACTATAAAAAAAATAAAGGAGCAAAGTGGAGTCCCGTGTCCACTATACGTGATGCAGCGTTCTGAATACAAACTACAAATAACACCGTTACTGCGGTCCGAAGTTTGGGTCAACCCTTTTAAAAACTCACCGACAACGCACGCCTCCTGGGAACTCCAAATTCAAACTGACCCGAAAAAAAAAACGATTCTAATACCGGTTAAAAGAATAACGCAAATCGAAACGCGAAAACGTTTTAACAGTGAAGTGCGCTGCGTTTGATTGAGGAGGGAATGAGTAGAAAAGAGCAAAGGTAATCCGCCTGACCAAATAGCTCTTAAGTATGTCCACTTAGAGCCTGTAGAGGCAGAATGAAAACGACCAAACGGTCGTCCGGACAGAATAAATAGAATGAAATTACTTTCAGGGCTTTTGGTTGGGATTCCTTTAATAAAACGGAATAGCTGTGTGTTAAGGGTGACTGCCCTTCAGGTAAGACGCGTGTTCCGTGTTTGTGTTTAAATGCTTTTCAAGTTGTTTGTTGTAGGGTACATCTGATTTCTTGGGAAATATTTTGTTTTATAAATAAACTAAACTAAAACTAGCAAATGCCTATTTTATTTCACGGATCTTCTAATGTAAAGCAACTGGTTTAACTAAAACCCAGTCGCCACCTCGGTGCATATAAACTCCTGGAATACGGCTATAAATTACAGAATCTGACTTACTTACTTATTTTTCTTTGAACTACAGTAGAGGTATAACACAGCTTTTTATAACCAAATGATAAAACGTGTTGAAATCTTTCTTCTTGAAAATACAACTTCTACTGAGGACCTCTCCATTTTTCGTCGTTTAAAAAAAGAAAAAAGGATAACCGTACAAATAGACTCTAATAACATCTTGATGATAAACATATCTACCTACCTGAAATTCAATTAATCCTCCTTTTGGTTTTTTGTTTTCTCAAAATCACTGTCCCAAAATCCAGTCAGTATCAATCGCGTCATCTTCATTCGTTGCTTTGTCCTCTGCCCCCAACAAAATGATCAATTCGCATCACGTACAAAGACTTACCTGCAACTTGCAATGTAACTAAAACCTTATTCCGATTCGAACGTATCTGCAATCTTCAGGGAAAGGCAACTTGTACGTACAGCAAATATAGGGGAACTTTTAAAAGACTGCCAAAGGAAGAGCCTAATTGATTTAAAGTTTTTGAATCTTTTAGTTTGAGCGTGTATCGACGTCTTCGTATAGGTTTTGGAGGAAAAACAGATGTGCTTTTTTATGTATTTGGTTTTGTTAAGTCTGTCGGTTTTATTTTGTAAGAAAAAATGTTTGTCCTATTACTGAGATTAATGAAACAAATTATCTGAACATGTGAATTAAATTAAGGCTAATCAAAAGTTAATTTTAATTAATTACCTAACAGAATATGTTGTGGTTCTACTAAGATTCATACATGCAGTTCTCGTTGGCCAAACAATAAGTAACATGAGTAAACTAAGGTAAACTAATTAATAGATGAATGTAAACACTGGATTAAAACAATATGACGTGAAAACGCATATTCCAAACTGAACCTTGACAGCCTTTCATTAAAGTATAAATATCTACTTCAGTAATAATATCTTCTTGTATTACTCGTGGTAATTAAAAGTTAAACATAGAACAAAATAACTTTCTTCCTCGTATAAGGTTTTCGTAGCAAATCCGTAACGACTACATACTTTCGTAGCTGCTACGAGTTGGTTCGTAGTTTAGAAAGGTTTTTTATAGTTTGCGTTTCGGCGTGCCCTTTTTACAAAATATGTAACTTATTTATCTTGAAATGTTAAAATTAGGAAGCGACACTTTTTCTGAGGAATTTCATCCAAAAGATTACTCTAGTATAGAAAGGTATTTCTTTCTGTATTGTATTGTGACAGTTATATATAAAGTTAAGAACTATCAGACAAAATATCATGAAAAATCTGATGGATGGATGACTATGCACCATGTGTACTGCGCCGGCGTGGTAGATTACGACTCAATATCGCCATCTATCGGAAGGCCTGTGAACAACTAGATTTTAGCTGCAATTACCGATTTGAAAACTGTAAGCATTTAGGTTAAAATCCGTCAACGTTGTTGACAATTTTAAATAATACGAAACAAAGACACCGTACGCAGACTTTACGCCGTCCTTAACCGCGCTAAGTAAGGTAGATTTTACGTCCAAGTACATTAGGTACAACACAAAACATTAACCAGGAAGCGCCGTAACTCCCCCAGTTTTACGACGAAGCCTGCACGAGCCCAAATATTGCCAAAATAATTACAGGCCTAAGCCTTGCCCTGGTTTAGGCCAGGAGCCAAATGCGAGATAAGTAACGCTTTACAGTCTTTAACCGCAGGCTAAAATTACACCGGCCGGTGCCAATGTACGAAAATAGAGTTTTACCCAAATATATAGAAATAGATGTGAGTGGGACCAAAATATAAGATTCTTAGAACGAGGCTTACAACCTACTTTTGCTTTTTTTAGTCCGTATGGCAAATTCTCAGAACAATCTCAACAATGATAATAATATTATAAATAACTAGTGACCGCGCGCGACTCCGTTGGCGTGGGAGTCGGTTTCCCGTGGGAATGAGAAGTTTTCCCGCGGTAAAAAGGACCCTATGTGTTATTCTGATGTATAATCTATATTACTGTAAAGTTTCATCCAAATCCGTCCGGTAGTTTTTACGTGAAACAGTAACAAACATCCATACATCCATACATTACATACTCACAAACTTTCACATTTAATATAATAATAAATAATAAATAGCCTTTATATGTCCCATAGTTGAGCACAGGCCTCCTTCTCGGATAGCGAGAGGGTTTGAGCCGTAATCCACCACGCTGGCTCGGTGCGGGTTGGTGGATCACATGATGGATTATCATCCAATCATGTGGGTTTCCTCACGATGTTTTTCCCTCACCGTTAGTGCGTGATAAACATGTACATAATTTGAAAAAGACCAAATTAGTGGTACACCCTAGTGGGGTTTGAACCCGGAACCTTCGGTATAGTAGACCGAACCTGTTGCCACTAGGCTACCACGCACTTTATAATATTTTTTTTAATTTTTTATTTTATCTTTATATTAGTATGATAAAGTGTCAACGTACTTACTGTTACTAAGTAAATAAATAGATTTTCGTATTCGCAACAAGTCACCGTGACAGAAAATTTTATTCGCTTTTTCTATCAAAACCCAGCATCGGCGATTGTCGTCAACAGAACAGAAAATTGCTTCCAGCCCTCTGACTACAAAATACCGTGAAAATATGATGAACCACAATAGCAGAATAATATATAGATTTTCTGTGAATATTTTTATTTGGCATTTTTGTGTTGGGAATTTTTGTACGGCGTGTTTTGTACTAAGTGGATTTATTTTTGAAAATACATCTTTAGAATAAATGTAGGTATAACTTGACGTGAGGAAAGAAACCGTGATGCTTTTTTCGTAATGTTGATGTAAAAAACCGTCAAATTCTTTGAAAACCAAAACCGAAAATAAAAAAAAACACAACCCCATATCCTACTAATATTATAAACGTTTTTTGAGTGGTAGAGTCTAGCTGTAGGCTCTGTCTGCAGCGATTGCTGGGCTGACTCGACCGGTGAAATACCACCGTCGCACAGGAAACCGACGTGAAGTAGGAACGATGCTCCTGCGTTTCGTTCGGTGAGTGCGGTATCCGGTGCCCAATTTTATTTATTTATTTATATATTTTCTTAAAGGTCAGCAACACACCCCCAACACCTACAGTGTTGAGGGTAGTCATGGGCGGCGGTGATCACTTACCATCAGGTGACCCGCATGCTCGTTTGCTACCTATATTACATAAAAAAAAAAAAAAAAAAAAAAAAAAACGTGAAAGTTTGTGAGTATGGATGTATGGTTGGATGGATGTATCCTACTAATCCTACTAATATTATATCCTACTAATATTATAAACGTGAAAGTTTGTGAGTATGAATGTATGGATGGATGGATGTATGGATGTTTGTTACTCTTTCACGTAAAAACTACTGGATAATTTTTTATGAAACTTTACAGTAATGTAGGTTATACATCAGAATAACACATAGGGTACTTTGTACCGCGGGAAAACATCTCATTCCCACGGGAAACCGACTTCCACGCGAACGGAGTCGCGGGCGGCCACTAGTATTTTATAAAACGACACATTAGTTTTATCTTGTTTATATTCTATAAACCAAATCCATTCCCAGTAACTTTTAACATCATTACATTTTAAACCGAACCAGTCTTAAAAGTCGAAGTAGCTAATCGCTCTTAGACCAGTTTAACTGATACACTTTTAACTTTTTTACACTATCAGTCAACCTTTGCCTTCACTTGGCCAACTGCAAAAAAAGTTAAACGTTTTCAATTCATTACTCTGTGGTGTAAAAACTCCTTAGAGAGAACCTCATTTCAAGAGCGATTTAAAAGATTTGATCGATGATCGAACGATTTTGTTCTTACAGTTTTCTTTATTTGAAAAGTGTTTTTCAATGTTACTACAGCAAAAATATTTACTGTAGATATCCCTTAAAGTTAATTTAATATACCGGGTGTCCAGTAAACAATGGATAACCTCTGAAGGGCTGATAGTAGAACTAAAGGCAAGCCTAAAAAATAATTGATAAAAAGAATAACCCTTACACTGTTACAAATATGGCGCTTTAAAAAAAAACTTCATATTTTTTTGACTGTGTTCATATTTTTACTCGTAACGAGGTCAAATCACTTAATACTATCATTATTTCTGTGCTAAAATAATTAGTATTAACCGCATCAGTGAATAACTACCAAATAAAATAGCTAACTAAAGTATTTTTCTCAAAAAATAATGTTAAACTTTTGATTTGTGTAAAATTTCTAAAGAAATATTTTTGATGTGGAACTTTGAACAGCTCTGGTGTAAAAAAATAATATGAAAGCAACAGTGACCAATGATTTCAAAATATTCCTGGTTTAATAAAGTTTTTAAAAAGATGTAATATGTCGTTCATAGATTTATTATCTTCGCTCTCGCTCTTACTAGATGGAGCACTGGTACTCGTAAAATGCGGCAAAACATAAGTGTGCTGAATTCAGCATACTCGAACCTACCCGAGCTAGTGTCAACTTATATGCAGGGGCGTAGCCGCCGTATCAATTTTTTGGGGCCCCCGAGCTACAGGGGCCATAAAATAGTAAAAACTTAAAAAGAATGTATTTTTAAACCTACACATTGAATATAGCTTACTTTATTCTTTTTTTTAAACAAAAAAATCTCCATAAATCCATACGTTTCCAAATTGACGGTGTTAAAAAAGTAAAATATTTTTTACAAGATATGGTCTAGATAGAGGATTTTTCGTGTGAAAATGCATAGTAAGATCAAAGAGGATAGTCTGACAGAGGATATACTCGTATATAAATAAGTATATTTTGATGAAACTAGTAATAAGCTACTTTAATAAACGAAAACTGGTTCTAAAAGTCACTATTTATTATAACATCCAAAACCCTAGAAACGTGTATAGTAAAATCCATAAATGAATTAGCAAAAAGAAAAATATTCTTTATATTGTCTATAATTGGTGCTTTTACCTTCTTTATTATCCCGCATTTTACGAGTACCATGGGCGAGGAGTAATTGTGAATCTATGTTTAAATATTTTTTATAGGGCCCTTAAAAATATTGTTACTCCTACGCCGCTGTTTTTTTATGACAAAATATTTGACATTAACCCTCAACCACCTAGCAACTATTTTTGTCCTGTTACCACCACCGTGCGGTCGCAAAGACCGGTAATAGATAATTGCGTTGATTTTAGGATTTCAATTAACAAATTAAAGTTCCGTAACAATACATGAAACTTTATACGCCAATGCTTCGTTTTAGCACCAAATATTTGCTATTAAATTATAAATGTCTTTAGGAACTGAAAAAAAATATTGCAATTGTTTCGTATTTTTGTAAGTTTTTAACATAAAAAGTACCTAGTAAAAAATAACCATCAATTTTTTTTATTAAAATTATATTTGAATTTTATAAAACATTACGGTCTCTGAGACCGTAGGTAGGTGGTTGATGGTTAAAAATAGTCAATTTTAAGAGTAGTTACTAAAATATAACAGCTTGCAAGGAATGTCAGGGGTCATATATAGATGGCGTTTCAAAACTTTTGAAACATTTATTTTTTATTGCCAAATGATTGAAAAACGACAAAAAGACAGATGTGTAGTTTCCGTTTTGTCGAGCTTGAATTTTTTTACGTATTATTTTGTTACTCAGCGAGGATGATGAGTAAATAAAAGGTTTGGACTTAAGCGACATCTTGGTTTGTTCCTAGTACTAAGTCAGAAAACATGTCATGGTTTGGTCGGAAGCTTTTCGAACAGTTATGTATTATTTGACACACGAGTTGGCACGAAAATAAAAAAACTGCCGCAAGATCAAAGCTATTGTTTACAGGCAGTGCTCCATCTAGTAAGAGCGAGAGCGAAGATAATAAATCTATGATGTCGTTATTGTAATGAAAAAATATTGAACTAATGGTATTAGTGTGTAAAATGGGAGAATTATTTAGTTCTAGCAAAATTAAAAAAATACAATAAAACTAAAGAAATATGATTTTAAACTGATATTAATTGCAAACATATTGGAATAATTTAGAGCAACTGTTCAAATTGTCTGTCCACATCCTGATGCAGGCCCTACGTCTACGAATAAAGGATCTTCAAAAAAATCGCGCGTGTCGTCGATCATTGATTGCAGCGGCCTGAACACGAGCTCGTAGATCTTCTAATGAAGTTACTGGCTGCCGGTAAAACTCTTCCTTAAAATACCCCCAGTAAAAAAGCCCAAAGCGTTAAGGTTTAGGCCTACCTACCTGTTAGGGTAGGTTTCGTCAAGTATGCACATAATGCAACAGCATAGTGTGCTAGACAGCCTTCATTTTGAAGCCAATATGTGTCGCGGAGCTCTTCGGGCACGTCTTTCAATAAATTGGGTAAGTCATTTTGAAGAAAATTTTGATCACTTTCTCCTGTTAAGTTGATTTCTTTGAAGATCCTTTATTCGTAGATGTAGGGCCTGCATCAGTATGGGGACAGACAATTTGAACATTTGCTCTCAATTATTCCAATGTGTTTGCAATTAATATCAGTTTAAAATCATATTTCTTTAGTTTTATTGTATTTTTTTAATTTTGCTAGAACTAAATAATTCTCCCATTTTACACACTAATACCATTAGTTCAATATTTTTTCATTACAATAACGACATATTACATCTTTTTAAAAACTTTATTAAACCAGGAATATTTTGAAATCATTGGTCACTGTTGCTTTCATATTATTTTTTTACACCAGAGCTGTTCAAAGTTCCACATCAAAAATATTTCTTTAGAAATTTTACACAAATCAAAAGTTTAACATTATTTTTTGAGAAAAATACTTTAGTTAACTATTTTATTTGGTAGTTATTCACTGATGCGGTTAATACTAATTATTTTAGCACAGAAATAATGATGGTATTAAGTGATTTGACCTCGTTACGAGTAAAAATATGAACACAGTCAAAAAAATATGAAGTTATTTTTTAAAGCGCCATATTTCTAGCAGTGTAAGGGTTATACTTTTTATCAATTATTTTTTAGGCTTGCCTTTAGTTATACTATCAGCCCTTCAGAGGTTATCCATTGTTTACTGGACACCCTGTATATTAATAGGCGTTTTAATAGTCGAGTAGTGACCATGCAAATATAGCTTGATCAATATTTATTTATTTATTTATAAAACATCTAGTGACAGTAGGTACTTAGCTTAAGTACCTTCTGTGTAAACAGTTTTGTGGGATCTGTGAGTCTCATTTAATAGGTTTATTTAATAACTAGTTACATACTATAACTGTCTAAGGTAGCTAATAAGTGTTTCTTTAGTTTTCTACACTTTTACTTTATTTTGTTAAAAATAACTTACTTTTTCTAAGCAAAACTAGTTATTTTCCAAATCCGTTTTTATTTTTATAATAAAGAAGAGATCTTTTAATTCCATGAAATGTAAAGTTAAAAAAATATAAGCACGATTTCTCACACTTGTTTGACTGTTTATGATTATTTTTCAAAATAATTAAGTTCCCATAAAGTTGGTACGATAGTTAGGCCCCAGGTAAACTGCGATACTCCCGCAATATTCCTAATAGGTTTAGTTCAAGATGGTCGTTGGCAGCCATTACTAAGTTACACCTCTCTCCGGCTACACTGCACGTCTTGGTGTTTAAACAGGTTAGTTAGGATTATTCACTGACACCCAAACTTTAGGGTATAAAATGATTCTAAGTACGCTTCAAATATATCGTTTTTTAGAATGGCCTGGTTAGTTAAATTAAATTCAAAAATATGTAAATGATAACTTTTTGGATATATTTATAAATAGTCATTTGGGCACTCGAGAAAAGCAGTTTTAAGCCCAAATTAAGTTTTTTTTTTATATTTCTAACTTAAATGCGCTTTTAAATACAACTATAAGACACATTAACATTACTAATTAACTTCTATAGTCCACTCTGTATATTGTTTTTTTTTATTTATTTATTTAAGACATACAAATTGTTTGCTTTAATATCTTAGTTAAAATTGCAATTCAAATAGCGGTTTTACTAAGTACATACTTAGTTATTGCACACACTTTAGTACCTACAGTATGTACTAAAGTGATTAAATTCGCTAACATTTAGAACATAATGATTCTCAGGTGAGTACTTTAACAAAATTGAGGTAGCGTACACAGTTCTGCTACATAAAGCATGCAGCAGCTTGGAACTTAAATTGAGAAGACCTAATCACGAGAAGACCTTAATTTCCCTATTTAATGTGTTGATCTTTTTTTGTCTTGACTCTAAGTTTTTACATAGAAGTTTTAATTTAAAAAAAAAACAGTTCTACGTTTTAGAATCCCATTTTTTTTGTTTTTCTAGTACATTAGGTACCTAAAATTACTTTTAACCAGTTAATGAATTATTTTTTAACATCAGTTATACGGGGTGTAAAAGACTGTTTCTGAAAACTAAAACGAAACATTGCTGGAGGGGTACAGGTTACGTTATGAGCAAAGATTTTGAAAGATTTTTTTTACGTAATTGTACAAAATTTTATTTATACTATCAGATTGCGCAATGATTTAAAATTAAACAGTGTTTTTATTCAATTTTCAATGTATATCATCGCACCTAAACCTACAGTATATGTGTGAGCGATAATTTCAAGCGGCAAATATGACTTTTCAATCCTTAATTACATATTTAAAATTAAGTTTTCTGGGTATACTTTTAGTGAATTTAGTTACTTTAATTGAGGCTTAAGAATACATGGCTGCGGAAGTAGTCTTTTTACACTCGTTATATTAAGCCATGATTTTTAAAAAACCACGCGTGTTTTTGTAACGTAACTTAGCATAGCATTACACACTTCAGTTTTCTAACTTTAACGTGCGCACACAACTAACCTGTTTGTTTTGGTTTAAATTATACTGACCTACTGATAAAGCAAATTCCTTATAACAAACAAACTACACCCACGTTGGAAAATTTCCGACACAAACCATAAAGTGTTGTAGAGTTGAAGGCATATAAATAACCAGCCAGGGTGTACAGCACAAGTTATTGTACAAATGTAGACACATGCAAGGTAAATTAGCGTCAGTTTGGTTGTTCAGTGTACAAGTTGGGATTATGTATAGTCAGTATTGTTAGAGGATTTTACAATAAGGAAGATAGAGGTTGTATTGTGAAGGTTTATCAGAAAATACCAAATTAGCATTAAAGGCAAAAGACATAAGCTAAGAAAACCACATTAATTACTGCCATAATTTAATGAAGGAAGTTTCTATGTTCGTTGCTCTATCACGCAAAAACGGGTGCATATAAACGTTTCCTATGCAACCGCCCAGTTTACTTTTATACAAAATGGCAGGTACCTTCCCAAGTTTTTTTTTATTTATTGTACTTAAACCAGTTATATTAAACGCTGGAAAAACTAGGGTTTAAAAATACGGTCTACTTAAAAATAATCATAATTAATATTTATCACAAATACGTAGTATCAAAAAGCGACCTAGAAACGAACGATCCACAATTTAATCTGTAATTGCTGATAAAAATAACGTTTTTACCATTTCGCGGCCTTAAAGTCAAGTAGGCAATAATAATAAATTAGCTATTGTCATTAATGTTACTGCTGTGACAAAATATAGTCACGCTAGGTGTCGTGCGAAGTCTACTTAGTATCCTCAAATCGCGGTGACGGTCGTAAACCATCGCCACTACCTTAATTTAATATGATTAGAGAACTGCCTAATATAACTAGGATTGGCTGTTTATAGAGGCATTTGTTTTTATTTCGTGTGTATATTTTATGCTTTATCTTTCGAAGAAAATATTGTTAAGTTTCTACCAAGTCACCTTCTACCATATCACAGCATACACGAAGCAGAAGACAATTCGATTTTTTCTATTCTTGTTTTGTATTATTTTCTATGTCTTACTTGATTAATAAAAGAAAAAAATATTTTAAGGAAACATTAGTTTTTAGTGGAGGTTACGATTTTAGTTTCGAACACATCTACCTATCTATCTACCAACTGCTAGTATTTGGCATATAAAAGTCCAAGAGGAGGCAGACACGTAAAAACACAAAATCGTCCCCACCGGAAATGACTTCCAGACTTCCGGCAATATCCAGACGACCTAAACACAACACACACTACAGTAGAGATATTCATGATGTAGACATCTATAAATATATACCTATACAAGATAGAGATAAATAGGCTAGGAAAGAAACGTAGAAAATTATTTTGTAGTGACTTCTTTCATAAGATAGAGTAACATAGGTAAAGAAAAGTAAAAAGGAGATTAAAATCAAGTGGAGACTACACTAAAGAGCGCCCTATTAACTTGTCAAAAACATTTTTGGTATGCTTTTTTTGTAGTGTTTTAGTAAGACGTACGGCAAGTAAATAGTTGTTTAAATTTAAAATCCATATCAACCTTAAGTATTCATTGAGTCAAAATAAGAATTGAAATGAAATATTTGACACTTTTGGCGTGGTTCAATCCGAATATGACACAGTAGCAGTAGGTAGGTACTTACTGTAAATGTCAAAGTACTTACTTTAAATTTAATCCGCGGGTGCTAAACCAATTTGCACCAAACAACCAAACTTTTTAATACTCTACATTTTATTGGTCCCTCTCGCCCTTAGACCTTCGCCCTTTTCCGACAGTTTCAAATTACACATCCCTTCAAAGAATTGCAATAATTCCAACCCCTAAAATGCCCCAATGCATATTTAAACGCACAACTCCTCTAGTGAAAATTGGATTCCCAAATTTGAATTGTTTATTTCAAACAAAATAGATTCGCCAATTCTGTATTGAGTTTTTATTGTATTGTGCTATCCAATTTGTTATTTCACTTTCGGAAATCGCTACCTTTCCATTTTTTCTAGCAATTCAGAAAAAGAGATTATTTGCTACTGAAATGTGGCAGGCGTGTGGGTGAAGTAGGCCTGGCTAGTAGATACTCTAAATCGGTTTTATCACGAACTTTTCTCTTAAAATCTCGCAAAGTGGATTTTCTTGTTATAAGTATTGGAGGCAGGTAGATGTTAGTTTGGATAAGAAATAACGACCAAAAGCGATAAGGACAAGGAAAGATTTAAGCAAAAACAGTGGGTTAGTTTCATGTCCAATATAAAAACTTAAGGTTAAAAACAATAAATGTCAATTGTGTAGGTAACACGTGAACCTACGGAAAGGTAAGTGGTTAAAAAATGTGATGAATCTAGCTCTTACTTACTTATAAATCTAGGTCTTAAAATAAATCATTCCAATTGGCCCATGCAAAAACGATATTGTAACCTATATTATATACATAGTTGTTGTGCCGATAGCCTCTTGTTTAGGTTTACTTATATTTTATTTGTAAAAGGTAACTTTTAAATTTCGAAAAACTTACAAGAGAAGAACTGGTTTTCAGCATCGCTGTTTCAAACGCAGCTTAATGGCACTTTTCCGCGGTAAAGAATAGGTACCTATTCTTTTTCCGATAATATTCTTTATAAGATAGACGGATAAGATATGTCATAAAAGTGTTACAAATTCACATATACATATTTATAAAATTCCGCATTTATAACAAACATTACTAAGGTATTGAACGGTAATAAAACGTTTATTTCAAGTGAAATTGCTCGTTGCAGTAGGTACTTAGCTCAACTCTAACAAGCCACGACAACTACTACACACTAACTTATGCAAACATGCAGAATAACTTAGTTATAAATCCTACACGTTATACCTATACTTTGTTAAGTAGGTAACTCATAAGAATAATATATTTTTTTTAGTTAAAATAAAGTTTCGAACGTTTACACGCCTTTACTAGTTGTAATAGCAAACAAGTAGTTTGTCTTTTATGCTGGTAAAGTCTAGTAAGAACGTGAAGAAAAATTTCATCAGTATAACTTTGCTAATAAAAAAGGTTGGTAATAATTCAATAATTCAATAAAACACGAGTAGGTACCTAGGCTCGGCCTTATTAGGTATAGCTACATAAATTCTTACAAAATACTAACCGTTTCAGTATTAATGTACGTATGTATGGCTCTAACAATTATCGATAAAAAAAACGGCCAAGTGCGAGTCGGACTCGCGTACGAAGGGTTCCGTACTATCATTTTCTACCTGTTTATTAAGATCGTGTAAAAATTGCTTAAAAATTACGATTGTTGTATGGGATACCTTTAATATTTACTTTATTGTTATTTAATTATTTATTTTGAAAGGTAATTAATATACAAGTAAATATTCTGTGAAAATTTGAAGCGTCTACCTGTTATCGCATTTAATATAGAGCAAAAAAATACGAAAAAAACACGTTTACAGTATACCCCCATTAATATTTTATTTTTGAATTTTTTTGTATTTGTTGGTATAGCGGCAACAGAAATACATCATTTGTGAGAATTTCAGATTTCTAGCTATCACGGCTTATGAGACATGACTTATGCCTGGAGACAGACAGACAGAGAGACAGCGGAGGCTTAGTAATAGGGTTCCGTTTTACCTTTTGGGTACGGAACCCTAAAAAATATATATAATACAAAGTAAAACATTTCATACAGTATTATTTGCCACTTAAGCTTTTTACAGAAAAAAAAACCTTACACATTTCAAGCAGTTCTATATTCAAATGTCTTCCACATCTACATCTTGTTCTATGCTCCCACACGTAATTCTAAACGGGCGTCGTACAAGACCGCAGATTCAATGCAAACGCTCAACTGGCCACAGGCTTCTTTGATACATGAAAATAGGATGCACTAACTACCAACATTGACACACAACCTTTACACTCTAGTCAATTTGTTGGTAATAAAGTCTTGTGAGTAAGTAACTGGCGCCTTGGTATAGGATGTTTTTTATACTTACTTATAGGATAAACCGAGAGTGTGTTATTATCAGTAACAAATAACGATAAGGGAAGGAAGGAAAATCATATTGTTGATTATAAAAATCCAAAGCAAATTATTTTAATGCAAACCGGAAAATTTTTACAATACTGAAACCATTTTTACAATATCTTACCTTGTTATTAGATGTTTCTTATTGAATTTGTATGATGTTTTTACGGGAGATATTGTTTTTCATATAATTAAGAGCCTTATATAACGTTTTAACTAGTCGCTATAATAATGTTGGAAGATATAATTCCGATGAAATTAACGTAATGATCCGTGCACGAGTACCGCACTAATACTCATCTACGCAATTAATTCGTAACGCGATTATAATAAATCGATAACAGATTATATCAGCGATAGGTAGTTCAACCAAGTCCGTCATATTGATTGATGTTATCTAGAACGTCACTTTTCTACCAAAAAGCTATACCTTCTAGGTCCTGCAAAAGTAATTCAAATGTAATTATACTCTTTTCGAGTATCATTTTAGCTGGAAAACCTTACAAACCTATTTAATAATTTGAATTCTCTTAACTCTCTCACAGGATTTCCCAGACCTTGCGTGAAGAAGCAACTTCTAACTAACCGAATACCTATCTGTAAGAATAAAAAAACTAAGCGGCCAGCATTATTAGTATTCCCAATCGAAAAACCTTCCTAATCCAAAATTAATTCAACGCTCCGAGTTGTATCTTAGAAATGGATAAGAAATGATAATTTAATTTGAACTGAGAACTTCCAGTTTCAGGTGGTAGACGTGCCTGGAAATGTGAAATGATTGAAAAGGTTACGATTCCTTGCTATAAATATACAGGAGTTCTTGAAAGCTTTCCGAGAAGATTAAGGCTTTTGTTCTTATTAATACTGAAGGCACCATTAGAAGATAACATTGCAAATTCGTGTCTTGTTTTTGATTGCGTTTTGTTGTTGCGAATTTATGTTTTCCTTGTCAGTTTATTGATTCAATGTTTGCTTTAATAAATTGTTCAAAAAATTTACACTAGAGAAAAATTCGGTATTTATGAAGGTACAGTAAAACCTATAATGCTTCTACCAGATACTAAAAGAAGCATGCAAATTAAAACATTTTTTATTTTCTTTCTAACGCTATTACCTCTTCTAAGGCAGTGTCGAAAAATCTTATCAAATTATAAGTCTAGCCCTCGGTTCACTTTCATCTTATTAATGCGTACATTTGATTAAAATTCACCCCAAAACACGGCTTTATCTTACTGAGGGTTTGTCGATCTTGCTATAATCACATCCCCTCCCCGATATACTGCAGGGCACGGGAAACTGTAAACAATGTACGCAAAGAAGTTCTTAATAGATAACTTTTAACTATTGAATAGGTGTTCAAATTGTATGTATTAGAACCCTTTTTAAATTCAAAATAGGTTAATCTTAATGCTACCGGAATCCGGAGTAATTAGTCGTAAATTAGACCAACACAGACATGTGATAGGTACTTCTTGACAGTCTTTATACCTTTAAAGCAAAAAATTATAACTTTATAGAAGTTCTTTTTTCTGTAGTAGATTGTATTGTACCTGCATCAAAACTAACAGTTACTTAAAAAGCCTAACTACTAAAAAACTCATTTTGTTTACGCATTTTAAAGTCTCCTCTGGAACAGAACTTCGCTCGCTCAGCCTTAAGATTCCGTATCTCTCGTCAGTTACACTAGGAAACGTCTTTTAATTTTCGGATTAAAATGACAAACAAAGTGAGGGCATTTACGTTATTAGTTTAAGTAACTTTAGTTATGTACATCTAGGGTTGTAGATGTTGGTATTTAAAGGAAGGGTCCAAATGTATGACTATTGTGTTGATTGACAGAAATTTGCATACCTACATACTCAGGTTTTATTTCGATGGTGTCTTTGATCGTATTGTAATTATTTTTATCAAGTTTGCTGTTAATTTTTTTAACAAATCAACGGTTGGAATGAAATTTAAAACTTGTATTTTAGAATTGAGGAACTGAATATTTTAACTAACTAATGTATTCGGTACTTCGGTTCAAATTATGTAGTTAGGTACATATTTATCTAGCACTATTGGTGAAGGAAAACATCGTTAGGAAACCCACGTGAGTGGATGATAATCAATTTGGATGCACATAATGGCAATCAAACCAACCAGCAGCGTGGTGGATTACGGCTCTATCCCCCTCGCTATCAGAGAAGAAGGCCTGTGCTCAACAGTGGTATATATTTTTTGACGACCTCTGTGTTGCAGCGGTATATACCGGACTGCTAAGCGGAAGGTTTCGGGTTTAATTCCCGGTCGGGCCAATTTCGTAAAAATGGTTTTTCGATATTGGCTCGTGTCTGGGTGTAACTAGGTTATCCCCTAGTCCATTGTGTAGTACCTATAGTACAAGCTTTGCTTAGTTTAGGGCCTCACAGTTGGTGTGTCAGTCTGGAGATTTATTTATTAATATTATATAAAGGCTGCTATTCTTTTTTTAAATGTGTAGGTTTTTCATTTCAACTTTTACTGCCTTAAAATAGTAGTAGAGTGGACATAGAGTCAAAAACCCTATAAAAAAAAACAAATAAGTAACAAAAGTACCTAATTACTAAAATCTATTTCTGAAAAACTAGGTCGCCGCTGAAGCTAATCCATGCCGTACGTTTTCCACGATTATGCGGGACCCCAATGTCTGAGTAAGATTGATGCGAATTCGTGTACCTACAGAACCCACTAAATCCTCGAGATTACTTGTAAATAGACATTTAGTGTCGTCATACAACCTTGACACATGTGCGATCTCTTTATTGATACATCTTTATTTTTTGCAAATATGTTTAATTTTTACAGCTTTCAGGATATACTTTCTAATATTATTTCTAATCAGAGAAAAAATCGTTTAGTAACTATTGCTGTTTTAAACAGCGCCTACATTTTCAATATCTTAATTCCAAACCGTACACATTTGCTACTAAAAGCCAAAAAACAATCTATCAAACATTACGTTAGCTTATTTTTCCTCTCTTAATGACTGTTCGTTTAATAAAACCAAATCTTTGACACGACCCGCACCCACACTCGCGAATCTGCCAATCAGTTCAGAACTCCTATTTTCAGGCTTGACATGAGGGATTTTTCCCCCCACAAGCGAAAGGGGGCAGGGATTACCAACGGGAAAGTTAAGCCTTATAAACGTTACTCCAAATACAAGTGATTTCCCTTCTAACATTGCCCTAATTAAAGCCTGCCCTGACGTTGCTTGACAAGATGACATGTAGCTCAGTAATGGGCAGATAAATCTAAGCGTTTTGTTCTGATAAGACTGGTGGGAGTTTTTAAGCGTTTGTGAATGTGGTAGGAAGTCACAACTTATATTTAAAAGGAAGTTCCCTAAAATTCATGAAATCAGAGTACCTACTTCTCGGTAAAAAAAGTTGAATGTTTATTCAAGTGTTTTAGTTAAAAAGATAATTATGTTCATAGTAAAAGTTTCCCGCATTATAGCATTTGAGTTTGCATCAACTAACACACTTTTTTATTAATTTAAACACGTGCTAGATGGTAAAGAACCTAAATTAAGTTTCCTTTACATTTTAAAAGGTTATTTACAAACAAAAACTTGACGCTGTAAAAAATATGATTGAGTTCGTCGAAGAGGTTATTGTTCGCAAATTAATTTTAATCCTTGTTACCAAGTCCTTTATAGCCTAATGTTTGTCTGACGACTTTAAAAACGGTCAAGTGTGAGCTATACGCGCACTCAGAACTCCGTACGATATCTATACTAATATTATAAAGCTGAAGAGTTTGTTTGTTTGTTTGAACGCTCTAATCTCAGGAACTACTGGTTTGATTTTAAAAATTCTTTTTGTGTTTGATAGACCATTTATCGAGGCAGGCTTTAGGCTATATAACAGCACGTTGCAAGTATAAAGAGCGAAGAAATAATGGAAAATGTGAAAAAAACGGGGAAAATTATTCATCCTTAAGAGCTTCCGTTGCGTGCGCTGCCAAAAACGGTTCTAGATACCAAAAATATATGTATGAAAGAGTTAAGGGCACTTTTTACCGCGGGAAAACTTCGCATTCCCACGGGAAACCGACTTCTACGCGAACGGAGTCGCGCGCGGCCCCTAGTATTAGATAAGTACGTAAATAATCAAACTGAACTAGTTGGTTCAAGTTTTGTTAACTTAGGGCTGATTTTTCAATAGTCAGATAAATGCTAACTGACTGATAAGAGGTATGTTTTCATTGTCACTTCATACACATGTCAAATATTTATATTCGATGTGCAACGAAAACATGCTGATTTTCTGTCAGCTAGAATTTATCTGACTATTGAAAAACCGGCCCTTAATCTTATTAAAATCAGAAATGGTTTATTTTAACCGACTTGAGAAAAAGAGAATAAGTTTTTCTTTATTGTTTTTTGCATGCAATACCTACATTTTATTGAAGAGAATGTTGATATAGTATATTTTTTTTTACTAACTTTATACGACTTTAGACGGATGAACTAAGAAAAAATTATAAATATTCCCTAGAATAACAACTTACTTATAATAAGAATAATAAACAAGTTCAGTTGCTAAGTTCAAAAATATATAAAAAGTTGGTTAAACCAGATGACGGCCTTGATTTCAAACAGATGAGATTGCTATCTTCATTTTATTCATATTTATTTGTTTTAAGCTAGATAGATATTGGGAACAGTTTTTATATCATGCGGTATTCAAAGAATTAATGTTTCTAAATCAATTTTTATAAATCTTATGCGTAGATAATAAATATTTTTCTAAGGTAAAAAAAGTTAGTAAGTCAAGCAACGGTCATCTATGTTTTGACCTTATCAACAATAATATAATAAAATCGTATCGGTAATTCTGCGTCCATATCTATAAATTAGTGATGTACCTATTCCTTGCACCCATTCGTAGTTAGATAGGCCGTCCCTAGTACTGTTGCAAACCCACAGGGGGCGGGCGGGAAGACCGTAAATTGAAAAGCTCACAGCTCCCGCATGGCTTCGGCAGAATAGTCCTAGGGCTGCCACAAACAGGGAAAAATGTTAAATTGATTGCTTGTATATAAAGATTTATTTATACCGATTGAAACACTTAAATATTTTCGCAAGGTAGATATAACTCATCTGATGATATTTTCGAACAAGCGATAGAAAATTTTTGTTGTAAGAACAACAAATGCTGTCATGGATTTCTTTCTTAAAATCATCATTTTTCATCATCATCTTTAAAATTAGAACTTTTGTGATCCAATGGTACATAATGAAGGAGCATCGATATAATCTCTATCTCACTGTCTATGAAAACAATTTAACGATAAATAAAGCAGTTACTTTCCGATATTTGCATATTGATTTATTACTCGCAGCATTGATTCCACTACATTTAAATTGCGTTTACTTTTATAATTTATTAAAACTTTGTAAAGAGAAACCAAGTAGATACAATTTTCTTTCAGAATTAATTGAAAGCGGTGACCTTTATTTGACATTTTATTGTCTAATTAGGCTTGCTCTGGCATGCCATGCCTGCATTGTTTTAATTTCTTTGTCGTCAACTTACCTAGGTAACATTTATTACTTCTTTATAATGAAACCAGCATAATTCCATCGCTTTTCTTAAGGTTATAATAGTGCGGGCAAAATAATAATACACGTATGGCATTGCAGCGCTAATAAAATAACTTATTAGCAAAATAGGTGTTTCCTGATTAGTTTGGTAATGACCTACATCATCTCATAGATCGGCTTCTCAAGTCGCTCATAAATTTAGAACAATAAAACTGTATTCAAACTTTGAATCTATTTTTTTATAGAATCTTGCTTGATGTGTTTTGTTTTTTTTATTCTGGTGAAACATCATTTGAGGCAGCCCTACACAAACGAAATAAAAACAAAAACGAAATGAAAATAGGTTAAGCGCGCCCGAGGGAACGAAAAGGTCTTTGAGATCGGTTTTTGTATCAGGCATTTCTAGTAGTTTGTAACTCTGAGCCCTAATAAAAATTTTGCAACACTGGATTGGAAGTGGATGGACTTGGCGAAATGTCGGGAGTGAATGAAGCGGGGAACATTTCTGTGTAATTCAACTAATGCATTTATTCTGACGTCAGAAATAATATGTTGTTAAATACGTAGATGGGTTTGCCAGTTTTTTTAAGGTAAACTTAAGTTATATACCCATTATTGTTACTGCTCCAAGAAGGTATTTTTACAAGCGATGTTTTTTATGCAAACTTCTTATTTTGGTAGCTACATTTTTTTAATATGTCGTAATTATGATATAATTAAGTTACACTGCTGTGAATGTTATTGCAGTGTTTTTATCATGTAAGTATGTATTTGTTTTTAATATGAGCGTAACCTTTTTTTGGCTTATTTTTATTTTAACAAAACATGAAATACCACTTACGAACTGATGCAAATATTTACTAACGGTAGTTTTTTGCTAACTGAGTCCAAATGTTGCAGGAACAGATAACCTTCTCAAGACAAGCAAGAGGCAATCTCTCTTTGCGTATTCTATGTTGTTATAACAAACCATTGACAAGGAAATCCGTAATATGGTTCTTATATCAAACTAGAGTTAAAATTACTGATGCTGTTTACATCTAAGATGATCCAAGCCTCGAATATTATCGATATAATAACAAAAATATAAGAATTCACTAAGTAAACAATCATAAAAAACATTTAAATATCTCTAGTTAAGTCAAAATTAAAAGGCTACCTTCTCCGAAAAATTATAAGTAAAGAATACCATTATGATATTAAATTAATTATCACTGATTCTTGTATGGGATTCGCACAGCCTTAACCACTTCAGATTCCGCCAAACTTATTTCAGAAACCAATCAGTCTCAGCGACTAACAAGCGTTTCCGACTATCAATGTGGTGTTGGTCCTATTCACTTTGCCTGCACACAGTCCAGCCTACATGTTTGATGAGTTTCCTGAATAGACCTGCAACCCTGGTACAAATAACCAATATAGCTCCTAAAGGCTATGTTAAATGGTTTGGAATATACATACAATTTTTATTTATTGTAATTTCAATGAAGGTTCTATTAGATATTTTGAAATTAATAATTTTATTTCTGGGTGCCGTTTCTTTTAAGGAAAAGGAATCAGTACTTACTTTACATATAAAACTTAAAAAAAAACTAAAATCCGTTTCGTGGTTTTGGAAAAGTTAGTACCTACCTATGTTTGACCATACCATCAAATAGCGGATTTGCTTTACAGAATCAGAATCTTATAAAAGACTTAAGACACAAGAACAAGAAACAGCCTGAGTAAAATACTTATCATTAATCAGGTCTGAAACATTAATCACGAAGCAATACCTAAACTCTGAACTCAATGCATAATAACCTCCAATAAAAATAAACTAAGACGTCACATACCAACTAAATTATAATACCTACATACTTGGAACCGCAAAGGCAGCGAAGTTAAAGAAAATAATACAAAAATCTACCAAGACGAAGAGGCGTGCTGTTTGATTTTGAAATTTATTTTCAACAGCAATTAAAATAACAATGAATGAATGAATGATTAATGGAAAGTGTTAACCTCTCCAGACACGCCTTCCAATTCTTATAAAATATGTGGTTACAGGTACTATGCCGAACTTAAAATAAATTGTTTGATTAGTCTCTCTTATTTCGTTAGTTATTTAATTATATATGTATTTTTAGCGAAGATATAGAAAGCAAGTAAAATAAATAACAACGTCAGGAAATAACATCGGTTTACTTATTCAAATATTATTAACAGAAATACAAATAAATCAAAGTAGTAATTGTTCACAATAATTAAACAAAATGGCTCGCGTGACACAGAGTTGCCGCAAGACGTGTGTCTTTGACAACCAATGAAAAACAAAAGAAGATCGGTACGTCACAGGCATACAACTTTTTAAAAACTCTGGGTGACCAAAGAGGTTCACTTAATAGTATATATGTTACAGCCAAAGTAATAAATCTGGATATTATATATACTGTCTAGCCATTATATATAATGTCTACTCAATTTAGATAAAGTGATAATTAACACAAAATTAATCACATTAACTGGCTATTTTATATAATATCTTCGAAGACTTGGATAATGTAATAAAACAAGTAGATATTCGTTTGTGTTACGGCTAAAACCCGAAGCTGCACCTAGTTTTAGCCGGTTAGAAACATCAATAGGTTAGGTTAGTTAGGTTACTTCTTTGATACCGCCCAGAAAAAGGAGTCCCGCGTAGCGGGACTCCGTCAACTCATGATTGAAGCCAGTTTTTTTATGTATATGTTACAGCTAATACCCGAAGTGCGGTTACACCTAGTTTTAGCCGGTTAGTAGACTTAAAATGAATGGAAAACTGTAACAAAAAATATATTCCTATAAATATAAAAACTGGATTCAATCATGAGTCGACGGAGTCCCGCTGCGCGGGACTCCTTTTTTTGGGCGGTATCAAAAAAGTAACCTAACTAACCTCACCTATTGATGTTCTAAATACGGGTATTAGCCGTAAAACAAGTCGGCTAGGCCATATTATTACTTTGGCTAACTTTGACACGCTATTATGAATAATGTCCAGATAAAGTGATTAATTTATTACATTGTCTAGTCAATTTGGCTATTATAAATAATGACCAGTCATTATGTATAATATCCATTTAATCACTATGACTGTAACATATATTAAATGTAAGGACCTCTTTCAGCCCGTCTAGTAGGTATAGTCTTTTATTTAATTTAACCTTCGAGTGATATTAGTTCGTGGAATCCTCTACATTTGAATACACTTTTATTTATTCTGAAAAAACCAGTCTGCCTTCATTTATTTACTACTTAGCATCATTTTGTCTAGAAGACTAGAGGTTTCTAACAATTCGTCAAAAGTCTCTTCGCATCGTTTAAATTTGCGAAAAATTCCTTATCAGTTTAAATTATCAGATAAATCAGACGCTTCCAAAACCCGTTTTGATTTATATTTGTTTTTGTTTTAGCATCTTCTGCAGACACTGATATCATCAGTTTGGTTATATTTGCAGGTGCCATAATGCCACGTCGCAGATTTGATATATTCCGGATAGAAGATGGGTGTGAATACGAGTAAACAGAAGCAAATGATGAGTGTATTCCGTAAGAGTTCATGTTATCAGACTGTTGTGTTGACTATGAATTGACAAATATATTTAGCACTAAAAGAGTAGGTTAACTAACTAAGCTAACATAAACTTTAGATATTTCGTAAAAAATAAGAAAGTTAGAGATAGTTGTATGATTAACCTAAACTTAGAAGGTACCCTTTGATAAAGCGTTTGTTACATTACCAAACCCTTCGCCATATTTTTCAGTCGATTTGACCTCCAAACAAAGGTAACTAGACTTCTTACAGACAAAAATTAAATATGAGAGGTCCCTAATCTAATTCGAGAATCCCTATTTAGCAAACGAAGGGTCTTTACATTGTAATTGCGATCGTTTTACAATTTAAACTGAGAGCTCATAATTGCCAAGTATGCTCAAATACCTTTTGTCGTTTGTTATTAAGTTATTTGGGGGCTATGTTTGACGAAATGGAAAATTACTTGGCGAAATGAATTGTATTCTGGTGAAAGCTGTTTACGATTTTATCTATTTGAGTGCTGGAAATTTTTTATTGGAGTGAAAATGTTTGGGCCGGATTTGAGTTTTTCAGGGTTTTGAGACAATGGCCCCGATTCTGAAAACACTCTCTAAACTAAACTAAAACTATCGCTGTCACTTACTCATCAGTAGTATAAGACAGAGACAGATAATCATTTTAGTCCTGTCAAACTAAAATGTACGTGCAATATGACACGGCGAAGGCAATCTTAGACTAGTCCTCAGCGCATTTCGTTCAATTTTACAATGCTGTGGACTAAATTTAGTGAGACCAATATCCCTGTCTTGTTCTAATACGAAGCATGAGAAAGTGACAGCGATATTTTTAATTTAGTTTTAGAGAGTGTTTTGAGAATCGGGGCCAATGAGCGACATTTCAATTACTTATTGCGAACTAGTGGATCAGTCTTAGCAAAATAAGTGATTGAATAGCAAAGCCTCAAACAACGAAGTCTTTAATTCGTTGAAAACGTTGTTTGGTTTAGAAGTTTGTATCAAATGCGTACGAGTAAATGTTCAAAAGAATATTTAATAAAAAAAAACTCAACGGTACATGTTACTCTGTGGTAAGTTTCAATAAAGTTCAGAGACATCACTTGAAAATAAAGAACGGCCAGGTTACTTAGGTCCTTTGATATTTAAAAACGAAATCTAGAAATAAACACAAAAGGAATGCAAAAACTTATTTTTTCTAAACCGTTTAGTATAAATCGAATTCCAATACATAATATTATTGGATCTTACGTAATCTAATAAAACGAACGTTAATGGCTGGACGTTTACCTTAATAAACATGGTCTTGTGGATACAATCACACGTATTGAAGCAAAATGCGATTAGACGGCACAGACGTAATCTGTACAATAATGAAACTAGGAGATATACCAAGGTAGGACACAGTATATAACAGAAGGATGAAGACATACTAAGATTGACCTACTTCACTATTTAATTTAAAAATGAAGACTTTATAGTTTTTGTAATTCGTACGGTTCACTTTGATATTGACCGACTCTTTGGTTAGCGTTAATTGTTTGTATTTATTGCTATGTACTTTAATTAAATAAATATAAATAAATAAATAAATAGCCTATATATCTCCATAGTTGAGCACAGGCCTCCTTCTCGGATAGCGAGAGGGTTTGAGCCGTAATCCACCACGCTGGCTCGGTGCGGGTTGGTGGATCACATGATGGATTATCATCTAATCATGTGGGTTTTCTCACGATGTTTTTCCCTCACCGTTAGTGCGTGATAAACATGTACATATTTTGAAAAAGACCAAATTAGTGGTACACCCTAGTGGGGATCGAACCCGGAACCTTCGGTATAGTAGACCGTTCCTGTTGCCACTAGGCTACCTACCTACCACGCACTTTAATTAGATTTTTTAAATCTTGATAGCACTTAGAACTTTCGCACCTGAACAGTCACACATAAGTTAGGCCTAAGTTTCTTTTTTAGTATAAGTACTCAACTAAAACGTTTTTACTAAAAGCAAACAAGAGAGGTGCTACACTACTAACCTTGCTGTATCGTTGGTTTTTTTTAAAAGAAACACGTTTTTGTGTTAGAAACCATCTTAGATGGGAACCCGGATATTTTTAGACTTTTTTTTAAATAAGGTGTTAAGCAGCGGTCTACATAGCCTACACACTCTATATTGCTAAAAAAACGATGTACCTACACTTATCACTGAATACAGCTTTGTGCTAGATACCTTTTAGAACGTTAAATGGGGTAATAAATAGACCCCATTGTCACCATAGACATACCAAATGTTAAAAAAAAATCTAGTGCCTAATTACAGCCTGGTGTAGCCTCATCCTACACGCAGAGTTAATCGAAACAGTCTAACTTAGATTAGTATTGAAGGTGCAATGGCATGTGATATTAGTACCTCCAGGTTATACCTGTATACTTGTCTATTTGTACGGCTGGCCTGTCATTAGGATGTTGTTGGTACAATCTACATCTAGGACCTACGTATTACCTACTGTTTAGGGCCCAGAGAATAAATGTGCAAAAAGCTTGGTCTTTAGGCTTCTTATTCTGACGCAATTATTTTTTTACTTTTTGGCTTATTTTGCAGTTTGAATAAAATATGGTAGGTGTAACTTTACAACTATCAATTAAAAATCACGTGTTATTTTGACGATGCCAACCAACCTCTCAAGCCAGTTACTTAACTGCGTGCTAAGATATGGAATTATGTACCTTAAACTATATTCATTTGGTTTTTAATTTCGTTGTAGGCCGTTGAATCTTTAGTTCCGTTGCTGCAAGATAGATGGCAGCACATGTTTGGAATCGAGCTGAAGGGTTTCGGCCCAAAAAACTTTTCTGTACAATAAATTACATTATAACATTAGGTGTACAGTCAATAAAACTTGAAATAGCCTAAGTTAGAAGTATGATCAATGTTAACATGAGCTGAAGAAAGCTACATCTACGAATGTAAGTAGAAAGTTCTATAGGTACATAATGTAGGTAAGTACTTATTATCTTCTAATTATAATGACTTGCAAAACTGATTGACGCGCTGTCGACCCAGCTTCACAAGGCTGTGAAAATGATGGTACGCTAGTTTGTTTAAGTGTGTGGAATTTATTGTTTAACATAGATAAATAAACACCTACTTTTTGGCATGAGGTCACAGTAAAGTGCTTACATTGGGTGCTTACTTTTTTAACTACCGACTAATTTAATCGTATTTTAGATTTTCTGTACTAGAAAAAAGCTAAGCTTTCGAAAAGATAAGAATGAAAACCTACTTATTTAATAAATACCTACATGTTAAACTTTTACTTAACTTGGCCAATTTCGAAGCTGTTCTTCCCTTTAATACCTGTAATTAGTTGAAGGGTAAAATCAAAGGCATTTCTTAACTTTAACGATGCAAACAGGAATGTTTAGTGATATTTGACCCTTTACTATAGAACCCTTATTTTGCCTATGATTAAGGGTACCCACATAGCTTATAAAATAGTAAAGAAAGGCTGATGACAAAAGAGTTGGTCATATTTTTTATTATATGACATGTTTCCCAGGTTTTATAGCTGGTAAAATTGCACCTGGGCGAAGCTTTTGCATGTCACCTCTTAATAAATATTAGAAAATAAGGTAGCAAAGTAAATGCGCAGCCCAAAATCAATAAACAGTTGAAACGAATCGTTTATTGCAAAAATTTGGGCCACCGCTGGCGCCGGTTTTGACAGCTCCAACTCATCTTATCCCCGCGTCGGTACCTCATTTCACTAAACCGGTTAAATACCTCGCGAAACTCGTATTCGGACTTTTTCCTTGTTTTTAGCGAAACACCCAATCAATATAATAATACCAACTGCGTAAAGCGTTGCCATAGCCAACGTCATTGGTTGAACTTTAGGAAATTGGCCAGCAAAAAACACAAGGTTGCCTCTGCTGTATATAAATCTTATTAACGAGAATTTCAAATCATATAGGTAACCCGAGGATGACCTGGGACTTATAAAAAAAAGCCTACAAACCGGTACGACTGGCCATCATAAGCTGTGCGTGTTTCTTGTGTGGAAACCAGTTGGTTGGATAAAAAAATAATCCAGGTACATACACCTACTTATAGCGAGACACACATACAGGGTCCTTGTGGTAAAGATACTGCATTCTGTTCTCATATTCCTGTAGATAATGTGCTTATGTACTTTTGGATACTTGTTTTATTTTTTGAATAAATACTCAGACGTCAGAACTTGTTTGCGTCTGGCGCCAGCAAGCTGCGAATGTAACGGAATACATTCGGCCTTTGCGAAATTCAGATTGGGGAATCCCTACGTTATCCTTAACTATAAATATCGAGATTTTCGCCTTAAAATACCCAAGACGTAACATAAGCTTAAACCTGTCTTCAGATGTTTACTTCAAAAACCTTAGAATAACTAAGCAAAAATTAGAAATCAAACTTTTTTTAATATTGCCTTGATTCTTGTGTCACATTATTAGTTACCTTACTCCTGCGAAACGGCTTCACCTATTTTCACCAAATTTTATATGCATATTTAGAAGGTCTGAGAATCGGTTACTTTTCTTATTTTTCATACCTCTAAGTGATAATGGTTGTCCACCCCTAATATTTGTTTAATATGTCAGAACAATGTTTGCGGGGTCAACTAGTATTTTTATAAATACGCACTGTTTGATTATTTACATGTTACTACACAATACGAACAAAAGAATAACATACCTTAATACCAAACTAATATTTTAATTTACGCATCAGAACCTATTTTCCCAAGTTTTACTATCAAAACTTATCTTTACAAATGCATCAAGCAAAAATCTTTACTCCCAACACCGTCCATACTTTAAAAGGAAGAACAAAATTATCTCCTGAATAAATAACCACTTCCCCTTGTTCCAACACAGCTCAAGTGCATTTTAGTCCATTTTTTTTTCGCCCCTACATCAAAGACAGGGCGGCATTCCGATTCGACCCGTGACGCGACCCGCAAAAGTACGAAATGAATAAAAAATTTAATGCGACTTGATGCCTAGGGATAATGTCGTTAGAATGCTCAAGATGGGTCTCCCGTTGAAGCGTTGTTTATTTTTATTATTCAATTTATTTTGTCCGTTTGCACTTTTGGTATTTTCGCTTGTAAACATTCAGCGTTGCGGGCGTAGACGGAAGGGGATTTTTGTTTTGTTTTTTAAACGTAGAATCTTATTTATATACCTATGTGTTTGAATTTAAAAAGCCCGACATACCAGTCTTAAGTGTTGCCTCAAAACTCGACTTCATTAGCGAATGGCGTCGAACACTTTATAACGCTTTCCGCTTATTCCTTTTTGCTAAGTTCTATATGCCCATAATGCAATACTTTGGAGATTTTATATCGTACTTTTACTAAAAGTATCCAAGATTGAGTTTTATTGAAGCGATACAAACAAAATAGCTTCTCTCCTCTATTTGAACTAATAGAGTTTAATAAAATGTTGTTCTTATTAAAGTTTTCACAAAAACATAATACTTCTTGAGGCGCAGTCGGGTAAATATCTTAAATAAAACAATATTTACATCGTATATATCTATATTCTTACAACGAATACATCTCAACCTTATAAGATTAAAACAAAAAAATACATTTGGCACATACTGTACCCTGCTTATATGATAATAAATTCTTGGATATACAACAAAAAACATTAAAAATATTTAATAAAAAAGCTTTGAAATAAATGCATAGATTTGAAATATTACGAACACACGTAACTTATTTTCAAATACAATATCTTTTGCATATTGAGAATGTTACCACTTAGGTACCTACTTCAAAATCTGAATCTATTTAATTTAAAAAAACTCATGTGAACGGAATTTTTGCACACTTAATTGACATTTTATACAATACAAAAAAACTATTTATATTATCCTATAATCAATCACGTCAAAGAAGCAATATATTTTTTGCAAGCCGATAAAAAAGGCATATTAAAATCAACAAGGAGTAAGTGCTTAGAAACTTGTACGAGCTTAATGACAAGTTGAAAAAGTGCAATTAAACATGTTCAACTTTCTACCGGCAATTCATTGAATAATCTCAGAAATGGCTGCCTCAGATGAAACTGCATTTGCCCATGTTTGATATCAAATTACTATATTATGTAAATATACGTACGACTGGTCGCAACGGGGTGAATATGGCCAACCTAAAGAGGTGAAATTTTAATATAATTTATTTAAATATGACGTAAGTTGACGCAACTAAATATAAACAAGGAGGTTTATGTAATATGTGTTTTGTAACGTTTTATTTTTAACTTTGAATATAGCTTTGTTTTGACATGTCGTTGCCTGCATACGTCATAGTATGTTATATATTGCACATTGTTTATCAGTTTTTTCGTAGCAGCATTGTGGTTTTGAAACTTGTTAAGTCTCGTAAAAATAAAAGAGCCATTGTAAAGCCGAAGTATTTAGTTTTTTGGCACAAAAAATCTATCCAAGTTGTCATAAAAGCAGATATTTAGGGCTCTTCGGTTCACTATATTCGAGCTAACAAATTTCTATCAATATCTTTCGTATTTTTTATCTTAATATCTTAAACATGAATCATGAACAAAACATTTAGCTCTTACACGTGAAGATAAAGCTTTGTATAATGTCCTTGCATCAACTGATTTCATTATTACAGGAATAACAATGGGTGTATTTTTAAACTCTGAAGACCCAGTTGGTGATTCTTGTATTATAATGCTTTGTTATTTGTTCAATTATGTGATTTATGATGAAATTCCAAAACTTAGGAAAATAAAACATTATCCGTTAAAATGAGTTTAATTTCAAGCGTAACATGTAAGCGGCTTTTCTATATCAAGCAAACTGTCGGTAAGATAACCCGTTCTATTGTTACAGTTGACATACAGATTATAGTTCTGGTAACAAAGGTAGCCGAAACAGTAGGTCTATTCTGTAAAACGAAACGTATGCCATTGCCTTCGTTTCGGGCCCGGAACTGACATTGGCTATTCTATTTGGCTTGCATATCGTTTAACGTATTTGTAATCCGAAAGTCAACGAAATAATAAGGGGTTTTGACTTAAATTTCTATTCTTTACGTCAAAAACCTTATGATTGATGAAACGATACGAAAGCCAATAGAATAGCAAATGTCCGTTACGGGCCCGAAACGAAAGCAAAGTGCTCACGTTTCGTTTTACAGAATAGACGTACAGTTCGTCCGTTGTATGCGTTATATGATCTGTCAATGAAAATCTATATTCATAGGAATTCATAGCTGATGGTGATAATTATAGTTTCCAACGAAACGTGCAGAAATACTATTTTTAAAAAACTATTCCAATGATCTAGAACGATATGGAATAATACGGGCGATGTGGAAGTGATTTTAGCAAATATTTGGAGTAGAATTTAAATATTTCTGTTTAAATATGTGTGTGTGTGGGGCAACGCACTTAGATATTACTTAGTTTTTATATCTGTCATTTGTTTTAGAAGGTATTAATGTAGGTATTTTAATAAGACTGTAATTCTTAGCTCGTTTATAAACAATGTGTAATGGACTTATTCGTGTGTCTACTACGATTAATTTTACAAATTACGCGCATATACCTAATAAGTAATACAATAATTTGACATTAAATCACCTATAACGTTTCTATATATAATCTTAATACATAGGCCTTTATGTAAAACTCGTATACTGACCTATTATTAATTTCTTAATGTAATTAGGCCAATCAAACGTATTCTTACGGGTCGGTGACATTTCGGACCAAAAAAACTCGGACACCTTCGCCAATGTATGGATTTTCAATTTTAATATTATTTTTTTCCATACATTGGCGAAGGTGTCCGAGTTTTTTTGGTCCGAAATGTCACCGACCCATTCTTACAATATTAAGAATTTTTATAATAAACTATTTGAACTCTATAATTATATGATATAATTATAATTCATATCCTTCATTGTTCTAATTATTTAATTAGTTTTGCCTCAAATGTTTACAGACAAGTACATGTAGTAATTTTAAATTTATCTTTATACTTCTTAACTGCTAGACAACCAATTACATAAATAAATAAAAAAATGCAGCGAAACTTAACATTCGATGTTAAAATATTAACTGATATCACGATTGTCAAGCGTTGTTATTGTTTTAATAATTAAAGCCAACATATTTTAGAGTTTACCCAATATATTTATTAGTTCACACTTAAATATCCAGAAATGCAACACTTAGCTTTTGTTTACATCAACTTTAACATACAAAAAGAAAGTCTTAAATTCTATTTGATCCTTACTACAAACTTCATTCTTAAAAAGTTCTAAACCTTACCACCAAAGAGTCCACTTTTCCCTAACTCTACAAAAACACACCAGAGTCACAAAACGTCCAAAGCGCCAAATCTCTGCCAGCCTATTCTCACCTTTAACCCTTGTACAAAAGCTATTCCTAAACTCAAAAAAAAACACAACTCTTCAAACAACTTATTCACGAAACGTCCAAAGCGCCAAACTTCTGCCAGCCTATTCCCACCTTTAACTCACCTACAAAAGGTTCATTTTCCGCTAAACGCCGAGCAGACAGAAGGCCAGCAAGGCGGAGCATCAGTCATCAGCATCGATGTCGTCATCGCTCATTTCCTCCTCGCTGGTGCATTCGGGCTGCGAAGCCTGACTTTGGCAACGGTCGCACCAGCAAACGAATAGGTAGTTCTCCGCTAACTCCTGTTAAAGAAGAAGCGGTTTTGATTGGTGGAGCCGAAGGTTGATAATTGTATGTGTGGTAGTGAGGATTAGGCGTTTTAGTTACCAATGGCAGTCACAGGGTTTTGGAGATCATGAACCCTTCAAACTTAGGAGGCATGCTACTATTTAAAAAAAATACCAATGATTTAACCCTACCCTCAATATAAATAAACCCTCTGAAATTAACATGAACCCCCTAAATACAGGTCTAAGACATAATCACGACTGTGCGTAAAAAGCTACTGACAAACTACAAACTTTAGGCCTGCAGTAATTTAGATTTCGAGAGGCCCGTATCCAGCAGTAGGCTTTAAATATTTGCGATTTCAATCCATGCAAATTGATTTATTTCACAATCCGCTTTACATGATCTGTCTGCAGACTGGTCACGTGACTTCCATTTCTCGTCGCCGCCTGGACCTCAATAGTGGCGACATAAACGTGTACACGTGACTGGAGAGTGATATCGTAAGAGTTCGACGTAATGAAGTAGGGGCTTGTAAATGTGATTTAATATCATCGTTTAAATACTTTAAATGAACGCGGGTTATGATTGGTTATTTGTGACAAGGCATGCAAAACTACAAGTGTAGAAGAGGTGAAGTAACAATGGCACAAGTAAATCGAAATTGAAACCTAGAGCTATATATAATTCTAAAGTACGTAGTAGTCAAACTAACTTGCACAAGTAACTAAAATTAGCTCAACACTCAAGTTTGGTCTTAGAAATAAAAGCCATAAATGGCAACCAGTTTGCCATAAATGGTTTCCAGCTATTTTTAGACATTTAAGAAACTGCGTTTTGATTGGTCGTTTGATTTTTGCAACGGGATATTACATTTCTTCGATATTTGATTTGACACCGATGTTTTCTTTTTATTGACAGATATTTTAAAGCAAGAATCGCCACAGATTTTGATATCGCTTCTCGGCCTTTTGGCTAAGATCAAAGTGTTGATGTAAGTTTTCTCACTAAAAGCAACAAAATCAAAACTCATGACAAAAAATCGATGTATTATAATAAAAAGCACATGTTTTCCGTGCTTAAATCATAAAACACGTGTAATCTAAAAAAATAGTTTAATAGAAATATTTCCTGTACACTTTTTGCGTGAAACTTTTTTCTACGGCGTTTAAGTTTTAATTGGTAAACAAGTCATTTGTTAAAAATAATAATTGTAAGGCTAGTCACACATCCTCGCCGCTCATAAACTAAATTTATAATTCCGACCAATCAACGTTTAATATGCTGGGTTCATCACCTTTTATGACTATTTCTGTTTAAATTTCCTGATTCGTTGAAGTTACAAGGAATTAGTTTCCATAGTCACAACGAAATGCCAAATGGCAGGTCAATTTAAATAAATACCTATGGTAATTGAGAGGATGTCACCTAACTAGTTTTTTCGCGTCAACACATAGGTATATACATTTTGCCAACCTAAAACGAACTTTCATTTAAAGTGACTACTCTTTTAACTCGTCGAGTCGCTGACCTTGTTCTTACAATCAGCGCAAACAAAGCAATCATATACGCATCTGTTATTTGTTTTATTACTGGCAATAATCCTTTACAATATTACCTATACTTAAATCCTATTTTTTTTCTTAAAACTTAGCCGATCCTATAGAAAAAGAAATAGAAACTATTCACTTTAAAATCTTATTAGCAAATGTTAGGTAATGTTACAATGAATGTAAACAATAACTTAGTCATAAGACAAGGATGTTATAAGTGGTAAAACATGTAAATACGTAATAAGGCCATTCATTTGTCTTGAACGATAATTATGTAATTTATCTTCATAACTGTTTTAATATATCAATCCTAGGTGTAGTCAATTCTTAAAAATATGTAAAATTTTAAATTTGTGCACATATCGCCGTAATAAACTTTATAATATGGTTTTAAATACGGGCATAGTTTTGTTAAGTTTGGATTGTAAGAATAAAGTTAAGATTTATCTAATATAACATATACTTAATTAAAGCGACTTTGAATTAAAGCACTCACACCAACACAAATAAACATTGACAAAAACTCACAAAATATATAACAAGTCCATTAAAAAACGGATGTTCGATCAAACTGTTTTTTTACGATTCGAATCGACCCTAATGTCCTTTTTCTAATTAATGATGTTTTTGATATAAAAAAAGCTAATAGGCGGCTTAGTTCTTAATCACAAGGACACATTAGTCGTATGTTTTGGCTCGTAAGATTTCACTGGCGTATTTAAAACCAGTACAACGTGCTTTCCATCCGCTATTCAACTAACGGCATTAAGTTTTTGCGTAATTATAGTATCTAGCTAACCACCTTCTTGTAAGGAACCACTTGGAGTAAACTACTGTTTACATTTGTTAGAAAAACATAGTCGTTGTGGACTTTACAGTTTGTTTACGTCATAGTTAAACTACTAGGTTTATTATCTTGAAAATGGAACCGTCAGTTTTGTGAAAACAAGGCGTGTAGTCAAAACATATAATTCAGGAAATTGACTGCTTACCAACTTATAATAAAAACGATAAACTATAAATAAGATCGCTTTATTAGTTCAATTAGTTGACTGGAATAAAAATCGCAACAAGCGTCCTCATTATGCCTCGCTCAATTAATTCAAGTAATTAAACTGAGCGTTTGTAAAACAGCGTAGTTTCATTGATGAATGATATTAAACGTAATGAAATGAAATAGCCAGTGTCAATGGACCCTTAATTAGAAAAAGACGTCATGTTAGGCGCCTGGGCGTTCCTATAACTTGACTTAAGTCAGTCGCGGATATAAATAGCTAATGTTTTTACAACTTTGTAATGACTAAGTGCCTGCTTATTGAGCAAGTAGGATTTGCTCCAGAAGTCGTCTCCATATACGGCGCTGCGGTTCTAAACACGTGACTTAAATGATAGCTTATGCTTTAAAGGACTTGCTTTAATGTTGACGGCGAAAGGAAATGTGCAATTTGAAGTTTTCCTCAAGATTTTTTTTTTTATAAAACGTACCGTAACTTCTTAGATTTACGCGATCATTATTACTTGAAATTAAACTCATTTTAACGGGTTTTTACGCTTTTTTTATACTCTACGTAGACGTCAAACATGGCAGTCTCTACCCATGAGCACGGCATTTGTAAAAATGTCGAAATTTCGGAAAATCAAAAATAAATTAATAAACGCGTAAAACCCGTTAAAATGAGTTTAATTACAAGTTATAAAACGTACCTTTTGTCGTGAATGCCTTGATCGCTGCAAAGCACACTCGTCCAAATAACTAATGCATATTTCGTCCCCGGGTTCGATAGTTTTGGTTGCTTTCAGTTGTATTCGATGGTTACCGAATGGAAATGATGATTCCGCATTCGGTGAACAACTGTGATTGCAAGTGCTTTGCAATTGAAACAAACCCGACCCTTCAGTGTTTAGGAATGTACCGGACTCTGAAAGTAATATAAAGTATACGTTTTTACTTTAAGGAAAAACTATTTAAAAAATTGAGTACTGATATTAGTGGAATCGCAATTGATTTCCTTAAAAGGTTCTACGAAAACTCAACCAAAGTGTCTTTAACTTACAAAAGTCGTGCGCGCGCATTGTTAATGCAAAATTTAAGCGAGACTGTACATTGCATTTTGAACTTTATTTTAATGGCAATAAGAATCATATGACGGTCGATCATTCTTTGGTAAAGTATTCGCATGTATGACGCAAAATTTACGGGAATTGCTCTCTTAAATTTTTTTTGACTTGTATTTTTATTCAATTCATAACAGAGCTCCTACTTACTTTATACATATAGTTGTTTAAGTCTATAAAACTTACCTTCTTCAACATACTGATAGAGTTTATCAACAAACAAGTCAATTTGCTGCCGTTCATCATCAGACATGGTGAGTCCGAGCACAGCATTCACCCACATAGCCAAAGGACTGGTTCCGATGCCTTGACCATTTGTACCGATGAGTGCCATGAGGGATGTGAACCCTTCTATTGTAAGGAACTGGATGAAATCAGTCATGTTAATTACCTAGTCTTTATGCTGATCCAATATGAGGAAAAATGTAAAACAAAAATGATACTTAATTTATAAGAAACTAAAAAAGGTGTGAATTGAAAGTATGGCAAAGTGGCATTTTTACTCAAACATATCTAGTTTGACCACCTTTTAAAGGAAAACATAAAACGGAACCCACTCAAAAATATTCCGATTTACTCAGTTAATGGTTCAATTTTAAAATAATATATCATAACTTAATTTTCATTACCAACATATAATAAAATAAAAAAAAATTAATCACTTTGGTAATAAAACATACCTCTTGAATATGCTCTCCATTAATAACATTCATTGTTAAATCTCTTAATGTATTCAGTTGGTTAGAAAACTGTTCTCCCAGCATTTTGTGTACTAACTCCGCATCTTCATTGACAGTACGGTGACAGAATTGTTTTATTACAGAGACTGCTGCAGACGGGTCAGAACTTTGCTGGATAAAAGCAAGCATTCGGACAAGTAGCATGATGTTTGTTGTTTCAGGTGGATAGTGCATTTGTCTGTAATTTTAGAAGAGATATTAATTTTTATATAAGCTTAGGAAGAAAGAAGAGAATTTAAGGCAAGACTTATACAACTTCACATTAAATGTAGATAAATGCAAAGACAACTTACTTCCATGCTTCCATAAGGATGGTGATAGGGTGTTGAGCATCACTGGGATCATAACACAGTGTCCGGTGATATCTTTCATATGCCTGCTGTTTGCAACACTCGGAACAGTACATCACCATACATTTATCACAAGTTGTGATACTGCCCAAGTTAGCCTCATAACAGTCAGCGTGCGGAAGAACTATATCAGGTTTACAAGACAGGCGTCTTACATTTTGCTCTGGTGTTTCTAAAGGCCTTAAAAATATTTTAGGTTATAACAAAAATTACAAGATAGTACGTACTAATCGATACTTATGATTTTGACCAACCTCATGCAGTAATCGCAAGCCAAATACCGATACGCCGCGTTCCAAGCGAACTGGCAAGATACCAGAGGTTGCTCTTCTAAAATTACTTCACCCTGCTCAAACTTCCTCGTTGCAAATAGACCTTTACCCTGGAATTATAATAGTAATGAGTATTTGCTCTAAAGATAACAGATTTTACCGCTGGAAAAAGTATTTACCTTTTTACTAGTCGTCGGTTTCACTTCGATTCCCTCCATTCTGCAGTTGTTGAAGAATTTTGAACAGTGAACAGCAAAACTGGTAATTCATCCAAAACGAATACAAAATTTAAATGCCCTATTCCTTGTTTTAAAAGAAAGAGGTACCAATTGCATTTATTAAATGTTTTTAAGTTAGGCTTAGTGAAATTTGAGGTTATTACAGTGAAGTTTAAGAAATTTACTTGTAAGGTTATAGGACTTAAACAAAAAAAATCTCAAAGCGCCATCTATAATTTATATTACACTCAAATGCAAAAACAGCCTTTTTTTCAATCAGCTAGACACAGACCTCCGTCCTATTGGGTAAAAACTCACTATCTACTCTACCATTTTGGTTTAGTAGGTTTAGTTCTAGTTTTCTCAGCTTTACAAACTCTGGTTACCTACCGCATATTATATCATTCATGGTACAAAAGATTTTGTTAAAATACAAGTCTTTTAACAATATTAACTAAGATACCTATACGTATTAGACCAGAAAATAAACTGAAATTACGATGGATTTTATTGACTATGAACTTCCACACAGATTTTTTTGTTTTTACCTTATCATAACTGTGTGATCAATATCTAATTCGTTAATAGGGTCGATACTATTTATTTATACTGAATTCGGTAATGGAACCCTAGTAAATTGCACTGCGTTTAGAAACAAACATAAGACTTCGTAATCACAGATCATTTCACGTACTCGTATTAGTACCTACCAACCTAATAAAAATGCCGTTAAATCAATCAAATATTGATATAAAGAGTTTTTTAATGCCACCCAAAAAACAATCTAATTTAGTCTTTTAATCATTATTTAGAACCCATATAGCAAATAAATTGAATCGGGAATACTTTCTTTAAATACCGAGCAAAACCTACATAAAGATAAATAGCAATAAATAATTATTTAACGTGGGTTTCAAAATATTGAACCTATCTCGTGAACCCTAAAGTAATTCTCCACAAATATAGGTAACCTTTGGTTACTTATTGCTTTTAGGCTTACTTTTTTTAAAATTAGTTTTGCGGCAGTAAACAGGTATTAACAAACAGGTTAATGCATTTTTCTTGCCTGGCTGACGAACGAGTTTTATGCATACCTGTGCTATTTATGAAATTGTAGCTAAGTGTAAAACTTTTTTAAACTTAACTTTAATCTCTCTCATTGGCGATAAAATGCAAAAAAATATTAATTAGTAAGACAGGCACAGGCAGTAGTCTCGTGACAAATTAGTAGTGGCGTGATTCAAGTGCAATTATCATATTTTATAGGCAGAAAAAACGACTATGACGACGCGGCGACGCGACGGTGCAAACTTATCATGGTTTTTTACAACTATTGACCTAGATTTGTTTATTAGTACCTAAACAAATGCGACAAGTTTACTATTGACTGTCCACGTAAATATTAAAAAATGGTTTAAGGATAGACATAAACGTAGGTAGGTATCTAATCCTATTAATAAAAAGAAACTACTGGTTGTGTCTTGAAAATATCTAATGTAAACGATATTTTATCTTTTATTCTTTTTTTTCACAGTAAAGAAAATTTTACACATTTCAAATTAGGAGTATTGTACAAAATAATTAGTAAGTTCTACCGTGGTTCTACCTAACTGTGACATATTTTACAAGTTTCCAAATCAATCAAATAAATTTCCTTAAAATTTTAATACCTACCAACCTACCAACTTATCTAAGTGTAAACTAAACACAATTGAAAATAACATTGATTTAAAAGTTGATTAAAAAAAAATACATCAATGTGCATTAATGCTTAATAATAGTTTCGTAACTATTCCACAACATGTTTTATTATAGGAATAGTTAAACCTTTTTGCCTGGCGGACTTACAAATTTATAATTAATTATACACAAAAAATACTTATTTAAATTTCATATTGATAAAAAATAATTGTATCATCGGAGTATTTTAGACAGTATCAATCAATTCTTTGGCTTCTTCTTATCAAAATTGGAGAGTTGCAAATTCGTATTCTTTTTTAAATAGGTACAAGTCTCAAATTGACACAGAAGGCTCTGGCAGAATTTAATATACTGATAAATAAATATTTTTAAATCAAATTAAATAAGCTTATCAAATTGTAGAAACTAACCTAACTTTTCTAAATTTCAGAGTCACTAGTTAAATAAATTCTTAACTTAAACTTACAACTAGGTCTATCTTTACCTATAATAGAGTTTTAAAAGTACCAATCAGACAAGTATTGTTAACAAAACTAGGATCTTTGTTTTATAAATTCACTATAAATGTGTTGTAAGTTTCTGTCTATATGCATCCACTTGAGAAATAGTGTCAAACATAGGTAGAGTCTTGGTCTCTGGTGTGAATGTGAGTAGGAGAGCGGCAATCACTGTCGTGGACGCAAACAAAATGGATGGTAACGATGAGAACTCTGACGTCTGTGAAAAAAATAAAAAAAAACATTTAAGAAAAATTAAATTAAAAAAATAAAGTTCCTAACTTAAATATGTGCCACGATTTACACTCCAGCCTCAAGCGCTATAATTCCTTGTTACCGTTAGGTACCCGCTTGTACTCCGAAAAGTCAATAATCTCTATATAGGGTGCAAGACGAGTACAAACTATACGAACTCCAAAACTATAGTAATAGATATTAATATGTTTTTAATTTTCAACTTTATTATTTTTTAGAACATGTGCCTTTTCAATGCATAGCCGCAAACGCTTTTAAAATACTAAAAAATCTTATATATCTGGTCATGTCCAATCTTCTACTTAAAAAACAGGAAATCAACTTGCTTATTTTTTTAGCATTGATTTTATTAAAACGAATAGAATTTGATTTAAATAATCTGATATTTTTCTTCATCAACGAATCTTGGCAAGATTTTTTTGTTGCGTACTTGGCAAATATTACATAATGCGAAGGAAGTACGTCCCCATTTTAAATATTTGTCAGAAATATATTGAGATGATGTGTATTTGAATAAATTAATAAAAATTCAAGGCACGCAAAAAGCAATAGTACAATGTAGCACGGTTTGGTTACATAAAACTGATCAAGGTAATCTAGACAAGAGGACGAGTTAATTAACAAAAATGTGGACGTTTAGAAAGTTGGACATCATCTCTACATTCAACATAAACAGGCAAACTTTAATCAGCGATTTGTATTCGAGAATCCTAGATGACTTTCAAATATGTTTTTTTTCTTTTTTTTTGTTATTCTTACCAAAAGAGGTGTCAATGGTGCCAGCATACTTCCAACTCTAGCGGCAGTGTTGCAAGTCCCCACCAAGGACCCTCTGACGCTGGTTGGAAACAGCTCAAGGCTGTATGTGTAAATGCCGGTGAAACACACCACCACGCCGAGCTTGCCGCACATAAACAACAACACCTTGAGCCAACCGACGGCTAAAAAACAAAAACAAAGTCCTTACTGTTACGCACCAAAAAACCTTCAACTGGATTCCAAATTACCAATGAGATATTAAATTAAAAAATAAAAGATGAGAATGATTGCAGAGTCCATTTAGATCTAGATACTCACAATCAGGGGAATAAGTTTGCGCCATCAGAAATACTGCTGAAAATATGTAACCGCATTGTAGCGATATTCTTCTGCCGAATTTTTCAAATGTGTAATAGGCTATCATGTCGCCAGGGAATGCGGTTATCGAAGCCAATACAAAGTTTGTATATTTGTTTCCAGGTAACAGGATCGAATGTACGACAAGGCCATAATATACGAAGCTTGATGTGAAGAAACAGAACGAGGAAACCGTTAGACGAATCATGATTTCTTTGGATCTGAAAATGTCTCCCATATTTTCCTTTTCCTTTTGAATTTGTACATTGAACTTTGATCTTAGCTCTGCATCATCCATATCTGCTATCTCGTTTACCGTTACATTGAGCTTATTTGTATTAATAACCGTTTTGAATGTATCTCTAGCTTCGTTCATTTTACCTCGTAACATTTGCCATCTTGTGCTTTCTCTTAATACAAATGCGTAACATACAAACAATATCATTGGAGTGTAGACGGCTATTATAATCCATTTCCAAAATTTAAGGCCCATGGCTACAAAAGCAAAGAGAACTTCTCCTATGTATACGGCATATGAAAATATGACTCCAGCTGCTACACGTTTTGATTCTCCGCCAACCTCAATCACTATAAATATAATAATCATGTTTTAAAATTGCTTTGATTCATTAATAACAGAAATCATATCCATTGTAACAATTTCATGTAGGCAATGCTTACGTAAGACAACTGCGACTGTGTAAAGGCCCGACGCGAACACTGATTCCAGAAACTCGACGCCCAAATATGCATAATAATTATTTAAAAATACTTTGAATACTCCAACTACACCACC